>OX369257.1:9155792-9755792 GCA_947284805.1 Coleophora flavipennella | reverse complement strand
TAAGAGCGCCTTTATAGACACGATTAGGTTGCATTTTCCGGATTTCTTGAGACCATTCTATTTACAAACTGATAGTTCGGGGATAGGACTTGCTGGGGTGCTGTTCCAATTAAATGACGCTTCTGAACAGCGTATAATAAGTTTCTACAGTAGGTCATTGAGAGGGTCAGAGTTAAATTGGACAGTTACGGAAAAGGAGTTTTACGCTGTAATAAGCTGTATTAAGAAGTTCGAGACTTATCTTAGGGGTGCCGAAATTATCATACAAACGGACCATAAAGCTTTGCAATTCGTAAAAAAGTGGAAATTGTATAATGGACGAATAACTCGGTGGATCTTGTATTTAGAACAGTTTACGTACAGGGTAGAGCATATAAAAGGCAAGGAGAATGTGGTAGCTGACACTCTGTCGAGATATTTACCTACAGGGGAAAGGGTTCAGGAAGAAAAGATCATACAACCGGAAATATTATATACCGAAACGGGGAAAAATAAGGAGTTAGAACAAAAGTTGTCAAGGTTGGCCGAGCTTCAATGCCAAGACGAGGAAGTTAGAACAATTGATATGCAAATCAAGGCACAGCTATTTGAGTCGAGTAGGATAGGTAGAGTAGCGTCAATTTGCGTTGAAGAAAATGGCATAGTTTATGTCAGAAGAAACGATCTTAGTAAGGTCCCTTATTTACCTAAGAGCTTGAGGGATGAAGTAGTTATACAAACTCATGTAGAGATGGGGCACCAGGGGGCTTATAAGATAGTGAGGTACCTAAGAGAACGGTTCTATTGGATCGGCATGTCCAGAGATGTAAAGTCGTGGTTAAGGCTATGTCACATTTGTCAGATGTCAAAGAGTAACAATGCTAAGCAAGTAGGACCATGCCAAAGTGTGGTAACTCAGGCAATAGGGGAGTTAGTGATGGCTGACTTGTACGGCCCGCTGCCTAAGGGGAAATTCGGATCTGCATATATTCTGGTTGTACAGGATTCGTTTAGTAAATTTGTGAAGTTCTATGATTTAAAGAAGGCAACTTCTAAGGCTGTCGTGGGAAAAATAAGGCAGTTTGCACAAATCATATGGCCACAATCAATAATGACGGACAATGGGACTCAATTTAGTAGTGATGTATGGAAAAATGGTATGAGGCAACTGGGAATCAAGGCAATTTATACTACAGTGAGGAATCCTAGACCAAATATCACAGAAAGGGTAAATAGGGAATTGGGTAGGTTATTTCGTACCTTTTGCCATACTAACCACAGGGGTTGGGCAACTATGTTACCAAAATTGGAACAATTATATAACAATACTTATCATGAAAGCACGGGATTCACACCAAGCGAGATTCTTTACGGAAGTCCCACGCGAATGAGTTATGATTCAATATTAGGGTATCAGAGGTTGGGTAATGTTGAGGAGATACGAGGCCAGGTAAGGAAAAACCTAGAGAAGGCTAGCTCAATTCGACAGCGGGCATTTAATAAGAGGAATAAGACTATACAATTTCAAATAGGGGATTGGGTTAAATTAAAGAAATTGAATAAATCGGATGCTCAAAAGAAATTGACAAAGAAATTTGAATTACTTTATGAGGGTCCGTTTAGGGTAGCTTCAATACCGTTCCAAAATGTGTACACTTTGATGCACCCTAATACGGGTGAAATTAGGGGAAACTTCAATGCCGTTAATCTATCACGGTACTACAAGTAAATAGGACCGGGGATGGGACAGAAACTAGTTTGAGAGGTTGATTCCGAAATTCGAGTAATTAAAACGCGTTACAAGCATTAAGTTGATTTAAGATTTGTTAATTATTTCATTACCTAAATAGTGGGCAAGTAGGATAAGTAATTAGATAAAGATGTAATAGAACTAGGAAATAGTGTAGTAAGTTAAGGTTTCATAGTATGTGTTAATTAAGAATAATAAATATTATATGTAGAGTTCTAGCATTGCCTTTACATATGGGTATGTGTATGTGTGTGGGTGTGTACATAGTATGAGTTTCGAACTTTGGCTGGTGTTAGAGTAATCAAGTTCGCCTGGGGTAAAGGTAAAATAAATCCTAGGATAGGAATTGACTAGCAAAAGAGGAGTATTGTTAGAATAAATGTGTATAAGGAATGATATTTTATTTTCCCCGCTATACGGTAAATTACGGTAATAAAATTGGGTTTACTACAGAAGGTACAGCTTGAATATAGTGGTAGAGTTCTATTATATTCTTGCTAGGTAACGGTAAATTACGGTAATAAAATTGGGTTTACTACAGAAGGTACAGCTTGAATATAGTGGTAGAGTTCTATTATATTCTTGCTAGGTAACGGTAAATTACGGTAATAAAATTGGGTTTACTACAGAAGGTACAGCTTGAATATAGTGGTAGAGTTCTATTATATTCTTGCTAGGTAACGGTAAATTACGGTAATAAAATTGGGTTTACTACAGAAGGTACAGCTTGAATATGGTGGTAGAGTTCTATTATATTCTTGCTAGGTAACGGTAAATTACGGTAATAAAATTGGGTTTACTACAGCAGGTACAGCTTGAATATAGTGGTAGAGTTCTATTATATTCTTGCTAGGTAACGGTAAATTACGGTAATAAAATTGGGTTTACTACAGAAGGTACAGCTTGAATATAGTGGTAGAGTTCTATTATATTCTTGCTAGGTAAAAGGTAAAAGGGTAAATGTTTTTCAGGTACAGGAGGTATATTAAACTTGTAAAACGAAAGGTTATAGTTTCAGTCTATTTGTAAGGAAGATCATGCATTTCTATTGGTTGGATTGCGGACTGACTGAGGGGAAGGTGGAGGTCAGTAATACACAGCACAGAGTCGTAGTTAACTCTGATTGAAAAAGGGAAATGCGTGATATTCTTGTTCAAATAATTTACTTAGGGCAGCCTTGTTGTTATAATACATACTGGCGTTTAGTAATGAAAGATAGTTTCGGAACGTGACTTAGCTGCGATATGAAAATGTCACAGTCATAGATGTGTCCATGTTTGGGGTTTATTGGAGAATTGTGGTTAAATACTTGAAAATAGGTCTACATATTCTCTTGTGTTGACTACAATAAATATCCTGGCTGAAGATAAGGATTTGTTGACCTTTCCAGGATTGGAATGTTACAAAAGGAAATTTGAGAGTGATGTGAAAAGAGGGGTTTTGTGTGAGTTGCTTTGATATTTTGGGAATAAAATTAAGGGGAGCGTGATCTTGAAGGAGAGTCAACAAATACTGGATATCTGAGTCAGCTGTTGGCACACGCTGTCCTTCTTCATGTATACAAAAATAGTTTGAACCAACAATTTGTTCTTTTGAGTCTTACGTTACGTTGGTTCGGGCTAATTACTCTACCAGAAGCTAAGAACTGGACTTATACACTATACATACTCCAAGGTAAGATTCTATTGTCACTTGGGGGAAGCTCTATTCGGAGAACTTGACTGATTGTCGCGGGAACCGCTTCAGTTATATCACAGACAGTTTGGAGAGGTAAACTAGATTGACAATTTACTAATGCGCGTATGCCAGTAGAGTTTCCTGGTGCGTGGGGAATTGGAAGCTAGTGGTCCACTCAATGTATACGCCTATGCGCGAACGTAGCAGTGGCTTCGACTCACACCCGAAATGCCCGTTCGAACTCCTCTGTGATGGCAGGAGCTGGTCCTGTGCTAATCTGGTTTTGTTTATGGTTGAGCGTATCAATCAAGGGACAATAAATGACATGCCTGGTTTAAATACACACCACACGTGGGGGAGAATGTGCCAACAGGAAATTTTAATAGTTATTAGCTATTTTGAAAATTTCAAAAAGACAATTCTCTGAATTCTATTTTTAAAAATTTTCAGGGGGTTGGATTGTAACGATCCATATGTATAAATAAATATTTATAGGTAATACAGTAAGTCTTGATAGACTAATCGGAATCTGTCTATTGGGAAAAACATAACTAGTTTTGTTCGGTCGGGTGAGGATTAACCTCGAGTCGAGTGAATAGACAGTTATTGAAACAAATTAGCTCAGGGATTATTTCCGAGAAACCAGACTGCCGCCTGTCGGTCGTCATTCGAACCACGCGGTGCGCACGTTATAACAGATTGCCTTAGGTAATAAATGGCGCGAAAAGCGAGGCTAAAGGGATAGAGGCGCCGCCCTGTCTGCGTCCGGACAGCGGCCGGCGCTCGCGCAGTTCGACCACGAGGTCGGATGTATGTGTGCGGCGGCCCGCGCGCTGCCGAGGCTGCATCTGTGTGAAAGCTTTTAAAACCACGGACACGCGGACGCAGCGGCATTCAGTCGTACAGACCATCAGAGGAGGAGGACGTATCCGAAGAACAGCTGCCGCACGCCCCGGGCAAGTGTCACGCCAAGTACTTATTAGTCGCGAATTAACTTAGGAATCTCACTTTATATTGTGAGTTTAGAATAGAATTTAGTGTTGCCGAAATCCTAGTTATTTGCCTTCGAAAGTTCAGGCTCCTACCTGGGATCAAGCCATAGTTTAGTGCAGTTAGGAAGTGAGGTACAGTGGGCAATCGAGCTGGGATCTAGGAATTGAAACAAGATGCCAGGTCGGTTGCTAGCTGAAGGTATCGTCAAGTGACCAGGTTGGTAGTTCATGTTTTCAGGAAGGCTAGTTGATTTAATTCACGTGGATACGCAACCGTGACAACGAAGCGTGGGTTTATCAATGCAAGTGCCGAAAGCAAGCTGACAGGAGGGCTTGCCTGGCTAGCGACCCAAGTTTGGTTATGGCCGGAACATCCTGACTGTACCATCTTACGACCTACCGACATGAGGACCACAGGTTGGACATGCGTTAGCGCACTCATGTACGGAGCCACCGTATTTGGGACAGGCCTTACCTATCCAAATCCCATCCAAACACACTGTTTAGGAGGTGCAGCGAAGCGGCAGACCTGGTCTGTCGTGGCAGCGGCATTTCTTATTCAGGGCAGGTACACTTTAGCCGTAGGGAACTAGGACACAAGTTAGCTTTAGGTACTCACTTCACCATGACACACTACACCTAATTGGTTCATCTCGAAGGCACGGTTGGTTTAGTACCCCGGGGGAAAGACGAATAAAGCCGCCACGAGTTGTAACTGTTTGTTGAAACATGGACATCAAAATAAAATTTAGTTCTCGTAAAACTTAGCTATCTCGCTAGGATAGGGAAAAACTAGGGCTGAGTTAGGGGGATTGCGATATGTAGGAAATCTAGTTAATAATCTATTACTAGGGAATAGCGAATTAGGTTTTGGAATATCGCTATTAGGAAGAAACAAGTCATATTAGAGAATAAGTAGTAGGTAGGTCTAAGCGATGCCACGTTTTACTTTATCGAACTGCCGTCACTGCAGGTGACACGTGGTATCACAAGCTTTAGGGTTCCGCGAGCACGTGGTCCACTCAGTTCATTAATTTCATTCGGGTTGGTACAGTGCTGTAGGAATTCTAGTAAATAAATCTATTACTAGGGAATAGCGAATTAGGTTTTAGAATAACGTTATTAAGAAGAAATGCGAGTCATATTATTGAATAAGTAGTAGGTAGGTCTAAGCTATGCCAACGTTTTATTTATTTACGAACTGCCTTCACTGCAAGTGCCACGCGGCATTATAAGTTTTAGGGTTCCGTGAACACGTGGTCCACTCAGTTCACTAATCTCATTCGAGATAGTACGGCGCTATGCTGTCGCGGGAAGGCCTATGTCATACTTGAGATGGCTGTTTACCAAGCTCCATGCAATATGGGCTAGATATGTAGTTCAGTGGTTCATAGATATGAACAACTCCTAATTTTACCAAATTTTAGCTAAATCTGTCCACACTTTTATGGGATAAATGTAATGGACTAACAAACAAACTATAGGAGTTCGAGCTTCGCCTATTCTGATACTAAAGTAATTTTAGATAGGTAGGTCCTATCTGTAGCTTATCACAAGCATGCCTTGGCAGAATTTCACCTGAATCGGACCAAGCGTCTAGGAAGGTATTGAGCAAACATACGAATAGGTTAGGCGTTCGCGCCTTACTAATAGTGATTATAGTAAGACCGATTATGATGAAGGTAGCCGACCCATCCTGATGGTAACCGTAGCTAGGGACAGTTGATATGCGCTAGATTTAGAAACTAAATCTATTCTACGGTTTCGGATATTATGGGCAGTGTTCACGGTGTCCGGGTCCTGTCGGCTCCTATTGCGTCCTGAACTAGCGCCTCGACCAAACACTTGGCTTACACGCCTTCTCGCTTTGACCTAATTGTGATGCCGCGACTATGATTCGCGTGGGTCTCACAGTGGGTTGCGACTGTGTTGGTTCGTTGTTCTTCACGTTCAGCCAAACTATTAAACTGACATTACTTTCGCCCTTTATCAAGGGTTTGCTACGTCTAAAGATAGAGCTTTAACACTATGTATTATTTTGGAGCCGGCGGCACGATGGATATCGTGTCCATTTCGCTCTAGTTATATAGACCACAGGTCTTTATATCATTATATACAACTGTATGGCACAGTTCCAGGTCTAAGAACCATATTAGTAGATCAACTACTTATTTCACATTCCGTAGTGCTCTTCTCACAGGATGAGCGACATTCAAGTCGGAATATCTACTTTATTTTAGTACCTAGTGCTAATATGTATTCGCGATCAATCGCTGCTCGAAGGTATTAATCCTACCTGTCGAATAGGGATGGACAAGCTATGGCTGTAAAGACTCGGCTATAGTTCACACTATACACGTATAATAAGGCGCCTCACAAGCGTTTTATATACACTAGCTTTGGGATTCGGGTGGAACACGGCATAGCACACTTTACATTGTCGTGTAGCTTAATTAAAATACACTTGAAGAGGGTGGACTCTGATCATGTACCTTAGTGGCCTGCCAGAGACAGTAGCTAGCGGGGCTCACGTAGTTATAATTATCTGTGTAGAGCTAAAATCGCTCGTTCAATTACTTTGAGTTAGATGTACATTGTTTTAATCACCAAAATAATGCAGTACTGACGTCAGTCAAGTATTACGTTATTCCGAGCACTGGGGGCTAGCTACCCTTCCCAATTTGGGGGGGCCCAAAATAGGGACCAATCACAGTAGGGAAATTAGGGTTCTGCGCGAAATACTTCAAAATTATAGGTTAGACTACATCGTTCGTCCAAACACAACGTGATAGATTAATCTCTTAAAAATAACTTGTCATTCGCCTTCAAAAAGACTCTGAGTTACTGCGATCACAATTTAGGGTTCTCTAGACGATCTGGCCAAACGTTTAATCGTATTTTAAAATGCAATAAAAATCAAGTATAGTTTACATACTTCTTATAGGTAGATAGCGGTAGGTTGTATGTTGTATGCACGTATGCGTATTATAGGTAGGTTCAACTATATTTATATATTTGTATTTATAGGCCGGGTGGGGTGTTACAATATCAGCTCATATACGTCCCCACCGAGGGGCTCGAGCCTACCCTGAATTATGAATTTATTTATGAATTATGAATGGATTGAAATTATGTTCTTAACAACTAGCTCAGTGCAACTTACGCAGGCTAACTGACTAAAAGCACGGTCATTACTTGGATGGGTTTGACTGTTAATGCTGTTTTTCTCGTCTATTTCCGTGCTTCGCAGCCGACACGTTAAACCATTCGTGCCGGTCGCTATCACTCGATAGTAACAGTCGTTTAGCCTTCTCAACTTGAAAGAATTCTGACAGCAGGATTTCGTCACTATTATGTAGCCCTACAACCTTCAATAACCCGGACTTGGCCCCCGTGTGTAGAGTATGACCTCACCACCCGAGTTTAAGAAGTAACCCGTACCCCACTCGTGAGACGTTTATGGGTTCTTAACGATGAACTTACCTTTAAGTAAACCGCTTAAATGGTCTTCGCCCGCGCGTTACAGCGGCGCGGGGGTGAGGCGCCAAAGGGGATCGAGAGAGGAGCGGGAACAATGCGCTTTAAGGCCCCAAGAGCACTCAATCCGAGCAGGTTGAAACGTGTTTAAATAATATCGAACGTAAGTCTATTCATTTTATTTAAGTTCAAATCAATGCGAGCTTGAACGCGGCTGTTACGTTGAAATCGAACGCCAGTTTTTATTACTTTTCATCACTATCATATAATTTTTAAAAAATGTGTTCAATTAAAATGAAAGGTCTTAAAGTCACCGATGATTTTTGTGTGTTGGTTTCATTCAGCATTCTCTTTTTTTTTGAGAAATTTTGCAACGAATGCCAAAAACAGGGTCTACAGTATATTTTTACATAAAAAGTGGTAATATTTTTTAAATGGTATTCAATTATAAATAGATTTTCAATGGCTTTAATATGTATATATTATATATTTTTCCATGTTGATAGCTTTACACAATCTTTCAATAATTTGAATTGAATATTGTCATTTGACCCATCTTAGGGCCTTAATTGCCTGCCGTCCGCGCATTTTTGCCACAACAATGCACCTGCCGCCCGATCCTCTCTCGATCCCCTTTGTCGCCTTACCCCCGCGTCCCTGTACCGCGCGGGCGAAGACTCATTTAAGCGGTCTACCTATAGTCCTCAAATAAAAGACTCGTGTATAAAATATTCATAATTTCGATTCTTAACACAAGAAAAAGCAAAATTACATTCCGTACTTGGATACATCCAGGTACTTTTAGTAGTTGCAAGTAACATCAGTACATTAAGTACCAAGAGCAACAGGTACAGTCTGCAAATTAGTTGTATCTACTCCCGAGCTTGAGAAGCTACCAAGATTTGTGTTTGGAGACTGTTGCAGTGGGATGCTTCGGTTGCCTGTTGGCTGGGAATTCGCTGTACAAATAGTGTAATTAGTACTTGAAATTGGAGTATTCTGGGACCTTGGGAGCAATCACATTTAGAACAGGCGTGATTCAGCTTACTGAAATTTAGAAGTTAATTTAAAGCTGTGAAATTAATGTGTCCAATTTAAATTTGTTATTTATCTTCTCTTCAAATGTGAATACTGTTGCTATATTGTGTACGTAAACCATAATCGTAGAACGGATGGCCGCTGGGGCAGTAAAGTTCTCGAGTGGCGACGGCGCACCGGAAAACGTAGCGTAGGCAGCCCTCTCACTCGGTGGACCGATGACCTGGTGAAGGTCGCGGGAAGCCGCTGGATGCGGGTAGCGCAGAACCGGTCGTCGAGGAAATCCTTGACGGTGGCCTATGTCCAGCAGTGGACGTCCTTCGGCTGATATGATGATGATGATGAACCTATAAACTTCTCTACTGCTGGGGCACGAGTCTATTCCCAAACACGGAATGTTAGGGCATATTCCACTTATTAGGATCTAGTCCGTGTTGTTGAAGGTTGTAGGGCTTGTCAGTGGTATTTCAGCCCGCTTAAGGCATCGCCTATCGACTTATAACATCTTATCGTGTAGTAATCTCAACTGGCAGCAATGGCTTAACGTGCCTTGCGAAGCTCAGAAATGGTCGAGAAGATAGCAAACCCTTTCAGGTGGTTCAGATCAGGTAACCTGCGTGATCAACGAAACGACGAAAGTAGCACAAAGCTAGGCCCGCTTCATGCTGTAGACTTGTTCATATTATATATCTTTTTTTTTTTTTATAAATTGACGTGTAATGTTTTATTTATTTGTGTGTCAGTTTATTGTGTACAAGTACAAAGCTAACAATAAGACATTAAAGAAAATGATACAATGGGAATTCCCTATTTCTAATAAGAAATTTCTTCCAGCAAACCAGGGAAAAATAAGTTTCAACTGAGATGGCAGGCATGTATGTACTTACACAAATAAAGAAGCTATTTGGCTGACTCGGTGGCTCAGTGGTTAGTGCCCTTGACTACTGATCCGAGGGTTGTGGGTTCGATCCCCACCCAGAGCAAGCATTTGTGTGATGAGCAAATTTGTTTGCTCTGTGTCTGGGTGTTAAATATATCTATATAAGTATGTATTTAAACGTATATAAGTATGTATATATCAGTCTCTGGTAACCCATAACACAGGGAATCCTACTTTGGGGCCAGATGACCTCGTGTGATTTGTCCGAGAATTTTTTTTTATGTTTATGTGGGGATACAATAGCGTAAAATACATATAATAGGGAATTTTCTTATGACATATGTCACAACGTTCAAATAAATTTCAATAGATGGCGCTGATTTGCCTTGGTAATTTTTCTTTTAAGTAAAATCTTTTTTCGTAGGTACTTATAATAAACAAAAAACTGAACAGCAGCAATCATTTTGTTTGACGTTTCTACTTTTGTTTAATTGTATTGATTTAAAGCAAATGAGTGTATCACAGATCACTGCACTTACACGAAAGTAGCAAGCTGGTGTATTTAGGTACGTGTTCCCTTGTGGAGTAAATAATAGTGTTCTGTAAATACGTGCCTTGAAGAACAAATGATAAGTATGTTACCTTTTTTTTAGTTTAAAATGACAAAAAACAATAACTGTTTTTGTATGTAAATCATATTGTTTTAGGAAAATGCGTGGGCCATGTATTGTGTATGGGTGTAACAAAGATGGAGTTCACCAGTTACCAAAAGATGAAACAATAAAGGCCCAGTGGATTACAGCTGCTAAACTAGACACCAAACTAAAGACTGGACGGAGCATAAAAACATATACTTACGTTTGCTCTGAACATTTTCAAGACAATGATTTCTATTACACACGGCCACTGTTTGGTAAGTACTTACCCCTTCACCCATAGCATAGAAAAAAAGAGCTTCTAGTCTGTTTTCTAATCCGTTCTGCATGCTGCTTGTTAAGTTGGTTTTGTATTGCAACATATACCTTTTGGTTTTTACTAATCATAAGTCATTTATTAGTTCCTTTTTTATGTAAAAATTCTTATTTATGCACTTGTATTTTTTAGCTGGTGATAAAGGAAACAAGATATTAAAAAAAGGATCTGTTCCATCAATCTTTCCTTGGACACTTCCTCAAACAAGGGAAGCTGATGTCGCTGAAGTAGAAGCAACAACAAGTTTTAGTATTGATGATTCTGAAGATCATGATGTTAGGTTTGATCCTAGTCTTGTAGTAAATGACTATTCTAAAAACAGTTATCCAATAAGATTCGTTGAAGAAATACCATTTATTGAAGTAGAACCAAATGACATAACTGAAGATCCTTTGGAGTTAAGCGATGCTGAGAAACAATCTGATACATCAACTAGTGACTCCTTTTGTCTACAACTAGATCATATAGATTCTGATTCTGTAGCTATGGATATTGAAGTAAGTGGTTTGGAGCCCATTATTGGATCTTGCGCATCCCCTGTTCGTGAAATTAAAAGTTATAATGATATATCTGTACAAACTATCAACGACTCACCGGCTTTTAGTGTACATACATATAAAAATGACAACAAGGCGATACATTTCTATACTGGCTTACAATCATACAAAAAAATGCTTTTTGTTTTCACAAGCCTGGGCAACGATGTTCACCATTTGAAATATTTTTATGGCTCTCCCCCTTCTTCTTTAGACCCGTTAGAACAGTTCTTTTCAACATTAATAGTATTACGGAGACATAAAACGTTTGAAGAATTGTCAATGATGTATTTAATATCAATAAAAGATGTATCAAATTTAGTAATAACTTGGATTCGATTCATGTCATTAGTGTGGAGAAAAATAGATTTGTGGGTTGGAAAGGAAACTATAAAATCATATATACTGTTTGATTTTAATGACAAGTTTCCCATGACCAGAGTCATCATAGATGCTACAGAATGTCCTATAAAGAAACCTGGTTTGCCAAGGGCCCAACAGATAACTTTCTCATCTTATAAAAATAAAAACACAGTGAAGTTTCTATTAGGTATAACACCGAGTGGTTTGATAACCTATGTATCTCCATGTTATGGTGGCTCTGCGAGTGACCGACAAATCATTGAGAGGAGTGAAATTTTAAACAGGTTTGATCCTAACGATGAAATAATGGTTGATAAAGGATTTAACGTACAAGACATTTTTATATCATATGGGGTAAAAGTTAATATGCCAGCATTTTTCAAAAAAGGGAACCAAATTGGCCCTGAGATGCTAAAGAAGAACCGGAAAGTTGCAAGTAAGAGAATTCATGTAGAAAGAGCTATTGGGTTATTAAAAACATATAGAATATTGATTGAGCCTATGAATAATACAGAAATAATATTGTCAAGCGACATTGTTTTTATATGTGCCATGTTAACAAATTTTAGAACTAATATAATAAGTAAAAATGCATAGGTTTTCATTAAAAAATCTTTAATATTTTTATATTGTACAAATGCTTTTATAATATAACCTATTTATAAAAGTGATTTATATTTAGGGTTCCTTACTCAAAGGTCACCCAAAGGGCAATGGAGCGTGCTATGCTCGGAGTTTCTCTGCGTAATCGAATCAGAAACGAGGAGATCAAAGAGGAAAAGCAAAGTCACCAACATAGCTCTCAAAATTGCTAAACTTAAGTGGCAGTGGGCGGGGCACAGAGAACAGATGGCCCCTGGGGTAGTAAAGTTCTCAAAGGCAATCGCGCACCGGAAAACGTAGCGCAGGTAGGCCTACCACTAGTTGGACCGGTGCCTGGTGAAGGTCGTGGGAAGCCACTAGAATTGGTTAGCTCAGAACCGGTCGTCGTGGAAATCCTTGGGGGAGCCCTATATCCAGCAGTAGACTTTCTTTGGCTGATATGATGATGACTCAAAGTGTTCCAATTGAACCTTATTACTAAGCTTACGCTGTCCACATGTTCAACTTAAAAGGCTGTACCTATTGAACCGTAACAGGTAGCAGGCTGAAATTTTCAGTGTTTTTTTATGTAGGGTAAACTAACAAATAATAAATATTAGAAAAATTAAAATTATAATATAAGAAAAAATATTTTTACAGTTTTTTGTTTTTGCTCTATCGTGAAAACAGTAAATATACACGTGTTAAAATTGTCTTTTCTAATACTAATTCTTAAGTAAATCAAATATTAAATAAAAAAGAAAAAGTAAAAATTAGAATACAAGAAAAATTTTACAGTTTTTTGTTCTTGCTCAATCGTGAAAACGGTAAATATTGATTCTAATACTAATCCTTAGGTAAAACAAATATTAAATACTGGCCAAGTCTGAGTCGTTCTCGCGCTAACGATTCCAAACTTAATAAAAAGTCTACTGCTCTCATTGATGTCTTGTTTAGAGAAATCATTGTTGAACTCACGCCGAGAAGTGTGTTGGTAAGGACAGAGCGCGCTAAGGAGTGCGCGAGTCCAACTCGCACTTGGCTGGTTTTTCAGTAATCCTACTAATATTATAAATGTGAAAGTTTGGATGGATATATCGTTGTTATTATATCACGCTACAACAGTTGAAATTTGGTAACAAGGTAGAGAGATTAGGAACTGGATTAACATATCTATAGGCTACTTTTTTACCATGCTCAAAGCTAGTCTTGGATACATCATTCATCTTTCTTAACATAAATGTGTTAGTTACTAAATTTTAGGACTAATGTAAGTAATAGGTAAAAATTTATAGGTAAAGCCCATTCGCTTAGATAGTGCCATTCGCCCTTTGTAAATACCGACACAGCGCGTGCCGCCGCGTGTCAAAGAACGCCGCCTTGACCTCAAATAATGCTGACACATGTGTATAACTTGATTTGTGTCTGTAATTGTCTATAAAAGTAGATTTAATTCTTGCATTTTGTCTAAACTAATGACACTATCTGAGCGAATTGACTTAAGATACTAAAGTTAACATTTTATTTCATATTGTACAAATACTTGTCTAATAAAACCTGTTTATAAAAATTTTCATAAAAGTGGTTTAATTTATCAGTCATATTATAGATATATAGAAATCTTTTACAGTGTAGACAAAAAAATAAGCTGTATTTCTGTTTGTACACATCAGTTGTCCTTGTACTTGGTAAATAATCACTGTTTTTGTCCAATTTAAAAAGTCCACTTTCTTCACATAGATGTAAGTAGGGTATATTTTCTCCAGTAGCAGCTTTGTTTCTTGCTGTATATGGGCACTTTACTTCAATGACTGCATTGTCTCCTACAAGGCCATCAGGTGTGCACCCAAAATATTGCAAATCTGGGTGCACTATGATTCCACATTTCGTTACAGTGAATCCTGTTTCTAAACAAAATTTTTGGATGGCAAATTTTTCGTTTTTTAATCCATGTTGAATTGCTAGTGATGTGAATTCTTCATCTTTTAGCAATGCCTTGGCCAGCTTTTCTTTGTTGTTGTTTGGGAATTTACAAATTTTCCCAAAATCAGAACTCTGCAGTCTTAATTTTCTTTTCTGCTTCCAGAGTTTTCGGTCATTTTTTGTATTTTGCTGTAATTCCTCTTATTCGATTTCATTTAAAATTAATGACTCCAGGTATCTTTTTTCCTCCGTCTTATTGAAGTAATCATGGTCTTTGTAAAGAGCTTTTTTATTTGCTGGTTTTCTCAGCTGAGCCATGGGCATTGTAACATTTTCTTGAGCACAAAAATTTATTATCTGATAGCTTTTGCCCGCGGCTTCGCCCGCGTGGACATAGATTTTATGTCTCTTTTTGAGGGTGAGTGGTGCGCGAGCTGCAATCAGCTCGCAAGCGTGGACATGAGTTTTCTTCAGGTACCTCAGGAACTTTATCGGGCTATTCGGATTAGCAGTCTTTGTCACTTCCCACCCCCTCAACAAATTCTATACAAAACATCACTTTAATCTGTTGCTAGCTTGGAAAACAGTTGTCCCCAGATCCCTCGGTAACTATGTCAGGATATACTTATATCATTTTCCACCTCATCTCTGTGCTAAAAATCACACCAACCCATTTTTAGATACGATTTTAAATAACTTAACGAACAAATAGTATTGTTTTAGTTTCCTCAGGAACTGCATCGGGCTATGATAATTTCCACAGATAAAAAGTAGACTAATTAAATCCAAGTGATACAGGCTACCTGCATGCCAAATTTCATCAAGATTGGTAGAGGTGTTGAAGTATAAATAGGTAACAAACAAACAAACACATTTTCACATTTATAATATTAAGTAAGGATTTGCTTTAACGGTTAAGGAAAACATCGTGAGGAAACCTGCACACGCCTGCGAAGAAACTCGAAGGTTGTGTGTGAAGTCGACCAACCCGCACTGGGCCCGCGTGGTCGACTAAGGCCTAATCGCCCTTATTCAGGGTAGGCTCGAGCCCCTCGGTGGGGACGTATATGAGCTGATATAATAATAATAATAATAAGGATTTCTAAATTTTAAATAACATATAGAGCGTCGGTGGCAGAACGGTTAGGGCCACTACCTACTGTCCGGAAAACCGTGGTTCGAATCTTGCCACTTACCAATATCTATACGAATATCGATTTCATACTGGTATGTACGTTTATCCGACGCTCTCACGGTGAGAAAAACATAGTGAGGAAACCTGCACACGCCTGCGAAGAAACTCGAAGTCAATCAACCCGCAATGGGCCCGCGTGATCGTCTAAGGCATGATCGCCCTAACTCAGGGCAGTATATAAACTGATAAAATGAAATAACACATATACCTATATTATCAAAAAACTAATTCAAATCATTATATCAATGTAGTAATAAAATTTCCTAAAAATATTAATATGGGTCAAATCCTCGAGTCGTATCAGCTCCAAAGGAGCCAATGACGCACTTCTCGTTGCCGCGCTGGATGGCACCTTAGCAGAAGGTAGGACCTCACGTCACATCTCCTCTCTTGAAGGCGACGGCCAATCTCATTTGTGAAGGCAAAGGCCTCTGAGCTCAGAGCCTCTGAGGGTTCAGCAGCCGGTTGTCTCACAGACCATCGGCACAAAGCAGTAAATTGCCTTCAAGACCAAGTACTTATTATGCTTCTTTCTCGCCGCAAATTGAGCAGCAGTACCGTACGGGTGAGGTGTGAGCCAAAAAAAGTGGCGTCCCAAAGCAGGCACGTTCCTCTCTGCCATAGCACCTGTTTAAACCCTGCGGCCTTTTACCATCAGATCGACTAAAGCCCGGCGGTTATATCAAATATGGAATATTCCATCTGGCCGAGACCAGTGCCCTCCGAGTGAGGTCATTAAGGAAAAGGTGGGAATCTTCACAAACAACGACCGCAACTCAGTGCGTGATGGCCAATTGCCTCCACCGTGGACCCGCAAATTCATTGATGAGGTTCACATATATTGATATTGCAGGTGGAGAGCAACTGCCACATGCAAATAGTCGCCGTCAGAAGAGTTCCATATCTGTGCCTCCTGTTAAAAGATGCTAAACTCGATTTAGGTGTTTTTAATTTTTTTACACGATTGGAATCTGTAGATAGGTATTTTTACCTATCTGTTCGTCTATGAAACATATCGCTACGTGCCATAGTTCCAGAGTTGGAGTTGTGTAAAGTAGCGTATGCTGATAAATACATAAAAGAAATTCACTCTAAAGTATGAAATAATGTTTTCATGTTTTAATACAACTTAAGCGCGTTTTATTATCCCTGCAGTGCCATCTATTGACATTCTGCTGTTATGATTATAATTTAGGGTATGTGTAGCTAATATGTGGAAAAAACTACTCTATTGTTATTATTGTTAGTATCTATAGATAAAATCCCACGGGACGTCTTTAGTTTTCCGGGATAAAGAATACCCGACTATACAATGATGGTCAAAGCACCCCAACCCAAAGTAAAGATTTTATATTGTTACGTTGAACCATTCTAAAGATAAAAATTTTTGCATTCCTGCAGGAACACTTAATTTTTTTTGGGATTCACAATGTCCCAGTTTTAGTTCGCGATAAGGGTATCAACGTGTAAAATTTTATTGTAATAGCTCAAGCCACATTTGCGTGGTGAGCCATTCTATAAATGAATACTTTTGATTTTCCCACGGTAACTCTTGAATTTTCCGGGATAAAAAGTATCCTATATGTTAACCCGGGCTATAAGGAACCACCATGCAAAATTTCATCAAAATCGGTCTGGCAGTTTTTGCGTGATGCGCGAACATACAGACAGACAGACAGACCAAAATTCCAAATGTTGTTGTTTTGGCCTCTGTATCGTTAGTAATGTCCACCACAGTTATTATTTTCCAAAAATATTTCATGTACAGACACGGCCCCGTTACAGTTTTATTATATTATAGATTTATAAAATGTTCAGCATATTTATGAGAGCTTGAGCTTGATTCTTGAGAGCTCCCGGGTTGTGGGTCAAATTCAGCAATCTTCTTTGCATTCTTGATTTTTAAATTCAAATCTTCAGCTTTGACAGGATTACCTGAGTAGATTGCTGTTGGGTGATGGAATGTCTGAAGGGTTGATGTGGAGCTTGTACTTCTTTTAATGTTTTTGTTATCAGTAAAATCAATCAGACCATATACTAACACTAGTACATGCTTACATTGAGCATATGGGCCCATTCCAGCTGCACACTCACATTGGCCTTCCATTATCACATTGTCTTTTGCCTTTATGGTCACATTATATGTGACAGACTTTCTCATTTCTGAAGAGCACAAAGCAGTTATAAAATACTCGCTGCCAAAGTAAGCGCGCTACACGACTCATTTGCAAGTACTGCTCTTCATACATGTTTTTTGAGCTTTTTAAATTTTCACAGTCGGCTAGCTGACTATAATGCTGTAGATCTTGCTCACATATAAGTGGCAGAACACTATCTGAGGTGACATCACGAAACAGATCAGCATTGGGTGTTTTAATATGGTATGATTCCTCTGGATCGTTAACTAAGCCACCAAAGATGGTGTCATAATCCATTAATCTGCAACCAAAAAATATAAACAGGTTAAAAATAAAATTTCACTCATTTCAAATAAAGGTAAAATAAATTGTACAGCCACACTGAGCATACTTTCTTGTGAAGTCAGACACAAATTAACAATAAATACTCTAGGCTATATACAGTTATACTACCAAGTTTCATTAAAATCTATAGAGCCATTTTTGACATTAAAAAAACACTGAGATATAAAAAGAACATTGTCCTAACCCAAATTTCATCCAAATCCATTCAGTAGTTTGGGAACTAGAGCAATGGACGGATGTAGACACACACACACACATTTTTTGTTTTTCTGCATCAAAATCTCAACTTTGATTTTGTTTGCCTTCACAATACCTTCGTCACTCCTTTCTCACTCGAAAGTAAATAATAATTAGGAATACCTGTAGGTAATGTATGATTGTTGAATACTATCTTTATTTTCTATTACACCTAGCAGATGATGACCTCACACTTCCAAGATGTGGCATAGCTGTTGTGGTAAATCAGACTGCTGTTAACAACCCATAAACGTCCCCACTATAGATCACTTTCTTTCTAAACTCGGGAAAGTCAGGCCATACTCTACAAACAGGGACCAACAGGTTGGTGCAAACACCATTTTCAAAAGTTTTTTAAGCCACCTGTAAGATATTAAACTAGTCTTAACGACTGCCATGTATTGAAATCAACTGGAACCAACAGCTTAACATGCCTTGCGCAGCACGTAAACTGTTGAGAAAAATGCTATGAACAGTCAACCCATCCAGATAGTGACCATGCTTCAGATCAGTTAACCTACGTGATTGACCCAACCAAGCTGTACAAACCAAGTTGTACTGAGCTACGAATGCTTCTCAATCAATTATGCTGAATCAAACTGTATTTTTAAGCGGGCCATACATGTTAGCTTGCAGATATAAATGCCATTTTTATAACAATTAAAAACGCCCTTGTTTTTAATATTAAAATGGCTAAGTCTCCTAAAATATACTAAAACTAACCGAAGTTTAGCAAAATACACTAACCTTTGGACAAGAGCAGCTTTTTTCCCAGTAGTTTTGGCATTACGTTTCCGCAACTCCTCTTTAAGTTGCTTGAGTGTCAACGATCCATAGTCCTTCGCCATGACTTCCAAACAAGAAATCTATGTCTCACTATTAGGCACACAAACTCTGAACACACAGCTATGAGTCCTGTCTCTGAAACTGCAAAGTACCCATTGATGTGCACAAGACCACAACTGAAATACGGAGGAACCGAAGCTCGACTCGACGCACCAGGAGTTTAAAAATTACACAAAATTAGGAAGAAACAAGTGGAAAATAAAACCAACAAGTATTTCGCAGTCATGAACTGGAATAAACACCACGGTCAACGACACTGTCGACACTCGTCGATAACAGCAGTGACCACAGAGTGATCACTCTTTTTACCGAGGATTCTTTCTATCAAAAATACTGCTAAAATCTACCGAAACCTAAGCCGTATTTAAATACTATCTTTTGATTTTATTGACATACTAGCAAGCAGAACATCTACACCTACAGGTTAGCTTGAAAATTCATATATAATTCTATTGCCCGAAATTTACTACAAAGGTAGAAATGTGCTGAAATTGGTCATACTGATGACATTATTGTGTTCTCAATATCAATGTTGCCAATTTTCTAATTCCCAATGTTGATCAGCGCCATCTAGTTGATTTTTGTAAAAGTGGTGGAAAATTCCCCATTATATAAATTATTTTATTTAATACATACATGTCATATAGGTCCAATTATATAATATACCTACATAAAATATGAATATACAAATTTAATATTAGATTAGACATCTCACTATATCGGTTGATTATAAACTTTAACTGAGCTCAGCGTTTTGGCTTAACTATAACGATTTTGTATGACTGTCATTGCATCATCGGACGACCAGGTTGTGTGTGAAGTCGACTAACCCGCACTGGGCCGCGTTGTCGAGCAAGGCCCGATCGCCCTAATTCTGGGTAGGCTGGAGCCCCTCGGTGGGGACGTATATGCGCTGATATGATGACGAACAGGTGTAGGTAGGGTATCCATCCACCCATTATTAAGCGCTGATATTATGGTTTATCATGCTACCTGCCTAGGAGTGGAATTCCCTGCTAGAGTCTGTGTCTTCCTATTCGTATAATTTAGAAATCTTCAAGCCTCCAATAGTGTTATTGACCTTGCTTGTTACATCATTGGTTGCATCGGCATTTACCATCAGATGAGATGCAGTCATATGCACTCAAATTTCAAATGAAAAAATAATGACTATTGTGTTCGAAGTTCTAAATATAATCTGAAAACAATAATCAACGAAAAATACTGGTATTATTGTGCAATAAATAAAAATATTATAGGTATATAAAAAGCGTGGGGCGCTTTGTGCCATATTTTTCCACAATTATACTAGTATATTTCGTTCATTATTGTTTTCAGCTTATATTAAGAATTATTTTTCACTTTTTAGTTTGATGTGCTTTAAAAGCGTGTTTTTTTAGTTTTTTTTTAAACTATATATTTCTTTTAAAATTTTTAGAGATCAACTTATGAAATTATTGTATTGTCACTGATTCTTGATAAATGTACAAAGTTTGAATTAAATCTGTCCGTGAAAAGTGGGTCAAAATCGAGTGCAAATAAGTCGGTTACAAACATAAAAACAAACATACATTCATACATACAGGTGAAGCTAATAAAAGCGTGATAAAAAAATGACTATTTTGTTCCAAGTTACGATTTTTTTTTCTGAATCGAATATTCTGATCAGAAATGAGGAGATCCGTTGGAGAAATAAGGTAACCGATATAGCTCAAAGAATCACTAAACTTAACTGGCGATGGGCGGGCACATAGTTCGTATAAAATATTGCTTTTGGGGCAGTAAAATTCTCGAGTGGCGACCGGGCACCGGAAAGTGTTACCTAACGTAGGAAGGCCTCGGTGGACCGAAGACCTGCTGAAGGTCGCGCCGCGCAGGACCAGGCGTTGTGGAAACCTTGGGGGCCGCATTGGACGTCTTTCGGCTTATATGATAATGATGATGAGATTGATGAGGTACCAACCAAGTGTTTTTATTTAATACCGCACTGAAAGACGTTTCCCGCCAAAAACACACACAAAATAACGTTTTATGGTTCGTTTCATCATCAAAGAATATAACGTATCACATCCAAGCCATCACGCGCACCAGTTTTCTGTGGAGCAATTCGGCACAGGCCTGTCATAAAAGGCACATAAATAAACGAACAGATACGCCATCTCCATTAATTAGTCACGTCGTTTACGCCAAGTAAGGCACGTTTACGTCATGGCAGCTTTCCATACACGATTCGTGCGATGCGTAGATCAAAATAATTAAGTTTATACGAGTATTATACTGTTTCACCTTGCCGACCCTTAATCCTTAAAACTAAAAGAAAGTTACATGGTCGTCTGAATATCTGTATATAATCACTAAAATTGTAACGGGGCCGTGTCTGTACATGAAATATTATTTGAAAATAATAAGCGTGGCGGACAAGTCTGTCGAGAGTCCAAATTTTTAAAAAAAAATTTTTGTGTCTGTTTACTCAAAAAGAGCCAAACCAATTTAAGTTAAACTTTGCATGTATATGCTTTATATTTCTAAAAAAATATTTTAGACGCTTTTTATCACGGAACGATTTAAAATTTAAGGATTCCCGGATCGAAAAATATGTTATTTGGCATAATGATACATCATGAGTAAACATACCATTTTTTGATCCCAGATAATCAAAGGTTACCTGCTGGAAAGGTTTCCTGCTGGAAAGCAAGTGAAGCTAAACGGAGCGAAGCTTCACTTTGTTTGTGAACAGGATTTTTAAAAAGAGATGTCAATGTTTCATTTTTTGTACGAGAAAAAAATATTCCCGTGGACCCACCTTTTTGCAGTTGGCTTAGTATCAGTAGTATCCGTAGTCCACCCAAGTGAACCACGGGTCTGCGACAGTATCCGTAGTCCATCCAGGTGTTCCATGGGTCTGCGTCAGTATCCGCAGTCAACCCAGGTGAACTTGTAAGGTGGACCCCGGGTATTTAATGCTTTTAGGATGTCCATTGCTTTTGGAGATAATTTACCAACAGGGTGGAAAATAAAGGTTAACCTAGGGAACCCAACCTTTACGCAAAGTCGCGGGCACAAGCTTTACAGTCATAAAAATTCTATCAACGCGAACGAAGCCGCGGCCGAAAGCTAGTTCAATGTTAAGTTACATCTAGTTAAAAAAATAGTTTTGAAAATCGGTTCAAAATCTGCGGAGATATCGCATAACAAACATACACAAAAAAACATCGAATTGAGAACCTCCTCCTTTTTGGAAGTCGGTTGAAAAAAAGCGTGAATTTAAATATTGCTTGCCCATACTAGGTCAATGTTGCACTGGCCACTATTATGTAAACTTCTTCAACAATGTGGAATGCCATAAATTTGTTATTTAAATATTCTATTTGATTCTAATATACATTTATATCCATTTTTGAAGCTTACTGTCTTACGTGGTTCAGAGAGCTCGACTTAGCTCTGCTTGCATTGGATTGTGTGACTAACCTTATTTTTGGAATGAACCTTATGTTTGTCAGTAGCTGAGCAAATATTTTGACGTTTACACGGAGAAACCATTAATCAGTGGCGGTCTTGCAAGTCAGTATGATATGCTTTTAATGTTATGTCTGTTTTTTGTCTATTTTGGCGCCTTATGCATGGGAAACGGAAAGCGTAACGTGTTGAATGTAAAAGACTATGTTACGAAACGTTCCTACCCTAGTAGCACTATCTGACCAATCACAATAAAAAGGTCTTATTGAGGCCTACGTTTTATAATATGCTCTTTATAGGGCGAACGAAGGATTAACATTTGCCCTTTTGTGTTGCTTAAATTTTTTGTCATGTGTCAGTTAAACCATCAATTCAAGCCTGCTTTTGCATGTGACCATCATCACATCAGCCAGAAGACGTCCTCTACTGGATATGATTGGCCTCCCCCTAATTGGAGGATTTCGTTGTAATCGCCACGCATGGCAGGCGGGTTGGCGATCGCGGTGTGCAGTGTGGTAGCACACAGTACGCGGAATCTGACCTATCACAATAAAAAGGTCTCATTGAGACCTACATATTATAATATGGTTTTTATAACGCGAACGACGGGTTAACATTTGCCCTTTTATGTTGCTTTAATTTTTTGTCATGTGTCAGTAAAACCATCAAATGAAGCCTGCTTTTGCATGTGACCATCATCACATCAGCTAAAAGACCTCATCTGCTGGACATGATTGCCTCCCCTGAATTTGAGGATTTTGTTGTAATCGATACGCATGGCAGGCGGGTTGGCGATCACGGTGTGCAGTGTGGTGGCACAGTACGCGGAAAGGACGCTGCTGCCCATCCTCCGGTTTTAGATCCCTTAGTTGCTTTTTATGACACAATAGAAAGGCTTTATGAAACGTTTTAATCGAGATACATTCGACAGTGCCACAAAATAGTGGGGTCGGAATCCATACAAATTCGCCCATTGTCCTTTTAGAAACTGCGAGATATCTTTTCACAAAAACGAATATGTCTTGGGAGTCGCAACTCAATTTCAGTACTTATTTTGTGAACTTATTCGTCTCAATTCCCTGAAGCTTTTGGAACCTTATTGGGTATTGACTTCAAGTTTTTAAAAGTTTCGTCCAATCAAACTTTTGTTCCATTGCTTGTCTTCAATTCAGAAATAGAATCTACTTGAAATCTTTTTTATCGATTTTATTTCAATCTGTAATTCCTGTTTTTTGTAATCTTCACAAATTGACCTAACATTTCGCTTGAATATGTTGTTATTGCACATTATAGTAAAATCTGTGAAAGCGCATTACAACATAATCAATAATAATGGACACCATTCCACTTCTACATATTTATACTGAATCTGATCGATCTGAAGACTAAGAAGGTTTATCAGAACAGGCTACTTAGATTGAAACAATAAAAAATTCCATGTAGAATCTAGACAGATAAATGCTTTTATTCAATACACAGCAATATAAAAAGATAAACTAAAAATAAGCGAAAACAATGACAAGCTGACAGTTGTTGCTGTGCATTGGAAAGGCACCAGTTCAGCTTTATTGCTGCAAGTACAAACTATCTTTCTACTATCTATAATCTATTTTCAAATTGAAGACTCAACATACAAAATAAAAGTAATATTAAAGTTACTTAACGGTTTAATTGTAAAGAAACGTAATAACGATGCAGTTATTAAACTAAAAACTAAAAAATAATTTGATAGATGCCGCTAGGAACCAGTTATAACACTACTCTCCTCATCAATCTAGAGCATTGATAAGAATAAAATAAAATCGTGGGACGCGTCAAATTTATATTTGATGACCAAACCCTCCTCACCAAGTATAGAACTCGTCAAAACCAACCAAATGAGTCCAAACTCGATGGAGTTACTAGTGACGGTTGAAGATTTCCACTGTTCGCCTTCTGACTTCATCATTAGATCCTCCTAGTCATATCAAGCTGACTGTGTATAACACGTGAAAACCAACCAAATGAGTCCAAACTCGACGGGGTTACTAGCAACGGTTGAATAGTTTCACTGTCTACCTCCTCCCCCTATGAGGCCCTCCTCGTCACCAAGCATACTGTATAGAACACTTTCTCCTAAGAACCCGTATATACTGAATTGACCAGAGAATTTTTGGATTCGGCTGATGAAGTTGTATTTTTTTTGTTTATGGGAAAAGTTGCTTAACTTCATGATTTTGCGTTTCCGGGAGCGATCTTTTTATTTTACACATTGTATAAAATGTGAGCACCTGAAAATCTAATTTATCATCACATTCCTCATTCCGCATTCCTGTGACTTGACGCGCCTCCAAAATCTTTTACAAGTAGCCAAGTATTTTTCATTAAAGTAGGCAAGGTATGGAAAACTGGGTCAAGGTACCAGACAAATTATTTTACGCTGAGTTCTCTTTTCAGCCATAGGTATTAATAAAGGAACGATTCAGACAATTTGCAAAACGTCTAGTGAAATAATGTATGTTTCGCAAAATGTCAATGAAATATAAAAAATATTCAAGGATAAATCCATTATTACACTCGTTTGATTGGCCCCATTGGCCACATTTGCTGTTTTTTTATAATATAGGAAACTGTGTTTATTGTGTTAAAAAAACACAAATATATTCCTGCCTTTGTTGTTTTTTTGATTGATTGAAAACACTTTGTTGCACAACATAAAAGGAAAGTACAGGTATACAAAGTTATACATGTAGGCGGTATTATTGATATCAAGTGATTTCTTCTAGTTAACCTTAGTACTTGTAATTGATATTTTTTATTTGTAATTTTATCCATATCCGTCGAGCAGTTTAGGCTCTGCATCTCTCATTAGACTGACGAAAACCCATACTTTTTTTCACGCTTTAAGTGTAAGACAATCGATCCCAATCGAATCCTCATCAAAATCATAACCTGCGATTTTTTTTAGTATTACATTCTTTTATTCCGACTACGTCCCTCGCTAAAATACAAGTCAGAGATTTATTAAGTAGATCTAACCTTCCCAACTTTTGAAAGAGACGCGTGCCCCAGGAGTGGGAAGGTTATTAGCGATGTTAACGTAACACGTACGAGTATCTAGATAGAACAATTCGCGAAAAGAAAGAAAAATGATTTTGATCAGTTCCAATAATCCACAAATGAATAAGGACTTGTAACATTTCGCAAACCGGTCATTTTAAGAATTGGACTTCATGACTTTATTATTTAATCACGATTAGGAATGAGATAAGTTTATTTCTGACCAGATGTTTTGCGACTGAATTACATTTTGCGAATCGAGCAAACTGTGTGCAGAGTCTGCGAGCTGAAAATTTTAGAGCACATTTCTAGAGTCCTTATAACTTTGATCTCAGTTTTAATCCTTGCGAAATTGGGGAGAGCTAAGACAAACTTAATTGGAATGGTTTAGGGCTGGGTCTGCTAAGCTTAAGCCTCTCAATTTTGCGGAAAAGGCATTTTAATATTATCTGATGTCTGCGAAGACCTTTGAATGGGGTACGTAGTTGATTAAGTACATCAAAAGTATGAAATTATGAAATTTTTTTCGCTATATTTCTCTGCTACTGAAGTTTCAAAGACCTTGTACTTATTCGGGGAGTATGTAAGAATGCAATGTATGTTTCGTTTGCGGACTGTGAATAATAATAATTACTGCTAATAAAGTATACGTATGGGGCATGCTGTGATTATCTGTAAGAGGCTGTACATATACAGGGTGTAACAAATAACTGGGGCATCTACTAATCATACTGAACAACTTTTCCCAAGGAACCCATAGCCAATTCCAAGAACAAAAAATTCGACTTTCCGTACAAAAACGTTTAAAATCGGTCTGCCAGCTACTCAATTAGTGAGAAGAATTCAAAAATATGTTTGCTATTTAAGAAAACTTGTAGAACAAAAGTTGTTTAGATGAGTAGATGCCCCAGCTAACGGGTCCTGCACTAATTTTGTCACACCCTGAACAGGTAGCTAATAACCTACTTAGCATGTAAGGTTGTAGCAGTCGTTGATGAACCAATAAATAAATAAAAATAATAATGGTACTAATTCCGCCAACCTCCAAGGTAAGAGAACAAATCACGGTGGGAATTTTAGAAAATGATCTTTATGAACAAGAAATGAATTTGACAGATGTTTAAAAGTAACCAAATGACTCTAGCACTTGTAAAGAAAAATTCCCTATCGTTTGTAAAGAAAAAAATAATGTAGCATTATTTTTATTGACTGCGCCAAAAGGAGGGTTATATCCTTATACATCATACATGCTCATTGCAGTAAGTAGGATTTACTACTGTACAAAGAGGCTGTGTAAGTTGGCATTTGCAACACAATGCATTGTTTCTTTAGATTATCCATTTTCATATCACTTTACGTCACACTATGCTTGAATTTTAAAGTGAACTTTGCAGTTCAAGCCATGCAAAACTCCTTAGTGATACAATCTCTTTTCTTATAAAATGATAAGAAAACTTTTTACTGAAAAAAAAATGGAAATGGCGACATTTCATTTCATTTGATGCTTGTTCACTTGCTACTGTAATAAAATAAGTTACTACAAGTTTTAACTAGTTAAAAGTGTTAATTCAGCATATCAAGTACTTCATCCGACAAAGAACTCGCCTGCACGCCTGATTTCTATCATCTCGAAGTAGAAGATGTCGTACAAAATCTTTTACCAAACAAATCCAGAGACCGATATACCTAAAATCCTATGAATATTTCAATAAATGGCGTGCAGAAAAAGGAATAAAATCTTTGTCAGAATGTGTATTGATTGTGTATTTCAGTCAGCTCTCTAAAACTTACAAACCATCATCGTTGTTAAGTTTCTACTGTAACTTACATCGCGTGAATGATGTAAAGTAGAATGCTTTACTTGGTTGTAAGTAGCTATTACACCCTCGAATTATATTCTCCCTCCCTCGTTTCGCTCGCTCGGTCGTCTAAATATCTCGGGTGCACTCGATCCATTAGCGCCCTCTGCGAGCTACGCTCGCACGGGCTCCAAATTGGATCTTGTTCTGTAATAGCTCTCTTATATCCCTTGTATAACAATCTACTGTTAATGTTGACTCTCAGTGTCCTTAATCCTGTATTTTCAACTGACTTCCAAAAAAGAGGGGGTTCTCGATTCGACTGTGTTTTTTCTTCTTTTTTTGGGTGTTTGTTACGCGATAATATCTTCGCAGATTTTGAACCGATTTTCATGGTTATTTATTCGATAAGGTATGCTCCTGAATTGGTCCTATATAAATTTTATGGAAATGGATGTATTACTTTTTTAGAAAATCTAAAAAAAATGTACTAAGTTGTTGCGATGGAAGTCGGTGTTTTTAGCGTGTTAGCGTTTCTTAGCATCTCTGAAATAAAGGTAGGGTAATAACCATCTTATTTAGAATTGTTCACTGACATGCTCCATTTCTATTAGGTAACAAAGGTTCGACTCGTTAATTAGAATATTAGGTGCGAAAATAATTTTCCCTTCCCCTTTCCTCCTTCTCCCAAGGGTACAAATTTACTCGAAAATGCGATCAAATCTAGTCACAAGTAATCACAACATTAACTCAATTAAAACTTAGTTGGACTGTGCATTATTCATGGGGGTTGATTATTCCCGTGGGAAAACATCGGCGGCCCTGTCAAGCTAAGTACGCGAAAGAACGTAGTGGAACTGATGGTGCGTATGCTACGAATGAGCGGTTTTCTTGTAATTTTTAGGGTTGGGTACCTCAAAAGTAGTAGTAGTCCTTATTTTTGTCATGTGCCGTTCCCAAGGTAAAGCTAAAATCGCTAAAGTGTCCCTGGTGTTTCTAAACTATTAGACCTAATAATACTATTAAGGGTATCCTAATTAGGCTACCTCCTGTCCGGGAGGCCGTGGTTTGAATCCTGCCACGTACTAATAAGTTTTCGAATTTCGATTTCATATGTACGTTTATCCGACGCTCTTACGGTGAAAGAAAACATCGTGAGGAAACCTGCACACGCCTGCGAAGAAACTCGAAGGTTGTGTGTGAAGTCGACCAACCCGCACTGGGCCCGAGTGGTCGACTAAGGCCCGATCGCCCTAATTCAGGGTAGGCTCGAGCCCC
Organism: Coleophora flavipennella; assembly: GCA_947284805.1. Taxonomy (NCBI): domain Eukaryota; kingdom Metazoa; phylum Arthropoda; class Insecta; order Lepidoptera; family Coleophoridae; genus Coleophora; species Coleophora flavipennella. The sequence continues at coordinate 9,727,290 of OX369257.1, read as the reverse complement.
TCGATGGGGACGTATATGAGCTGATAAGAACGGTATCCTAAGACAAACAGTTTTCCAGTTATGACTCCGGAACCCTACGCAATGCGTGGTAACACTTGACCGATTTTTTAAATTAGTAATAGTAGGTATACGTATACTAGGTGAGTTTAATCTAATATATAAAAATGAATCGCAAAATGTGTTGGTAAGCGCATAACTCGAGAACGGCTGGACCGATTTGGCTAATTCTTTTTTTGTCGTGTTCGTTATTGTCAGGAGAAGGTTCTTACTTCTTATGTAGGTTAGGGTAGGGTAGTGTAGTGTAGGGTAGGGTAGTGTAGGGTAGGGTAGGGTAGTTTAGGGTAAGGTAGTGTAGGGTAGTGTAGTGTAGGGTAGTGTAGTGTATGTAGGGTAGGGTAGTGTAGGGTAGGGTAGGTTAGGGTAGTGTAGAGTAGTGTAGGGTAGGGTAGTGTAGTGTAGGGTAAAGTAGTGTAGGGTAGGGTAGTGTATTGTAGGGTAGGGTAGGGTAGTGTAGGGTAGGGAAGGGTAGTGTAATGTAAGGCGGTACGTAGTTCGCCGGGACAGCTAGTGACAGATAAAAATACAAACACGTTATAATTTTGTAATATCACATTTTAATCAAACGCTAAATATTTTTTGACTCCATACAAATGTTATCGACGTAGTAGCTAGTCAATTTGTATGATAAGTGACGATGATGCCGAAGATGTAACCCAACGCAGTGGCTATCTAATCTTCAAGCCGAAACACATTATTGTTGTTAACATTGTTGATAGGTGGCAAGAACCTATATAAGATTGTGGTAGAGCTACGAAAATGCGCTCAATACAAACGCGCTTAGAAAATCCTCTTTCACCAGCCAAACCGAGTCGTAAAAAATAAGACTTCACGGAATCGAACCCGCGACTTCCTGATGTGTAGCTAATTGAGCTAACTATTACGCCACGGAGGCGGTCATAATTTTGTAGTTTTTGTAGCCAAGTAGCAATTATTGTGCTCAAATATTTTCAAGCGACTTCCAAAAAGGAGGAGGTTCTCAATTCGTCTGTAGGTATGGTTTTTTTATGTTTTTTTATGTGTTACCTCATAAATTTTGACTGGGTGAACCGATTTTTATGATTTCTTTTTTATTTGAAAGCTTGTGCTTCCCGTGTGGTCCCATATAAATTTTATCAAAATCGGTGTAGTACTTAATTAGAAAATTAACAAAAACCAAAAATAATAATGCAAAAATGTACTAATTTGTTGCGATGGAAGTCGGTTTTTTAACGTGTTTAGCGTTTTCAATTATAGTTTTTGTTACGGTTCAAATTACACCTTAACTTGAAAAATTATTAGTCAGTCATAATTCCAAACACCTGTAGCGTAAGTTCAAAGCCTAGAAGTTGGGAAGTTTAATTAAAACCCGTAAATTCAATGAAAATTTTACGTGAGTACTTTCTACCCTATTGTGTGTTACAAATTAAGAATTAATTCTGAAATGTTCGTGTTAGAGACAATGGTGTCGATTCGAACAAAACACTCGACTCTAAAATTCCACTTAAATAAGTTTAGTCATTTTCATGTACTTTTCGATATTGCCTACAAATTTAATTAAGTTGTCTTATTTAACAGGAATAAACACGATCAAATTGAATTTACAGACTATGTTAAAGAATGAACGAAAAAATGAACAATATAATTGACGTAACCTGTTTACCGTAACTGAAAGAGAAAGAAAGATATAATTTTCTATAGCGCTGTCTCAGTTGCATATGTCATTTATGCTACGAATAAAATTTTTAAAGCGTTCAAATATGACTGTTCAAACGTGGGCTGTTCCAAGAATAGTTAGTTAAATGAAAAATAGAGTATAAAAATATTTTTTTTAGAGATTATCAAAATATTCTCCTCCAACCCCTATGCACTTATGCATTCGGGTGAACCGGCTTTCAAAACATTTAAAAAACGTGTCTTGAAAAATACACGCCGAAATTCTTCGACAGCCTCGTCGAAGCATTTTTTTACCGTGGGAAATAAAAAAAATCTCATGGAGCTAAATCTGTACAAAGGATAGGGTAAAATAGTCAAATAGTCAATGGTTCTAACAGCTGTGTGAGCGGGCGCGTTATCTTGGTGAAAAAGAATGCTACGGACGCCGCTCCTTGGGTGCTCGCTATTCATCTCCTCGAAATCTTGCGGCAGGTATACTTAGCAGTACCATTCACTAGCAACGGTTCTACGGTCTTCTAGCGAAATTTCTGCTACTGGTCCACTGCGTCGATAAGAAACCGTTATCATTGTTTTTATTAATGCCCCCGACCGCGAACAACTTTTATGGGCAACTGGTCCTCTTCAAACACCCATTGCGTGGATTGCTACTTTGTAAAAGGATCGTAGCTGTAGATCCAAGATTCGTCAGTTGTAAGGATGTAGGATACGTTTTGCGAAGTCCCTCCTTTGAACTCTTCCAGCATAAATTTACACCAATCAACACGACGGGATTTTTGCTCTTCTGTGAGAGAATGAGGTATCCATCGCGAAGCAAGCTTTAAGGTGTTCATGCAGGATGGCGGAAACTGCCTGTGATCCAATCTTCAGTTCAGCCTCAATCTCCCGATGTGTGATGTGTCTATTCTCCTGCAATAGCCACTCTACGCTGATGATATTTTCATGAGTTACTGCAGTTGGTGGTCGGCCGGGTCTGGGGTCATCGCTTGGGTTATCTCGACCACGTTTAAATTCACGAAACCAGTAAGTTACTGTTGCTAACGTAGGAGCAGACTCCCCAAAAGCACCTTGTAAATTTTCGTAAGATTCCTTGAAGGTTAACCCTCGTTTATAATCATAGACAATAATAGCACAAAAAACTTCCCGCGAGACGTCCATTGTTGCAAACAAAAGAAGAGTGACCGATAATCTTTAAAAATATATAAAAAAAGAACTACACATAGGTGGCCAATGATTTTCACCATGGAGATTTGTATTGAAAGTAGCCGTCAATTCAAAATAGTTTCAGGAAAAAAGTGATTGTATTTATTCTGTGGCTTACAATTTTCGAAACAACCTAGGTATCTTGTATCACCTCCTGAAATGTGCCCGTCGTCTTACCAGTCACACTGTTTTATGTATGCATGTATGTCAGTTTTGGCTTTTTTTTTTGGTATAGTTCAAGCACACGAATGTTTTTTTAATGTTAGTAAAATATACGAGGGCGGTTTGATAAGTCCATGACTTTGGAAAGAAGAAACACTCTTTTTACATATATATATTTTTATTTTTCTACATAATATCCTTTCAACTCTACGCACTTAGTCCAGCGATGTTCCAACCTCTTACACCCATCAAAAAATATTTTTTGTCAAACCCTGAAAAAAAGGCCTCATTTTCGGCTACCACCTCTTCGTTTGACGAAAATCTTTGCCCGCCAAGCCATTTCTTCATGTTTGGGAAGAGGAAAAAGCCACAGGGGGCTAAATCTGGCGAATACGGAGGGTGTGGCAATAATTCGTATCCTAATTCGAAAATTTTTATGTCGCGATTGCAGACGAGTGGGCCGGTGCATTATCCTGATGAAATAGAATTATTTTCTTCGCTAGATGCGGTCGTTTCTTGATTTACTTTTCATTGAATCTATCTAATAATGCAGCATAGTAAGCTCCGGTTATTGGCTTGCTTTTATCCAAAAAATCGATTTAAATAACCCCTTGGCTGTCCCAAAAGACTGTGGCCATCACTTTACCAGCCGAGCAAACAGTTTTTGCCTTCTTTGGGGCACGTTCCCCGGTAGAAGTCCATTGCTTCGACTGTTGCTTAGTCTCTGGTCTATAATGATGGACCCACGTTTCGTCAACTGTTATGTTCCGACGCATAAACTCACTCGGATTGCGATTAAACATGGCTAAGCATTCCTCAGAAGCTGTTACACGATTTCGTTTCTGGTCGACTGTTAGTTAACGCGGCACCCATCTTGCAGAAAGCTTTTTCATGCCCAGAATATCATGCAAAATATAAAAAACTCGTTCAGTCGAGATGTGCACAGCATCACTTATTTCGCGTATCTTCACTCGACGGTCTGCCAAAACAATATCATGTATTTTATTAACCATGCCCTCCGTAGTGATCTCAATCGGCTTTACTGGGCGCTCCGCGTCATTGGTGGTAGTACGTCCACAACGAAATTCAGTGAACCACTTATGTACCATACCATGAGAAGACGCAGAATCACCATAATACTTTTTCAATTTGTCTTCGGTCAGCTTAATTGTTTTACCACGTAAAAAATAGTGTTTAATTAGCACTCGAAACATCACAATGGACAAAAGCGGTCCATTTTCAAAGAATACTTAGAAGTCGCCTAACTTTTTTGTTTCTAAAATGCTTGTTTTCGCACCAAATTTGAAAAAAGAACGGCATGTGCTTCGTAGTGAGTTTCCAAATATGAGACAAAAAAAAATATTAAAAAAGTTTTTATTCAACCTTAAAGTCATTGAGTTGTCAAACTGCCCTCGTATTCGGTCATTAAAGACGAAAAGTGTTTGAAATGAATTTTTTTATAACCACAAAAGCACAAATTGACATAAAAGCACATACATACCTACTTATTTTTCGTACATAAGGCTTTTTACAAGTTTTTATTTAACTTGCAATGTTCGTATGTAAAACACATTAGTACGTGGCAGGAAGGTTTTGTGTGAAGTCGACCAACCCGTACTGGGTCAGCGTGGTCGATTAAGGCCCGATCGCCCTAATTCAGGGAAGGCTCGAGCCCCTCGGTGGGTACGTATATGAGCTGAAATGATGATAATGTTCGTATGTAAAAGTTTTTTGGTTTTTTGAAATAAGCTTATTTGAAATTTAAGTTCAAAATCACACAGCTGGAGTGTTGTTTGTAATAGATTGTAAGTTTAAGAATAATTCCAATAGAGTTTCTTCGAAATAATCAAATGTAACTCTAGAGGGTCCATGTGAAATGCTTCGAGATATTTAACTTACAAAAGTCACAGATCACGTGCATTACATAGAAAGTGAACCCAGGTAAAATAAAGGAAACATAGAACTAGCAATGTTTCTTAGACATAGTTAAAGAGCCACATTTAAACCACTGTTCCTAGGAGCGTTTTTCTCTATCTCTTATAGTTTAGAATTTCCATATACTGACCCTTAAAATTTCACTCTGTATACAGGGTGTAAAAAAATTGGTGTAGGTCCCGTTAACTGGGGCTTCTACTCATCATACTGAACAACTTTTGTTCTACAGGTTTGCTAAAATCGCAAAAAAATTTGAACTCTTCAAATTTTCATTTTTGTATGGAGGGTCCAATTTTTTTTTTGCGAATAGACTATGGGTTCCTTGGGGAAAGTTGTTCAGTATGATGAGTAGAAGCCCTAGCTGACGGGTTCTACACAATTTTTTTACACCCTGTATAAAGTGCTAGTGCTATAACTAAAGTAACAGTTTACAAGCACCCGCTACCATAATGAATACATATTTCTTAAATTTAAAAAACAATTAAACTTAAACATTTGTACATAACTAAATCGAGTCCGCGTGCAGACTTCCGTCTTCCGTACTGAATTTGCGCGCGCTCTACACACTAGCTAACCCTTATTTATTAATCAATTTCATTTTAATTGCATTTGTATCGTAGCAACAATTCACACCTCTTGGTGTATCTTAAATTTTTTAATTACGTTAGTTAGTTTTTAAGATATAGGCCTATTTATGCTTAACCGGTTTTTTATTTATTTATAAATAACCAGCCAGGTACAAATACCTAATACAAGCGAAGAGATTTGATTACAAGTTCTTACTTGCAAAATACGAACAACCTTTTTCTCCAACCTATTGTATAGAATGTCTGGTCAAGTTCGTGGGAAGCAGCTGGATGTGGGCAGCGCAATACCGATCCTTGTGAAAATTACTGGGAGATGCCTTTTGTTCAGCGATTGAGGTCTTTAGACTGATGTAATGATTATGACAAGAATGCCTTTCAGATGACCGTAATAACCATTCAGTAACTTTTCTTGGGATATCATGCCTAGACGAATAGTAATAATATCACAATGTAAGAATATACAGGTATAATAAATTTGGACGGTGTAGGACCAGTTAACTGGGGGTTCTACCATTATATTGAAGAACTTTCCCCGAGGAACTCATAGAAAATTCTCAAAAAAACTTGGAACTTCGATACAAAAGTGCACGAATATGTCGATCAGCTGATCGATTTGTATGAAGAGTTATTTTTTTACGATTTCAGGAACAAAATTTGTTCAGTGTGATGAGTAGAAGCCCCAGTTAACGGGACCTACACCAATTTTGTTACACCCTGTATACAGTTGCTCAACGCCTTTGATGTTTGCGTCAAAGCCGACATCACTTGTCACTGGACACGTCCTTCGCCTTCGTCGCCTGCATGAATTGAATTGTTCCGAACGATGACTGACAGAAAGGGCTCGCTCGATCTTCCGAATCTCGCCCCTCGGGGCCCCCATACGATTGCCCTGTACGGGGGCCCTATTATGATAAAAGGCACAGTAAAGCATCAGTCGATTGACCCATGCACAGTAATTTTACTCTCATATGCTTTTTGCTTCTGTGTCAGCGTAACACATCGTTAGTGCAAAGGCAACCGTTTCACCGTGCGCGCCATAGTAACTTACAATCTTATCTGTGGCCTTTGTACCGCACTCTCCGCAATTCAACCCCTGTTCTCTTCGCACTCACACTAATGCGAAAACCATGCCTGGTGATTCTGTCTGATCATCATCATCATACCAGCCGAAAAACGTCCAAAACTGGACAGAGGTCTCCCCATAGATTTCCTCAGCGACCGGTACTGCGCTGTCCGCATTTAGCGGCTTCCCCAGACCTTCACCATGTCGTTAGTCTACCGAGTGGAAGGCATACCTGCGCTACGTGGTCGCCCTCGCGAACTTTACTGCCCCGACAGCCATTTATTCTACGAGCTTTCCACCCCGGCCACTGCCACTTAAGTTAAGCGATTCTGAGAGCTATGTCGTTTACTTTGGTTTTCTTAAGGATCTCCTCATTTCTTATTCGGTCACGTAGGGAAACTCCGAGCACAGCACGCTCTATCACGCTTTGGGTGACTTTGAGCCTTCTTATGAGGCGAATAGTAAGCGAACATGTCTCAGTTCCGTTCGTCATCGGGCTAGCAACACACACTGGTCAAAGGTCTTCAGATAATGAGGTGGACGTGAGGATACTGCAATCCCGTATAGGTAGTTTTGGAGAAAACGGACATCAAAGTTAACTATCCTTTCCTGCAAAACCATATCCATTTTGAAAAATTCCGTTAAGATTTTAAATACAGCACGCCTCGCTTGCCTACCAACATGCACCTCTATACAATAAAACGGGGCCGTGTCTTTACATGAAATATTTTTGGAAAATAATAACTGTGGTGGACTTTTGGAATTTTTGTCTATCTGTATGTTCGCGCATCACGCAAAAACTACCAGGCCGATTTTGATAAAATTTTGTATGGTGCTTCCTTATAGACCGCGTATATAGGATCCTTTTTATCCTGGAAAATTCAAGAGTTCCTATGGGAAAATTCAAAACCTCCACGGGGCTGAAGCCTACCTTGAATTAGAGCGATCCTTAGTCGACCACGCGGGCCCAGTGCGGGTTGGTCGACTTCACACACAACCTTCGAGTTTGTTCGCAGGTGTGTGCTGTGCAGGTTTCCTCACGATATTTTCCTTCACCGTAAGAACGTCGGAATTAAGTGATCGGAATAGGTAGAATATAAATACCTGATGTTCGCAGGAAGGTATAACATGGAGTTGTTAAAACCGCCAAATATATCAATAGTTTTTTGTATTTTTTTGTCTTATAATAATATAAACTATCATGTTTTATTATTTTATCTATTATTATGATCGTTATATCTATTATCTAGCGATCATATTAATAGATATAATATGATAGTTCATATTATTATAAGATAAAAAAATATAAAAATATTAATATATTTGGTTGCGCTAACAACTCCATGTTATACCTTCATGCGAGCATTAGGTATTTATATTCTACCTATTCCGAAAACTGCGTCGGATAAACGCACATATGAAATATAAATTCGAAAACACATTGGTACGTGGCAGGATTTGAACCCTTAATTCTTGGAGAATAATTCTTTGTTAATTAATAGGTTATGCCTCCAGGGCTGTCTCATGTTAATTTCATTAAAATCGGTTATGTATACTTATTTAGAATATTAACAAATACAAAACATTACATTTAGCAAAATGGTTCTTGGTTGTTGCGATGGAAGTCGTTTTTTAGGGTTCCTTACCTAAATGATACCAACGTGACCCAATTACTAAGCCTCTCCTGTCCGTCTGTCTGTCAACTGGCTGTATTTCATGAACCGTAATAGGTAGACAGTTGAAATTTTCACAGAGTGTGTATTTCTATTGTAATCTATCAACAAATAATAAAATAATGAATAGTTGAAGATGGCCCCCATACAATAAACGTAATTTTGTTTCTTGTACGATGGTAGAGAACCCTTCGTGTGCGAGTCCGACTCGCACTTGGCTTTTTTTAACGAGTTCAGCGTGGTCAATTATTAGCTAATCAAATAGGTACTATGACGCACCAACGAGTCGTCAGGGGGAGTAACCTCAGTGGGATCACGTCGTTGATTCAAAATGCAGTTTCTAGGTTGTGAAGAAAGACGTAGAGCAATCTTTATTCACATCACAGTTTAGAAAGACATAGAGCTATCTTTATTCACATCACAGTGAAGAAAGACGTAGATCCATCTTTATTCACATCACAGTGAAGAAAGACGTAGAGCCATCTTTATCCACATCACAGTAAAGAAAGACGTAGAGCCATCTTTATTCACATCACAGTGAAAAAAGACGTAGAGCCATCTTTATTCACATCACAGTGATGAAAGACGTAGAGCCATCTTTATTCACATCACAGTGATGAAAGACGTAGAGCCATCTTTATTTACATCACAGTGAAGAAAGACGCAGAGCCATCTTTATTCACATCGAAAATAAAATGGGGTTCCGCCGGCTGGCTGATTATTGGACTGAGATTACCAGACTAAGCTAATATTGCACTCTTGCCACAGATGATAATAACCGTACAAATACTCTTGCTATAAATTCGACCACGGATAAGGGACCTCTGTCCTGGCTCGCGGTCACGAATAGAATGCGTCTCAACTGTTTCAGAAAAGCTTTCGACGACCTACTAGTTTGAATTAAGTAACTATTTAAACTTAGCTTTTTAATACGACCCGCGGATAGCAACACTGCAAAGGAGTTACATGAGCGTGAACGCAGAGCTATACGATCTCTACAGTACCTATCAACAAATTCAATTCGATATTTATTACTTTCACCTACAAACTCAAGGTTTAAACAGCGCACTATCCCTCTGGTGCTACCTGCATCCTACTACAAGTTGTACCTGGTGTATTATGAAGTTGCAGGTACAGTATTACCCGCTGCACTGGGCAGAAGCGCCTATTTCCTGCTCTCGATTGCCTTGCAGATATAACCAAGTTTAATGTCACTGCAGTTCCATTGAACCTAGAAATTTGCAAGTGTGTGCGTGTGTGTATGTGTCTTGGTTTGTGTCTGTGTATCATATTGACTTTGTTCGTATAAAATTAGGCATCATCATCATCATCATATCAGCCGAAGGAAGTCCACTGCTGCACATAGGCCTCCCCCAAGGATCTCCACGACGACCGGTTCTGCGCTGCCCGCATCCAGCGGCTTCCCGCGACCTTCACCAGGTCATCGGTCCACCGAGTGGGAGGCCTGCCTACACTACGCTTTCCGGTGCGTGGTCGCCACTCGAGAACTTTACTGCCCCAACAGCCATCTGTTCTACGAGCAATGTGCCCCGCCCACTGCCACTTAAGTTTAGCAATTCTGAGAGCTATGTCGATTACTTTGGTTCTCTTACGGATCTCCTCGTTTCTGATTCGATCACGCAGAGAAACTCCGAGCATAGCACGCTCCATTGCCCTTTGGGTGACCTTGAGCCTTCTTATGAGGCCCATAGTAAGCGACCATTTCTCAGTTCCGTACGTCATCACTGGCAACACACATTGGTCGAAGACCTTGGTCTTAAGACACTGCGGTATCTGGGACGTAAAGATATTGCGAAGCTTTCCGAACGCTGCCCAGCCGAGTTGGATTCGACGATTGATCTCTTTCTCGAAGTTGGACCTACCTAACTGGACTGTTTGTCCCAGGTATACATATTCGGTAACAACTTCGAGTGTAGAGCCTCCAACCTTCAGAGGAGTAGGTATGACACGGACGTTTGACATAATTTTCGTCTTGTCCATGTTCATTCTAAGACCCACTTGTTGAGAGGCTCTAATGAGGCCATCGAGCATTGTGCCTAAGTCGTCCATAGTCTCAGCCATGACCACGATATCGTCAGCGAATCGAAGGTGGGTGATGTACTCGCCGTTGATATTGATGCCGAGTCCACCTTAGTCCAAAAGCTTAAAAAACACCTTCCAGGGCGGCGGTGAACAGTTTCGGAGATATAACGTCTCCCTGTCTCACCCTTCGCTGCAGCTGGATAGGTTCCGAATTTTGATCCTGGAGGCGAACCGACATGGTGGCGTTTTCATACAAACACTTCAGCACTTCGATATATCGATAGTCAATTTGGCACCTCTGGAGAGACTGTAACACAGCCCAGGTTTCGACCGAATCGAAGGCTTTCTCATAGTCCACGAACGCCAAGCATAGTGGCTGATTGTACTCTTCGGTCTTCTGTATAATCTGCCGCAGCGTATTTGTGTGGTCTATGGTACTAAACCCTTTTAGGAAACCGGCTTGTTCGGGAGGCTGGAAGTCGTCAAACCTGCGTGCGAGACGATTCGTAATGACCCTCGAAAACAGTTTGTACACATGGCTCAGAAGTGAGATGGGTCTGTAGTTCTTCAGCAGGGTATAGTCGCCCTTTTTGAAGAAAAGCACGACCACACTTCTGTGCCATGCCTTAGGCGTTTGTCCCTCAAGTATAACGGAATTAAATAATTTCTGAAGAGCTTTAAGTACCGGTGTTCCACCTGCTTTCAGAAGTTCAGCCGTAATTCCATCATCACCCGGTGCCTTATTGTTTTTTAGCTGTTTAAGAGCCATTCTAATCTCGTACAGGCTGACGTCCGGGATATCTTCGGTATAGTGTCGGGTAAGTCTAGCTCTTGGGTCTTTAGCCAGATCGCTGACAGGCAGACGTGTGGTCGTGTACAATTGTCCGTAGAACTTCTCAACTTCTTCCAGCAACTCAGTCTTAGACGATATGATTCTTGCAAAATTAAGCATATGTAACCCAAACCGTAACAAAAAATCGATTGCCATCTCGGTCATGAAAATCTTCTCAGTAGTGTAACAGTACAAGCGCCTGTTTTTTACGCGAGTGCTCGCGTGGCCCACTAGGGTATGCCTTTTTAAAATAATAATTTCGTATCTAAACATGAAATAAGAACAAAAAGTATTTGGTATCTTTTTTTGTTTATTAAACTAATAGTAGAAACATAGTTTTAGGCTTGAGATTTCTTAACTAGTAAATAGGTAACAATCATTTTTCTAAAATCAGAAAAAAATGCAATAATGTAGCACTTTGAGTTAATTAATAGTTTATTTTAGTTTCGACAACAACTTGATGATGAAAAATCAGTGCAGCACAAAATTTTTGGGTTTGTATAGTAGTGAAAGTGGTGAAAATCTTTTCACTGTTTTATGTTACGCAATTGCTCGCATGGACTACAATTAACAGTCCAGCAGTTTTAGTGCCAAATTGTAAAAGTCCGTTAGCGTACAGCTCCCGCACATCCTACCAACTTTCGACTAATTAACTTTGTGAGGCATTGCTTGAGACACAACGTATTTGCGCGCGAAATACAAAAGTCATAATTGCTCTACTATGGTAGGCCATGCGTGTACATAATTTAGGATTAAGCTCTACGGTTCAATATACGAAATACACACACACATACCTCACCATAACAACTCATGTAATATGTCCCCACCGAGGGGCTCGCGCCTACCCTAAATTAGGGCGATTGGGCCTCAATCGAACACGCGGGCCAGTGCGGATTGGTGGACTTCGCACACAACCTTCGAGTTTCTTCGCACCGTATACATACATAAACTACTTAAATCACAACCCTTCCTTTTGGCTTTGCCGTAGTCGGGTAAAAATGGGAATCGATCAGCACACGATACTGCAAAAACTTGGATTCACGGTAGATAGATATATGGGTGACTTTTAATTAGTTCTTGATAGCAAAGGATATGAATGTACTAGTGATTACAAACAACTTTCCCAAAGAAACTATATGTCAAATATGATAAAAAATGTTGGTCCTTTATACATTTTTGGCGATTTGATAATTAATTATGTATCGAGGACACATATTTTTTTTGATTTGATGCTTAGTTTCTTTGGGAAAGTTGTCTGTAATCACGAGTACATGCATATCTTTTGTTATCAAGAACTAATTAAAAGTCATCCTGTATAGGCATAATTTACCAACTGATTTGTAATCACTGTGTAATTTTCATGTGATTTTCCGGTAAATCTGACAGCTCTGATAAAATATATTCCGGTTACTGTTATTTCGCAGTCGTAATGTAATAAAGATTGTCGTTTGTATATAGGTCAACAGGGCAACTACGCTGTCAAATGGACCATAATATTCTTATCGCTGTGAAATAAAAATCGAGAATTGTTTTTATTTCACTAAACTTAACGATGGCAGCGTAAATGAAGATAGCTCAGTTTTACAATTGATTTAGTCATGCATGACTTGTTAACACTTTAGCCACACCCCTGGACACTTCATACAACGGGATAGAAATGACATTTCGAAAAAGGAATGACGGAACAAACAAAATGGCGGCGAAATCCTATACGTTCGATAACCAAACTGTAACCAATCTGTATCAATCTGGGTGACGAGGAGGGTGAGGTCGCAATCTAGAGAGCGGCAGGGAGTGTCCATATTGTATGTTAGTACTAACATATATACTTTGCTATGGGCCCCATATGAAGGTTCAAGGTCACCCAAAGGGCGAGGAAACAGCTACGCTTGGTATCCGTAGGATAATCAAGGTAACCGACGTAATTCACAGAATCGGTAAACTTAAGTGGCAGTGGGCAGGGCACATAGCTCGTGGAACAGATGGCCGATGGAGTAGTTAAGTTCTCGAGTGGCGACCGCGCACCAAAAAACGTAGCGAAGGCAGACCTTCCACACGGTGGAGCGACTACCTAGTGAACTGACTACGCTGACGTGTTCTGCATGTATGTGCCGTATGATCAGCGTTTTGCCGCTTACTCGCTACAAAGCTAATACAGGATCTAGTACATGCTCGGCAGGAAATACGTGGTGTTCGAAGTTTCTCTATTAGGGCATGTCTTAGAGATTAAAAACTTGGGTAAACGTCTCATTTTTATAGAATGCCATTTTGTTTTTGTATGAAGCTTAGTCCACCTCGTAATTGATATTTAAAAACAATGAAGTGTTTTTTAAATGAAAAATTAAACTATTTTAAGAAACTCATTTGATTTTTTAATTCATTGGTATTTTTTAATTTTTAATTCGATGACGTCACGAAAATAAAAACATCCCCCAGTGTTAATTTAAAATTATAATTATGATATGAATTTATTTTATTTAAAAGTTTATTGTACACAGGATATAAATACAGATTTTAAACAGTAAGGTGACATAAAGGGTGGTACAGCTTATTTAAAAAAAAAAATCTTCCAGTAGACCCGTATTATTAGTGATTTTCATTTTACTTTTTACAGTAAGAACATGTAACCGAAATATTTCTTAAGTGTTTGTTTTTTTACATTTTCATGTCTTATAAAAAATGAACAATGTAGACGACCAGGTATATTATACACATCAACTTTGCCTGGGGATATTTTTAGACTTTTCATACAAAACATTGTTTTTTGAGAAACTATAAAAATTACATAGGACATATTGTGTAGGGTAGAAACTTTTGAGATGAGCAAGTGCTATATTTGCCCTTTCAGTTCTTATAAATTAATTTAGTTTTAAGTGGTTTTTGTAACAACGCGCGGTAAATGAAAATATTTTTTCTTATATTGTCATAGAAGGATGGCACAAATTGTATTATATAGTATAGAACCCTACCTATAAGAACTGAGAAGGTACTCGTAAGTATAGAACTTGCCAATCTTGCAAGTTTTTATAGCATGTAGTGCACAGAGAAGGTACTCGTAAGTATAGAACTTGCCAATCTTGCAAGTTTTTATAGCATGTAGTGCACAGAGAAGGTACTCGTAAGTATAGAACTTGCCAATCTTGCAAGTTTTTATAGCATGTAGTGCACAGAGAAGGTACTCGTAAGTATAGAACTTGCCAATCTTGCAAGTTTTTATAGCATGTAGTGCACAGAGAAGGTACTCGTAAGTATAGAACTTGCCAATCTTGCAAGTTTTTATAGCATGTAGTGCACAGAGAAGGTACTCGTAAGTATAGAACTTGCCAATCTTGCAAGTTTTTATAGCATGTAGTGCACAGAGAAGGTACTCGTAAGTATAGAACTTGCCAATCTTGCAAGTTTTTATAGCATGTAGTGCACAGAGAAGGTACTCGTAAGTATAGAACTTGCCAATCTTGCAAGTTTTTATAGCATGTAGTGCACAGAGAAGGTACTCGTAAGTATAGAACTTGCCAATCTTGCAAGTTTTTATAGCATGTAGTGCACAGAGAAGGTACTCGTAAGTATAGAACTTGCCAATCTTGCAAGTTTTTATAGCATGTAGTGCACAGAGAAGGTACTCGTAAGTATAGAACTTGCCAATCTTGCAAGTTTTTATAGCATGTAGTGCACATGTCCTAAGTAATTGCTAATAACTTTTCAAGAAACCATGTTTGCATGATTTTTTTTTAAATATCTCTAGGTGAGCAGTGTGCTGTATCATATAGGTAGTATCTTTGCTTTCCTTATAACCTACACATACAGCGATCGCGCTAGCTTTTTTTTATTATTCATAATTGGTAAGTCCTTGGCATCATCTCACCTGATGGTAAGTGACGATGATGCCGAAGATGGAAGCGGGATTACCAAGATTCCCCTTTCAGCTAAGCTTTAAGCTGCCTTTCAACTGTGGAAAACTGACATAATTAACATTTTATAACGCTGAACAATTAATGAAAACGTAGAATGACATAGCCTATAATAAAAACCGGCCAAGTGCGTGTCGGACTCGCTCAACGAGGGTTCCGTACCATCACACCTCTACACACAAGTATAACATTAATACCTATTCATTACCAACAAAAAACATCAACGGAAGTTTTTTTTTATTTTTTTTTATTTACAATTGGTAAACCCTTGACAACATCTCACCTGGTGGTAAGTGACGATGTTGCCGAAGATGGAAGCGGGCTTACCAAGATTCCCCAAGTGATGGAAATAACCTAACCACTCCGGGAGTGCCGACAGAAGTGAAAACTTTTTACAGTTTTATAAGTTTTGACCCTGCGAGTGTTCCTGGTACGGTGGCGGTTATATTACAGCGTCGCGACTTCAATGGTTTTTTCCATCTCATCTTCTGGATTAGTACTGTAATCGCAACAAGTTTTTATGTATTACCGTATTTACGATAAAGCAAAAACAAAAAACCTGTAAAAAATATTTCTTGTATCCCCATACATTTAACAACCACTTAATTTTTATTTTATTCATCATCATCAAATCAGCTCATTTACGTCCCCGCCGAAGGGCTCGAGCCTAACCTGAATTGGGGCGATTTATAATTTTTTATTACTTGTTTGTTAATTTCGTTGAAAACTTCCACCAACTAACTTTTTACAGTTTTTTTTTATTCACAATTGGTAAGCCCGTGGCATCATCTCACCTGATGGTAAGTGACGATGATGCCGAAGATGGAAGCGGGCTTACCAAGTTCTAAAGATACAGCCTTTTAAAGATCGGACAGATAGACAGACGGACAGCGTTGACTTATTAATAGGACCCCGTTGCCTGTGGTACGGAACCCTAAAAAGGAGATATATAATCTCTGGCAAAACTTGGTTAAATATCAAATTAATACAGAACGGAAACATGATTATGATATGATATACTGCCGACAAGATAAGCCGTCCGCCAGTCATGTCTGAAGCGAAGTAAATAGTCTTTATTCTTTGCTAAAGCCGATTATCTCAGCCTCGTCTATCGCTATCCTTATATTATAACCCGCTACAACAAGAGAGGTTGACTTATTTGTAATTAGCAGTATCCTAATTATTTGTGAAATATAATATGGATGATTGAGATTATAATAGAAGTTTCACCGTCTTCGTGGCGTTATGATTAGTCCATTCGTTTCACGTCAAGAGGTCGCGGGTTCGATTCCTGGCGGGGTCGACTTTATTATTTATATTTATTTATTTATTTTATAATTATTATTCGGTGGACCAATGACCTTGTGAAGGTCGCGGGAAGCCGCTGAATGCGGGCAGCGCAGAACCGGTCGTCGTGGAGATCCTCGGGGGAGGCCTATGTACGCAGCAATGGACGTCCTTCGGCTGATATGATGATTATTATTAGTGGTGAAATATAACATGGATGATTAAGATCATAATAGAAGTTTAAAGTCCATTCGTTTCACGTCAATAGGTAGCGGGTTCGATTCCTGGCGGGGTCGACTTTACGGGATCGACTTGGCGAGGTCGCAGTCTTAAAGACTAAGTTTGGTTGGTGGTAGCGCATTTTCAAAGCTCGGCTGGCTAGCTGCCTCCATCTTATGAAAGTCTTGCCGCCAAACATCAATATGAACAGCATTGATGTTTTCCGACATGAAAATAAGATGGCCAGTTTCCCGTGGCGTTGGTAAGCCCGCTTCTATCTTCCGTATCATTGTCACTTACGGGTACCTTCAGGTTTGATGATGCCAAGGGCTTATGATGTTAAGGTATTCTCATAAAAAAACTCACTTAAATACGAGTGTATACCACGATTAACTAGTTTAATTTAATTGCACATTAGTTATTTTTGCCACTGCCAAGTAATGAGAGCCATTGCAACATGCGTGCTAGTTTGTGCCACGAAGCGAAGCTGAGTGGCACAATAGACAGCACGATTGTTACAATGGCTAATTGGGTGCAGTAGCATACAATACTTTTTCTACGACCATGAAATCCATACTAATATTATAAATGTAAAAATGTGTTTGTTTGTTTGTTACCTTTTCACGCTTCAACGCCTTGACCAATCTTAATGAAATTTGGCACGCAGGTAGCCTGTGTCACAAGGAAGGACATATGCTACTTTTTATCCCGAGAAAATAGCATAGCCCGATGCAATTCCCGAGGGAACTGAAAATATTCTCTTTTTTGGTTAATTAACATCGCAACGGAACAATGGATTGTGTGATTATTTACACCGAGTTGAGGGGGTGGGAAATGACATGATTTACTAATAATCATATCCTGATATAGTTCCCGAGGGATGTGGAGAAAATTTATGTCCACGCTCGCGAGCCGCTTGCGGCTTGCGCACCGCGCACCCTCTAAGTCAGTCACAAAAACGATGTCCACGCGGGCGAAGCCGCGGGCAAAAGCTAGTAAATAAAATACATTGAAATTTTGTCATGATTTGTTTTAAGTTAAAGCCATAAAAATATTTAAAAATTTTCATTGTAGTACAGTTGTTTTTGAAATGATCATTATAAAACGACTTGCAGGAATGATTACTTATTTTTGAAGCCAAAGCCTTAAGTATATTTAAAAAGTTTCATTGTAGTACAGTTATCGTGTTTTCGTTTTGAAATGATCATTGTAAAACGACTTGTAGGAATGGAATACTTTTGTAATATGATTTGAGGTTATGTTATGTTAACCACCTCCGTAGCTCAGAGGCAAAGTCCACTGGCTTTACACAGGAGGTCGCGGGTTCGATTCCCGGCGGGGTCAATTGTAAGACTCGGTTTGGTTGGTGGTAGGGCATTTTCTGAGCCTGCCTGGCTAGCTACCACCATCTTATCTAAGTCTTGCCGCCAAATATCAATGTTCATATCATTCGTGTGTTCCGGCATGAAGATAAGATAGCCAGTAGTTCCCCATTGCGTTGGGGAATCTTGGTAAGCCCGCTTCCATCTTCGGCAACATCATCACTTACCACCAGGTGAGATGTTGTCAAGGGTTTACCAATTGTTAATAAAAAAAAAGCAAAATACCAAATGGGAGTAGAAAAAACTATTTGTTTGTCAGTTAACATCAGGTTACCTGACCAGAAGCACGGTTATTACCTGGATGGATTTGACTGTTATTGACATTTATTTCAAGCGTTTCCGTGCTTCGCAAAGCACGTAATGCCGTTTGTGCCGGCAATTGTCACTGCATGGCAGTCTTTAAGCTATGTTAGTGACCTTATGGGCATATTGAAAAATTCTGACAGTTAGTTTCGCCAACAACCCCGCTACCTCCACAATCCAGACTTTGCCCTTGTACGTGGAGTTTTTCCTAACCTTCCCGAAATATGGGAAACAATGGGGACATTATTGGCTGTAAACGACAACTTTTACTGCGCTCTAGGTACGTGATACGCTACGTCGTAAACCAAATCACGTTTTACTCAAAACAAAATGAGAAAACCCATCAGAACAATGGATATGAAAAATTAGAAATCAGTGTTATCCCAGCCGTGTTTTTGTATCATGAATCCCGCATCATTGTCTACTGCCTGCGAGCCTACGAGAGCCTCTATGAATAATGCATGCATAGTGCAAGTATTCGTTTCTTTCTACACACGAAGCGCTGAATTTTAAATTGTTTTGTAGCTTTTTAAACGAGTTTGGGAAAAAATAACTGCGCTGAATTTTTCAATGTTTCAGATTACCAGGATTATAAATTATTATTTTTTATACTTAGTACTTATACCTACCTACTACGCTACGGCCATATTTCCGTCTGATTTACTTATATGGTATTTTGTTAGTCTTGACAAAGTTGCATTCCAGTTTTTTTTCATAACGATGTATATAATAGGTTATTAAATGGGGGATTAAAATAAATGTAGTTGAGAGTGGTTGCTCTCACTAGAGTTTTTTTTTAGGAAAACTGGAACAGTGATTTTTGACAAATATAATATAAGATACATGCTCCTTTTTTTCGCCCATACATCGTTAGCAGTAAAATAATATATCTCAAAATAAAAGTATTTTTGACTTTTTACTTCGGAAACTTTTTTATATGTTAAGAGTACTAGTTGTGAGTGAACCTTACAAAAAAATCTAGTCAAAATAGTTCAAGGGCAGATTAAAGATTGTTAAAGCATTAATTTTCCTCGCTACCTCCCAAAATATTTCAGTAATGTGACGGTTTAGGTCAAAATGTCCAATATGTATTTGGTTTAGATTTTAATTCAAAATGTCCAGTATATTTTTGGTTTTTATTTACAGTATATGAACCTATACAGGATGTAAGAAATTTGGTGTAGGATCCGTTAACTACGGGTTTCTTATCATCATACTGGCCAACTTTCCCAAAGGAACACATAGTCAATTCTAAAAATAAAATTTGGTCCCTTCTTACGAGAATTTTGTGGTCGATCAGCTGATCGATTTGTATGATTGCAGAAAATTTGTTAAGTATGATGAGTCACAAATTTTTTGACACCCTGTATATTTTGTTTGTCATCATCACATCAGCTCATATATACGTCCCCACCGAGGGGCACGAGCCTACCCTGAATTAGGGTGATCGGGCCTTAGTCGACAACGCGAGCCCGGTGCGGGTTGGTCAACTTCACACACAACCTTTGAGTTTCTTCGCAGATGTGTGCAGGTTTCCTCACGATGTTTTCCTTCACCGTTAGAGCGTCTGATAAACGTACATATGAGATCGAAATTCGAAAACACATTGGTACGTGGCAGGACTAGAACCACTACTTTCCGGATAGGAGGAAGCGGCCCTTGCCGTTGCGCCACCGACGCTTTTTTTTTTGTTTGTATTTGCAGTTAAACCTTGTGGGCCGATTTTCTTACAGTATAGGTACGTAGATATGTCGCTATGTCACATACATTTGTGCCCCTTTTATAGATCAAACATCCAATTTAAATCATAAAAAATATGGGTTTTGACACTTATCGTTTTGATAACGTATCGTTTGTTACAGCTTTATATGGAAAAAAAACTGAAAAAGTGGATGATTGGTCAAGGAAACCCAAACCCTATTATGGGTCTTCGCTTAACAGATTCCTTCAATATTTTTGACACACACAAATAAACCTACGCTAAACCGAAACGTCTATTCGAAGGCATGCACACGATAATCTCGTAAAGTATCGGTTCATACGAGTGTGTGCACATCGCGCCCCGTGGCGTGGATTAGCTTAATTATATTACTTACGGAGTATATTAAAAACCCTCCAATTGCGAGTCGGTGTCACGCACTAAGGGTTCCGTACCACTGCAACTACCCACACAAGTATAACAGTGATACCTATTAGTTTAAAACAAAATACATCATCAACGCGAACGACAGAAATATGCTGTTTGTGATGTGTAACATGTTTCCTCTCGCTTTACTGCAATCTTAGAAGTGATTTCGTGTAAAGGGACGGAAGTGAGTAACACGAAGGCTAAGGAAACATGACCTAATCCGCGTAGGGCGAAGCCCGGAGCGCACCCTGCGAGGCCGGAAGGCCGGTAGGTTTTTTACTAATGGCAAATGTTACACATCGTATGTGACTTCTGTAAGGCTCGTTTTTTGACGTGATAACGTCTTATAAATTAATGACACGGGCTGCATACACGAAAAAGTGTGACGTTATCGTCACGTTACGCCAGTGTGACGTCATTGTCACGTTACGCCAGTGTGAGTTCATTGTCACGTTACGCCAGTGTGAGTTCATTGTTACGTTACGCCAGTGTGACGTCATTTTCACGTTACGCCAGTGTGAGTTCATTGTCACGTTACGCCAGTGTGACGTCATTGTCACGTTACGCCTGAACTGAGCGTGCAAGCGAGAGTTTTACTTGTACTTGTATAAGTACTTGGACTTGGTCTTGGTCTTGGACGGACGGGTAGATGGACGTGTGTCACTGGATTAAAAGTATAAGGCTTCTAGGAGCGTACAAAAGGTGTTTCAATGCGGTCGATTCTCTGTGAGGAAACACAAAAGGGGACTTGGACGGGGACGTAGACGGGAACTTGGACGGGTACTTGTTATCACGGAAAATTATCGTCCGTAAACCGACTTTACGGACAACCGGTTTTTTTTATTTAGTTCAGTAGACTTACACTTGGCCGGTTTTTATTATCTATTGTGCTTCTGTACGATTATTACTAAATTCACACCAAGGCAAGGTTCACGTTCGTATGTGTTACCGTTTTTACAATTAGGCAAAAACAAAATTCCCTTAATTTTTCAATTTTGATTTTTTTTCTGTTAAGTTCCTATAATAAATAAAACATATTCTGTGAAAATTATAGCCAGCTTGGTAATAGGGTCCCGATCGATACCTAGTCTAGAACCCTAAAACAACGGAAAAAAGAATGCATGATAGGTTACGGTTATATATACGTTAAGTTCTATTAGGTACTAGAAAAATCTTTATATACGAGGGGCATTCAATTATTACTGAGCCTTGCCGCCCGATGGCGCTGTTGTTACAAAAGAGTTTTACTATCGTGTAGTAAATACTTTTTGAAGTCTACTAAGAAGTTTTCAATCTTTTCAATTCTTTTCCCTCCATTTGTTTTGTTTTGACAGCCTTTGGAAGCGAGCGTGTCGGTCGGTTTTACAAAAATAGAAAAAGAACAATATCGTTCAGTGATTAGATTCTTGTTTTTGGAAGGGAAAACGCGCAGCGAAATCAAAGAGCGCTTGGATGCTGTGTAAGGTGACTCTTCTTCTTCGATGGCGACCGTCAAAAATTGGTTCAACGAGTTTGCTCGTGGCCGCACGTCGGTTTTTGATGAGCCAAGCCCAGGTGCACCGAAAACGGCTACTACGGAGGAAAACGTAAAAAAAATCCACGATCTCGTGATGGCAGACCGGCGATTGAAGATTCGCGAGATAGCTGAGACTGTAGGCATCGCAGAAGGGACAGTGCATCATATTCTGCACGAAGAACTGGGTATGAAAAAGTTATCGGCGCGATGGGTGCCGCGTTTGCTCACATCAGACAACAAGTGCAACCGTGAGACCACATCGGCGACATGTTTGGCGCTGTTTCAACGCAATCCGGTGGAGTTCTTGCATCGTTTTGTGACCGTCGACTAAATGGGTTCACTGGTACACACCAGAGACCAAGGAACAGTCGAAACAGTGGACTTTACTCGGCGAACGAGTTCCAAAGAAGGCGAAGACTGTTCAATCGGCCGGAAAGGTGATGGCCAGTGTTTTTTGGGACTCACAAGGTGTGGTCTACATCGATTACCTCGAGAAAGGTAAAACAATCACGGGGCTCTACTATTCCGACTTATTGGGCCGATTCGACGCCGAAATGAAAAAAAAAATGGCCCTATTTGGCAAAGAACAAAGTGCTGTTCCACCACGACAACGCGCCAGCTCACACCTCCGCCGTCGTCATGGCCAAATTGGTCGAATTGCGCTACGAATTGCTGCCCCATCCACCGTATTCTCCAGATTTGGCTCCCTGTGACTTCTTCTTGTTCCCAAATCTGAAAAAATCACTCGCCGGCAAAAGATTTGGGTCGAATGATGAGGTCATCGCCGCCACAGAGATCTATTTTGAAGACCTCGGGAAATCGTATTTTTTGGACGGGTTAAAAAAATTGGAGCATCGCTGGGCCAAGTGTATTGAAAGGAGACTATGTCGAAAAATAAATCTCTACTTTCTTAAAATTTTCGTTTTTTTTGTAGGCTAAATATTTTTTGACTTGCCCTCGTATATATTTTATATATTTTTTCCCCTTTCAATGCAAACAAACCCGCTAACTAAAAGTGTGAAATGAGTGGACTAGCCACTGCAGCACGAAAATTTAAGTGAAAATTTGGCAAAACCAAATACTTACATTATGCCTAACTGCTATATATATATATATATATATATATATATATATATATATATATATATATATATATATATATATATATATATTAGGTCGCGGGTTTGTTTGCATTGAAAGAGTTCATATAATGTCTAACAAAATTAGCTGAAACTGTTTTAACTGGTGCTTCTCTATCACGGTCGATTTTTTTCCTGTTTTCTCACAACTGTATTGAAAAATATCGTATGATACATGGGTGTAAAAAGGAAATAACAAACTCGTGACGATGATAAACCCTCGCCTGCGGCTTAGGCTTACAAATGTCACTCGTTTGTTATTTACCTTTTTACCACCCTTGTATCATATATAAGGTCTAATAAAATTAGCTGAAACTATTTTAACTCGTACTTCTACCCATGAAACTAAACAACTTTCACCATGGAACCCATAGTCAAATCTAAAAAAAATTGTTTAACTTCCCTTACTATGTTGGCTGATCAGCTGATCAAACTAGTATGGGAGAGCTAAATTTTTTTTGCGATTTGACTATGGGTTCCATAGGGAAAGTTGTTCAGTTTCATGGCTAGAAGCACCAGTTAAAATAGTTTCAGCTAATTTTGTTAGACCTAAATATACATACAGTGTATACAAAAACCATTCAAAAAAAATCATTACACTCGAATTCAAAATCTTCTTCTTTATTCAAGTCGAATAAAGAACCTAATGCCATATTATATATCACAACGTTTGCGTAGTTCGTTTGTAGAATGTAGCAGAGTTTTCCGCTTTGTAGCGAACAGACATAAAATACCAAACGCACGGGCTTTTGTGTGCATTGAAAGGGTTAATTAAGGCTTACATTTAAAAACGGTTTTCATACCTTACAGAACATATACATATTTAGGTAACTGTTAATTATAAATGGGAATATTCCGTCCAATATTATCCGCACAGGTGTAGGTAGGCGGTGGCCGGGAATCTGGGAAATATGTGGGAAGTGCGGTTGCGTTGCGGGCGCGGAAGCCATTACTGTCATTCACGGCTATTGTAGTGCAAACACTGGATGAGAAGTTTTTTTTAATTATTGAAAATTGAGAGTGCATTTAGTGTTCAGTACCAAAACAAGGAATAAAATTATAATTTATCCGAACACTATATGTACGTAGCTGAATATGTAAAATAACCTTAAGTTCAATTATTCAGTTACAACATTACATCTCTCATCGACGTACTTTTATCTTTCCTTTAAAATCAATAACCAGCCTAATCGAACAAGTCTAAACAACTATATAAACATTCAACATAAAAATGGTCCTTTCGAGCCGGATTTGAACCAGCGACCTATAGAGGAATTTTCCCTTTTTTTATTTCCTATCGAAGATGTTTAAATATAGTGGCAATCATTTAGTACCACCTCACCTGATGAGGAAAGTAATAATACAGAGGATGAAACTTATCACACAAGCTCATTGAATTTAAAAAAAAATCCAATATTTCCGGTATTTTTAATCTCTAGATTCTAGAAGTATCTAATTAACTTTTTTTTACTTTTATATGGTTCCAAGCCTCACAAAGAAAAACGGAACCCTCAAATGATCGTTTTGTTGTCCGTCAGTCAAGACATTTTTTCTCAGGAATGGAATTAAAAAGTATCCAAGTAGTAATACCAAATGCATGGGTCTACAGGTCTACTGTTTTAGAGGTGTAATAAAATCCAGCTTCTAAGTCAACTTAATCAAAAGATACGACCATTTTATACAAAGGAATGTTTTATTGAGTATAAGAAGAATAAGAAAATAAAGTTGAACTATATTTGCTTAGTTGTATGTGTATTTTTATCAATAAATCAGTTTTTGCATGTTTATGAAAGTTTTGCGTGCTGGGTATTCGTCATCGCGCCGAATATTATGCTACTATCCGGCATCCAGCTGTCAAAATTTTACTCGTTTGTACCTCTTTTGCAACTTAAGGCCTTAAGATAGGTCAAATGACAATATTCAATTCAAATTATTGAAAGACTGTGTAAAGCTATCACTATGGAAAAAATATATAATATACTTAAAGTAACAAAAAAATCTATTTAATTGTATACAATTTCAGAAATATTACCACTTTCGATGTAAAAAAAATAATTGCAAAATTTCTCGAAAACAAATAGTTAATGTTGTATGAAACCAACACACAAAAATCGGTGACTTTAAGACCTTTATTTAAATTGGACACATTTTTTTAAACTTATTGGAAAGTATAGAAAAGTAAAAAAAAAACATGTAAAAATCGAGAATTAGGCGTTCGGTTTCAACGTAACAGTCGCGCTGAAGCCCGCATTGATTGTAACTTAAAATGAATAGACTTAACGTTCCATATTATTTTTACACGTATCAACCTGCTCGGATTGAGGCATCTTAAAACCTAAATGCTAATTAATGTTTTTAATTATTTTTCATTAACATTCTACTTAAACCCATGCAGCGTCCATTAGTTAGAATTAAAGATCTAATAACGGAAGTTCTAGCAAGCCTTTACCTCAAGTTTTTTGTGAATAGAACTCGTGATTAATCAACTTGTTTTATGTTTTGTTGGTTAAATATATAAATTTCTGTTTAAATTAAAGTTATTTGATTGTCCGAAATACCGACTACCAGATTTTGACGAAAATACACTCTTTATCACGTACAGACACGATACGTTTTCTAATATTACAAGATTGTGTGGTTTTTATTTGCTTAGTTTTATATGCATCTTTATCAATAAATCAGTTTTTGCTTGTTTATGAAAGTTTTGCGCGCTGGGCATCCGTCATCGCACCGGATATTAAGCTACACGTACTATCCGGCATCCGACTGGATAGTAAATTTAGTCCGGATACCGGATAGTTGCCGGATATCCGTTTCATCTCTAGTGAAAACTCGCAATACGCAGCGATAGTCAGCAACCAACGAGTTAATATTTAATGTGTTTTTTATATGTTGATCATTGCAGAAAACGGAATACAATTAACCTGAACGGAAATTATTAGTTACCACAGCTATAAACGAAATTAATTATCTTAGTCTTAAGATCTTTTGTAAGTTAATTTTTATTTTTTTCTGTATTAACTGTTTTGTGTGTCGTAATCTTCTATATCTATATTCTATACACGGTGCAACAAAATTGGTGTAGGTCCAGTTAACTGGGGGTTCTACTTATCATACTGAGCAACTTTCCCCAAGGAACCCATAGTCAATTCAAAAAAAATATTAGAACCCTTCATACTTAAATGTACAAAGTCGGTGATTAGCTGATCGATTTGTATAAAGGGTAAAAAATACGTTTTCAGCAAAGTCGTAGAACAAAAGTTGTTCAGTATGATGAGTAGAAGCCCCAGTTACCGGGACCTACACCAATTGTTACACCCTGTATATATAGAAGAAAGTCGTGTTAGTTTTATAGTTAGTGTTATAACTCAAGAACGGCTGGACCGATTTCGTTAATTCTTTTTTTTTGTTGAGTTCGTTATTGTCAGGAAAAGGTTTTAGGGTAGGGTAGTGTTGTGTAACGTGGAACGAAGTTCGCCGAGACAGCTAGTAAATAAATAAAATGAATAAATTAACTCGTAACAGAGTCTAGTTTATCTTTCTTGCAGAGCTTCAATATTACCACAAACTAAGCATTCAAAATATCTCCAATCAATAGATTACCGTCCCAAAATTAATATTCACCAACAATCCCTCTTTCAAATTCAAACATAGAATCCTAATAGCCTGGGTCTATAGAAATTAATGCTCCCACAAATTAAGGTATCGTAGGCGTGACGTCGGAACCAAAATGACTAAGGTGTTCTGAACCTGAATCCTGATGAGGCGGCAACCGCTACCACGTGATTACAAATACGACGATGTAAATGCTTTTACTCGTGAATTTTTTTAACACGCTTATATTAGCTTCATCTGTATCTATCTATGTATGTTTGTAACCGACTCCTTTGCACTCGATTTTGACCCACTTTAAACGGACAGATTTAATTCAAACTTTGTACATTTATCAAGAATCAGTGACAATATTTTTTCACAATAATACTAGTATTTTTCGTTCATTATTGTTTTCAGTTGTCAGGTGGGTTGCTGTTCGTTACACAATTTTCTGGCTGGATGGGTGTTATTTTTGTATATTTTTTCTACTCCCATTTGGTAATTTGTTTAAGGCGGTAATATTACAGATTTAGGTGGGTTGCTGTTCGTTACACGATTTTCTGGCTGGATGGGTGTTATTTTAGTATATTTTTTCTACTCCCATTTGGTAATTTGTTTAAGGCGGTAATATTACAGATTTACGTTATTTTTGACGTCAATTACTCCTAAACGATAGAAAACCCAAGGTTGAAAAAAAAAACCTTAATGTTCATGATATTCCTTACAATCAAAAGCTATTAGAAACACACTTGAGCAGTTTTGGCTCGATAGAAAAAAATCCCAAAGATAGGTCTAAACCGTTATTTTCAACTCTAGTTAAGACTAATATTTTGAAGTATAAATTTTAAAAAATGTACAACAATATTTTTTATGATAATACAAAGTGAGTAATGTTATTCTTTTTTATACTTTCATTGTAGTTTTTGATTGATAAGAAATAACATTGAAAATGTGTGGTTATTTTCTTTACTCTTTACTCCAATCATCTAACAAAAGTGTTCATTCCTACAAGTCGTTTTCAAAAGTCATTTCAAACGAGACAACTGTACTACAATGAAACTTTTTTTCATCAATTGTGTGCGAAAGAAATATTTTTTTTGGCAAGTTGCGTAATAATGTATCCTATGTCACTCAACTGGATCAAGACAAATCTAACGACACCTCAAAACTCCAAAATCCATCGAGCCGTTTAGGATACAGGTCACACTCGAATCATTTCTTGTGGCGCAGTCGGGTACAAACTGTTGTTTCTTCGCTTTTAGTGGGTACCCTAAAAATATCAATCATCTTTCACCATCCTCAGGTGTAAATAAGTTAGTAGAGTGACTTTTTTCACCTTTAATTCTGTAAAGATAAAAACCGCAATGAATATTCAAGGAATGGAGTACTACTTAACTACGTAGTAATGTTAAGTATTCTTTGGTACTACACTTTTATCCATTAGCGCTCTAACACAATAATACCATGACGTCTCTGTTTATTTTCTCTTTGGTCCGCTTTTAGCTGAAATTTAACGTAGGTTCGTAATCGCTTTATGTAAATTAACGAGAAAATAAATAAGATACATTTATTAGGTTGGAATTGAAAAATGAATGTCCTATTTTTTGCATTCTTATCAATAAATGCACAGCAAAGCAACATTGGATATAGAGCCAAGTTCAAATTGGACTCGCGATAGAGGCCATAATATCATGTAGGTATCGAGACACACGGCAGTGTTTCCGCCAAGTTCGAAAAGAAAAAGGCGACACCGGCCGTAGGTTATATGTCACGAACCATTTCGGGCCAATTTCGACCTACCTGTAACTTAAAATCTGTTTGACATACACAATTGCGATTTTGTTTGTCTACTAGTGTCTAGTAAGACGCCCTCGATTACCTAGAATCCCAATTTTCATAAATTACCATTTCTGAGATATTAACATCCGAAAATCACTATTTTTACGACTCACTGACTCATCAAAATTATAGACCACTTCCAGGTGACTTAGAAATTTGGTACCGAGGTAGGTTATTGGACGTATACAAATAGAAAATTTAAAAAAATGGCCAAGTGCAAGTTGTACTCGTGCACCAAGGGTTCCGTATCACCACTACTCAGCAAAATATGAAGATCACTTTCAGGTAACTTATTAACTTAAATTTGACATCAAGGTAGGTTATTGGGCGTATACAAAGGAAAAAATCGAAAAACAGCCAAGTGTAATTCGTACTCGCGTACTAAGGGTTCCTTATCACCACTACTTAGCAAAATATGTAGACTAGTCGTAGTTCCAGGTAACTAATAAACTTAAAATTTGGCATCGGGGTAGGTTATTGGACGTATACCAAGGAAACATTGTTTTTATTGACAATTTATAAGCCCTTGGCATCATCTCACCTGAGCGTAAGTGACAATGATGCCGAAGATGGAAGCGGGCTTACCAAGATTCCCCAACGCAATGAGGAAACTGCCTATCTTATTTTCAAGCCGGAACACATCAATGTTTTTAACACTGATGTTTGGCGGCAAGACTTAGATAAAAAAAAAACGGCCAAGTTTGAGTCGTACTCGCACACTAAGGATACCGTATCAATTCTAGGGAACTTATAAACTATAAATTTGGCATCGAGTTAAGTTATTGGACGTATACAAAGTTTGTGTCGTACTCGTGCACTAAGGGTTCCATATCACCACTACTTAGCGAAATAAATAGGGTGACTTTTAATTAGTTCTTGATAGCAAAGGATATGAATGTACTCGTGATTACAAACAACTTTCCCAAAGAAAGTATATTATGTCAAATATGAAAAAAAAATTTTGGTCCTCGGTACATAATAAGTTATCAAATCGGCAAAAATGTATCGAAGACCAAAATTTTTTTTCTTTATATTTGACATATAGTTTCTTTGGGAAAGTTGTTTTTAATCACGAGTACAATCACATCCTTTGCTATCATGAACTTATTATAAGTCACCCTATATAGACCACTTCCAGATAACTAATAAACTTGAAATTTGCCATCGAGATAAATTATTGATACAAAGAAAAAAAATCAAAAAACTGGCCAAGTACAAATCGGACTTACGAAATTAGGGTTCCTTACCACTATTATTTATCTAAATTATAGACTATTTCCAGGCGATTTAGAAACTGGTATGGCATTTAGGTAGGTTAATAGGCGTAAGGAAAAAGCAAACGGTCTCATAATATGGGGGAACAGTACTAATGTCAAAAAGGTTTTCATCGCTCAAAAAAAGTGTTTCCGTGCCATATTCGGTGTTTCACAAGATGTTTCATGTAGGCCCCTATTTAGAAACTTAAAAATACTGCCACTACCTTGTCTTTATATACAAGAAATGGCAAAAGTAGTTAAACAAAATCAACAAGTGTTCTACAGAAAAGTTAGAGACGTATCAGTCCGAAATTAGAGGAATCCTGACAGGTTAGTAACGGATGAAATTCCCAAAACAACGCGATTTCAGAAAAATTGTTACTGGATGGGCCACTTATACAATAAAATACCGCAATCGATTCGGGAATTGCCCTTTAACAAGTTGAAGGCAACATTGCATGAGTGGCTTCTTCAGAACATGTTTTATTCCGTTGACGATTTTCTAATGCATAAGCAATGTTAATCTGTAGTATCATTATTTTATTTGAATTATGAATTTGGAAAATGTTGAATAATTACTTGGACCTACTTTATTTTATTATATTATTTTTGTACTTATAAAAAAAAATGCATGCTAATAACATTTAAGTAGCTAAATATGTGATTCTGAAACTATTGTAGGACCTTTTATACATACCTTATTTAAAAGCAAATAAAGCATTCTATTCTATTCTATTCTACAAAATTATTGATATCCTAACGAAGCATAAATGTGGAATGGGGCCAAGTTCGATATAAAAAAATATAGCTATAGGTACCAAGTTCTATAGTGTTTCCTAAATCGTAGCTACGGAACTTCAAATACAAATATTTATTCTAGACTTCTCCAAATAATAGAAAAAGTAAAACGGTTTTCAGTTCCTTAAAAAAAATTGTTTCTTTAGAACCAATATAGGTAAGAATTCTCCTTTCTGTAGAATGTGTATGGATTACAATACCATTAACTCTAAACTATCCAAAATTGATATATTTTCTAACTCCTTGCCAAAATTTAAAAGTAATGTTTCATTAATTTCTTAGTTAGTATTTTCCATGTTGTTTTAATAATAATTTTATGTCAATGTTGTGTACACCTATAATAAGCATTTGTATTAGAATAAGACCTAACTATATTTTGGAAACGTGTAATATTTATGCCGTTGGTGTGCCTTATTCAAATAAAAAAAAAAAAATACTAAATATTGTAACTTGGCTAGTTTAAATGATCAAGGCTCCAAGCAAGCAAAACTTACTTTCTAAAAGTAAATATCAATATAGAATAAAATTGGGTGGTGAAAACTTGCTAAGTTACACCATGTAGAAGCACCGAACGTAACAAATTTTTTGAAGCAACTGAAAACCGTTATACTTTATCTATTATTTGGAGTAGTCTAAAATAAATATTTCTATTTGAAGTTCCGTAGCTATGATTTAGGAACCACTATAGAACTTGGTACCTTGCCATTTAGATCGCTGTAATTTTTTTATATCGAACTTGGCCCCATTTCACATTTATGTTTTATTTGGGATTCTATTAAAACATTCTATTCATTAGATGCGGTTAAACAATACACCTTAAGTAGCAGGTGGTCCACTTTCCCAAAACTTTCCCTACTATTTCAAAAAACAGCTCTATTATGACACATTGCTTAACATTTAACGTCATTCAAAGCATTTGTCTTTTTTAACTTTTCGTTAAAAACATATTTTCAACCGACTTCCAAAAAGGACGAGGTTCTTTTCTTGTAACATACAAGAACGCAATATCTACGCAGATTGTAAACCGATTTTCATGATTCTTTTTTTAATTCTATAGGGTATGCTCTCGAGTTGGTTCCATAGAAGTTTTATTAAAATGGGTGTAGTACTGTTTTAGAATAGTAACAAAAACCAAAAATAATATTACAAAATTGTACCAAGTTGTTGCGATGGTATTCGGTTTTTTTAACGCGTTTAGCGTTCATTAATTAGTTACTGACAAGGAAGGGTATCCAACTGTCCGACTCCGATTTGATTTATTTTGATATATGTTATAGAGTAGTCTAAAATAACGGACACGTATTTTTTTTTAGCTGCCCAAACTCAACCTGTTAGGAGAAAATGGCCTTCAAAGTACGCAAAATTGACCAAACCTTCTAATTTCTGAGAAGAGAATTGTTCAAAAAAATTGATAATTAATTACAGTTTTTGTTATATGTTGGAGAACATGAATAAAGAATGGGAACGTGTTTTATCATTTCACCACAAACTCATTTTTTATGTGTATATATATATATATTTATATACAGGTTGAGTTTAAGCAGCTAAAAAAAATACGTGTCCGTTATTTTAAACTACTCTTTATCATATATCAAAATAAATCAAATCGGAGTCGGACAGTTGGGTACCCTTCCTTGTGAGTATCACAAAATTAACGAAGTTGAAGAAGAATAAGTGCACAAAGGTTGCCAAACAAAAACAAAAGAATATCGTACAAAATTAAGGATAAAATTTTTATGTCAAAGAAAGAAATATACAAGTTATACCTTTCTTACTCTTTGTTTTTCTTGATAAAGTCCGGTTACTTTATCAAGAAAAACTGTCTTTGTGAGAAAATAACCTTACAAAATAACTTCGTCCCATCTGACCCTAAACTTCTTAAAATTCGACATGTGCTCTTATAAAAGGGTCCAGGAAATATGTTGATAGGTCAAACTATAGTAAGATACAACTATGTACTCCTAGTAATATTGTCTTCCATGTTTGCTTTATTTTCATTCTACTGGCCTGCACCAAATTTAATTTAAACAGGTATGTAATACATACTATGTATGTACATAGGCCAGTACATCAAGATAGACACTCTTAGTGCGATTCTAATCCATACGGATACGGCATAAGAACGGTACAAAGTCCAACGTGTGTAGCTTGATATTTATTTTATTTATTTTATTTTATATATATTTATTGAAATTACAGCTTTAAATCTATAGTAATCAAGTAGATATGCTGGCCTTTGTACAATGTACAAGGCGTTATCATCATCATCATCGTCATATCAGCCGAAGGAAGTCCACTGCTGGACATAGGCCTCCCCCAGGATCTCCACGACGACCGGTTCTGCGCTGCCCGCATCCAGCGGCTTCCCGCGACCTTCACCAGGTCATCGGTCCACCGAGTGGGAGGCCTGCCTACACTACGCTTTCCGGTGCGTGGTCGCCACTCGAGAACTTTACTGCCCCAACGGCAAGTATTATACCAAGGCGTATTATACAAATATTTAGTATATCTATTTTGTCTTACCAATATTATTAACCACCCCGTGGCGTAATGGTTAGTCCATTCGCTTCACACCATGAGGTCGCGGGTTCGATTCCCGGCGGGGTCAACTTTGTAAAAGTCGGTTTGGTTGGTGGCAGGGCATTTTTATAGCCGGCCTGGCTAGCTACCACCATCTTATCTAAGTCTTGCCACCGAACATCATTGTTACAGCATTGATGTATTCCGGCTTGAAGATAAGATAGCCAGGTGCCCATTGCGTTGGGGAATCTTGGTTAGCCCGCTTCCATCTTCGGCATTATCGTAGATAAAAAAAATTATACAGGGTGTAAAAAAATTTATGTAAGTCCCTTTAACTGGGGCTTCTACTCTCTCTCTGTCTCTCTCTCTTATCGTGTGGCACATCTAACCGTGCTATCCAAGAGATAGACGACGGCGGCTGCCTGGTGTTGCACTTAGCATCACCCGCGGTCACGTGTAGGGCATTTAAATTTACACCTACGCGGACGTATCCAACACGACCTTCATACACATCTGGAATCAGATGTGCAGGTTTCCTCACGATGTTTCCCTTCACCGTTAAAGCAATCGGTAATATATGTACGTAAGTTTCGAAATTTGAACCCGGACCTCTGGTTAGGAGGGCTGAGTCGTTATACCGTTGAGCCATCGACGCTTTATTTTTGATCTACTAATCGAGTACGAGTTCTAAGGTACAAACATCGTACTAATGAATAACGTTAGGCTATTTTATGAACTCAAACCGCCTCCATGGCGTAATTATTAACTTATCTTGTCCTTGCATAAAGCAAAAAACCAGTATCCTTGTAATAAATAAATGAGTGAATGACTTTACACTTTTATATGCATGGTGTAACAAAATTAGTGTAGATCCTGTAAAGTGGGGCTTCTACTCATCATACTGAACAAACTTTTGTTCTGTGACTTCGCTGATATCGAAAAAAAAGATTTAAACTCCTAATACAAATCGATCAGCTGTTCGATCAGTTTTATGCATTTAAGTATGGAGGGTCAAATTTTTTTTTTGAGAATTGACTATGGGTTCCTTGCGGAAAGTCGTTCAGTATGATGAGTAGAACCCCCATTTAACGGGTCTTACGCCAATTTTGTTACATACTGTATATTAATAACAGTTTATACAATGTAACATAAAGTTGTGGTAATACTTTAAGGGAAGCTTGTACTCGTCAAACTGAACAACTTTTGCTGTACAACTTTAGTGAAGACAAGGATTTTTTTATGTTTTTCAAACAAATCGGTCAGGTAATTGGTTTGTATTTGTGAATTTTACATATGCTTCTTGGAGAAAGTTGTTCAGTTTGACGAGTATAAGGCCCACCTTTAAAAACCTCTGTATAAAACTATTAGTTCTTTATGGATTTATTTGAAAGTCTCATCAGACTTTTTATTTTTATTTCAGGTAAGCCACTAGCGAAACTGACTGCGACAGCATACGATATGAGTGGCGAATGTAGGTAAGTAATCCTTGTAGGTCAATAACTTTGATTTTAAGGTTCTGGAGCCAAAATACCAGAAAATAATAATAATAATAATCCTATAATTTGGGGATCTTCAAGGCAAGAGTGAATAGGCATTATTTGAGTTTGCGTGTACCATCCTCGACTGCATCATCACTTACCATCAGGTGAGTTGCAGTCAAACGCACTCAAATTTTTAATAATAAAAAAAAAGGGAATCCTTAAAGTCCTACAATGTCCGTGATAAAATTACAACAATATTTTGCTATACTTGAAACTTACTTAAATAGCTTAAAATTAAAAATTTACAATTCAAAACCACCTCGATAAGAGCTGATGATTCTCAAACGGCTAAACAGATCTTCAGAAATTATAGGTAATAACCAACTCGGATCACGTCAGCTCTCAAACGAAAAATCCGCATCAAAATCTGTCCATTCGTTTAAGAACTACGATGCCACAGACAGACAGACAGACAGATACACACGTTAAACCTATAACACTCCTCTTTTTGCGTCGGGGGTTAAAAACTGGATGACGACGCAGTTTTTTTCTCCTTCAAAAAATAAATTAAAAATATACTGTTTTGTATAAATAATATCTTGCAATTAAGTTTTAACTTCCCGGTTAGCTTTCAAACATAGCTCACGATCAGATGACAATGCAATGTCTACAATCTTCGACAACCTTCTAGCATCTATTCTGTGGGGATGCTTGCCCTCTTAAAAAAAATTTTTTTTAAGGAAAGACAATGTTTAATGTTAGGTACATGTTTTTAAAATTGACTTAAAATTTTAAAATAATTTTATTTGTAAGATTTAAAACGAAAAACGTGTTGCGCATGTCATAAATATGTAATAGATACATAATTGTTGCACAAATCGAATAGTTTAGTATATTGCATGCGCTCCGCGTTCATCGATTAAATCTTACTAGTAACAAATTGTTTTATATGTTTATCTTGTCTAAGGTTTTAGTCAGTTTCAGAACCGTGTTACGTTAAAAAATATTACTTTGGTAATTAATTTATAAAGAGAGTATAATAAATACTTCGCGATAATATCCTTCAGCCGAACTTGTACCATAGAACATATAACCTCTACCTCACGCGATTTTGAGTCTTATTCTACCTGCCAGTTGCGGCTCTTTGCGAGCGAATCTGTAGACTCAAATAACCATCAACGAGCCCCAAAACAAAACTTTATTACGTTTCTGCCTACGTACCTGTACTCTATGCCCGTGCGGCGAATTCAAAATAGTCGTCGCGTCGCCTGAAATACAGGAACTGATGTGATTTGTTTCCCACTAGTGCAGCGGTAATTACCGGGTCTCACTATATTCATACTAGCTTTTGCTCGCGGCTTCTCCCGCTTGGATATAGTTTTTTAAATTTCAATAACTCTTACAAAACAAAAGTAACAATTGAGAGACATACAATTATTACGTACAGTTTTTATGACTGTATTGAGGGTGCGCAGTGCGCGAGTCGCAAGCTGCTTGCGAGTGTAGACTTAAATTTGACATTCGTCATTTAATGTTTTGAAATTTGATATTCTACATCTAACATCTGTTCTGACATTTGCCATTGGATCATTCACATTCAAATGCAAAATGTATTTTTTCATATCCAACGGGACCAATGTCATTTTCGGGACAAATTTGGTTGTCATTTGGGTTATGTGATTTGACCATTGCCATGTGATTTGGCATTTCAGCCATGTGACTTGGCTGTTGCCTTGTGATTTGGCATTTGGGTTATGTGATTTGACCATTACATTGTGATTTGGCATTTGGGCCACGTTATTTGGCCGTTGCCATGTGAGTTATCATTTGGGTTATGTGATTTGACCATTGCCATGTGATTTGGCATTTGGGCCATGTGATTTGGCCGTTACCATGTGAGTTGGCATTTGGGCCTTGTGATACATTTGGGCCATGTGATATGGCATTTGGGCCATGTGAGTTGGCATTTGGGTTATGTGATTTGACCATTGCCATATGATTTGGAATTTGGGCCATGTGATTTGGCATTTGGGTTATGTGATTTAACCGCAGCCATGTGATTTGGCATTAGTGTATTACTACACTCGAGAGCGATGAATCCGGGTCACTTAAAAAATCCTAAAAATCTCGGAAACTAAGAAGGCTAGCTTAATGAAATAAATTGTGTTTAATAGACAATTTAATACTCCTTAGATGAAGTCATTAAAACTTCTTAGTTATTGTAAAGTTATGTCATAAACAAATCAAATTTGAAAAAGGAAGACTTTCGAAGATGGAACTACGAAATTACTACATTTGTTTTTGCTTTTGTTTCTAATCTGTCATTTAAGTGGGTACATTAAGCACTATCAAGTGTTCAATATTTATTATTGAAGCAGTAATCATGTCGCTTACACCTGAAGAATGCACTAGAATACTCACAATGCTGGAAAACGGCCGGGGTCAGCGCGATACAGCCAGGACTGTCGGTGTGTCGCTCTCAACAGTACAAAGAGTTCTCCAACGTTACGAGGAAACTGGCTCTAACCTACGCAGACCAGGAACAGGCAGAACCAGGTGTACCACAGCACGAGAAGATCTATACTTGGTGAACACAATGCTTCGTAATCGCTTTCTCACAGGAACTGAACTTACAAATCAGTTTCGACGCCTCGGAGGAAGTAACCCAAGCGCATGGACAGTAAGGCAACGACTTGCTGAAGCTAACTTGAAACCACTTAGACCTGCAAACGGCCCTAAACTGGAGCGTGGGCATCGAATTTCAAGACTAAGATATGCCCAGAACCACTTAAATTGGAGTATTGGATATTGGTCAAAAGTTATGTTCTCCGACGAATCAAAATTTATGCTCTACAAGCACGATGGAAGACACAGAGTGTATAGAAGACCAGGGGAAAAATTCAAGCAAGCATGCATCGAAGAAAAAGTAGCCTACGGTGGTGGGTCTGTACATGTGTGGGCCGGAATTTCTTCTGAGAGTCGCACAGAACTG
This sequence comes from Coleophora flavipennella, assembly GCA_947284805.1. Taxonomy (NCBI): domain Eukaryota; kingdom Metazoa; phylum Arthropoda; class Insecta; order Lepidoptera; family Coleophoridae; genus Coleophora; species Coleophora flavipennella. Next base: position 9,689,720 of record OX369257.1, on the reverse strand, counting down.
GTGTTCATAGAAAACGGCTCTTTAACTAGCGAAAGATATGTGGAAGAAATCCTCAATGAACACGTTGGTCCATTTATGGTCAATTTGGTTGAGGATGCTATTTTTATGCATGACAATGCCCGGCCTCATACGGGTTGGATTATGAATGACTCCCTTCAAGAGATGAACATTACTCGTATGGAGTGGCCAGCACGCAGCCCGGATATCAACCCGATCGAGCATGCTTGGGACGAGCTAGGGAGATGCGTAAAACAAAGAAGCCCTCCCCCAATCACGCTTCGTGTACTCAAAATTGCTCTCACAGAGGAATGGGAGAATATTCCCCAAAATCGTATAAGGAACTTGGTGTACAGCATGCCAAACCGCGTAAACACAGTGATGGAAGTACGAGGAGGCAATACGAAGTATTATAATTCAAGTAAATCGTAATGTTGTTCAAAAATGTCATGTTTCCTATTTTTGTTTTAAGGCGAGACAACAGTTTTTTTTAATTTATGTAATTTTTTGTAAATAAAATGTAGTGACTCGTAAATTTTATTACTTTCATTTAAGGGGTATTAAAAGTGTCTATTAAACACAATTTATTTCATGAAGCTAGCCTTCTTAGTTTCCGAGATTTTTAGGATTCTTTAAGTGACCCGGATTCATCGCTCTCGAGTGTATAATAGTTTTGTAGTTTGACCAAGTCGTAAAAGTTTACTTACGGTGATTTCAAGTTTCAGGTCAGTTTTGTTTATGACTTTGGCAGTCTATATCTTAGGCGGCAACTTACAATCGATACGCCTAAAAATTTTCTTGGAATTTTTACTTTGTTTAAAAGGCCTTTTCTATAATATTGTTTCAACTCACTTACGGGATTTTTTGGCACTCGTCCAATGGTGAAAACCGTATGAAAATCCGTTTGGTAGTTTTTGAGTTTATCGCGTTCACACAGACAGACAGACGCACATCTAAACTATTTTCATGCCAAACATGCAACCCGGTATAGAAATGTAAAACTTAAGACGTTTTGACTGCCTGACGAATAGAACGAACTTACAAGCGTTCTTCGTAGGAACTACAGAGCCCTGAAAATCAAGGTTTTTACTAAACAAAACAAAGAAAACAGGATTTCTATTTTATGGTTCCTTTGTCGGCAAGTCCGTGACCCACATTCTTGTATAGACTTCATGTCAAAAGCTACCTGCGAAATTGAAAACATGTTTCATACTGCACTATGTTCCTTACTTTAAAACCTATCCCACCAAAAACATCCTGTAAAAACTAGCCAAGTCTCGATTGAGCTGCTTGTTTTTCTATAAAAAGTAATGAAATCTCTAAGCAAAGCCAAGCCTAGTCTAGGGTTCTTTACTGCGATTTCTTTATTATTATGGTTAGATTTTATGTGACAACTACATTGATTCATGAACTGCGCCTTAAAAACTAGTAAATCAAGGAGTTCGGTCCTGCGACTGCATAAATAACTTTGTAATCCTATATATTTTATATGGGATTACAAAGTTATTTATGTAGTTTGTGTAACTAGAAAACTGGACCGAAATTGCAAAATGTTTGAGTTTTTCCTTGCTTTATACACTAAAGACTAATTGTATTCTAAATTTGAATCTTCTATGTCAGCTAGAAGTGCCTTGGAATTTTGATGATCTGTCAGTCAGTGAGTGACAAATTAGGAAACTTTGACTAGTTATAATTCTTAAAGTACTGGTTCAAATTGAATGAAGTTTGGAATATACCGTGCTTATATGATGCCTGCTTGGGTACAGAAAATTCAGGCTTCTAGGTTTATCTACAACGAAGTTGTGGGGGGGTCGAAAATGGCCTGAACTGCTTCGAGAAAAGGATGGTACGGCCGTGCCGCTTTTTTTTCTCGACTTGGCGGGGGCACTGCCGTGCCCCAAGATATTGTACGCTACAATATTATATAACTCGGCAATGTTGAGACGTCCGCTCGATCTTCAGTGTTTTACAAAAAGTTGCTAAGAGATAAATTCCGTCAGGCTTTCAAAGTGACTTTACAACTTGGCAGTGTAATACGCTACAGAGTTTCTAGTGTGTAACTTTTTCCACTATAATCGTTAAAACGTTGTTATTGCCGTATAAATCGTCGCTCAAATTAAAAAGTAAGCATCTCATTATACTAAACAACTCTACCTAAAGAACCTATACAATCGGAGCAAAAAAAGTGTTTATACTTACCATACAAAGTTAGCCAATCAAGTAATCTATTAAAATTAGAATTCATATTTTTTGCTGGATTGTATTGGCTCTGTGCACGAGTTTAGCGCCACCTAGCGTCCGCAAGTTTGTTGGCTCTGAAGTTTTGACATTTAATCACGACATTGTGCCAAATATTATTATAATCCAAAATTATCTATAATATTATTTCCAACTGTGACACCTTGATTTGGGTGGAGAAAGGGTTGTAAAATCATTTTTAGACATTCAAATCAAATGAGGTATGTAAAATTAATTCAAAAAGTGTGTTTTACTTTGAACATGTCAGGGTTTGTTTACTTAATTTTTAGTTGTAGTTTTACTGTAAAACAAGAAGATAAAGCTACTTTAATGGTGTCATTCAAAATAATAAACATATATATTTGTTCCTGTATCCCTAGTGATATTATTTTAAGGACCGGGTTTTATTAAAAATATTTAACAAAGTCTTAACAGTTTACTATGCAATATGACGGATGACAGAGTAAACATTATTTTTACTTTTGGCCACTATGAGCGCTGCGATCGACTATGTTACACCCACCTAGTACTTCGCACCCAGCGATTCGTTGAAGAAAGTTGTTTAGTTTTATGGGTTTCAATTTCACCCAGATTATTGCCAATGTATATTACTAATCTCACCGTGCTTTTGTAAGGTACCTGCGTTTGCTTATTATAAGGCGAGTTGCCGTTTTCAGTTTTCATTTTTAGGGTTCCGCTTTGCCATACCTTCGTTTGTCCACTTGTACATAACAGGGCCGGACCTTGTAAACCGAAATAAAATCCAGTTGAAATGTCCACAGAATATGCGTCTATTTGACAGCTTCGATCCTCTGTGGAACAAAAACCATAATGCGCGCGTTTGACAAGCTACTTGCTGTTTTGTCTATCCTTTTGTTATCATTTTACTAACTTAAAGTTCTACATCGTTGCGGAAGCCATTATTGAGCCAGTAAGTATGGAAGTTAACTTAATAAGTAAATAAAAGTGCTTTAGTAAATATTTTTATTACAAAAAATTAAAAAAAAAAGAAATTAAGGATCATCCATCACCATATCAGCCGAAAAATGCTGGACAAAAGTATCTTCCAAGGACTCACAACGATTAGCCCTGCGCTGCCCGCATCATTTCAGGTTAAGGTTAAGTTGATATAAATAATCTTCCGTATTTATATAATACTAGCTATTTCCCGCGGCTTCACCCGCGTGGGCAACGTTTCTATGACTTTTCGAGGGTGCGCAGTGCGCGAGCCGCTGAGCGGCTTGCGAGCGTGGGAAAAAGTAGCCTAGGTGTTAATCCAGGTCTTAATCTGTCTACCTACCAAATTTCAGCCAGATCCGTTCAATAGTTTTTGCGTCAAAGAGTACCAAACATACATCGATACATCATTCTTACAAACTTTCGCGTTTATAAATATTAGTAGGATTTTTCAACCTTGACGAAAGACATTTTATTATGTTGACCTTACCGACAGGAGCAGACATTGTTTACGTGAAATGTTGTCACTCTGTGAAGGTTCACCTAAGCTTACATTTCGAGAGCCTATGAATGACAAATACCTGAGTTATTATTATTCATACTCGTAGACATGAACCCTTCCCACATTACTTGGAGACCCAAATGCGAAGCGGTAACTGTATTATTTTACGTAATATACTTATGTACTGCTCGTAAACAGGACCTTAATATTGCGATGTACCTTTGGTTGTTATTATTTCTTGGCGAATTCATTTCGAGGATTACAGGTATTGCGTATTTCTGCGTACTTTCTAAGGGTAAAACCAGAAATTGCGGTATTTTATTACATTGTCTTCAAAAAGGTGATCTGATACTTTGGCTGCTGAATAAATACAATTGCGTAGGTACTTGGTGGTGTAACGTATACGTATACGTCGGTGGCTTAACGGCTAGGGCCGCCGCCTCCTATCCGGGAGGTCGTGGTTTGAATGCTGCCACGTACCAATGTGATTTCGAATTTAGATTTCATACGTACGTTTATCCGACGCTCTTACAGTGAAGGAAAACATCGTGAGGAAACCTGCACACGCCTGCGGAGAAACTTGCAGATTGTGTGTGAAGTCGACCAACCCGCACTGGGTCCGCGTGGTCGACTAAGGCCCGATTGCCGTAATTCAGGGTAGGCTCGAGTTCCTGGGTGGGGACGTATATGAGCTCATATGATGAGGTACTTGTAGAATTAGAATCTCATATGTGCTTGTAGTGTCATCATAACAGCCGAAGGATGTCCACTGCTGGACATAGGCCTCACACAAGGATTTCCACGACGACCGGTTCTGCGCTAAAGTATGTGCGTTAAAGTGTTTTTTTAGGGTTCTGTACCAGATAACAGGACCTTATTGCTAAGCCTACTTTGTCCGCCCGTTTGTTTGTCCGACCTTTTTAAAAGGCTGTATATTTGAAACTGTAATAGATAGCTGAATGAGAAGAACGAGATAGCTAAGTATGACGCGTACTCGCGCTAAGGAGTCTGTACTAAATGAAACAAAGGCTCGTTTTAGGGTTCCGTATCTTAAAAGGTAAAAACGGATACATTATAGGATCACTCGTGAATCTGTCCGTCCGTCAGTCACATCCAATTTTCCCGGAAACTACACGACCAGCTGAGTTGAAATTTAGTACACACATGTAAGTAGGTGACCCAGAGGCGGACATTTAACAAAATAAATGAATTTTAAACATTTTGGGCGGGTAAATTATAAAAATAAAAAAATGTTTCAATTAAATTAGGTGACATATCAAATGAAGCGTCGGTGGCTCAACCGGTAACGACTCGGTCCATCTAACCAGAGGTACCGGGTTCAAATCTGGACGGCCAAAGTACCAATGAGTTTTTCAAAAACTTACGTACATACTTACCGATTGCTTTAACGGTGAAGGAAAACATCGTGAGGAAACCTGCACACGCCTGCGAAGAAACTCGAAGGTTGTGTGTGAAGTCGACCAACCCGCACTGGGCCCGCGTGGTCGACTAAGGCCTAATCGCCCTGATTCAGGGTAGGCTCGAGCCCCTCGGTGGGGACGTATAGGAGCTGTAATGATGATCAAATGAAAGGGCTTGTTTGAGAATCTCAAATTTATTTATTTTTTAGTTTTGTAATTAATAGTTTTGAAGTTATCTAAGAAAAAAGGCGAAAATGGACCATTGCCCCCCCCCCCTATCCCCCAAACTACGAATCTAAAAAAATCACAGTATATGTCTAGTCCTTCCGTTCCCACAGGAAAAATGAAATTTCTAAAGTCCAGAATAAGTAGACCCCTATTTACCTAGTGCAAAGTATGTACTGAGAGGTCTTGTTCTGTTGGTTGTTTATGTTTTGTTGCGAAACCCTGTTTGTGTGACCCCGAGTCGCACTTGGCCGATTTTTTTCTGTCTATAGGTATCGTTGTTATACTTGGTGGAGAGTTATTATGGTGCTACGGAATCCTCGGTGCGCAAGTCCGCCTCACACTTGTCGGTTTTTTTGGTGACACAGAAGAAAAACCGAATGAACTTAACAAATGCGCCAAACATTTTATAGCACTAAAAAGCGCGCATGTAATTATTTGATCCAATGTAAACACTTTTACAAAAACCTGTTAATAAAACTACAAAGACAAAAAACAAACCCCTCCCGCCCTTCATTCTTATATAACAGTTTAACTCTGAAAAGGTCTGTTCGTGCAAATTGCAAGATAAATTACCTAATCGCCGGAAACGGAAATGGTATTGACAAACCAATCTCATTGGATCCCCGCACCGCCGTAGTCAAATACGAAAATTGGGAAGATTAGTTAAATAATTGTAAATGTGGGGGGAAAGAAAATAATTGTAAAACTAAAGTATGAAAAGTTATAATAACAAATGGTGTAACAAACTTAAAGTAGGAGACTTCTACTCATTACACTGAACAACTTTACAATACAATATTCTTTATTGCTTCACAACAGAAAACAAGAAATGAACAATATAGAAAAAAGCCTATGAAATAGGCGGCCTTATTGCTAGGTACCTATCAATTTCGTCCAGGCAACCTTTGGGCACACCCTGGACACTTCATACAACGGGCCAGAAATTAATTACATTTCAAGAAAGGAATGGCGGAACAAACAAAATGGCGGCGAAATCCTATACGTTCGACAACCAAACTGTAACCAATCTGTATCAATCCGGGTGACGAGGGGATGAGGTTGCAATCTAGAGAGCGGCAGAGATTGTCCATACTGTATGTTAGTACTAATATATATACTTTGCTTTGGGTAGGGAAACAGCGATAGAATGTAACTTTTTCTAAGAGATCCCATATTCAATTCACAAAAAAATCATATTGTACTCTTCGTACAAATTGATTAGCTTGTACGGAGCGGCGAATTCATTTGAGAATTAAATATTGGGTTGTTCGATATGAGCTGTAGAATCTCTAGTTAACGGCTCCTACACCATTTTTTACACCCGGTTTTAATGCTAGATGACTATCCGGGCTTAAAATACCAGAATCATACACAAAGACCTTCATTATAATAAGTTTAAATAAATGCAGTTTAAAAAACTAAAAAACACGCTTTTAAAGCACGTCAAACTAAAAAGTGAAAAACAATTCTTTATATAAGCTGAAAACAATAATAAACGAAGGATACTAGATTGTGAAAAAAGCGTGGGGCGCTCGTTATACAAAAAAAATGGCACAAACCGCCCCACGCTTTTTTCACAATAATACTAGTATTTTTCGTTCATTATTGTTTTTAAGTTATATTAAGAATTATTTTTCGTAAGAACAATTTTTCGTTTTTTAAGTTTGATGTGCTAAAGCGTGTTTTTTAAACTTCATTTATTTTTTAATTTTTAGTTCAGGGTAATGAGATAAACTTATGAAATTATTGTATTGTCACTGATTATTGATAAATGTACAAAGTTTGAATTACCTAAATCTGTCCGTTTAAAGTGGGTCAAAATCGAGTGCAAGGAGTCGGTTACAAACATACATATTTACAGGTGAAGCTAATAATATAAGCGTATTAAAAATGTCTACACGAATGGCTGCTTCAAAACATGTTTACTATCTTGATGAGTTTTTGGATCACTGGTTAGTGGTGCAGAATTTTAATAAATTAAACGTGAATTAGACTGAAAGTACCTACCTACATTTTATTGCTGTGTTAACATTTGCATGCTGTATTAATGGCTAAACAAGTGATTCAGTATTGTTTATAAGAACATCTTACTTTAAGTACCTTGTATATAAGCGAATAAAGTATTATACTTACTTACTCAGCTCTCCTCGGTCTTAGCTTCTCGCAAAATGAGAACACATGCCCCAGCAGCTGGGAAGGACTGGGTGAGTAGCATCTAATAATGGATAAATAATTGAAAGCGTTCGGGAAGCTTCATAATTAGGGATACATCCGATACCGATACCGATATATCGGCGATACTTCGGGTTTGCCGATATATCGGTATCGACGATATTTTTATGGCAGATTCAACGATACTTTTCAAATTTCGCGCTTTAATAATTTAATGTAAACGCACGTGTTGTCCCATCTGTTTCGTTGCAAACGAGGCATCTGTCGCATCTGAGAGACTATTTTCCATCGCAGGTCTTATTCAAACAGACCTGCGAAATCGCCTTTGCCCGCAAAACTCAAGAATGCTTTGTTTTTTAAATAAAAATCTTATAAATGTTAATTTTGATAACTAAAACTGTTAATTAATTGTGTTTTATTTATTCTACCTTATTTTTTAAATTCAATAAGCGTATCGGTATCGTTATCAGTATCACCGATATTTTTATAAGAGTATCGGTATCGTATCGGCAAAAAGGCGTATCGAGACATCTCTATTCGTAATATCTTCACGTTCCAAATACCGCAGTGTCTCAACACTAAGGTCTTTGACCAGTGTGTGTTGCCAGTGATGACATACGGAACCAAGACATGGTCGCTTACTATGGGCCCCAGTTGAAGGTTCAAGGTCACCCAAACGGCGAGGAAACGATCTATGCTTGGAGACCAGAAATGAGGAGATCCGTAGAAGAACCAAAGTAACTTACGTAACTCACAGAATCGATAAACTTAAGTGGCAGTGGGCTGGGCACATAGCTCGTAGAACAGATGGCCGATGTAGTAGTTAAGTTCTCGAGTGGCGAGCGCGCACCGAAAGACGTAGCGTAGGCAGGCCTTCCACACGGTGGACCGACTACCTGGTGAAGATCCTGGGAGGCCGTTACCGCTGGATGCGGGCAGCACTGGACCGATAGTCGTGGAAATCTTTTGAGGGGGCCCTTTGTCTAGCAGTGGAGGTCTTTCAGCTATTGGAAACTGGCTATCTTATCTTCATGCCGTAACACATCAATGCTGTTTACATTGATGTTTGGCAGCAAGACTAAGATAAGATGGTGGTAGTTAGCCAAGAGGCCCACCAACCAAACAGAGTTTTATAAAGTTAGACCCCGCCGACAATAAACCCGCGACCGCCTAGTGAGATATGAGTGGACTAACCACTAAGCCACAAAGGCGGTTATCCCTACAGAAACAGTATGATAAATTTTCCAAATGATACAAAACTACAAGTTTTTACAATACAATAAAGAAAAAACAATAGATACAATCTGTACAATAACAACCACAATGTATGAATGTACACTTGGCTAAGTTTTCTCTACAATAATTTTATAAAAATCTAGATACTTTTAGATACAAGCTTTGATTTTAATTATTTGGTATTCTTCTCAGCAAACCCTTTCATTTGAAACCCATATCATGGGGGTGCATAATAAATAACTGGTCCGCCATCGTTGAGAGTCGGCCATATTGCATTTACAATGTTATCACTTAGGTAACCATGCATTATCATCCAAACTAAACGTGTATCTATGCAAAATTTCCGCTCAATGGGAAATCAGAAATGGTTCTAAGTTGTTAATGAAATTTTGCACATGTATTGGCTTATATTTGTTTAAAGCGTCAGTGGCGTAACGGCTAGGGCCGCCGCCTTCTGTCCGGGAGGTCGTGGTTCGAATTCTGCCACATACCAATGTGATTTCGAATTTAGATTTCATATGTTACGGTGAAGGAAACCATTGTGAGGAAACCTGCACACGCCTGTGAAGAAACTCGCAGGTTGTGTCTGAAGTCGACAAACCCGCACTGGGCCCGCGTGGTCCATTTACTTTACAAAATTATTTATTATTATGTAAACTACTATACAGTATATATATTGTACTATACAGTCCTCCTCTCTTCAAATATTGTTGTGCCCAATTTGGGTCCATGAAGCACTTTTATTCTCTCTAACACCTGTAGAACTCATGGATGCAATAAATAATTGAGTATTGAATGGTCGACTAAGGCCCGATCGCCCTTATTAAGAGTTGGCTCGAGCCCCTCGGTGGGGACGTATATGAGCTGATATGATGATGATTTGTTTATTTTGATAAATAAAGAATTTGAATTTGAATTAGAATTCTAATTCAGCTTGCAAGATTTGGCCTAAAAAAACTATCTAATGTACATACATACAAACTTCGCTAGTAAAAATAAAAGCTTTTAAAAACATTAATCAATTTTCCGAAAAATAAAATAACTATAACATTTCCCAATACAATACAGATCTCGATAATTTTGCCGGTTGTCAATTTGCGCGTTCGGTGACGAATTTATCGCAGCGGAAATGAAGCCAGCGCGGCGCGTTGATCTTGCCTGACGATATGACGTATTGTGGATTGTGATGTTGGACTATCGTTTTTTTTTAAAAAATGGCTAAGTATGAGTTGGACTCGCGCACCGAGTGTCCCGTACCATCACACCTCTTCATTTGCCGGTTGTCAATGTGCACGTTCGGTGATGAATTTATCGCAGCGGAAATGAAGCCAGCGCGGCGCGTTGATCTTGCCTGAGAATATGACGTATTGTGGAGTGTGATGTTGGACTATCGTTTTTATAAAAAAAAACGGCTAAGTGCGAGTTGGACCGAGTGTCCGGTACCAGCCACCTCTTCACACGAGTAGGTTTAACAATGATAATTAAACGATGGAGGCTCTCGGTTCGACTGTTGATTTTTGAAGTGAAAACTTCTTAAGGCGCGTTGGACATTTTTGAGATATTTTTACCTCTGTCGGTATCTAACGCGATTTCTTCATCTTTTTTTATTTGATAAATTTTATCAATATCGTATTAAGTATTTTTTTTAACAAATCAACAAAGTTCCCCATTGCATTGGGGAATCTTGGTAAGCCCGCTTCCATCTTCGGCAACATCGTCACTTACCACCAAGTGAGATGTTGTAGTTGGGTATTTAGTGTCACCAACCTTGCAAATTGTCAACAAAGGAAGCCGCTTGGCACAGGCATACCAAGTGGTCATCTGAGCTGATTTAGCCCTGTACCCACGTGGTACCACCCTGCAGGTAGGTGGGGGAGGGGGGGGGGGGAAATTCCATCTGCCGCGCTGCACTCTTTCGTCCATATCTCCGTAAGTTTAGCAAACAAGTCATGTTTGGTATCGTTTTCGTATAATTTAAGGACGACAAATTCATTTCTGGAACAATATTTTCACTTGTTCATAGAAGAAAAAAAGATTAGGCGCAAAAATAGAAAAATAGAAATAAAAATTCTTACAAAATCTATGCCTACAATTAAACCAGGAGACTATGTTTTATAAAAAAAATATGATTTTGTAGCCCTGTTTATCTAGAATATATAAACATAAACTTTCTTAATAGATTGAACTAGTAAATGTGTCAAAAAAAAATTATTGCCTCGTGCGGTGGAGCTGCGACGGGAGAAGTAAGTATTTTTGGATAGGATTTGACACTAAATTGTAAACAATTATTAAAATAATGAGCAATGAAACTAATTAGTATAGGTGTATCTATATCTAGAGATAATATTCTTGAAGAAATATCTAGAGTAAATATTGTTAAAAAATAATATTAGAGTTCATAACATTAAAATAAATGTTTTATAATCACTGAGATAACCCTAAATTTCAGCTTATTTTAATCATGTTAGTTGTAATATTGATTCCTATTTTAATTGTAATAATGGAATAAAGAATAAAAGGTCTATTTTAGTAAATAAGACAATTTATTGACCGTTTCCGGGTGTAAGTGGTCTAATAAACATCTTTAGAATCTAAGCCGACCTCACCTGCTCGTGGTGCACCCTGCTAGGCTACAAACGAGGCTCTGGCGAAACTGGTTACCTTCGGGGTTTTGGGAGTCAGACGGCAGTCGCTCCTTATAATACCTGAAACCTGTCATTTATTGTGAAAATGTCGGACAAAGACCATGGCACAAGTCGGGACAAAGCTAGGTAGAAGAAGAAGATTCACAGTTTCCGCTGCAGCCACACAGTTCGGTGCACCTTATCTCTCTTTTTAAACAATTGCACCTTCCTGCGCATTTTTTCTTGCATTTACATCGTATTAACTCCATGCAAGCAGCGGCTGCTGGCGGTAGGGTGGTCCAAACAGGCTCCCATTTGCTATTATTTTTGCCCAACCCCAGTCAGCAGGACATGGCAGGTTTTGTGTAGGTTGCAAAAGTTGACCCCATATAATATGTCCTCCCTGATAAATTGCTCGCAAAATATGGTTGCGCGGGCATCTTTAGTTGGTGGAAAATTCTCCAGCTGTCTGTGCTTTTTCGTAAATAGTAGTTTTCTACACTGATTGATATCAGTGCAACCGCCAGATCTAAAATGAAACAAATTGTACACAACATGCATTCCAATAATTACTTAAATCATTTCAAATCACAAAAGCCAACCACCACTTAAATTACTTGTCATTTATAGAACTGACAAATTTTTCTAGTATTGGTAAAGCTTGTTCCACATTTCCTTCTTTAGCGCTTGTGAACCCCTCCGTCGCAGGTAGATAAGTGCCCCAAGCTTCGAAAGCACTCTTTTTCCCTTTACCAGCAAAAGACGAAACGGTATCACACCCGGAAAAGGCGTGGAACATTGGCAATACTTCTGCCTTTTCTGGCCCTAAAAGAAAATAAACTAGTATATAGCTGAATTACTTTCAGATTTTAAAATGTAAATATATTATATTTCTATAGGTTACCTAATAAAGCTGCAATAGCATGGCATGGCAAGAACAGATTTTTTCCCGTGCCAATATGAACCCACAGTTCCTCAAGCTGTGGCAATTGTGACACACATGAAACCGCAAGGACAACAACATTGGTATCCACTGTACGCACCATGATTTTTGTGTGTCCTTGGGCTGCAGCATCACCAATGTGGACCATTATGCGCGTATCTGCTTCCTCATGGTTGCATGGTTCCAGGGATTTTTTATCACTGTGGCTGTTGCTGAAAACTGTGGGTCCATCTGTTGTATAAAAGTCTTTGCCAGCTAAGAATTCTGTAGCTTGGCACTGTAGAGCTAGGAAATGGAAAAGTTCCTCTTTATTGGAATTATCCCTGAGAAAATTTGCCCAACCCTTCGGAATTCTAAAATTTGAATTAAAACGTGTTCTTTGTCCGGTGCCACGTTTTAGTCTCGTTTTTGAGACTGTCAGTGTCGTATCTGTCCCAAATCACATCTAATCTTGATACAGTGACAAGCTCTCTGTTCGCGAAAGATATAAATACTTTTTCAGCAGTTTTGCTGAGTTCTGGAGCCCTTAAGTTTAGCAATTCTGAGAGCTATGTCGGTTACTTTGGTTCTTCTACAGATCTCCTCGTTTCTGATTTGATCACGCAGAGAAACTCCGAGCATAGCACGCTCCATTGCCCTTTGGGTGACCTTGAGCCTTCTTATGAGGCCCATAGTAAGCGACCATGTCTCAGTTCCGTATGTCATCACTGGCAACACACACCGATCGAAGACCTTGAGATAGGTACCTACTATATTATAACTTATTAGTAGAAATAAAAAATTGATTTTTTTTTAAGATAACCGGTCGGCTGTCTTCTTCCTGAATCCATCATCGGACCCTCCTCACCTAGTGTAATATATGGGACTCGTCAAAACCATCCAAATGAGCCCAAACTCAAGAGGGTTACTAGTAGGTAATACTAGAAGAGTTTCACTGTCCACCTCCTGACTTCATCATCAGGCCCAGTTGACTACCATAATATTGTTTCGTTACTAGCACCCCACGTATGCAAAGTTTCATAAGAATCGATTCAGTACAACTGAAAAAGCTTTCACAAGATTTGAAACAAAGAAAGGCATAAATATACGGGGTTAAGTCAAATAAAATCGTTTAAAAACATAGTAAATCTAAATAAAATCGTTTAAAAACATAGTAAATCTAAATAAATACTTACAATTCTCATATCCTATGAAAAAAATATACTAGTTTGATAGTATATCCTCCTGAAAACACTTAAAAAGTTCAAAATACGTGCTTGCGTTATGTAGTGATCACTGAGTAAGATGCGAACCGACTGAACTGAGAACACGCGTGTATAGTCACTGAGCGCTCCGCGCAGCGGTCGAGTTGAACGAGCCGCTAAAGCGCAGCTCCGCCGTGCCACGCTAATGATTTTTTTTTCACATTTATAAGTTAAATTTATTAAGAAAGTTTATGTATATATTATCAAAATAAACAGGGCTACATAATTATATTTTTTTTATAAAACATAATCTCCTGGTTTAATTGTAGGCAAAGATTTTGTAAGAATTTTTATTTCTATTTTTTCTATTTTTGCGTCTAATCTTTTTTTCTTCTATGAACAAGTGAAAATATTGTTCCAGAAATGAATTTGTCGTCCTTAAATTATACTAAAACGATACCAAACACGACTTGTTTGCTAAACTTACGGAGATATGGACGAAAGAGTGCAGCGCGGCAGATGGAATTTCCCCCCCCCCCCACCTACCTGCAAGGTGGTACCACGTGGGTACAGGGCTAAATCAGCTCAGATGACCACTAGGTATGCCTGTGCCAAGCGGCTTCCTTTGTTGAAGATTTGCAAGGTTCTCATACAAATCAACACACTAATTACCCGACTATTGTCAAGGGTTTACCAATTGTGAATAAAAAAAATAAAAAATCAGAACGAGCGAACCTTGCAGGAGTCGCGTAGGATGTGTAATATCTACTACCTACCGGCCTTCTGGCCTTCCGGCCTTCCGGCCTCCGGTCTCGCAGAGCGCTGTCCGGGCTTCGCCTACATAATTATGCCTTTGCCGGTTTTTTTAATAGTTAGGTAGCATCGATTCAATAAAAAAAAGTATATTCGATGATGAAACTCATTTCTTAATTTAAAAGTTGACACATTAACTGCTGTTGGAGGCTAAACTAGTTTTTTTTTTATTCATTACTTTAAAAAAAAACATAAAGATATAAACACAGTACAATAGAAACCCTATCGGGTTTTTGTATTGCACAGAAGTCGAAGGCTATTGAATATTATAAAGGTAGGTGACAGCAAAAGCATAATTATGTAGTGTAGGTACTTAAATAAAAAGAACTGCCATAAACATGTTCACGTCAATGTGTATCCCTAGCTGTGAAAAGAACTCTATGTGTGACTATGTGTGAGTGTATGTCGCTGATAGAGGTATGTTTTTAAACAATAAGTTGTAAACAATATAGCGATATGATTTTACAAAAAAAGGTTTCTATATCTATTCAAGACGACGTGAAAATAACGTATGCTCTATACCCAATCAAATCACATATATGATCGACCTTGCGACATACTTGTATTCATGCAATTATAAACCTTATGGTAAAATATTAAAAAGATGGTAGGAGTTTTCAGACCGCGTCTACGCCTTTAATTTTTATCTGTTGAAGTCGAATTGGTTTCGAACCTCGTGATTTTTGAGATTCTTTATAAGATTTCTACTTTCTTTAACGGCCTTCGTAATGATTAGTCCAGTCGCTTTATACTTTGAGGTCGAGGACAAATTCAATGATTTTATTTTCGTAATAATTGCATAAAATATTTTTGCTACTTCCGTTTGGTAATTTGCTTAATACATAAACTCAAATCATATCACAAAAGTATTCATTCCTACTATTCGTTTTACAATGATCATTCCTAAACGAAAACGTGAAAACCGTACTACAATGAAACTTTTAAAATATTTTTATGGCTTTGTGCAATTTATTTTGTGCAAGATGCCAAGGCCATTTCAAAAAGCGCGCGTACCTGCGCCATGGCTAATCATCGCGTGTGATTAGGCTGTATGGATGAATTTTTGACGGTTTAAAATTTTCTTTTATTTATTTCACTGTGTTAAAAAAAGTATTGTATGCCACTGCACGCAATTAGCCATTGTAACATGAGTGCTAGTTTGTGCCACGAAGCATTGGCATCAATAACTATTTCTATCCTAACTACGTGGTGTCGCTGCACGCTACGTACTTAGAGATGTTTGGATAAAAGTAATTTGTGTAACAAGGGGACAAAGTAATATTTTGTTCCTAAGGCCGTTAGTTTGAATTGTGAGCTAAGTGAAGGATTCTCAAGTAGAATTCAGGAGCTATATTGGAGTATGCTATTGTTACGGGATAAAAAGTAGCATATCTCCTTCCCCGTGACACAAGCTTCCTCCGTGCCAAATTTCGTCAAGATTGGTGGAGGCGTTGAAGCGTGAAAAGGTAACAAATAAACCAACAAACACATTTTCACATTTATAATATTAGTAAGGATTTTAGATGCTTCGGGCTTTTATGTAAGTATTTACGAGTAACTTAGATTACAGTTGTAGATCTTCAAGTTAAGTAGGTGAAAATAAATCTGGTGCTTACCCGAACAAAATTCTAATGGGGCTCTACTACCCTTATCGAAGAAACTGTCACACTGTCTGTTTGTAACGCTTAGGCTAGCTATCCATCCACTAAAGCTGAGAGAAGCGAATAAAAGCTCTGGCTTACTGGTAACGTAGTTTTAAACAAAATTATTGACATTGGTTGGTTCACGTTGCCAATAATAGTCGTGATATTGTAAATAAATTTCATATAATGTAAATGTAACTGTGTATATTACTAACATTAGTCTAAGTCCTAGAATAAATATAAAAAAAACACCAGAGAGAGAAGGAAAGATCTTACTGTTGAAGAAACCACTTACAAAGGTGACAATAACAAACTCAACAAAAAAGGACTTAGCGAAATCGGTCCCGCCGTTCTTAAGTTATAAATGGTGTAACTATCACGACTTTCTTTTATATATACATATATAGAAGATTATTATTTTACAGTATTATTATTTAATAAAACTCATGACAATGTAAATTGAAGCACTTAATTTTGTAAGAACTGTGTTGTTTTCGACTTTTATATAATTATTTAAACGTACTAGATTTTGCGCGTGGACATTGTGCTTATGACTGTAATCAAGGGTCCACGATACGCGAGCTGCAATTAGCCTATGTGTTAATCCAGTGCACTATCTATCTAGCTACCGAATTCCCAAATCCGTTCAGTACTTTCGTCGTGAAAATGGGAATTCAACAAGCAAACATACTTTCCCGTTTATAACACGAGTGTGATGTTAAACTATTACTTGTAAATCTTGTAATGTTAACTACCAATAAACGTATATTTATGTCTATAATATTAGGAGTATTTTGCCTCCGTGGTGGCTAGTGTCTAGTGGACAACCAGCTTCATAATGTGAAAAACCTAAACATCTGGAATAAGGCTGAGCACTGACAATTGACTTTGCGTCGAAAAGGCTTTTAAGGAACAATTGAGGGTGGATTAGCCTTTCGCTCTCGCTCCCAAGAAGAATACTAATGGCCCTGTATTTATTCCACTATGTGGCGGAGTTTTCCGATTCGCAAAATGTCATACGGACGCAACACGTTCGATTTGTTAAATGACTTTTATTTATAAAATAGTAAATCATAGCGGCGTAGTAGTGGCCAGTTTGCGCATGAAGTACCTATTTTATGCCCTGCACTTATAAATGACCCAGTCTCAATGATTCTCCTATAATAAATAATAATAATAACAATAAATACCTATATTAGATTAAATGCAGAGACGCGCTTTGTCAGAATGTGAAGTTTTTGAGTTTCCATGATATTTTGCGAATTTGACGATGTGAGTTAGACCAGAGTTACTTCAGTATTGTCGATGGGACCCTGCTTTTCAGAAACAATATTCGGTGTCTGAAAAGTTTTCAAAACCATTGGGATTTCGAATGCCAATTGTTATGCGAACTTTGCTTTTAATCTGTTTACTAAATGTACCAAATGATAAAGAACAAAAAACAAATTTTTGACTGCGTGAATTCCTTATTTTAGATGAATCTGTAAGTAAGTTAAACTCAATTAGTATTTTATTATACGTCAGGGTTAATTTGCATGTTACGACAATCTTCATTAAACTTACTTTGCCGTTAGGGACAAATACATGTCTCTGTCAGATTACATAGGAGTAAAAAATCGGGCAAGTGTGAGTCGGACTCGCTCACGAAGGGTTCCGTACCATTATCTATAAAAAACACGTTTGTTGTATGGAAGCCTCCCTTAAATTATTTTAATTTAATAATTTACTTCTAAAGTCAATATTCTACAACTCAATATTCTGTGAATATTTCAAGCGTCTACCTGATTCTTTTATCAATATCGAGCAAAAAAATCACGATTGTTGTATGGGAGCCTCTTAAATTTTAGTTTAATTATTTCAATTTAAAGTGAATATACGAGGGCGGTCCCATAAATACCCGACCTTACTTACTTACTGGCAGTTTTTATTTGATTAAATACTCTTTTTAGGAAGCGTGAACATTAAGAAATTTAAATTTAGAATTCGAACGCGCTATTTGGCATTTGTTCTGAAGCATATTTAGTGAAAGTTTCCATCGAATTTTTCGACTATGGATAAAATTGGTGTTCGTTACGTAATTCAATACTTTTATTTGAAAGGTCTCATCCCAACTAATATCAAAGTGGAGCTAGATTCTACTTTGGGGGAGTCTGCTCCTTCATTTAAAACTATAAAATATTGGTTGGCAGAGTTCAAGCACGGTCGCTCGAGCTGCCAAGATGAACATCGCAGTGGACGACCAAATGAGGTGACTAGTCCAGAAATAGTAAAAAAAATCTACAAAACGGTACTGGATGACCGTCGACTGAAAGTGCGCGAGCTAGCAGATATGGTAGGCATTTCAAAAAGTGCAGTCCATCGTATTTTAACAGAAAACTTGGACATGAGAAAGCTGTGCGCACGATGGGTGTCGCGATTACTCACAGTAGAACAAAAACAGCGTCGTGAGGATGTGTCAGTCGAATGTTTAGCAAAATTTCGCATCAAGAAAGCCGAGTTTTTGCGTCGATTTATCACCATGGATGAAACATGGGTTCATCACTTTACACCTGAGACTAAGGAACAGTCAAAACAATGGACTGAAAGAGGAGAATCAGCTCCAAAGAAGGCAAAAACAGTTCCATCGGCAGGAAAAGTCATGGCTTCAGTTTTCTGGGATGCGCGGCATAATTTTTATAGATTATCTTCCAAAAGGAAAAACCATTAATGGCAAGTATTATGCGAACTTATTGCAGCGTTTGAGTGAAGAAATAAAACAAAAAATCGGTTGTCTGTAAAGTCGGTTTACTGACGATAGTTGAACGTGAGAACGTCATAAGAAAATACGGCTCCATCGAAAACGGAACGCCTCACGGAACGCCTCAGAGCGAGGTAACGACGGAACGCCTCAGAGCGAGGTAACGACGGAACGCCTCAGAGCGAGGTAACGACGCATTTTTTCGTGCGTGCAGCCGGCTCCATCGAATTATAAGACGTTATCACGTCAAAAACGGCCTCACTTGTCAAAGAAAAATTTTTGTTTCATCAAGGCAACGCTCCAGTCCACACATCCGGCATTGCAATGGCTAAAATCGAAGAATTAAAATTTGAATTGCTTCCCCATGCACCTTATTCACCAGATTTGGCCCCGTCAGATTATTTTCTGTTCCCAAACCTAAAAAAATGGCTCGGCGGGAAAAGATTTTCAAGCAACATAGAGGTTGAGTCTTTGGTTAATGGCTATTTTGAAGAGTTCGACGATTCCTACTATAGACGTGGCATTGAAGCTATAGAGCACCGCTGGGAAAAATGTATCGAGCTACAAGGAAGCTATGTAGAGAAATAAATATAGTTTATCCCATTTACTTTGATTTTTCTTGGTTAGGTCGGCTACTTCTGGGACCACCCTCGTATAACTCAATATTCTTGAATATTTCAAGCGTCTACCTGTTGCCGTTATTAATATCGAGCAAAAACGAACAAAAAAAAACCGGTTGTCTGTAAAGTCGGTTTACTGACGATAGTTGAACGTGACAACGTCATAAGAAAATACTGATGGAATGGTTTCATAATATCGAAAACGGAACGCCTCACGGAACGCCTCAGAGCGAGGTAACGACGGAACGCCTCAGAGCGAGGTAACGACGCATTTTTTCGTGCGTGCAGCCGGCTCCATCGAATTATAAGACGTTATCACGTCAAAAATCACGTATGTTTTATGGGAGCCCCTTTAAATACATATTTTATTCTGTTTTTAATATTTGTTGTTATAGTGGCAAGTGAAAATTACAACTGTCTATATCATGAAATACAGCCTGGTGACCAACGTACGGACAGACAGACGGACAGCGAAGTCTCAGTAATAGAGTCACAAAAAAAAAGTATAAAAAAGTTATGAGACTCCTTGAATTGTGGACGATTTACTTTACCGCTTTAGATTGCGGACGTTTTGCTCCCGTGGCATTACAGAGCGGTATTTTGCTCAACAAAGACATATTTACCTATTATTTAAATCCATGTGACCCGAAATCGTGTTAGGTATTTATTATTTTTGAAACAAGTAACAATTATTTTTGAAGACCCTAACAAACTAAGCAACAAATTAAGCAATGAAACGGAAATTAATTGAAAATTTCACAAAAGGTAAAAACATGTAGTAGCTCTCGCCTTATCTGTGAATACCTTATTTAATTTGAGGCTTCAAACATTTTTCTCGATTCACAGAACATTTTAAATAGACATTAACTTATTATTTAAAACCATGTGATCCGAAATCACTTCATTATTTTTAAAACAAGTAACAATTATATTTGAAGACCTTAACAAACTCCCTCAAATTAAGCAATGAAACGGAAATTAATTGAAAATTTCACAAAAGGTAAAAACATGTAATTTCTCTCGCCTTATTTAAGAATACCTTATTTAATTTGAAGCTTCAAACAATTTTCTCGATTCACAGAACTTTTTAAAGAGATACAGGCCCAATTTGTAACTTGATACATTTTTCAAACTCTTCGAGAAGCATTAAATTTGTCTTTTCTTTAATATTGTATTTTATCTCAATTTCAGACCACGTTTTGTTATAATAATATTTCCGAATTTCCTTACTTTTTAGTCCTTTTTTTGAATAGATCTTGAGTTTCTTTTTTTCGAGTGACTGAAGGGCGGGTAACGGCGTATGACGAAGGAGTGAGAAGGTATTGTTATGATAAGAAAAAAAAACAAAGTAGGATGTGCTCTTGCGCCAATACAGGGATGAAACAAAATGGTGTAGGAAATGTACAAATATGCACATAATTGGTCAATCGGCTAATCGTTTTGTATGAAGAGTTTTTTTTTTGCGATTTCAGCAAACTTGTAGAGCAAAATTGGTTCAGTGTGATGAGTGGAAGCCCCAGTTTACGGTACTTACACCAATTTTGTTACATCCTGTATAGACTAATGGGTGGGTTTAGATTTGGGTGGACTATATTTTTTTATTACAGCTTCCGCCATAGTAATTTTTGGGGGTCCCCTACACCCAAAGGTGACAATCGGGACCCTATTACTAAGCCTCCGCTGTCCGCCTGTCTGTCTGTCTATTGGTTTGTCACCGGGCTGTATTCCATGAACCGTCATAAGTAGACAGTTGAAATTTTCACAGATAGTTTATGGCGCTCTAACAACAAACTTAAAAAAAATCTATTAAGTCTATCCCCACAACGTGCTTTTATAGGTATTTTTAAATTAGCTCTATCGTAAAAACGTTCCGATTTATATATATATATATATATATATATAAATCGGAATTAAGGTACCTGCCATTCATTCACAGGTTCTTTATTTTTTTATGAAACTTTGTATGTCTCTATTACTTTATCTAGGTAATTTGTTACCGCGGGAAAAATCTGAATTAAGGTACCAGTCATACAAACACAGGTTCTTGGTTTTTTTATATAATTTTGTATGTCTCTATTACTTTATCTGGGTAGTTTGTTACCGCGGGAAAAATCGCAATTAAGGTACCAGCCATATACACACACAGGTTTTTTTTATAAAACTTTGTCTCTATTACTTTATCTAGGTAGTTTGTTACCGCGGGAAAAATCGCAATTAAGGTGCCAGCCATACAAACACAGGTTTTGTATAAAACTTTGTGTGTCCCTATTACTCTATCTAGGTAGTTTGTTACCGCGGGAAAAATCGCAATTAAGGTACCAGCCATACAAACACAGGTTTTTTATAAAACTTTGTGTGTCCCTATTACTCTATCTAGGTAGTTTGTTACCGTGGGAAAAATCGCAATTAAGGTACCAGCCATGCAAACACAGGTTTTTTATAAAACTTTGTGCGTCCCTATTACTCTATCTAGGTAGTTTGTTACCGCGGGAAAAATCGCAATCAAGGTACCAGCCATACAAACACAGGTTTTTTATAAAACTTTGTGCGTCCCTATTACTATATCTAGGTAGTTTGTTACCGCGGGAAAAATCGCAATCAAGGTACCAGCCATACAAACACAGGTTTTTTATAAAACTTTGTGTGTTCCTATTACTCTATCTAGGTAGTTTGTTACCGCGGGAAAAATCGCAATTAAGGTACCTGCCATACAAACACAGGTTTTTTATAAAACTTTGTGTGTCCCTATTACTCTATCTAGGTAGTTTGTTACCGCGGGAAAAATCGCAATTAAGGTACCTGCCATACAAACACAGGTTTTTTATAAAACTTTGTGTGTCCCTATTACTCTATCTAGGTAGTTTGTTACCGCGGGAAAAATCGCAATTAAGGTACCTGCCATACAAACACAGGTTTTTTATAAAACTTTGTGTGTCCCTATTACTCTATCTAGGTAGTTTGTTACCGCGGGAAAAATCGCAATTAAGGTACCAGCCATGCAAACACAGGTTTTTTATAAAACTTTGTGTGTCGCTATTACTCTATCTAGGTAGTTTGTTACCGCGGGAAAAATCGGAATTAAGGTACCAGCCATACAAACACAGGTTTTTTATAAAACTTTGTGTGTCCCTATTACTCTATCTAGGTAGTTTGTTACCGCGGGAAAAATCGCAATTAAGGTACCTGCCATACAAACACAGGTTTTTTATAAAACTTTGTGTGTCCCTATTACTTTATCTAGGTAGTTTGTTACCGCGGGTTAAGGTACCAGCCATGCAAACACAGGTTTTTTATAAAACTTTGTGTGTCTCTATTACTTTATCTAGGTAGTTTGTTACCGCGGGAAAAATCGGAATTAAGGTACCTGCCATACAAACACAGGTTTTTTATAAAACTTTGTGTGTCCCTATTACTTTATCTAGGTAGTTTGTTACCGCGGGTTAAGGTACCAGCCATGCAAACACAGGTTTTTTATAAAACTTTGTGTGTCTCTATTACTTTATCTAGGTAGTTTGTTACCGCGGGAAAAATCGGAATTAAGGTACCAGCCATGCAAACACAGGTTTTTTATAAAACTTTGTGTGTCCCTATTACTTTATCTAGGTAGTTTGTTACCGCGGGTTAAGGTACCAGCCATGCAAACACAGGTTTTTTATAAAACTTTGTGTGTCTCTATTACTTTATCTAGGTATTTTGTTACCGCGGGAAAAATCGGAATTAAGGTACCTGCCATACAAACACACAGGTTCTTTGTTTTATTTTTCATGAAACTTTGTAAGTAACATTGTACATTATTCTGGAAAAAAAATGTACCTATATACGAGTGCGTCGTTGGCTCAACCGGTAACGACTCGGTCCATCTAACCAGAGGTACCGGGTTCAAATCTGGACGGCCAATGTACCAATGAGTTTTTCAAAAACTTACGTACATATAATTACCGATTGCTTTAACGGTGAAAGAAAACATCGTGAGGAAACCTGCACACGCCTGCGAAGAAACTCGAAGGTTGTGTGTGAAGTCGACCAACCCGCACTGGGCCCGCGTGGTAGACTAAGGCCTAATCGCCCTGATTCAGGGTAGGCTCGATCCCCTCGGTGGGGACGTATATGAGCTGATATAATAATATACGAGTAGGTATAACCCATTAATATGTATAGGTACTTACTTCAATTATTTGTTACCGAGAGTAAACGTAATGTTGGTTGTTGATTTATGTATGCTAGACAGACTACGTGAGGAATTATGCACAGCGTGGCTATACATATTATTTAATTTTCTACTGTAAGGGGTTCGTTACGTTCACTTTTATTGTGCTATGAATTTTCACATTCTGAACTCTCAGACAAAAGTGGTTCTCCACTGTTGCGTTTTGGAAGAACAAATAAACAGAACCTACTCGTATATATATATATATATATATATATATATATAATGTGGCAGGCAATTTGTATAATTCGTCCTTATGTAAACGGTCAGGCACACAGACATAGATATAGATATATGGTTTCTGGTCAGGCAAAATGTACGCCCCGATTCAGGCAATTTGTAATAACTCGTCCGTATGTAAACGGACAGGCAAAATGTAAAATTATGTACGCAGATTGTAAATTTGCCGAGCCAGATTTGTTTTAATAATACGTCCGTATATAAACGGTCAATGCCGAGTCAGGCAAATTGACAAAATGCCGTACGGCAGATTGTAAATGAGCTCGCGAAGGGAGCGATGTTAGGTTCAGTCAGGTTTGATTGATGTAACTGTCAAAGAGCCTCGCCAAGGGAGGCTCCCCGCCCTCGCCATTATATACTTTCCCTGACATTTGCCTGACCGTATGTATAATGATGAATTATACAGTATGCCTGCGACATATAGATAACATTTATTTAGGTAGATAGAACCATTTAAAGTCGTATTTTCATGGAAACAATATCGGCTGCTTTAACTCATATCCCGCATTAATCCAATAGGAAAAAAATACCAATGCGCACAAATTTGGAGTTGAGCTGCTCATCGAAGCGTACTTTAATTCTTTTTGCGTTTATCGCCCTCTAGCTTTTCGGATCGACTGTTAAAGTTATTATATTATTCGATCCAATGTGATATGGGGCTTTTTATATTGGACTTAGTTATATCAACAGGCTTAGAATTTCTCTATCTCTTGTCGGTGGAGTAATATCGTGCTAACGGTGAACGCACATCTGGCCGCACAGCACGTGCCGCTTTCGAATTCGTTATATTATGAAGTTCTATGCAACTTCGCACACTTAGACGCACCTCAGTCGCCGCAGTACCTGAAGCGGCCGAACTCCCAAAGCCGCAGCTGGTGACGTCACCAGCATCAGCCCGTAATGAAAGAAATTCAATGCGGTGCCGAGAGGAGACGGACAGAGACGACTTCAACGACTGCGGCGATGACAGATGTGAGAGGCCATTAACAAATGCGATGACTGCGACGACTTCACCTCTTGATACGACCTTCAACCTTGATCATGATCAACATTCTCATTCCCTTGTTTTGTGATGTTACGTCTTGGTCTTGTCCTATCTCTCTTCTTCTCTAATAGTTTCAAAAAGTTACAGTATCTCATCAAGTGTCCAATTATTTTCACTCTTATATAAATAAGTTATTATTTCATTGAGACAAAACGAAGATTTTTACAGAAAACATGTCACTTTACACTTTCAATGAAACTTCGGCCGCGCTGGGAGCACTCCGCGGGCTTCGCCTTACGCGAAGCTCGGCCTACGGCCTCGCAGTTTATACTTTATGGTCATGGAGCCTTAGCCTTGCTGGTATAAAAGGTGACTACCTTAGTTGCTATGAAAACTAGGTTTGTTACTTGGTTCCTAATGGAGGAAAAATATTCTTTCGCCACTTCCGTTACACTCTTTCGTCACGTCTGTTCCAGTCCTGGTTTTTGATTTGGTGCCCTTTTTGTGGTTTTATAGATGTTTCACGTCGAAAACAAATCTGTGTATTAACTTAGTGTTTGTTTTTATGCTAAATATTTAGCTTGTCCAGGATAATCTATTATTAGCCTTTCATTTTGTCAGCGTCAATAAGCCTAATGTTAATTTAGTTTCGCTGTTGATATAAATTTTTGTATATAAATTCACAAAATTAACCAACAAGAACGAAATCAAAGGTAGGTACGTATCAAATTAGGGGCCTACAACTGTTTTTGAAGTAGGTACCAGCACACAGTTACTTACGTATCAAATGAGATTCGTTGCCCTCGATATCCCTGGGATCCCATCATCAGATCCTGACTTGGTTACAATGGGACCACCTCAAGAGTACTTATACTCTTTCGAGTAATAAAAGATTTTTTTTTAAATGGTCAACAATTGACGGAGAAATCGGTGGACATACATAAAAAATATACAGTCGAACATAGAACCTCCTTCTTTTTTGAAGTCAATCGTTTTAAAATAAATAAACATGGAAATAGTTTTGGTTAAATTTAAGATTTTTTATTGATTTACATTTGGTTAGCCCTTGACATCATCTCACTTGATTGTAAGTGACGATGATGCCGAATATGAAAGCGGGCTTACCAAGATTCCCTATCGCAATAGTGAACTAGCTATCTTATCTTCAAACCGGAACACTTCGATGTTGTTAGTATTGATGTTTGGCGGCAAGTCTTAGATAAGATGTTAGCTAGCCAGGCGGGCTGAGAAAAGGCACTTCCACCACTGACCAAACCTATTCTTACAATGTTATACTCAGCCGGGAATCGAACCCGTGGCTTCCTGATGTGAAGCTGACTTCACCATTACGCCATGGAGATGGTTAAATATTAATTTGTAGAAAGTTACTCTTTTTTTTTGTATTAAAAATTTGAGTGCGTTTGACTGCATCGCACCTGATGGTCAGTGATGATGCAGTCGAGGATGGTACACGCAAACCCAAATAATGCCTATACACTTGCCTTGAAGATCCCCAATTTATAGTTCATCGGGAAACACTGACGCAAGCAAGGAGTTCCACTCCAGCGCTGTACGCATAATAACTCAAAATTAGGAGAAAGCAGACGAGCATTTTATTAAATAACAGGGCCAAAAGTGGGTAGGTACCTACTCATTGTTTATTTCTTTCGCTTGATCATGATTGTTATTAATTACCGAGTTGTGATAACAACATCTTAAGACTCCTCATCAAAAAGGCTTAAACATTCTTTGAAGTTCATTAAAGTTCATTTATTTTTCAGATAGCCAATTTGAGAAAGAATATTGAATTTTATTGGAATACTTCAACTGGAAAGACTTTTTAGGGTTCCGTAGTCAAATTAGGAACTTTTATAGTTTCGCCATTTCCGTCTGTCTGTCCGTCGGTATGTCACAGCCGTTTTGCTATAAAAACTATAAAACTGAAGTTAACTGGGACTTCTATCTTCTATTTTTCCGAGTGAGGGCCTGGTGACCTATAACACAAGATATTTTTATCTTAGCTCAGGCACCAGTCTCCCACAAACAACTGTTCTTTTGACCTTATAATTGCTCCTTCTACTTGTGTATAAATAATTTGTTGCTCTGTGGTGAGAAAAAAATGATTTTTATTATTTACTAGCTGTCCCGGCGAACTACGTACCGCCTTACATTACACTACCCTACCCTACCATACACTACCATACACTACCCTACCCTACACTACACTACCCTACCCTACCCTACCCTACACTTCCCTAACCTACCATACACTACCCTACCCTACCCTACACTTCCCTACCCTACACTACACTTCCCTACACTACACTTCCCTACCCTACACTACACTTCCCTACCCTACACTACACTACCCTACCCTACCCTACATAAGAACCTTCTCCTGACAATTAAGAACTCGACAAAAAAAGAATTAGCGAAATCGGTCCAGCCGTTCTCGAGTTATGCGCTTACCAACACATTTTGCGATTCATTTTTATATTATAGATTATTATCTACTTATCATACTGAACAAAATTTCCCAAGCAATTGGAAGTTCTATTCAAAAAGGACAAAATTGGTCATTCAGCTAATTTATTTGCATGTAAACTCCAAAATAAATCTCTTAGGGAAAGTTGATCGGTATGGAACGGCTCCCCTCCAATTTTGTTACACCGTTTTAAAAATAGCATTGAAAAATAAAATATTACTGCCCTTAGGTCCATAAATAACCGCCACCACAAAACACAGATGTTCCCCTCATAATAATAACGAAGTAACCAAATGGAATTGCATTCACCACTGAAACCGGACCGGCAAATCGAAATTTTATCCCGTATCGAGCGGACCCGTCTAGTGGACTCCTTTACACCAAGCAACAATGTCTTGTTAGTATACGACTTTCATCTTATCAGCTCAATTACGTCCCCACCGAGGGGCTCGAGCCTATACTCTGAAAGGCGATCGGGCCTTAGTCGACCACGCGGTCCCAGTGCTAGTTGGTCGACTTCACATACAAACTTCGAGTTTCTTCGCAGGCGTGTGCAGTTTTCCTCACGATGTTTTCCTTCAACAGCGTCGGATAAACGTACATATGAAATCGAAATTCGAAAACACATTGGTACGTGGCAGAATTCGAACCACGGCCTCCCGGACAGGAGGTAGCGCCCGTAACCGTAACGCTCGTCGGTGCCTTAAATATCCCAAATAATTGACGTATCAATATGTAAGTTGCTTAAATTTTTGTCTATGGCAAAGTTGAGAATTTATTGTCTATGGCTGAATGGCGAAAGACATATCCATTCGACGTTTACTGTCTTACAAGTTATGTAACCCACAATTTCTCAGGTAAAATGCAAGTTTTTCGGTCTTACAATATACGACATGAATGCGCGAAAAGATGAACATATAAAATGTGCGATTATAAGGTGGCCTACGTTTTAAGTTTTTTAAGTTTATCTTTACGCGCATTCAAGTCGTATATTGTAAAAATATCCAATATAGGTTCTAAATCCTTTGATTTATACGAAGAATAAGCACACAATTTTGTGTGGTTATTGATCTTACGACTTTTCGGTATATTTCCCGCCTTAACGATAACTCCCTAGTATTTTTTACTACCCTCGTACGTATCAACTATAACATAAACCTGTTTGGGGTTATTGAGTACTTTGATTAGCCGGTTCGTATCAAGAAACGTTGGTTTGGGTCAAATGACATTAAAGGGTCAAATAACATTGAAGCGAAGTCGAAACGTCAAGTTCACATCGATGTTTGCGAAGAATCAACCTCTACAATGAAGTTACAATTACAATCTTTATGTTTGAAGTACCGATGTGCGTGTGTTCGTAATTCTTCTCCCCTAAACGGCTCGACCGATTTTGATGGTTTTTGACGTGATTACGTCTTATAAATCGATGAACGCCGGCTGCACTCACGAAAAAGTGTCACGTCCTTGCCACGTC
This sequence comes from Coleophora flavipennella, assembly GCA_947284805.1. Classification (NCBI taxonomy): domain Eukaryota; kingdom Metazoa; phylum Arthropoda; class Insecta; order Lepidoptera; family Coleophoridae; genus Coleophora; species Coleophora flavipennella. Next base: position 9,661,014 of record OX369257.1, on the reverse strand, counting down.
CTCATTGTCACGTTCCGCAGGAGCCGAGCGTGCAAGCGAGATCGCGAAACAAGCGATAGAGAGGCACGATCTGCCTAAGCGTTCGGCTTGTGATACGTCATCACTTAAAATTATCGTCCGCAAACCGACTTTACAGATAACCAGTTTTTTTGTATTTATGGGTTCACCATGGATGGTCAAAAAAACTGGATCTTATTTGAACTCAATATCTGGATAAATTCATCTCGAAAAGTAGGAGTTAGTGTAAAAGGACTTGATGATTGGAACTGTTGTCTCTGTCTTTTCTTTACTTGTAAAGAGTAAAGAAAATAACCACACTTTTTCACTATCAATGGTTTTTGGTTTCTATCAAAAACTACAATGAAAGTATAAAAAGTATTATCATAAAAAATATTGTTGTATATATTTTAAAGTTTATATTTCAAAATATTAGTTATAACTAGAGTTGAAAGTAACGGTGTAGACCTATCTTTGGGATTTTTTTCTATCGAGTCAAAACTGCTCAATCTTTTGACTTTAAGGAACATTATCAACAATAAGGGTATTCTTTTTCAACCTTGAGTTTTCTATCGTTTAGGAGTAATTGTCTTTAAAAATAACGAAAATCTGTAATATTTTGTGTGTAGTAGTTGTATGGAAGCGTTTACACGCATAAGGACCAATACAGATAAAATGACCAATACGCATTTGGACCAATACGCATTGTTCTTTTTCAGAATTGGCTAATGGGTTTCTCGGGCAAAGTTATACAGTGTGATAAGTAAAAGTGATGTAATTTGGGTGTATTATAATTACATCATAATTACGTCATTTTTATATTTTATTATTTTTCCTATCTTAATTCTTTAGTTACCACCGTACTAAAAAATCTCTTATTTTTTCTCAAAAATATCTCCAACGTTTTCAATGAAACTTTGTATGTTACTTCCATTTTTAATGAGCTTCATTATTTCGGGAAAAATCGAAATAAAATAGTTCCCATACAAATACATGGCCTTTAACTTCATCTTTTTCGAAAATTTCTCTGACGATCTTAAGGAAACTTTGTGAGTTACAAGAACTTACTGGGTAGTTATCATTTCATAAAAGATCGTAGTAATGAACGATTTTATTTAACGTGCAATATTTGCATGTAAGTTTGTTTAGTTCAAATCTTGCAAAATATTTTAGAGCTCTTCCAGATGTCCGATTGAGCTGAAATTTGGTATGAAGAAGTTGGTCTTGTGATGAAATTTGGAGGTGGAATTATAATAAGATTAAATTACATTGCTCGCTATTTTTGAATTTGGAATTTGGAATCGTGTATTTATTTATCTGAGCATTTGTTTTTGAGCATAAAAACTCTTTTCCAATAACATCTTGTATCCAAAAGCTTCTTGGTTTTTCGAAAACAATTTTTTATCAAGACATTAACAACATTGATGTGTTCCGGCTTGAAGATAAGATAGCCAGTTCTCCATTGCGTTGGGAAATCTTGGTAAGTCCGCTTCCATCTACGGCATCATCTTCACTTACCATCAAGTGAGATGATGCCAAGGGCTTACCAATTGTGAATAAAAATATAAATATTCTATATTCTATACAGCGTTGATACACAATTTGTTTTTATATTCTGCTAACAGTAGAGTCGTTTTTTTGCAATAATTTATTACACTCAGATTTTATATGAAGCTATCTTTTACGGCTACGCTAAAGGTACTAAACAGCTGACGAATTCTCTTTTCCCTCGTTTGTCGGACCTTGTATTGAATTACTATCCGTCTAGTATCTAGACACGCGGCAGTGTTTCAGCCATGTTCGTAAAGGAAAAAGGCGACACCGCCCGTGTATACAAAGTATATACTATCGTGCCACTTTCGACTTACCCGTTACTTAAAATCTGTTTAACGTTCACACTTGCCATTTTTATGTCTAGTAAGACCCCCTCGATCACCTAGAACCCCAATTTTCATTATTATTATTTTTTACTATTTTTGAGATATTGACGTCCGCGAATCACTATTTTTGTGACTCACTCACTCATCATAATTATAGACCACTTCGAGGTGCCTTAGAAACTTGTTTGGCATTTAGGTAGGTCATTGGGCGTATACAAAGGAAAATAAGAAAAACCTAAATATACAGAGATCTAAATAGGTAGGTACCAACTTTTATAGTGGATTCTTAAATCATAGCTAAGGGACTTCAAATTCAATTATGTTTTTAGACTTCTCCAAATAATAGAGAATGTACAACGGCTTTCAGTTCCTCATAAGAAAATTTGTTATATTCTGTGCTATTAAATGGTGTTACTTGGCAAGTTTGAAAAAGCAAGCCATCAAGCAAGCAAAGGGCTTACTTTAAAAAAAATATACGCCAATTTAATTTAGTAGCACAGAACATAAAATAAAATCTTTTAAGCAACTGAAAACTTTTGTACATTCTCTATTATTTGTAGAAGTCTAATATAAATGTTTGAATTTGAAGTGTCGTAGCTATGATTTAACAATCCACTATATAAGTTGGTACCTACCCAAATGGGTAAATACTATCTAAATAGATCTCCTTTTATTTTTTGTATCGAAGTTGGCTCCCTTTTATGTTCCTGTTTTGTTAGGGTCGAGTTTTTTATTAAAAACTACTTTCATTCAGAACTTTGTTACCGTTTAATTAAACTTTTTTTTTATTTTTTTATCAAAAAGCCAGTATTAAAGAGTAAAAAATTGCAAAACTTATCTACTCTATTCATGTTTTTGTTCTCCTTTCCGTACAGGAAGTTGATTGATACTTTTCTTCAATCAATTTTTTTTGCAATTTGCACTGGAATTTCATAAAGTGATGATATTCCGGGGCACCGCTATCGTTCAAAATTTAAATTAACCAACAGTTTATGCTAAAATGTCATCGCCATAGCGGCCTTGAAATTAATGCGCGGAATAGTTTGGATAATGAAATTCCTAAAGCTGTTGCCGACACCTTTATTTGAAAAGGTGGGGAATGTGGCATTTTCGGCTTTTTGCCACAATGATCATTGTGCAATCTCTTCCGAAAAGCAAAAATTGAACCCATAGATTATGTACTCCATAAAGATGGGCCCAACGACTTTTCAAAATGGCACCGTTTGCTGGTACCGTAATATATTCCGGTATACCTGTTGGTCATACTTCAACCTCAGTACATGAATAGACGATCTCGTCAATAATTATTTTCTTCGCCATTTAGCCTGACATAGCGTTTTACGATCGCTGGAATAGGCTATCATTATATTTACGTCGATGGTAAAAACTGGCCTGCTCCAAAACGTTGCAAACTCGGGACTGAAAATGGACAAAAACAGTACCCACCACCGTGCGGCCCCGCCAAGATATGCGATCTTTTGGCAGGCTACGGTTTGGACGAAACACTGCATAGCATTCTTACACAATTTCCGCAGTGATGCATCAAACGGTGAGATTTGTCGCTGAAAAACAAAGTAAATTTGAATGCTGCTTTTGACCTCTGAATTTCGTCATTTGGTCCTTATTTTAATAGAATTTACGTGTTCGAGTCTTAAAAATTTATACATCTTAGCAATAAATTTCGAAAATCCTGATAGCTTTTTGATACAAGCTTTTATTTGAAAAGTGATTTTTTGTAAAAAAAAAAGCCAAATATTCAATTAGTTTCAAATTCAAAAATGATTGTATTATGTGTCATACGATTCTAATAAAAGACGATCCTGGGACCTTCATTACACCTTCAAAGTTCATCATCTGATCAATTTCAAAATACCAAAAGAATGTATTGTCACCGGCAATACGGCTTCATTCCAAATTTCAACTTAATCGGTCCCCTGGAAGTCGCTCTTAAATCGCTTGCAAGGTTTGAACTAAAGAAACATACATACAAACATTGCAAGCTAAATAAAAGCTTTTAAAAAAAGTTACGTACATAAGTAAGTACTTCAAAAATGTTGGTGTACTTAAGGTCCTTATAATTCAAAAATTTATGTTACCTACATCTGTACTCGTATACATATATATAAGAAAGTCGTGTTAGTTACACCATTTATAACTCGAGAACGGCTGGACCGATTTCGCTATGTCTTTTTTTGTTGAGTTCGTTATTGTCAGGAGAAGGTTTTACGGTAGGGTAGGGTAGTGTTGTGTAGTTTAGTGTAGAGTAGTTCAGGGTAGGGTATTGTAGTGTAGTGTAGGGTAGGGAAGGGTAGTGTAGTGTAAGGTGGAACGTAGTTCGCCGGGACAGCTAGTTAGTTGTACATTTACAATTTATGGGTTTTCGTGCTTCGCATCAAGCCACGTTAGGTCCTTGGTGCCAGTTGTTATCACTAGATGATGTTTGCTGAGTCAGAGGCTTTATAGGCGGCTTGGAAACATAGTACAGTGGGGTTCATCGCTAGCCCTATTACCTCTACCTCTCCGTACTTAGCCCCGTGTGTGTGTGTGTGTTCCACCTAAACTTCCCGAGTTTAGGAAGAGACCTATTTATACCACACCACGGACACTGCATACAACGGTCGTGAAATTTCATTTCTAAAAACAAATGACGGAGCAAACAAAATCACGGCGAAATCCTATACGTTCGTTAACCAAACTATTACCAATATATACCTTATATGAATCAAAAAAAGCAAAAGGTAAACAAAAGTACTACGGAATTGACATTTAAAACTGTCATATCCCTACTAAGTTTGTTTACATGGTGCTTTTTTATGGACGTATTGAGAGCGTCGGTGGCGCAACGGCAAGGGCCGCTACCTCCTATCCGGGAAGGCTTGGTTCGAGTCCTGCCACGTACCAATTATTTTCGAATTTCGATCTCATATGTATGTTTATCCGTCGCTCTTACGGCGAAGGAAAACATCGTGAGGAAACCTGCACACATCTGCGAAGAAACTCGAAGGTTGTGTGTGAAGTTGACCAACCTGCACTGGGCCCGCGTGGTCGACTAAAGCCCGATTGCCCTAATTCAGGGTAGGCTCGAGCCCCGCGGTGGGGACGTATATATGAGCTTATATCAATCTGGGTGACGAGAGCGTGAGGTCGCAATCTAGAGAGCGGCAGGGAGTGTCCATACTGTATGTGAGTACTAATATATATATATATACTTTGCTTATACCCCAGCCGTGGGTATGGGTTGTTAATGATATGTCGACAGCTGATTGTAAAATTGAGCATATCATAGAGGGGCTCCGAAATATACTAAGTCGACAAGCTAACCTTAGTTTTTACCTTAGAGCCCCTCTGTGATAATTATGGTTGAACATTTTATAATCTACTCAATTCTACGCCGACAGATACCTTTAGAATAAGCCAATAATTGAAAACGCCAAACACGTTAAAAAACCGACTTCCATCGCAACAACTTAGTACATTTTTGCATTACTATTTTTGGTTTTTGTTAATTTTCGACTAAAGTTCTACACCGATTTTGATAAAACTTATATGGAACCACACGGGAAGCACTAGCTTTCAAATAAAAAAAGAATCATAAAGATCGGTTCATCCAGTCCAAAGTTATGAGGTAACAAACATTAAAAAAAAAAACATGCAGACGAATTGAGAACCTCCTCCTTTTTGGAAGTCGCTTGAAAAAGACCCAACGCGAATACAATCTGATTACTTCAGCAAATAAGTAGTTTTATACTTTACTTGTTCTTTGACTTTTGTTAGAGCTGAATATTTAATTTCGATCAAGCGATAGAGCGCTGCGTTTGACAGGGGACTTTGATAAACGAAGGAAACTGAGAAAAAGTCGAGGTGCTGTCGATCTAAACAGTTTTTAAAACTTATCGTTTTTCGATTTCCTGAAAACTTGAAGTATAAAGTTACAAACGATATTCAACCGAACCTATAAAAGAAGGATCACAAAAATATATCAACTGTTTTATGCCTTAGTACTGTTTGGCCAGGTTGGCTTTACAAAACATGTATTTTCGATGAAATAAGTATTTTTATGACACATCAAATATTTAGTTTCCGTTCTCTATTATCTTGATTCCCATTTTCTTCCCTACTTTAAAATCTGAAAAACATTCAAAATTATCAAGAAAGTTCTGGTGATATCTGGGAATCTCTCACCTGATGGTGACTATGATGCCGAAGATGGAAGCGGGCTTACCAAGATTCCTCAACGCAATGGGGAACTGGCTATCTTAACTTCAAGCCGGAACATATCTATGCTGTTTTTGTAGTGGCAAGACTTAGATAACATGGTTGTAGCTAGCCAGGTGGGCTTAGAAATGCCCGTCTACCAACCAAACCGAGTCCACTAAGTTAAGATCCGCCGGGAATCAAAACCGCGACCTACTGATGTGATGCTAATGGACTGATCCATTACTCCACGGCGGTTGCAGCAATAGACAAATTTTTAATGCACCTGCACCATCTTAAGTCTGCTTTTCTTAGTTTTCTTTATCATCTCGGGTTTTGCGAAAGTTTTTGTCTCGATGAGTATAGCGCTATCGTCATCATCATCAGGAACAATATATCCCTTGGTTTTGGAGTCTCGCGCAAAAATTACATACTGGAAACGTTATCCTATTCCATTGCAACAGTGTCAAATCGTTTTCAAGTTACGAAAGGTACTAAATGTAAATTGAGTTCCAAAGTTTGCAATAAAAACAAACTTTGAGTTTTTCTCATTTGGCCACTCCACATTAAATTAGACATCAATCGTAAGGTCCACGACGCCGTTTAAATTGCCTGTATTTGTAAAACTAAACCCAAATGCAAGTGTCCGTCTAGGCGATATTAAAGCAAGTTGTGTCTAGGGTTGCCACAAAAATGGGAATATTAGGACTTTTGCGCAGCGTCAATCTGTTTTTATTCCTTGTAATAGTTTATTACATTTGTAAGACTATCTCAAGTCTACCAGCCAATGAGTTCCTGTATTCATTCATTCAGTATTCAAAGCCGGCCAAATCAATCATGACGGTCAATAGAAAATGTGTGGCAAAACTAAATTGTGGCTAAACAGAAAAAATCGAAATGTGTGCTGGGACACATAGTAGAAGTGAAACTTCAACGGACAAGTGGAAAAACGAATGGCAACGGACAAGTGAAAAAACGAATCGCAAGGGACAAGTGGCACAACGAATCAAAAAAAATAATTACTTGAAGTTTTACGGGCAGATTGTTAACGTACTTGTCCAATTTGATAACCTGCCCGTAAAACGTCAAGTTGAAATTTTTAATCTGTATGTATCCAAAAAAATATGTTTAAAAAAATATTAAAATATTCGAAAAATATATCAAAAAAATATATATATTGAAAAAATAAATGAAAAAAACGTTTAAAAAATATTTCAAACCAAATCCAAAAATATTTAAAAACATGTTAATATTTCGAAAAACATTTATAAAACATTTCAAAACCAAAAATTTTAAAAAAAATTAAGAAATGTATAAAAAAAAATTCAAAGAAATATCCCTCCGCCACCACTGCCGCCTCCCACTACGCGATATATCGTCTACCCCCTCTACGCGGCCGTGACGCATTTTCGTGACTGAAAAAATCATAATACCCCTCCGTCTATATAGAAGTTTCACTTCAAAAATGAATGCTTGTGACCTGTTCGGGAGTTCGATCTCAAGTCTAACCAGCCAATGAGTTCCTGTATTCGTCTAGGAAACTTTATAGTTATTTTATACTTTATACTGATTTTATAATCAGTCAAATAAAGCATGGCGGTCTATAGAAAAATGGGTGGCAAAACTGAATAGTGGCAAAACAAAAAAACTGATGCGTGTGATGTTTAGGAGTTCTGTTGCCTATCTCCAAAAATCTGATGGCAAATCTAAAAAAAAACTTTAGAAAAGCACGTCGAATTGTTAAGGATGCTTATGATTTCATCCTCACTCTTTGGCAACCCCGGTCTGGTCTTCGATACGATGTTGACATCGCAAACAGATTCGGCACAAGCGACGTCATCAGACAGATCTTTTGGCGAAAACTTATTACTTCTTAGGTCTCTGCGACGTCGATATTACTTTCATTTGGTTGATTTTCGACTGATATTGAACAAGTTTGATCATTTTGCAGCAATGACTTGTTTGAAAGGTGATTTGATATGAGCATTTCATGACTACCGCAACTAGTTACAAACTTTTGTTATGTATACGGACAAAATGTTAAGGTCAACTACAAAAATAAAGGTTCACACGCCGCGTACAGGCATGTGTAGTTTGGTGTTTGGAGTAAAACCTTTTATTTTTTGTCGTTTTTAATGTTCCGCAGAAAACAGCTGTTAGGTATGTGTGGGGTTTGAGACATACAGTCAAACCACCGAGACATACTATGGTTGTTAAAAGTACATTCTGGTGAGTGTACAGAGAATAGTAGGATGGGGTAAATGCGAGGCAGGGGCACAGAATTGTTACACAATCACTGTAGCGCGCAAAAAAAAGATTGCTGCTCTCGGTACATGTGTCGTCAGTTTTTGTCATTTCACGCGTCGGTGGCTTAGCCGGTAAAGACTCGGTCCTTCTAACCAGAGGTACCGGGTTCAAATCTGGACGGACAATGTACCAATGAGTATTTCAAAACTTACGTACATATACTTACCGATTGCTTTAACGGTGAAGGAAAATATCGTGAGGAAACCTGCACACGCCTGCGAAAAAACTCGAAGGTTGTGTGTGAAGTCGATCAACCCGCACTGGACCCGCGTGGTCGACTAAGGCCTGATCGCCCTGGTTCAGGGTAGGCTCGAGTCCCTTGGTGGGGACGTATATGAGCTGATATGATGACACGTATTTACAAAATCGTTCCCCATACAATTATTTGCGCAGCGTAACCAGCTAACCAATGCACTGGGCGCGGCTCGCCAGTAGTTCCCCGCCCGCGTCTCGCTATAGACTCAACAACGCTCTTTAAATTACATTTATATTATGTGTTCACGGACTCATTTTGCCTATAGCGAAACTTCAAAGACAGACAGCATAGCACAACCTACATATACCTACTCGGTAAATTAAGGACTCTCTCGCAATCCGCGGATCGTGATAATGCTATTTTTTGCAATCATAGCAGAAGACTCAGAACATCGACACACCTTCGACAAGAACTCCTTAACAACCCTCCAGCCGGTAAAGCAAGCCGCAGCAGCGCAGCAGTCCAATTCAAGGAAGCCTCATTAAGTTCGCAGTTATCGACGACAAATCGAACTGACGAACCTACAGCTTCACGCTCCAGGCGGCAAGTTGTCGGCAGCTCGCGCTCCGAGCACGCGCTCAGCGTTGACCTTCTTTCCTTGATCCATACGCCTACAGCACTAGCTCCTCGTTTAGACTTACCTTCTACTCGCTTCGACTCATCGTGAATCATGGACTCAAGTAGAGCACATCGGCCCAGCGTCTCGTCTCGACGCAGATGCTGCATCGCAATATTGGACTGCCAACTCACGATGGACCAACCTCCGGTTTGGAAGGGGAGTGACCTGGCGAAACCTGCAGTGTCCGCCACGGAGTTCAGCTAAGTGTCAAGCCATATTTAGGTACCTTCACGACGCTAAAAACGACACAACACACACCGTGTGGTCAACGGAAGCTGAATCAACATTTAGCGTAAGTATGTTGCAACCACAGAACGCAGTCACGTTGCCGTTCCTACCTGATATCGCTCGCTACACGCCGACGCACCAAACACATGCACAGAAGGAAATCTACATCAACTAGACAATGGTGTGTGGTAGCCTCTAGGTATTTCTCCAATCATTTCTCGGAAACTCAGCAACTGACATCGGTACGTACTAAGCAAACAAAGTTCCAGCACCGGTACCCTTGAGCTTACTTACGGAAGTAATTTTATCTTAGATAGATAAAACTTTATTTCACTAAAAAGGCATAATAAATTTTAACAATACACAAACAAATAAATAAAACTTAATGACAAAAATTACTAGTTGATATAAAAAATAAGAAACAGTGTCAGTGGTGCCAAGTTAGTGAAACTGGTCCAAGCTCAGCATAAATGTTGTGGGTCGCAGAGTACTCACAACGCTGTTTTTCAGCCAAAACCAAGAAAAACGTACACGCACCTCAGTGGTCAACAGTATAGTTATGAAAAAAAAATTTGAAAGAAAATTTGTGCATTTATACCTGTGCTGGTGATTGAAGGAAGACGACGATAGTGCTCGCATAGACAGGACAAATATCCCTTACAGAGTCTACCTGCCTGGTAAAAACATATGTACGCGTACACAGCCGTTTAAACCCAGACTATAACGTTATATAAAAGGAAACAGTGACGGAAGGACTGATCCATCGACGCACAAGCTTAAACACTAAACGGATCAGGCTGAAATTGAGCGTACAGATAGCAATTATGACGTAGGAATCCGCTTAGAAAGGATTTTGAGAAAATTTTATGGGAACGGTAATAAACGGGACATATTCCGCTGCTTTATCCGCTACCCTCCTCTCTGCTCAGTCAAGAGATATTCACACAATTTTATGCATTTTTTTTGAGAATTGACTATGGATTCCTTGAAGAAAGTTGTTTGATTGACCGATTTTATGCATTTTTTTTGGAGAATTGACTATGGATTCCTTGAAGAAAGTTGTTCAGTATGACGAGTAGAACCCCCAGTTAACGGGACCTACACAAGTGTCCAGTCAAATACCGGCGAGCGTCGCTATACTTACATGAACTTGTTCTAAACATTTCAAGTTATGTTCAAACTTCAACTTTAAATCTCAACTAAAGCACACAGTTTTTGTTGTTGATTTTGTATGATACATGTGATCTTTTTTTTTTATGCACAATTGGTAAAACCTTGGCAACATCTCACCTGGTGGTAAGTGACGATGTTGCCGAAGATGGAAGCGGGCTTACCAAGATTCCCCAACACAATGGGGAACTGGCTATCTTATCTTCATGCTGGAACACACCAATGATATCAACATTGATATTTGGCGGCAAGACTTAGATAAGATGGTGGTAGCTAGCCAGGCGGGCTTAGAAAATGCCCTACCACCAACCAAACCGAGTCTTACAATTGACCCCGCCGGGAATCGAACCCGCGACCTCCTATGTAAAGCCAGTGAACTTTGCCTCTGAGCTACGGAGGCGGTTAAGATCTATTTGGTGACAACCATAATAATCTATACATATAATAAAACTGTAACAGGGCCGTGTCTGTACTTGAAATATTTTTGGAAAATAATAACTGTGGTGTCCATAACTAACGATATAGAGGCCAAAACAACAACTTTTGAAATTTTTGTCTGTATGTTCGCGCCCTGATTCAGGGTAGGCTCGAGCCCCTCGGTGGGGACGTATATGAGCTGTAATGATGATGTTCGCGCATCACGCTAAAACTACCAGGCCGATTTTTATGATTTTTTTTATGGTGGTTCCTTACAGCCCGGGTTAACATATAGGTTACTTTTTATACGGGCACAGCTAGTTAATTATATGTCTATGTTTGATACCTAGGTAATAAACGTTCGTTGTAATCATACAGCTGATGCTAGTCTGGGGAATAAGGAAAATTGTTTTGTACATACTTTTACCATTCCCTATTTTAACATATTTGATTTTATGTTAACCCTGCGACACGTACTTACACAAATTCTTTAACCATGTCGGGCTACTTTACCTATAGCTACTTATTATTGTTTTGCCGGTTATTTAACCACAGCTAGAAAATAATTGATTTATACTTTAATGAGTGCTGTCCTAAAACTTTTATTTTTACAAAATTCGTGTGTTCTTTGTAGATGTTTGATCTCAATTTGACAAAGTTAAGTAGGTACTGTGTCGCTTTGAGTGAAGCTTGCTTGACAAAGAGCTCAAGTTAATACAGTTGCTGAATGAAACAAAGTTGTCGTCTTGGCGAGACTGGTGGACTCTCATCCACTTGAAAACTCGTTAAGTATAAAATATGTTCTGAATCGCCACATCTTTTTCATTTTATAAATTCATATTATTTACAAAATTTCAAGTTTCGTAACGTTAACATTCGCACCTGTTTTATTTTTACCCAACTGCCTAAGAAAGAGGAGTGTATGTATGTATGTATGTAAATGTGTATGTCTGTTTCTTTGACTGAGCCTGTAGCCTGAACGGCATGGTGGATTTTGGGGTATGAAGTGTCGTTAGATTCGTCTTGATCCCCTGAGTGACATTTTAAGCAGTCTGGTGTTAATCTACACTAATATTATAAAGAGGTAAAGTTTATAAGTTTGTTTGTAGGAAGTAATCTCTGGAACTACTAACCGATTTTAAAAATTCTTTCACCATTAGAAAGCTTCATTATTCCTGAGTGAAATAGACGAAATGAAAACGGGTCGGTTAGAAAAAATGGGATATCTTTTAAAATATTTGAGCAATGTTTTCAAAATAAAAACTAAATTAATGTTTATTAATTCATTACGAATAAACAAAATAGTAAAACCTTTTTGTTTCGTTTTAGTGATTGTTTTAAAAACCATAGATAAAACAATTAAAAAAGTAAGACGATTTTCAAAATTTGCACATCAAATTTGGAACCATGTGTTTTACTTTTGTTTCTGTTCTGTTATATAAATAGGGCATTTCTTGTGCAGAAATTATTTATTCTGATTAAATTCAGTTAAAAACATGTCACTAACCCCTCAAAAGTGAACCAGAATTTTGACAATGCTTAAAGATGGGCGCAGTCAGTGTCATACAGCGAAAACTGTTGGTGTGTCATTATCAACCATTCAAGGATTGCTCCAGTTATTTGAAGACACTGGATCCAATATTCGCAGACCAGGAACAGGCCGAACAAGGTGCACGACAGCGCAGGAGGATCGATATATGGTGTCAACAATATTGAGAAATCGATTTCAAAAGACTGTTGAAGTCAAAAATGTAGAAGGTGATTTGTTGTAGGAGCTATCCGAGCACTTGTACAGTGAGGCAGCAACTTTCTGAAGCAAACTTGAAGCCATTTAAACCCGCCAATGGTCCAAAACTTTAAAGGCAGCATCGAAATTCAAGGCTGAGTTATAAGCTAGAGAACACATGAAGTGGACTCCCGATAACTGGTCAACAGTTATGTTTTCGGATGAGTCGAGATTCATGCTATACAAGCACGACGGGAGGCAAAGAGTCTACAGAAGACCAAGGCGAGCTCAAGCTTGCATTTAAGAGAAAGTGTCGTACGGCGGATGCTCCATACACGTGTGGGAGGGAATTAGCAAACACTCCCATAATATGGGTATCAAATGAAAGTGTTTGGGAAAAAGAATACAAAAAAATTAAAATCCTTTTCAAAATACATCTTTTTCCTAAACTTTGACAAGTTTTTCGAACATAATTAATTATAATGTAGCTGAATATAATTTATTACAATATATAGACTAGTGACCATATTTCAATTGCACTCTACACTCGCGTAGTCCGTATATGACGCGTAGCAGCGGTTGGTACCGGATTTATAATTCAATCTCGCATACTCAGTGTGAGCGCTGGACAAAATAATAAAATTACTTTTTTTAATGTAGCTGAATATTATTTATTACAATATAATAGACTAGTAACCATATTTCAATTGCACACTACACTCGCGTAGTCCGTATATGACGCGTAGCAGCGGTTGGTACCGGATTTATAATTCAATCTCGTATACTCAGTGTGCTCACTGGACAAAATAATAAAATAACTTTTTATAATATAGCTGAATATTTTTTATTAAAATATATAGACTTGTAACCATATTTTAATTGCACACTACACTCGCGTAGTCCGTATACAGCGGTTGGTACCGGCTTTACAATTCAATCTCGCATACTCAGTGTGCGCGCTAGACAAAATTATATAATATTATAATTATAAAATGTTCCTTACTCTAAAAGCGCAAACATAAATACATTAACATACATTTTCTTTATTTTTCGTTTTCGTTACATTAGTAGTTGCAACCGAATTCTTCAATGGAGGCTTTCACTAATATTTCTGTATATACAGTGTAAACTCTGTGTAACGTCACTCGATATAACGATCCACTCTTCGAAATGTCAAAATTTTCTGGCTCCAGTTGGTTAAAGTTCATAGCTAAACTTAAGTGGCAGTGGGCGGGGCACATTGCTCGTAGTACAGATAGCCGTTGGGGCAGTAAAGTTCTCGAGTGGCGACCACGCACCGGAAAACGTAGTGTAGGCAGGCCTCCCACTCGGTTGACCGATGACCTGGTGAAGGTCGCGCGAAGCCGCTGGATGCGGGCAGAGCAGAACCGGTCGTCGTGGGGATCCTTGGGGGAGGCCTATATCCAGCAGTGGACGTCCTTCGTCTGATATGATGATGATGATGATGGTTAAAGTATAACGCTAATTTCTCTCTGTATAACGAAACTCTCAATAACGTCACAAAATGCCTGGTCCCTTGAGTGTCGCTAGTGACTTTACACTGTCCTTCTTTAAAACCTAATCGGATTGGTTGGAATTAACCTCCACTACTATTTCCAAAGCATCAGGGAATTTTTATGTAGGTAAAAGAGCGAGCAGTTTCTTTGTTTGTAAAATCATTATTGTTCAACAAATTATAACAGTTATGGGTCATCATCATATCAGCTCATATACGTCCCCACCGAGGAGCTCGAGCCTACCCTGAAGTAGGGCGATCGGGCCTTAGTCGACCACACATGCGCAGCGCGGGTTGGTCGACTTCACACACAACCTTTGAGTTTCTTCGAAGGCGTGTGCAGGTTTCCTCACGATGTTTTCCTTCACCGTAAGTCCGACGGATAAACGTACACATGAAATCGAAATTCTAAAACACATTGGTACGTGGCAGGATTTGAGCCAGGACCTCCCGGTCAAGAGGTAGCGGCCCTTGCCATTGCGCCACCGACGCTCCAACAGTTACGGGTACAGAATAGTAATTATATGTACAAAGGGGGACTTATCCCAAACAGGAATGCCGGTAATAGAGCAAGCAGTTCCGATTCTAAAGCTTGAAACAAATTTTGTGTCTGCCCCGGTCATCCGTCGGAGAAGCCTGTGTCCTCCGTTAATTGACTAGTAGGTGATTATTTTATCTACTCATTCTACTAAACACACTTCTCTAATAACCGTACCAATTTATTGAAAAACTCGACTGCATGAAAATATTAGCCTTCTTTTTTGGCGGGGGGAAAATGTATCCTATGTCAAAACGAATTTAATGTCACCTCGGGCTCGAAAATCCTTTAAGCCGGTTTAGCTACAGGATCAGCCGAAGAAACGGACTTACATACACTCAAAAAACTTTACTCTCTTTCCGGGACAGTCGGGTAAAAAGTAATAACATTGGTTAGGGTAAACCTTCACCGTGATTTCCTTCCTACGCAGCAGGTAATTTTATGTAGGTAATAGAGCGAGAGTCGGTGGCGTAATGGCTAGGGCCGCTGCCTCCTGTCCAAGAAGTCGTGGTTTGAATCCTGCCACGTACCAATGTGTTTTCGAATTTCGATTTCATATTTACGTTTATCCGATGCTCTTACGGTGAAGGAAAACATCGTGAGGAAACCTGCACACGTCTGCGAAGAAACTCGAAGGTTGTGTGTGAAGTCGACCAACCCGCACTGGGCTCGCTTGGTCGTCTAAGGCCCGTTCGCCCTAATTAGGGTAGGCTCGAGCCCCTCGGCGGGGACGTATATGAGCTGATATGATGATGAATAGAGCGAGTAGTTCCGTTTCTAAGCTTGAAATTGTGTTTACAAGTTTCCATAACTGCCTCTGTGGTCTGTCGGAGTTAGGCCCACTATTATGTATCTAATGTTTCGAGTTTTTGACGAAGAGAGACTTTCCATTTTTGTCAAGTCACTATATATAGTGTTGCCATTAAATTGTAGTGATTTTAAGTTTTTCATTTGTGGTCTTAATCTCTCAACTGTCAAGCTATAATAACTCCCACCCTCCCTGTCTGTCGCAACCGCCAGATGGACAGTGACAGACAGGGGTTCTGGGCGCGCTACTGTTTACTTTTATTGAATTTCTGTTAATCTAAATGGAATATTGTGTATTTTCATATTAAATATTAATCTTAATTAGAGTGTTTATAACATAAATAAAAGAACAATAATCCTTTACTTATAATTTAGACCATTTAAGAAACAAAAAAAAATGACAAAAAAACAGTTGCAAAAAAGGCCATAGTTTGAAGGAAAAGTTTTCACAGAAAATCAGAAGTATAAGTTATTATAAGTAATTAAAATAAATGATTACGTAGTTATTATAAGTAATTAAAATAAATGATTACGTACCCTGGCATCGTTTTCACCGCAAATCTTTTTCAGAAACACAGAAACAATAACGTAAATTGTGCGCACATTCACTCGCGATTTGAAGTACGAGACATGAATCGACTTTACGCAAATAAAGTTTCTCTGAATGTTTTTGTACTGTAAGTGTGGCTAATGATAGGCCACAGAGGTAGCCAACTTCACTCCCATTCATTTCCTAGCTTTCTGATGGTTCATAAACAACCTTTGATTTAGTTTAGGCGCTAATTTGAATCGCGTAAATCGTGCCGCCTGGCGACCAGCCACAGACACGGCTTTTTTTTATTTTGCCGCCTGGCGGTAAGCGACAGACGAGTGGAGGCTTTCTCAGCCTCCCACTCGGTGGACCGATGACATGGTGAAGGTCGCGGGAAGCCGCTGGATGCGGGCAGCGCAGAACCGGTCGTCGTGGAAATCTAGGTCTATGTCCAGCAGTGGACGTCCTTCGGCTGATATGATGATGATGATGATGATGAGGCTTTGTTAGTTTAAGAGTAGTAGTTGACCACTTTTAAAATGTACACTTGGATTTATAAAAAGTTAACAGATTTTCTATACCAACTGTAAAATTCTAAGTTTTTTTAAAACATATACTATTTATTGAAAAGACAATAAAACCCTACCTTGCGCGTAGTCCTACACGCACTTGGACACTTTTATTAAATTAACGTACGAACCTTTTTTTTTTAACTAATTAAAAAAAAACTTTTTTTCTCTTCCACTTCGTGTTTGCTTACGTGTATAAGCCTTAATATCTAGGTTCAGTTTATTCATTTTCAAGAAATTTGTTATAAAACATGTAACGACGTTTTCGTGTTAAGACCTCTTAATTAAATAATAATTTTAAAGTTAATCCTAATTTTTAATATATCTTATAAGAAAATTCCTGTGTTTACTTTTGCTCACTTAGTTTTATTTGAAGACTCTTGCTTACTCCAAATAACGAGGCACAATTCTTTATTTTCCGCTC
Source organism: Coleophora flavipennella (assembly GCA_947284805.1). Classification (NCBI taxonomy): domain Eukaryota; kingdom Metazoa; phylum Arthropoda; class Insecta; order Lepidoptera; family Coleophoridae; genus Coleophora; species Coleophora flavipennella. Next base: position 9,643,834 of record OX369257.1, on the reverse strand, counting down.
CCACTGGCCTATTAGACGCAAGACTTGCACTATTTACTTTACCATCTCCTTCGTTATTTGCTATACCGACTCCTTAGTTTCTCATCTCTCGAACGCTCGTGACACAAATACAAACAGCATCCTTCGAAGCTGGTACCTACGCGAAAATCTTTGATAAAATGTATATTTTTCTGGGAGAATGTTTTTGACGTGTGTTGAGAGGGGTATGGCAGACGCCAGACGTATCCTGTTATTTAAACATTGAACGAGTTTGAAATAAATAGGTAGATATGTTTTCATCTTGACTCTTGTGGGTGGTGGCCATCTTGGTTCAAGAAATAGAGTGTGACTAGAAACTAGAGGCTTACCTGTTTTTTATGGTGGAATATTCCATTTCATTTTATTCGGTGGCCTAACCGGTAACGACTATGTCCTTCTAAGCAGAGGTACCGAGTTCAAATCTGGACGGCCAATGTACCAATGAGTTTTTCAAAACTTACGTACCATATACTTATCGATCGCTTTAACGGTAAAGGAAAACATCGTGAGGAAACCTGCACACGCCTGCGAAGAAACTCGCAGGGTGTGTGTGAAGTTGACCAACCCGCACTGGGCCTGCGTGGTCGACTAAGGCCCAATCGCCCTAATTCAGGGTAGGCTCGAGCCCCTCGGTTGGGAAGTATACGAGCTGATATGCTGATTCCATTATGCATAAGCAGTACAACTTTTCAAACACGGGCACCAAGAATATAATTTAAAGAGCATTCGCCTGTAGACTTAACAAAAAAATACGGCCAGGTGCGAGTCGGACACGCGCTACACCGAGGGTTTCGTATCACCACATCACTACTCCACACAAGTATGCGTAGTAATTATACATATTCATTACAATCACAAGACTTCAACGCGAATTATAAAAAAAATGTTTTATTTATTCATTGAAAAGTGTTTCTTTTTCATTCAGTCCGGACTCCTCAGCGCGAGTACGACTTATACTTTATTATATGTTGTTTTACTTCTGGATTAGTGCTATAATCACACTAAATGTCACGCATGTATGCGTCACCGTTTTTACGATGGAACAAAAACATAAAAACATTTTTTTTTTTATTATTTGATTAATCCCCGACAATGACACATATTCTATGAAAATTTCAGCGAGCCGTCTATCACGGTTCAAAATATACAGCCTTTTAAAGGCTCGACGTACAGACAGACAGACGAACCGCGTAGGTTTAGTAATAGGGTCCCGTTACCTAATATGTAGCCCTAAAATGCTGTGTAGTACTCGTGAAAGTTGCTCAAACTTTCCTAAAGGATCTCTACTCATTGTGAAAAAATATGTGTACTTCCCATAGAAAGTTTGATAGTCAGCTGATCGATTTAAATGAAAAGTCCAACAAAAGCTGTTTCACGAGTCTAAGTCGACCTTAAAGAATTGCCAGTACATTTTCGCTACGTATTTGGGAGTTTTTCCGTGACGTTAGCTCAAATGTTTTTTCTAAACATATTTCAGACTCTCAAGGTCTACCCTTAAATTACCTCACAAATTCACAGCAGCTCATTTACCTTTAAGGCATGTTACGTTTATGGTCCGAAAACCATAAAAAGAAATCACCACATGAAAACGAAAAATGCTGACATAACCTGAAAAATTACTACCGCAATTGACACTTTAAAAATGTGGTGAAAGTTTCTTGATGTTAAGGCCCAATACGCCTTGGAACAGTTGTCTCTGTCTTTTTATTTACGTGTAAAGAGTAAAGAAAATAACCCCACTTTTGCACTTTTTTAATGCTTTTTCGTTTTTACTTAGATATAGGCATTTTTACAAAAAGAGTGTGTTGAGTTTTTCCGTGACGTTAGCTAAAATGTTTTTTCTAAACATATTTCAGACTCTCAAGGTCTACCCTTTAATTACCTCACAAATTCACAGCAGCTCATTTACCTTTAAGGCATGTTACGTTTATGGTCCGAAAACCATAAAAAGAAATCACCACATGAAAACGAAAAATGATGACATAATCTGAAAAATTACTACCGCAATTGACACTTTAAAAATGTGGTGAAAGTTTCTTGATGTTAAGGCCCAATACGCCTTGGAACAGTTGTCTCTGGCTTTTTCTTTACGTGTAAAGAGTAAAGAAAATAACCCCACTTTTGCACTTTTTTAATGCTTTTTCGTTTTTACTTAGATATAGGCATTTTTACAAAAAAAGTGAGTCCGACAGTATGTCAGGATTGTATTGAGGAATAAGAGAGAAAAAAATAAGGTGCTATGTCTAACTGTAGTGAAGTAAAACTGGTTTTTGTGGGCTAAAACATAGCGAAATTGATAAATTTCCTATCGAGAAAATTTTATCAAATCGTGTTTTGGCATCCTACACTTTGTAGCAGACATATTGTAATAAATTTATTTAAAAAAATATGATATATGTATTGCAGTTTCAACCGCAGAAAAATCACTTTTTCGAACCCCCGATTTCGGGGTTTGCATTATTTTCTGAAAGGGTTTTGCCTTAACATACAATGTGGAAAGAAAATGAACATGATCCGTTCTTTATCTTTCTTTTATGTCCCTAATTTACTTGAGCAGGAAGACCTTTATATTCAGTTAAAGGACGCTCTTGTTTGTAATTAGTCTTTAACATCCCCATTTAAAAGTTTTCACTGTAATTTATTCCAAGGACCTGTTTGTTGGCGGTACTTCGAATTTGGGCGCCGAAATGAACGTCTTCTCAAATACATAGCTTTAGTGAATACCAAATGAGCCTAAGCGTTTGTTTATTTAATTTTCAAACATTTGACTGTGAAATGCATTTTAATTTAACTGGGGCTTAACTCATTAAACTTAACAACACTTTCTTAGTCAAAATCATTTAAAAAAAAACATTATTCCACTTGTAAATTATTACACATTCCGAAAAAGTAATTTGGAGAAGTTGTACAATTGAGGCATAGATAAAATTGTATTTATGTTCTATATAAGTAAAGTACAAAAAACAAATTAAAAAATAAGAGAACAAATATTAAACTATTCAATAACAAAGTTTTTTTTTTGTATTATCTCTATCGTTAAAACGTTACTATAGAAGCGTGAAACTTCGTATGATTGTAGTGCTGAATCCTAAAGGTTCAAACCGGACAATTCTGAACTAGAATCTAGCATTTTTCTGTTGCTCGCGTTGATGTTTTTTGTTTACAGTTAATTGTCTGACTTGCACTTGGGCGGTTTTTTTTAATCTATCAGAATCGCAAATGAATACATATTCTGCTGAAAAAATTTCACGTCAATCCTTGTTATTGGAAAAATGGAACTAAATTTGGTTTTTGACAGATGATAAAAAGTATCTTAAATTACTAGCCGTCAACTACCCTATTCAAGAGACATTATTTAGCTAGAAACAGCCTGGCACCTGTTGAGTTTGATACTTGATTGCGTCATTAGTCTTCAGCTGTTTTAATTGTTGTATTATTAACAATTACGTTTTGCTTTGTTTCAGGTAACTGTTAGCTACTAATTACATCTTTCAATAAGTTGGCGATGAGCTCTGCTTATCCTTTATTCAACTACACTTATAGGTATGTCAAATTTATTTTAATCTATTACAAAAATTATTATTTATCTAAACCGTAGCCTTCTTTGCTGTTACTTTAACCAACCTTAAAACCTTTTCGAGGTTTTACACTTACCATACGGTGCCATAAAAAACATTGGATATCTCTTTTAAAGAACCTTAGAGTGATGTGTACGAAAATTGTACCTACTCAACAAAGCCCTTATTGGGTCATATTCAAGTTCCATTTCATCGTGCTACTAAAAACATCGTAAACCTTCGCTGACCAAGAGGGTCTATAAGGTAAGCTATAAATTAAATGTATAAAAGGGCTCCTGTTTATTCAAATTGCTGTGTAAAATTTAGCTCAATTTACTTGTAAAATAATACGCATCTTCATCATATCAGCCGAAGGACGTCCACTGCTGGACATAGGCCTCCCCTAAGGATTTCCATGACGACCGGTTCTGCGCTGCCCGCATCCAGCGGCTCCCCGTAATACGCATAGCTAAAACTCTTTTATTAAATAAACAGGATGGTTACTGAAAACGATAAATGTAAAATTAAACTATTTACCATAAAATAAAGTGTTTACCATATTTGACTAATCTGTTAATTTTGTAGCTAACAAACACTTCCAAAATACTGTGTTTTAATGTGTGTTCTTTTGACCGGTGATATAAATTTGTACGTTGTTCTAAATCTTGACTTTCGAGTACATGGGCGTAAAAGTTAGTTAGCAAACTCGGTACAAATGTCACTCGTTTGTCATTTACCACCCGTGTATCGTTAATAACTATTTTTATTCACATTTAATCATGTACTTTCAGTATAAGATACCTAATCTAGAATAATAAATTGGAGCAATATCCCCAGATGGAATACTATTAGCCAAGTCGGCGTCACCTCCATAAATCGACTGCCCGCAAAGCGTTTTGCTGGCAGTTTCTGAGGGTATTCCTAAAAACTTTGCGACCATTCTGGCCCCATTTTGGGAGCCAACTTGGCAAACGTTTTGAATGTTGATAGTTACACCTCCGCCATTAATTATAACAAGAAACGGAGGAGCTGAATTGTTACTTGTTAAAGTTTTATTCATTTAAAGAAATACGTATAAGAAATGTGTATAAAACAATCTGTATTTTTGATTCTCAGTGTTTGTTATTTGGTTAGAATACAAGATCATCATCATCATCAGCTCGTGTTAGTCCACTGTTGGACATAATATGTCAAGGCTCGTCACGTCCGGTACCGATCTTCTGCTTGAGCAGAATAGTATTTAAATAATAAAAAATAATATGTTCGAATATAATTCCTTGGTTTCAAAATTCTGATGATACTACTGAAACTGCATAATTTTTTTTTTATTTATGGATCTCTCAAAGTAAGAATATATCATAATTCCAACACTTTGAAACGATTTTTTTTTTCTTATTTACAGGATATTGATTATGATTTCCTTGAATTTTATTTTAATACACAGAACTGAAGAAAAAAAATATCCTAATGCACCCTTTTTTTTCTAGTTGTAACCAGAGAACTGCTGCGATTTTAATCGAAAAATTAAGATAACTTATGAACTTCATAACAAAACAATGTGAAATGATTTTGTTTTATTTTTGAAATAAGAAGTATTTTATTTATAATGAATTAAACCACAATTTTCGCACGATTCGTCCGCCGTGACTGACGTAACAGCCACGTTACAGTACGAGCTGACAAGAACTTTATTTCCAAGCTGTATTTCGTTCGATGTTTGAAATATCGTGAATCAGTTGCTAATTTTAGGGACCCAGGAGGCTCGAGTTTCCATACAAACGTAGTTCGGCTTTAATACAAAAACTACATGCCAGATTGACTATTAGATTTCGATGTACTAATATAAAATGGATAAAAATAAGAGCAGTTTCAGACATTCTGTACAAAACTAATTTTAGTTTTCCTTTTTTTTATTTACAATTGGTAAGTCCTTGACATTATCTTACCTGATTTGTAATAGTGACAATGATGCCAAAGATGGTAGCGGGCTTACCAAGATTCCCTAACGCAATGGGGATCTGACTATCTTATCTTCAAGCCAGGACACATCAATGCTGTTAACAATGATATTTGGCGGCAAGACTTAGAAATGAGTAAGATGGTGGTAGCTAGCCAGGCGGGATATGAAAACCTACCACCAACCAAACCGAGTCTTACAAAATTGACCCCGCCGGGAATCGAACCCGCGATCTCTTGGTGTGAAGCGAATGGACCATCCATTACGCCACGGAGGCGGTTAAAATCTTATCTTCCTTTAGTTACGTTTAAAGTCACTACGATCAAAACTAATTACAAAATCGATACGTCTCTACTCAATATATTTGCAAAGTTGGGATTCAATCCGGCATATAATTTTTGTATTCAAGCGGAACTACGTTTGTATGGAAACTAGAGCTTCCTGGGGACCCTTAACTGTTAGTAATTTGAGTGATTTTATTATCATACGAGTATTTCAAATAGGAAATTTTGCCCTAAACATGTTTGAAATAGTAGAAGGTGACATCATAAATTTTACCCGACTGCCTTTTAAAAGGAGGATCTTGTTTTTCAAGTTTATGTATGTATTTTTCTTAAGCTGAGTCTGTAGCCTAAACGGCTTGAAGGGTTTTGAAGTACGAGGTGTTGTTAGATTCGTCTTGATCCCCTGAGCGACATAGAATACATTTTTACCTCACTTCCAAAAAAAGCGGGCAATGTTTTAATGCAGTTGCGTTATTATTTTTTTTAATTGTGTGATTTAAGTTATTAAGTGCTAATTTTAAGATTTTGAATAAATAAAAATTAAAACCAGCTAATCGCACAAAATGGTTCCGTACCATTCTACTAGATCTAGTGTTTTCATGAAATCACGTTAGTTATATGGGAGCCCCCCTTAAATATTTATTTTATTCTGTTTTAGTATTTCTTGTTATAGCGAGCGGCAACAGAAATACATCATCTGTGAAAATTTCAATTGTATAGCTATTACGGTTCATGAAATATAGCCTGGTGACAGACGGACAGACAGACAAGAGGATGGACAGCGGAGTCTTAGTAATAGGGTCCCTTTTTTACCCTTTGGGTACGGAACCCTAAAAACAAAACGACTTAGTTTTTAACAATGCAATTGAGGAAATACTATTTTATTATTTACTAGCTGTTTCTTGCGGCTTCACCCGCGTGGACAACGTGGGAGTGGACAGCGCAGTGCGCGAGCCCCAAGCGGCTCTCGAGTGTAGAAAAAAGTAGCCTATGTGTTAATCCAGGTCCTAATCTGTCTACCTACCAAATTCAGTAGTTTTTGCGTGAAAGAGTAACAAACATACATCCATACATTCTTACAAACTTTCGCGTTTATAATGTTAGTAGGATTTTTGATGCATTCAACTACCCTGTTCTGCTGTCCAATATGATTCACGACCTCTAAAAAAAGCCAATTATTGAAGATCCCGCTGCCACTTTACGACTTTATTATTCACCGTATTTCCCGAGGACTGCGTCTCATATTTCATCGTGGAATATTGTTTTTGCTTCCATCTTGTTCGCAATTTACTTTTCCAGCAGAAAGGGTATCGAACCAATCTCGAATCTCAATACAGCTTTGCTCGGCTTTAGGTATCAGAAATTCTATTAATACGCGAACTATATCAGAGCTATCTGCTGCAAGAGAAGAAGGAGCTATTATCTGCTGGAGCATTCTGGCGTTGCAAATGCCACGGTTAAGCTCAATCGATAACGTTGTTACTTTTGAGTGACAAAGGAGTTAAGAAGGTATTGTGATGGCAAAAAAAAAACAAGTTTAGATTTTGATGGGGATTGATTGTCTTACACTATATTAGAATCTAAAAAAACAAAACAAAAATGTATGTTTACAGCTGTTCAAAAAATTAACAGAGTTTGTGAATATATATTTTTATTTATCTATTTCCCAGACATTTCTTTAAGAGAAAATGATGAAGCAAACCGACCAGTGTGTGTTGCCAGTGATGACATACGGAACTGAGACATGTTCGTTTACTATGGGCCTCATAAGAAGGCTCAAAGTCATCCAAAGGGCAATGGAGCTTGCTTTGCTCGGAGTTTCTCTGCGTGATCGAATCGGAAACGAGGAGATCCGTAGGAGAACCAAAGTAACCGACATAGCTCTCAGAATTGCTAAACTTAAGTGGCAGTGGACGGGGCACATAGCTCGTAGAACAGATGGCCGTTGGAGCAGTAAAGTTCTCGAGTGGCGACAGCGCACCGGAAAACGTAGCGTAGGTAGGCATCCCACTCGGTGGACCGATGACCTGGTGAAGGTCTCGGGAAGCCGCTGGATGCGGGAAGCGCAGAACCGGTCGTCATGGAAATCCTTGGGGGAGGCCTATGTCCAGCAGTAGACGTTCGTCGGCTGATATGATGATGATAATGAAGCAAAAGAGAACTACCAAAGACGACGTTTCGGTACCATAGAAGAAGTAAAGACCAAATCGCTGAAGGCACAAGGCCATAAAAAGTGCGAACCAGAAACGCTTTGAAGATTAAAAAAGACGCTGATCACTTTTAAGGGGACAACATCAATAAATCAAATCCAAATCAGTTGTAAATATTTCGTCAAGTCTGGTACATCTTTATTTCTTTGCTACAAGTCAGCGTAATGTTCATTATTGATTTGTGTATGCTAGACGATAAAGGCTTCGCGCGAAAGTATGCGCAGCGTGGCTGTACAATATTTTTTTTATAAAATCTAAATTCATATCTTTGCTCAATCTCGATTCTTATAAGCAGGTTATTCTTAAGGTAATCTATTTTATTAGTTTTATTTTATTTATTACACGTATCAAAAACATTAGATTTCTGAGCTAAATCTTTTTATCTTAAAACCAGAAATTATTTGTACTATACTAATAAATAATAATATAAAGAGGAAGGATTTGATTGTTTGTGTGTTTTGAATAGGCTCTGTAACAACTGGACCGATTTGAAAAATTCTTTCACCGTTGGGAAGCTGCACTATCCGCGGTTGCTATAGGCTATATTATATTTTCAAAAAATTAGGGATCCTTCCTAAAACTCAAATAATGTAAACCAAGGTGTAAAAAAATACTTAAAAATTCCTGCAATATCTACAAAAAGCAGTGTAGTGCAGTGGTAGCGATAGTGGTAGTGTAGTGGTAGTGTAGTGGTAGTAGTAGAGGTAGTGGTAGTGGTAATGGTAGTGTAGTGGTAGTGGTAATGGTAGTGTAGTGGTAGTGTGGTGGTAGTGTAGTGGTAGTGTAGTGATAGTGGTATTGGTAGTAGTAGTGTAGTGGTAGTGTAGTGTTAGTGTAGTGGTAGTGTAGTTGTAGTGTAGCGGTAGCAGTAGTGTAGTGTAGTGTGAGGCGGTACGAAGTTCGCCGGGACAGGTAGTTTAGTATAAAGAGGTTAAGTTTGTAAGTAAGTCTGGATGTAATAGGTACGAATAATCTCCGAAATTTCCCATCCTACTTAAAAACAACATGTTACCAGTATTTACAACAGACCTTCAGGATAAACATAGACTGAAAAAAAGTATCGCAAGTCGCTTGCGGCTCGCGCACCGAGTACCCTCGATATCCACGCGTGCGAAGCCTCTGGCACAGCTCGTATTAAGCTATGTAAGCGAGATGAGTAAGCTATGTGCGTGAAAATTTACAAACAAAAACTTTTTTTACATTTATAATATTAGTAAGGATGGTTCCATCCCAAACCCTTAGACCTTAAACGCTGAAATGCTTTATGTTTTGGACACGGGATAAATAGGGATAGAGAATAGGGGCAAAAGCTAGTAATAAATTCCAGTCATTTCCTAAATCGTTTCTCAAACCACATATGCGTATCTTTAGTGGTTACGAAACTTGATGCTTTTACTTTAAAATAGTCCAAGTGATGGCATCAATTCAATCATCTTCTAAATTGATGTTGAATGGGGACACATAAGAGTGCTAGAGTGTTGCTATAACGAGGGGCCTCCCACAATTTTTACCGCAAAGAGGTTTATTTTTCAACAGAAGTGCACAATATTTCTGCTTATATTCTGAGCTGTATGGTGATTTCATAAGTATATGTTAGTTTGTGGCAAGAGGCCTGGGGGCACGGCCGTACACCGTCTTCTCCAAGGAACTCAACATATTTTTGACCTCTTAGTATCTTTGTTAGGTATGAATAAACTGCCTTAATTTAATATTTCGTATATTTCTTATATTTCAAATTGCAAGTTTCTACCTTTAACGGTTTTTATAATATCGTTTATCGAAGTTTCAAAATTTCATTACTCACTCACTGAGTGATTCACTGATCATAAAAATGATAGACCACTTTCAAGTGATTAAGAAAGTTAACATTTTGCATAGGTGATAGGTAATTGGGAGTTTATAAAGGAAAAAGTCTGAAAACAGCAAATATCCAACCTGTGAAATATGGGTTGACTGACAGTTTGTATTGAAGTGTCATTTTCAAAGCACGGGACATAAAGTTGTACATGTATTATATTTATAGGCTTCAAATATGTTTAGAAAAAAAATCAAGAATGGCATTTAACTCACGGGGTTAAAGCAAAATTTAAATAATTAACAGAGCCTGTGTCCATCGTGAACAATGCCCAATATGTGCGGCGGATCCTTAATCTTCTAATATATAAAAATTAATCGCAAAATGTGTTGGTAAGCGCATACCTCGAGAATGGCTGGACCGATTTCGCTAATTCTTTTTTTGTCGAGTTCGTTATTGTCAGGAGAAGGTTCTTATGTAGGGTAGGGTAGGGTAGTGTAGGGTAGGGTAGTGTAGTGTAGGGTAGGGTAGTGTAGAGTAGAGTAGTGTAGGGTAGGGTAGGGTAGTGTAGTGTAGGGAAGAATAGTGTAGGGTAGAGTAGTGTAGGTTAGGGTAGGGTAGTGTAGTGTAGGGTAGGGTAGTGTAATGTAAGGCGGTACGTAGTTCGCCGGGACAGCTAGTAATATTATAAATGTGAAACTGTGTTTGTTTGTTTGTTACCTTTTCACGCTTCAATGCCTTGAACAATCCTAATGAAATTTGGCATGCGGGTATCCTGTGTCACGAGGAAGGACATACGCTTCTTTTTATCCCGTGATAATAGCATAGACCGTTGCAGCTCTTGAGGGAACAGAAAATATACTCTTTTTTGGTCAATTTCTTTTACATCACAACGGAACAATGTGTGAATTTTTTGCACAGAGATGGTTAAGGGGATGGGAAATGACACGATTTACTAATAAGCATATCGTGACATAGTTCCCGGGGGATATGGAGAAAATTCATGTCCACGCTCGCAAGCCGCTTGCGGCTCGCGCACCGCGTACCCTCTAAGTCAGTCACAAAAACGATGTCCACACGGGCGAAGCCGCGGGCAAAAGCTAGTGCTACATAAAAGTCAGGGCATAATCTGTTTAATATGGAAAAACAGGAAATAAAAAAATCGAAAATTCTTTACAGACAACTCATATCGCGTCGTCAAGAATATTCATTGAAGCTACTTAACTTCTCTATAAACTGATTTGTTTAGTGTTGATTAAAGAAATTATTGTTATTAATTTCCACCCTAGAACGATAAATCGTGTTGACAGCACTATTTTTCCTAAATTGCCGGCTATAAATTTCTTCCAATGTCAACTTTTCGCCACTGCTATCACTCTTGTCGCTTATATTTGTTGTACGAAAGAACAGATGTCTGCTCTCTTTTATTTTCCTTTTGTTATGCGACAGTAATTTTGTCACGAACCTCACAAGTTAGCGCGTGAGTTCGTGCAAGTAATGAATTATGCCAATTATCTCAAATGTGGAGTACCTACGGAAATCGTGTGGTGTCTATATATATATATATATATATATATATATATATATATATATATATATATATATTTGTGATACAATTTTAAGAGGATCGTATAGATGTATTTTATTATTTGGAGCGTCGGTTGCGTAACGGCTAGGGCCGCTATCTGCTGTCCAGGAGGTCGTGGTTCGAATCCTGCCACGTACTTTTTTCGACTATCGATTTCATATGTAAGTTTATCCGATGCTTTTTACGGTAAAGAAAAACATCGTGAGGAAACCTGCACATGCCTGCGAAGAAACTCGAAGGTTGTGTGTGAAGTCGGCCAATACGCACTGGACCCGCGTGGTTGACCGAGGCCCGATCGCCCTAAGTCAGGGTAAGCGGTGGGGACGTATATGAGCTGATATGATGTAGGAATATAAACTGGGTTTGACAAACCAATCCATAATAAACATTGGCACAAGGATTGGGTAGATGTAAACAAACCATACATAATTTTATCATACTTCATGACAAGCTATATAGGGTGTAAAAATATTCGGGGTGATTCAGAATCGGGTCTTGAATATAGAAAAACTTTTAAAAAATGCTTTCTATTTTTATTTTTTTTACACTAGTATTCCCGGCGAACTTCGTACCATCTTACACTACACTACACTATCCAACTCTACCCTACCCTACCCTACCTTACACTACCCTACACTACTCTATACTACCCTACCCTTCCCTACCCTACACTACACTACCCTACCCTACCCCTACCCTACACTACACTACACTACACTACACTACACTACACTACCCTACCCTATCCTACATAAGAAACCGAAACCGGACGCGGTTTCGCGTGCAAAGCGTGCGGCTGGTGGCCGAGCCAGTGTCACACACAGTGTCGTGTCGCAACGCGCCCGTGCGTCGCGCTCTTCACGCGCTCAATTCCCTCCTCCGGTCGCAACCACACATTGACTTGTTTGCAGATGCATAGTCGAGTATCGAAAGAGAATGCCTGAAGTACTGCGAGCAAGTGTGATGGAAGAATGAACTATTTATTATTTTTAATTGACTAATTAATTTTAATGCAAATGTTAAATATTTAGATGTATCTGTTATTTTAACATTTTTGATTAATAAATGAATTTGAATTTGAATAAGAACCTTTTCTAGACAATACTACCCTACATACACTACCCTGCACTACACTAAACTACACTACCCTACTCTACACTACACTACACTACCCTACCCTACACTACACTAAACTACACTACCCTACCCTACCCTACCCTACATAAGAACCTTCTCCTGACAATAACGAACTCGACAAAAAAAATCGAAATCGGTCCAGCCGTTCACGCGTGATGCCGTGCCCAAGGGAAATAGGGATTCATTTGTATATATGTGAATATAAACTTTAGGCATTGGTTTATGAAAAGTATTTATTTTTTATTATTCCTGTATTCTAGAGTGTTAAAATATCACTTGTACTTCTTTAAATATTTTCGGTAAATCCGTCGAGGATATGAAAATAAGTATATTCGTAAATAACTTCAATAAAGCAAGAAGTATCGCAGGATCCTGACGAATGGCTTTAAAAAACCAAGGGGGCTAAAATCCTCTTTGAGTTGCTGTACCAGCGCAGTAAGTAAGTCATTTTAATCAAGATAGCGTCACCTATTCAACGAGACCCTTGTCGGGCGCCAAAGTACAGAAACTATTTTTTTGCTACCATTTAAGGCGACAGCCATTCAGTGCTTGCGATGTTTTCATGAATGTGGGTCAGTGAGTAGTTTGACATGCATTCACGTCTATATTCATGTACAGTGGCAGGATATATGACAGGTCGGGCGCAGGTGACACTTTTTTGGTGTTGCGTACAAATGGGAACGTATATCATCGCAACGTAAGCATGTCGGACTAGTATTATTTCACTTTCGATCGCCAACACGATGGAGTGATCCGGTCAAAGAAAGCACCACCTATAAATATTTTTATCGGACGGTGAGGGCGGCCATTTACCAAAAACGATGGGGACAAATCACACGGTTCGAATACAAAGACACCACGATCCTTTTTAATGAGGGACCGACTAGAGAAAAATCACGCTCTAATTTTTTTCAGGTATACAAGGTTTTATTGAGTGGCCATTACCGGCTGTACATTCATAGGCCGTGCGTGAAATATCGGGTCGGGCATTTTTAGTACCCCATAGTTAACGTTTCTGTATGCATCGCCGTATGGCTCCCGGCTTATAAAAGGCCAACGCATCTCTTCCCGTGGTGGGTGTCGTAGAAGACGACTTAGGGACTTAAACCTGAGGATGGGCAGCATCGTCCATTCTGCGCATCTATTACCAACCTGCAACAGCACATCGATCGCCAACTTCCCTGCCAAGCGTGGCAATTACGGAAAAAACTCGAACATGATGAATAAAACCAAAAAACTGCCCCTAATTAGAGATATGCTATATATAAGGGGAGTTAGATAGGTTACATGCGTCAAAAAGTGAAGCAAATAAAATGATGCCAATTAGCATCTCTTTTCTTAATATCATTCGATGAAACGGAAGGTCACTACCTATAATATTGTGTGCGTAAATGGGTTCGATTTTCAAATGTTGTTTGTTAGTGCATAACCTATCTATGGTAACAAATCTCTGCCCCTAATCCCTGTCGGCCCCGTTATTCCTGGCTATGGTAGTAGCCATGGTAACGGCAGCGTTCTGTGCGAAGAATGTCGGACTTCATCGAGACTACTACATTATTTATTTATAGCATTGACGTGAAAATAATACCTATATTATTTATGGTATTTGATACATAGTTAATATCAAAGATACAGCTTCGTTGCCGAAAGAAATTTTTGTTTGTGGGGAAACCTGAGAAATTAAAACTAGTCTCTATGGTCTCAGTTTTTTTAAGAAGTATAATAAATATCTAACGATGCCAAAGAGAAATTCTGTAAAAACGCTCATTCCGCGCGTATGAAGTAGCAGTAAAACAATTGAATCAGAGACATGTGAAGAAAAATCTGTAACCGCTAATCATCATATCAGCCGAAAGACGTCCACTGCTGGACAAAGGCCTTCCCCAAGGATTTCCACAACGACCGATCCTGCGCTGCACGCATTCGGCGGCTTTCCGCGACCTTCACCAGGTCGTAGGTCCACCATGTGGGAGGTCTTTCTACGCTACGTCTCCTGGTGCGCGGTCACCACTCGATAACTTTACTACTCCAACGGCCATCTATTCTACGAGCTATGTGCACTGCACACTGCCACTTAAGTTTAGCGGTTCTGTGAGCTATGTCGGTTTCCTTGATTCTTCCTTGGATCTTTTCATTTCTGATTCGTCGCATGTTAGGGAAACTTCGAGCATAGCTCGCTTCATCGCTCTTTGGGTGACCTTGAGCCTTCTTTTGAGGCCCATAGTAAATTCAAATTCAATTCAAAACAATTTATTTCAAATAGGTGTTTACACACACTTTTAAATAGTCAAAACAAAAAAAAAATTGTATATTACAAATAATTTCATGATTCAGATTACAGTCTCAGGTAATGGTATTTGTTATAGAATCCACATATATATCTTTGTCATTTACATAATCTATTATTTTAGAGCACAAAACTTTTTTGACATGAGTCTTGAATTTATTCTCTGACAAACTAGTTACATTTTCTGGAATTTTATTGTAGAATCTTATACACTGCCCCACAAATTACTTCTTAACCTTACTCAGTCTCGAAAAGGCTATATCTATTTTATTTACATTTCTTAAATTCAAATTATGCCTGTCACTGTTTTTAGGAAATAAATGCAAATTCTTACGAACGTACATGATGTTTTCATATATAAATTGACTAGCAACAGTTAAAATATTGATTTCTTTGAACTTATTCTGTAACGACTCACGTGATCGCATCTGATAGATTGCGCGGATAGCTCTTTTTTGCAGGATGAAAATAGTTTCTATATCAGCCGCATGCCCCCACAGTAATATGCCATAAGACATTATACTATGGAAGTAACTAAAATACACTAGTCTCGCAGTATCTACATCCGTTAACTGTCTTATTTTCTTAACGGCATATGCAGCTGAACTAAGCCTTCCCGCTAAAGTTTCAATGTGTGGTCCCCATTGAAGTGAAACATCCAAAGTTATACCAAGGAACACCTTGGTATTTACAAATTCTAATTTATTACTGTCTAACATTACACTATTATTGGCCTTTCTTACATTAGGCAAACATAATTTTATACATTTTGTTTTCTTAGCATTTAATAATAAGTTATTCACAGTAAACCAGTTCAGTATCTTTGAAAGAGTGTTGTTTACTTCGTTAATTTAGTTTTCTTTCCTATACACTTTAAAAATAAGAGGAGTATAATCCGCAAACAACACAATATTTGACAGATGTTGCACCATAAAAGGCAAATCGTTTACGTAAACAAGGAAAATAAAAGGCCCTAATATGAAACCCTGGGGCACACCCATTTTCACTATAGACCCAGATGAGTTCGTGCCATTTACTTGTACTTTTTGTGTTCTGTTGTCTAAATACGAATTTAAAAGACTGAGAGCCCCATCCTCTACATCATAATGCTTTAATTTCACAAGTAATGTTTGGTGTTCAACACAATCAAATGCCTTAGATAAATCACAAAACACTCCAATTGCATTCTGAGATTCCTCAAAGGTATCATAGATGTTGCGAATGAGTGCTACCCCTGCATCGGTTGTTGATCGACCTTTAGTGAAACCAAATTGTTGGTTATGCAGTAGTTTGTTTTCTGTAAAATATTGTAGCATTTAGTTAAGCATAACCTTTTCAAACACTTTACTAAGAACTGACAGCACAGAAACTGGTCTGTAGTTGCCCGGATCAGTTTTTGAACCAGATTTATATAAAGGTATCACTTTACTAAGCTTCATGAGATCTGGAAAGACGCCACTATCAATTCTAATATTAAAAAGACAAGCTAAATATGGCGCTAAAGTATCAATTACATTACTGATCAAGCTTACCGATAATCCCCAGAGGTCTTCGGTTCTTTTTACTTTAAGAGATTTAATTTTTTTTACAATAGATTGTGGTTCAATTACTCTGAAGGAGAATTTTTGATCATAATTACTAACATTATCCTTTAGCAGCATACATAGGTGATGAGTTTAGGGCTTCAGTAGTCTTAAGTGGAATATTTGTGAAAAAAGTTTCGAATTCTTTGGCTACATCGGCATTCGAACTAATTTTACCTTGATCTGTTTGCAAAACATATTCATAATTATAGTAATCGACTATGTCTTAGTTCACCCGGAAATAGAGTAGGTTTCCGGATTTAAGGATCATCGTGTCCTCTCCCTCTCTTCGGACTTCACATAAACCTACGATATCCCACCATAACCTGCTCAATACTTCTTCTAGTTCTGTAAGCTTGTCGTGAGTCTGCAGTGTACGCGTGTTGTAAATTGCTAGCTAATACCAAAGAAGCGATTGACTTGATCTTATTAAGTAGGTAGCACAAAGAAATAATTAGAAAAGGATAATTGGAAAGTACAAAGAAATAATTGGAAAGGATAATTGGAAAGCACAAAGAAATAATTGGAAAAGGATATTTGGAAAGTACAAAGAAATAATTGGAAAAGATAAACTCGTTAAGTTTTTTTTCTTGGCTACAATCAAACGCCTCCTGTTTCTCCAGCTAATAAAAGTTGGCCTTCAAATTACTTCTCGTTAAATCATCAAACTCTACCGACTTCGTAATTAAAATTTCAGCGACCTTGCATACTAAATGGAAAATCTTTTAGTCGGCCTTTTTCGACTGCCCACGGTTCTGGCAAATAATCTTGTTTATTTTGGGGACCCTTAGCCGAAGAAAACAATTTTCTTAGTAAAGAAAATTGTAATTATGTTTTGATAATTGTATATTGAATGGTGGTCTGTTTTCATTATAACTTGCCCTTGTTTAGAATATAAACTGGTTCTAAATAAGAGTTATTACTGTTTTTTTAATTTTCCTACGATTATTTACCACTTTTGCTTGCAGGCGCCTTTGGTATACTCTTACTACGGATAACAGTGTTTTCATTTGCTATTACGCCATGAACCTAAAGAAACTGAACTTAACCTACAGGTTCACTCTTCAGGCAGCAAACTGTTGACAGCTTACGCTGTAGAGCACGCCCTCCATGTTAATTTACTTGTCGAGTAATCGTACGCCTGAACCTTCCCGTCCCTCCTCACCTTGGACTTTGGCGTCTCGACTCAACGCAGATGCGGCATCGCTGTCGCACCTCAATATTGCCAACTCAAGATGGATCGACCTCCGGTCTCGGAGGGGGAGTGGTATGGGGACACCTGTAGTACTTGCCACAAAATACTACTTCCCACAGCTCATACGTACATTCATCGCTTCATCGCCACAGACAATATTATCTACATCTCGACACATGGCACTGACGTTGCGTCTACATCATTGTATAGAGTGGAAAACTTCCTTCAACATCAGTGAACCTTAACACAAGCGTCCAGAGCACAAACTATACTCATCAATATCCAGAACGCGTTATTAACATTTATTCGCTACCTAGCATACGAGTCTGTACAAGTGCCAACCATCAACGGATGGTCCACGGCCAGGCCCTAGGCATACCACCTCACCGTTATTGAGCAGAAAAAGTTGATCATATTTACGTAAAAATGACAATGTGAAAGAAATGTTTTCTGGAACTAAAGATTCAGCTTGACCATGACTAAATCAAACTCACAAGAAGAGATAAATTGGACATTGCAGTCAGTATATCAATAGGTGTACCCATTACCTAGTACGTAATAAATAGTCTTTATTATTTGCCATTAGTCACTTCAGAAGCTATACTCCATAAGTCATGTCTCTGCGAAATGAATTGAGCGCAGAAAAGGAATTATTGAAATATTGCGGGTACGTAGATTGTAAAATTAAGTGCGAGTTTTTTTATTGAATTGTTCTAATATAATGTATTTTAATTCATCATATCAGCTCATATACGTCCCCACCGAGGGGCTCGAGTCTACCCTGAATCAGGGTGATCGGGCCTTAGTCGACCACGCGGGCCCAGTGCGGAATGGTCGACTTCACCCACCACCTTCGAGATTCTTCGGAGGTGTGTTCAGGTTTCCTCACGATATTTTCCTTCACCGTTAAAGCAATCGGTGAGTATATGTACGTAAGTTTCGAAAAACTAATTGGTACATTGGCCGTCCGGATTTGAACCCGGTGCATCTGGTTAAGAAGACCGAGTCATTACCGGTGGAGCTACCGACGCTTCCGAAGCGTCGGTATTTTAATTAAGGCGTTGTAATTAGGCGTCGGTGGCGTAACGGCTGGGGCCGCCGCCTCTTGTCCGGGAGGTCGTGGTTCGAATCCTGCCACGTACCAATGTGAAAAGTTTGACTCAATGTAGGATATCTAAGGTACACAGAATTTTTTTTTTATTTGTAATAATTGTTAAGCCCTTGGCATCATCTCAGCTGATGGTAAGTGACGATGATACTGAAGATGGAAGCGGGCTTACCAAGATTCCCCAACGCAATGTGGAGAACTGGCTACCTTATCTCCAAGCCGGAACACATCAATGTTGGTAACACTGAATATCGCCATCATATGAGCTGAAAGACATCCACTGTTAGATAAAGGATTTCCACAACGACCGGTCCTGTCCGGTCCGCATCCAACGGCATCCAGCAGCTTCCCGCGACCATCACCAGGTCGTGGTCCACCAAGTGGGAAGGCCTGCCTACATTACGTTTTCCGGTGCGCGGTCGCCACTCCTGAACTTTACTATCCCAACGATCATCTGTTCTATGAGCTATGTGGCCCTCTCACTGCCACTTAAGTTTAGGTATTAAAGATATCAATAACATTATATTGTGCTTTCCTATAATGAAAGGTTGTCTGGAAGAGATTGCTTTTAGCAATAAGACCGCCTACTGTACACTTTATTGTAGTATCTCTACGTATTAACATTACGAAATTGTTTTGGTGTAGTAAATAAATAAATAAATAAATTATATTTCAAAGACCTTACTCCGTATAAGCTGAGCGTAGCATATTTACATGACGAAAAGTCAGCGTTCAAAGGGTTCATTTCCGATCGTGCATGATATTGCTTTTCTTGTAGTCTCCTACCGATTGTATGTACAGGTAGATAAAAAAAAATCTTAAAAAAACGAATGGTGGCCATTTCCTTCCTTCGCTCACGGATTTTACAATGGATATTCACACTAATATTATAAAGGTGAAAGTGTGTATGTTTGTTACTTCTTCACGCAAAAACTACTTAACGGATCTGGCTGAAATTTGGTAGATAGACAGATTAGGACCTGGATTAACACATAGGGCTCGCGCAATGCGCACCCTCGAAAAGTCATAAAAACGTTGTCCTCGCGGGTGAAGCCGCGGGAAACAGCTAGTACATAATATTTGGAAGTCTAAGAAGTTTTATCCTCATTTAGCACCGTTACAGTTGGTTAGCCCTTGGCATCATACCTTTTGATGGTAAATGACGATGTTTTTGAAGATGGGAGCATGTACCATTTGCCATTCGACTTTCTTTGTACACTGTGTTAGTCTAATGTCGGGTTAGGTACCCAGTTTAGGTTTTTGGCGAAACATATTTGATTTCTATTTCTAGCTTCGCAATGATGCCCACGAAGAAATTTTGGTGTATGTTTATATGGACGGTCATTTCTACAATTAGTCCATACCTACTACCATTACTAGTCGCTCGCTAGATAGTAGGGACTCTGCATTCCACGTTCTATTATTTTTCCCTTAGAAGTTTCTACGAGCATTTCAAAAATGTTTAGTGTAATGTAATTTATTTGGGTTTCTTGTATTATCATATCAGCTCATACACGTCCCCACCGAGGGGATCGAGCCTGTTTTGAATAAGGGCGATCGGGCCTTAATCAACCACGCGGGGCCAGTGCGCGTTGATCGACTTCACACACAACCTTCGAGTTTCTTCGCAGGCGTGTGCAGGTTTCCTCACGATGTTTCCTTCACCGTAAGAGCGTCGGATAAACGTACATATGAAATCGATTGGTACGTGTCAGAATTCTAACCACGACCGTAGGAGGAGGTAGCGACCCTTGCCACTACGCTACCGACGCTCAATATTAGGTTCGGACAGTTTTAATTTTTTTTTTTTTTTTTTTTTTTTATTAAAAATTTGAGTACGTTTGGCTGCACCTCACCTCAATTGATTAACAGTCAAAGAGCCTCCTCCCCTGGGTAGCAGAATGCTTCGCAGAAGAAGAAATCATCGGTTTTAGTCGGATTGGCCGTGAAATTGTAAGCCGATTGACAATTTACCGTCATATTATAATCTAGCTGAATTTAGTGTAGTGTGATTGTAATATCGCGGTTTTGACAATATCCCGGCGACATATATAAGGTCTAACAAAATTAGCTGAAACTATTTTAACTGGTGCTTCTACCCATGAAACTGAAGAACTTTCCCCATGGAACCCATACTCAAATAATAAAAAAATGACTCTCTTATACTAACTCGATCAACTGATCAGCCAACTTAGTATTGGAAGTTAAATTTTTTTTGAGATTTGATTATGGATTTCATGGGGAAAGTCGTTCAGTTTCATGGGTAGAAGCACCAGTTAAAATAGTTTTAGCTAATTTTGTTACACCTTATATATGTTAGTTAGTTTGTGTAGGTCAAATCTTGCAAACTACTTTAGAGTCACTTCCAGGGGTCCGTTATATAACGACACCTATTAGATAATTTAAGGGGTAGTAAAGTTCTCGAGTGGCGACTGCGTACCGGAAAGCGTAGCGTAGACAGGCCTCCCACTCGGTGGACCGATGACCTGGTGAACGTCGCGAGAAGCCGCTGGATGCGGGCAGCGCAGAACCGGTCGTCGTGGAAATCCTTGGGGGAGGCCTATGTCCAGCAGTGGACGTCCTTCGGCTGATATGATGATGATGATCAGATAATTAAAACCCAGACAATTTTTTTTCTTACATCCCCTGTATGTTGTTTATTCAGCCGGTCTCTGCTGAAAGCACGTGTTATTGCGCACGTGCGTATCACGGACTATTTAATGTAATGGCTACGTCAATAGCCAATTGGCGACTCATTTGATAGGAATGTGTGGGTAATAACCACCAAATTATAAATATGTGCAATATCTTTATTATTATACTTGGATTGATTTACGAGTACGTGGGGGTAGATGGACAATTTAATTTTCAATACAGTTGCTCGAAAAGTGGAACTTTATATGCCAGTCCAGTGTGCGCAAAATTGATTTTACCGCACACATTTTTTTAAAATTTCTAGCTCGGAGGAACAAAACATTTCTAGCAAATAAATAAATAACCAAAGATACAGAATCTTCTTTAAGACTTTTAAAAGGAGAATTTTAAAAGAGATTGGTTGTCACTCCGTGAGGTTAGTACGTAACGCTAGCTGATTAGATTCTCTTTGGTTTATATCTTTGTGAAGAAAGGTGAATAAATATGAATGAAGCACATAGGTTACAGGAAGGAATAGGTCATCTTTTACAAGGAGGTTTTAATGCTTACAATAATATCGTTCCAAGCCTTATTGTTATTTATTTATGGTAATATTAAAAAAAACTAACGCATGCGTATGTGTGCCTAGCTAAATTAAATATGGCGCAATTTTCGTAAACTGAATTGTGTTGTTTTAAATACAAACAAAATTATGAATATACGTGTAATAAAAAATATACTTATGTGTATGTATAAGTAAAAACAAAGTGAGCTTACTCTCTGGACATTCAAAATGAGCCAAAAGTCGCGTTAAATTAACTTTGGTTGCCGAAACCTTGATATAGGTATGTATGTACCCATGTATTTTATTTTTCTGTCACGGTCGTTTTTTTATTTTAACAGTTTTTTCACAACTGTATTGAAAAATGTTGTATGATAGATGGGTGTAAAAGAAAATAACAAACTCGTGACGATGGTAAACCCTCGCCTGCGGCTCGGGCTCACAAATTTCACTCGTTTGTTATTGACCTTTTTACTACCTATTAATCATAAAAAACTATTAAAATAACATGAAAAAGTGTCATGACTTGATTTGTTTTTTTATAAAAATATAATATAAAATTTAATATAAATTTTGTGTGTAGGTATGTTTCCTGTATACCAAATTTGTGTAGGTCCCGTTGACTGGGGCTTCTACTCATCATACTGAACAACTTTTGATCTACGACTTTGCTGAAATCGCAAAAAAATGTTTAGTCCTTCATTCAATTCGATCAGCTGATCGACCAATTTTGAGCATTTTTGTATGGAGGGTCCAAAGTATTTTTTTGAGAATTGACTATAGGTTCCTTGGGGACAGTTGTTCAGTATGATGAGTAGAATATCCAGTTAACGGGTCCTACACCAATTTTGTTACACCCTGTTTATGTTAGTTAGTTTGTGAAGATCAAATCTTGCAAACTAATTTAGAGTCACTTCCAGGGGTCCGTTTGAGCTGAAATTTGGTATGAAGCCGTATTCTCGGTGATAATAGATCCTTTTGGTGTTTTAAAGTTGATCTGCTGATGAACTTTGGACGTGGAATTAAGGTACAAGGATCATCTTTTATTTTCAATAGAATCTTAGGAAATACTGTGCACGCCTTTTTTAAATTTCAATACGTAAATTTATATTCACATTGGGCACCCTGAGCATTTAGCTTTTGAGATACTGAAAAAAGAAAAAAAAAATAGAACCTAAGAGCAATGTGTGATTTCATGCAGGTCATAGCATAAACTGGCAGTTTTACCATTGATATTGCACTTGGACTGCTTCAGTCTAATGGAGCGGGCTTTTGCGTATTGTTTTAAGCTTTTATTTAACTTGCAATGTATGGTATGTATGTTTGTTCGGGTGAAATCTTGCAAGTTAAATTTGACCCACGCCCGGTTTCCGATTTAGCTGAAATTTTGCATGCATATGTATATCGCGTGACAATGCAATATTAAAAGCTTATACCTAAAACTTTTTAGGTTTTTTGAAAATTTTCAATTATGCGTCTTTCAAAACTAATGAGGATGTACGAAGAAAATTTTCTCCAGTAATGATTGATGGTTTACGAAATTTTAAGTTTTTTGTAAGAGTTGCATGTCACCCCCTACCAGTTAAACCGCTGTTTCAGGAAATCTGAGAATTATTGACGCTTATCACAGCTTTGTAGGCTTTCTTATTTTGGGAGTAATAGTCGACCAACTTAAGATGAGCAGTCTGATTTGTAAAAAGTTCATTTTCCATGCAAAATGTTCTGCAATCTACACATCTGCAAAAAATAACGTTGTTGTCTAAAGTGAATGTTTATTTTTTAAAGAGACTACTGCACCGTACTTTGCGCATGGCCGACACACACCTGGCCACTTTTTTTCATATTTTTTTTTGTATGAAACCGGGGATCTAGTTATTTTAAACGTGATCTAAGATAACGATCGTAAGATTCTTATGCTCAACAACCTTTTTTTTCTAAAATTGTTTTTCCTTAAGATATTTTAAACTGCAGTTATGTTATTTTTGCCCGTGTCGCCAAGATGGGTAGTATTTTAAGGTGTAAGTATGTATGTTTGTTTCTTTCTTGATGGATTTTGGAGTTAGATTAGGATAGGTTTTGTTAGATTTGTCTTGATCCCCTGAGTGATGGAGAACAATACATTTTAAGCAGTCGGGTTTTAATTTTTATATTAAGTTGATCGTCATCGTCATATTAGGTGAAGAACGTTAACTGCAGGACAAAGGCTCCCCCAAGGATATCCACAACGACCGATCCTGCGCTGCCCGCATCCAGCGGCTTCCCGCAATCTTCACCTGGTCGTCGGTCCACCGAGTGAGAGGCCTGCCTACGGTATGGTTTCCGGTGCGCGGTCACTACTCGAGACCTTTACTAGCTCGACAGACATCCTGTTCTACGATTAAATTGAATAAAATTGATAAAGCCATAGACCACATACATACGCTGCGGCAGATTATACAGAAGACCGAAGAGTACAATCAGCCACTATGCTTGGCGTTTGTGGACTATGAGAAAGCCTTTGATTCAGTCGAAACCTGGGCTGTGCTGCAATCACTCCAGCGGTGCCAAATTGACCATCGATACATCGAGGTGTTGAAGTGTCTATATGAAAACGCCATCATGTCGGTTCGCCTCCAGGATCAGAACTCGAAACCTATCCAGTTGCAGCGAGGGATGAGACAGGGAGACGTTATATCTCCGAAACTGTTCACCGCCGCCCTGGAACCCACCTCCGATTCGCTGACGATATCATGGTCATGGCTGAGACTATGGAAGACCAAAGCACAATGCTCGATGGCCTCAGTAAAGTCTCTCAACAAGTGGGTCTTAAAATGAACATGGACAAGACGAAAATAATGTTAAATGTCCGTGTCGCACCCAACCACTTTAAAAGTTGGAGACTCTACACTGGAAGTTGTTGACGAATATGTATACCAGGGACAAACAGTCCAGCTAGGTGGGTCCAACTTCAAGAAAGAGATCAATCGACGAATCCAACTCGGCTGGGCAGCGTTCGGGATGCTTCGCAATATCTTCACGTCCAAAATGCCGTAGTGTCTTAAGTCAAGTCAAGTCTTTGACCAGTGTGTGTTGCCAGTGATGACTTACGAAACTGAGACATGGTCGCTTACTATGGGCCTCATAAGAAGGCTCAAGGTCACCCAAAGGGCAATGGAGCGTGCTATGCTCGGAGTTTCTCTGCGTGATCGAATCAGAAACGAGGAGATCCGAAGGAGAACTAAAGTAACCGACATAGCTCACAGAATTGCTAAACTGAAGTGGCAGTGGGCAGGGCACATAGCTGGCATAGAAAAGATGGCCGATGGGGCAGTAAAGTTCTCGAGTGGCGACCGCGCACCGGAAAACGTAGCGTAGGCAGGCCTCCCACCCGGTGGACCGAAGACCTGGTGAAGATCGCGGGAAGCCGATGGATGCGGGCAGCGCAGGACCCGTCGTCGTGGAAATCCTTGGGGGAGGCCTTTGTCCAGCAGTGGACGATTTTCGGCTGATATTTTGAAATTGATAAAGCATTGTAATTATAAATGGCATTCTTACTAATAAAATTGAATATTTTTTCCGAATTTCTTTTATATCAGGAAATAAATTCGTGTCTTATTCTAAAATTCTAAGCTTAGGGTGCATGTCAATGCTGTATTTAACAACAAATCACCTTTACAGATAAGAGGCCATTTTTATGATGATGATGATGCAGAAAATTTAAAGTAATTTAATCGAGACTTGGCCTCATTCTCCCATTGTGGACTTGCACTGAAGTAATGATTAAGTACCTTTTTCAACTGACAGCTGTGATTTGTCATACAAACGGCGGTAGCGATTTTAATCTCTTAAAATATTTGATAGGTTGTTAGCCAAAACAAAAGCTAGGTTTATAGGTTTTTTTTTTCAATTAAGTTAATGAGTTCAATTTTATTGTCGTTCACGTCTTTTATCTTTAATCAGTTTTAACTGATTTAGGCAATTATTTGTTTATTTTTAATGAACAATTAATATTTCTGTTAACATTGATTTTTGGCGGCAAGACTTAGATAAGATCGCGGTATCGCCAGGTAGGCTTAGAAAATGCCCTACCACAAACCAAACCGAGTCTTACAAAGTTAGACCCCGCCAGGATTCGAACCCACAAACTGCTGGTGTGAAGTGAATGGACTAACCATTACGCCACGGAGGCGGTTAAGGCGGTCAAGTTGCAAAGATTGGAACATAAAGTACCGATCAATACTAGATGAGAGCTAGACAATGCTTGTACGTGATCGAGAGCAAACCCGTTAGCAGACGATGATGCTGCTACGTAGAAAACCGGGATGAGGTAATAAGAAAAAGGGCACAGCTAAAAATTAAGTTAAAAGAAAAAGGGCAAAGCTAAAAATGAAGTGGTAAGAAAATAGCATAGTTAAAAATGAAGTGTTAACAAAAGGGCATTGCTAAAAATGAAGTAGAAAAAAGGCATAGCTAAAAATAAACTAATATTAAAAAGGAAATAGCTAAAAATGAAGTCATAAGAAAAAGGGATAGCTAAAATAAATAAAAAAATTAGGGACCAACCAAAAACGGTTGTCTGGCCCCAAACTATAATTCCCTTAAGTTTTATGTGAACCATAGACTGAAATACAACCTACATACATACATACTTACATAATGACTGATACACATCGCTTAAACCAAATTACGCAAAATTACCTCTGCCATGTTAATTTTCATGTGACGTCACATGTGCCTTAGACACATTCGCCTGATTAGGTAGACGATTAAGATAAACCCAACGACATGTGGTTTGTTAAAATCGGTTCAGTAATTGATGTACCTACCTCATAAACAAAGGGAGGGAACAATACATACATTAAGTCCATTCATCATTATCATCATTACAGCTCATATACGTCCCCACCGAGGGGCTCGAGCCTACCCGGAATCAGGCGATTAGGCCTTAGTCGACCACGCGGGCCCAGTGCGGGTTGGTCGACTTCACACACAACCTTCGAGTTTCTTCGCAGGCGTGTGTAGGTTTCCTCACGATGTTTTCCTTCACCGTTAAAGCAGTCGGTAAGTATGTACGTAAGTTTTTGAAAAACTCATTGGTACATTGGCCGTCCAGATTTGAACCCGGTACCTCTGGTTAGATGGACCGAGTCGTTACCGGTTGAGCCACCGACGCTTTTTGTCTTTTTGTATTAAGTCCATTACCTACCGTAAATGCAATATTCGTTTGTACAGCAGGAATGGTGTGCATGCATCGCTTCTTTCAATAATATTAAGGGTCATTTTCCCCCTAATAGCTAAATTTGAGTTTGGCGTTACGTGAAATAAACTATATCAAAAGTTTGTGGTTCTAAATAAAATTAAGAAAGATTCCGGTTTAAATTTATGAGCACCTCAGATTTTCATTAAAAAAATATGTTGAATAGCAATTTTATGCCACAGAAATTTTAACTAATTTGATAATCAATCTTTTAAATAACGCAATCTTTCTTTTTTATCTTTTAACATAAACTACAATACTACTATAGAACTATTAGTCATCCTTTGTATAATGGTAAGTAACAATTTTAGGTAGAACCCTAAACGTATGTTATTGTTTTTTTTTCAGGCAAAGTTGAAACCAGTAAGGTTGTCGATCCTTAACAAGTATTGCTGGACATTATTGTTGTGAACTGTAATTAGTTTAATTACGATGATAGGATTATCCAATTGGGATCTACCTTAACCGCTATAATCGTTCCATCATTATTACTTGGAGATGAATTTTGCATCCTAGTGTACATACCCTTTGAGATTCATAACCTTTTGGCTTTATAACTTTAATATTATTCGCATTCACTCGAACTTCATTTAACCACGCACAGGTCCCCCATTTAGAACACAAAACTGTTACTGACTCAGCAAATTTGGATAAAGTCATTTTCACACTATCCGATCTCCTCGTTACTGACTCGATCACGCAGAGAAACTCCGAGCATAGCACGCTCCCTTGTCATTTGGGTGACCTTGAGCCTTCTTATGAGGCTCATAGTAAGCGACCATGTCTCAGTTCCGTATGTCATCAATGGCAACACATACTAGTCGACATACACTATTGGACAAAGGCCTTTTTTATCTTGGTAATTACTTTTATTTTTATCTCTAATTTTATTTCATAATACGTTTTACTGAAATCTTGCTTAATTTCATCTTCGATAACAAGAATATTTCTGTATTCATCTATTTGACTTTTAGCATATTAGCATGTTTTATCTGATGTGATGATAATAGATGAAAGACGTCCATTACTTAACATAAGCCACCTCCGAGTTGGGTTGAAATATTCTAGCATTACAGTGCAAATCAAGACGCTGCAATATTAGAAACATCAAACATGCATAACAATAATTAATCAATACAAGAAAAGAGCATAAAAAACATAAAGCAAATTTGAATTATAGAACTTGCAGGCATCAATCTTTCAACTACCTTATTACATTCGGTCTTTAAACACCCAAAACAACTTGCAAACAAATCTCAGTACGGTCAAAGTATATATATATTAGTACTAACATACGGTATGGACACTCCCTGCCGCTCTCTAGATTGCGACTTCACCCCCTCATCACCCAGATTGATGCAGATTGGTTACCGTTTGGTTCTAGAATGTATAGGATTTCGCCGTAATTTTGTTTGTTCCGTCATTCGATTTTTGAAATGTCTTTTCTCGCCCGTTGTATGAAGTGTCCGGGGTGTGGTGCGGTGCAGACTCGCGTATATGGGGTTGAGCAGAGTTACATCATTCGTGACAGGTGACAACGCAGAACGGTGCGCGCCGGGACAGACGCGAGGCATGAGTATTCGAATATATGTACGAGTCGGGCATGTTACTAACTGGTGGTAATGTAGGTGGGTCAAATTTGTTAGTTATCCCGTCTCTACGTCGTATGTAATGACACGCATATGCGTCACGTTCAGCGAATTCCAGGTGTCGCTGCTGGAATTGGATTACAGTCGACCCGACTTTTGTCGTATACTTTAAAAGGTTTTAACGTAATGTGACCTAGGACCTACAATCTATCGCTGGGATCCTCTGAAGCACTATTTGATCGTCAAATACGTTTTACTGCGCTTTCTACGCTAGAGTGTAAAAGATTACTCACTCGACGCTCGTTCAATTTCAAGGATATCTTCGAACGATTGTTTCGAGTAGTAATAAAAATAGTGTGAAGTAATTGTTTTCGGATTCAAATTATTCTGAGCTTTCTTTTGATTCAGTAATAATAGTTATTGGCTTAATAAAGCGGTCGTAGCTCAGTGCTAGTTGAGTATGGTTGCGTCGTTCACGCAGGTCAACCGACTTGAAGCACGGTCATTACAGAGATGGGTTTGACTGTTAATGGCATTTTTCTCGACCGATTCCACCCGTACTTCGCACGGCATGTTAAGCCGTTGGTGCCGGTTGATATCACTAGATGGCAGTCGTTAAACCGTTTCCGGTGCCTTATAGATGTTTTGAAAAACTTCTGATACCACTAGACTACCCGAAGATCAGTACCTTAGCAACGGGGACGTTTCTGGTTCATGAAATTCTTAATAAAATAAGCTATTTTCGAAAAACCTAAAGCTTTTAGGTACAAGCTATTATTTCGTAATCTTCTCAGTGAAGTCTTTCATGCGATACCCATATAACAAATAACGTGTCGGCCATATTGTATTTAGAATGACATCACTTAGCTAATTATGCATTGTCATTCAAACTAAATCTGTATGCTAAATTTCAGCTCAATCGGAAACAGGGAAGTGGGTCAAATTTAACTTGTCAATTTTGAAACAGACAGCTTAGTGACATAAAAACATACGAACATTACAAGTTAAATAAATGCTTGTATAAAACATAATACTTAAAGATCGGCAACCACCCTAAATTGACTACAGTAAAAAAATGCTAGAGAAATTTAAAAAAAAATGATCGAATAGCAATATTACAGAAGTTTTGCCTTATTTGCAAACTGAACATATTCCTTACTCTTTGACTGATCACAAAATAGAGTAGCTAATATTAAACTGCAATTTGTCTCGTTTGAAACCCTCAAGGAGTGCGGACCATTTATCGAAATTTATTTTTCTCTGTTTATAGAAAACGTTAGAGCGTCGGTGGCGTAATGGCGAGAGCCGCTACCTCGTACCTTCTGTCAGGGAGGTCGTGGTTCGAATCCTGCCACGTACCAATGTGTTTTCGAATTTCGATTTCATATCTACGTTTATCCGACGCTCTTACGGTGAAGGAAAATATCGTGAGGAAACCTGCACACAACCTGCGAAGAAACTCGAAGATTGTGTGTGAAGTCGACCAACCCGCACTGGGCCCGCGTGGATCGCTCTAGTTCAGGGTAGGCTCGAGCCCCCCGGTGGGGACATATGAGCTGATATTAACTTGATATTACTCTTATCTCGCCCGCGCAGTCCCCTGTTTTTGCTGTTCTTAGCGGATGCCAACGTCATAATTGCTATCTGTATGCCAATTTCAAACCAATCTGTTCAGTGGTTTGAGCTGTGTGTTGATAGATCAGTCGGTCAGTCACGGTTTCCTTTTACATATAAGTACAGAAGATTATATATTATTACGAAGTAATTTGTCGAAAATTGAAGATTAACTTAACTTACCTTACATAATTTACTTATTTCAGAAACGACTCAGAATAAAGGTATTCCGCAAAAAAAGTTGTCAGATCTCATGTAAAGCCAAGCTTCTAACTTTACACGCCCTAATTCTACAAGCCCTAACTTCACAAACTCTACACCTTAGTCAAATTATGTGCCTTGGCCGTTTCGTTACTATACGAACTATTGTATAAGAGAAAATAATGAACAGTAAATATTTTTTTCACCTTAAGCCCATGTGACGGTAGCGAAACGGCCAAGCGACTTATTTTGACTAAGGTGTAGAGTTTGTGAAGTTAGGGCTTGTAGAATTAGGGCGTGTAGAGTTAGAAGTATTAACTACTAGCTTTTGCCCGCGGCTTCGCCCGCGTGGACATCGTTTTTGTGACTGACTTAGAGGGTGCGCGGTGCGCGAGCCGCAAGCGGCTCGCGAGTGTGGACATGAATTTTTTCCAGATCCCTCGGGAACTATGTCAGGATATGCTTATTAGTAAATCTTGTCATTTCCCATCCCCTCAACTATCTCAGTGCAAAAAATCACACAATCCATTGTTCCGTTGCGATATTAACTAACCAAAAAAGAGTATATTTTCAGTTCACTCGGGAATTGCATCGGGCTATGCTATTTTCACGGGATAGAAAGTACCTAGCCTATGTCCTTCCTTGTGACACAGGCTACCTGCATGTCAAATTTCATTTAGATTGGTCAGGGCGTTGAAGCGTGAAAAGGTAACAAACAAACTAACAAACAAACAATCAAACACATTTTCACATTTATAATATTAGTAAGGATTAACTTACATACCAAATTGAAGCTTTCTAGTACTTCAGGAACTAAGAATTTTGATGATCATCAGTGAGTCAGTGACGAAATCGTTTTTTTTTAGATATCAATAAAATCTTAAGTATAAGAGCTATGGCATTGAAACTTTAAATGTTTAATGAGTCTATGACATCATATTACAAGATTTTTTTTATCTGGTATAATCCAAATCCAAGTTATGAGGGTTCAAAAAAACGACGAAGCCCTTCGAGAAAAGGTAGGTAGTGCCCTTGCGCTTGGCTTGGCTCGTCTTGGCGGGGGCACTACCGTGCCCCCAGATTAAGTACTTCATCAGTCTTTTCTTTAAAAATTGCTTCGTCTAGCCCAAATGTCTTCAGGGGATTTATCTCTTTCGTTTGTATCAAATACTACGGAGATAGGTCGCTATTTGCATTTTTATAGCCACTTTTTCTGCTTTTTTTAATTTGCAGCATCTGTTTTCCACGTTACGATTCGTGGGTATGGGTTAGGTTGTTCCCATAACGTCCCAACTTCTGGTTCACGGATCTCTTCCCAACTTAACTGCCTCCGTGGCGTAATGGGTAAGCCCATTAGGTTCACATCAGGAGGTAGCGGGTTCGATTCCCGGCGAAGTCTAACTTTGTATGATTCGGTTTGGTTGGTGGAAGGGCATTTTGAAAGCCCGCTTGGCTAGCTACCACCATCTTATCTAAGTCTTGCCGCCAAGCTTCAAAGTTAACAGCATTGATGTGTTCCGGCATGGAGCAAATAGGTTCCGGCTTGAAGATAAGATAGCCAGTTTCCCCATTGCGTTGGGGAATTTTGGTAAGCATACTTCCATCTTCGGCATCGTTGTCACTTACCATCAGGTGAGATAATTTCAAAGGCTTATCAATTGTGGATAAAAAAAGACTTTTGAATGTTGGTCCAGACCCCCATGTCAACTCCGAGTTTGAGGAGGTTGTAGGACTAGTGGTTAACCCCACTGTCAGGTTTTCAAGCCGCCTATACGCACCTTCTCTGGACTTTGAGACGGCCCAAACAAGTAAGAACATGACTTTTCATTCTACTGAAACATTGATATAATGTTATGGTTCTCACCAAGTAGATTCCGGGTCCTATACGAAATCAGTGAAAGAAACTGTCCGCTTTATGTTGACATTTGAAGCTGAAGTTTGCAAAAGAATTTTTTTTTTGGAACGAGTGCATACAAAATAGCGGCGTGCGCCGTTATTTAACTGAACACTTTTTTAGTGGCTGAACCTGATTATACTAGTGAAATGATAACTATACTAGTGAAGTGAGAAAACCCCTTAAAGGACCCATAAACTACGGTGACAACAATACAAAAATATACAATCGCAGTAAAAGAATTGGAACTTTCTGTACTTTATTTTCTTTTTTCAAATACAAATACAAATATTCTTTATTTCTGTCTTTCTGAAATTTCTTATAGAGGTAATTCCACCTTTGTATACGTCCTTTTTAAGTGTTTTTCATGTAAATAATTGGTGTGCTATAAAGAATATATAATTTGCAAACTTTGTATGGAAGATCTTGAACTTTTTTGCTCTGAAAGGTAGAAATGGTTCAGTTTCATTTC
The DNA here is from genome assembly GCA_947284805.1 of Coleophora flavipennella. Classification (NCBI taxonomy): domain Eukaryota; kingdom Metazoa; phylum Arthropoda; class Insecta; order Lepidoptera; family Coleophoridae; genus Coleophora; species Coleophora flavipennella. Next base: position 9,610,913 of record OX369257.1, on the reverse strand, counting down.
TGCGAATAATTGGTCAACCTGTATGTATAACGCAACCAAACATCCAACAATGTAATCAAAATATACGCTGTCATTTTAGACTCCCATCCAATTTTAGCTTATTCAATTACTTAATTAGTTTAATATACTTTCCTTGAATTAAGTAATTAGTAAGAATTGTATACAAAATTGAGGAGAATTTGTTTTAAATGTCCCAGTTTCCGTATCTCTTATGTTCCCACCTGCCCCTTGCTTAGGTTTTAGGATAGCAGTAGGGGGCAGAGGGTGGAAAAGTGATGAATTGTTGCGCGAAGCCTGGTTTCGGGAAAGAGCGGATTTCCGTGTTTTGCTACTGCCTCTGGGTAGGCAGTCCCACAATTACAAAGTTAAATGTGAAACTCGTACAGGAATCACAATATATTAACCGCCTCCGGGGCGTAATGGTTAGTCCATTCGCTTCACAGCAGGAGGTCGCGGGTTCGATTCCCGACGGGATCAACTCTGTAAGACTCGGTTTGGTTGGTGGTAGGTCATTTTTGTAGCCGCCTCTCCACACAGTTATGTATGACAATGATTCCTATTCACATTGCAAATAAAAGACACCAACACGCGCGACAAAAAATGTTTTTTTTTTCATTCAGTTTGGACTCTTAAGCGCCAGTACGACTCATAGTTGGCCAGTTTTTTTTTGTTGTTTTACTTTAGGATTACTAATATAATCACACCAAGTTTCACGCGTATGTGTTATTGTTTTTACTAAATCAAAAATACCTATAGACACACGTTTTTTTGTATGGGGAGCACCACTTTTTCGCTTTTTTTCTAATTTATGTTATTTGTTATAGTGGCAAAAGAAAAACACACTCTGTGAAAATTTCAACTGGTACTTATTACAGTTCATGAGATACATCCCTTGGACAGACAAAGAGACAGACAGCGGAGGCTTAGTAATAGGGTATCGTTGATCACTCTGGGTTTTCGGAACCTTAAAAAGATTTAGTACTTATTTAGGTCAACTCTGATCAGTGAAGTTTGAAAACCATGGATGTGCTGGCTCTTTCCCAGCCAGCACCAACTGCTTGGAGTTCATTAAAAAGATATAAAACGCATAATTAAATGTCAATAAACCGCAGACCCTTTTAATTGTCTTATGATCATTATTATATCGGCAAAATGCGTCTGCTGCTGATCAAAGGCCTCCACATCGACCGATCCTGCGCTGCACGCATCCAGCGGCTTTCCGCGACCTTGCTCGAGATTAATAAATCTGATTAGATTCTTTGTATTACTTAAACTTCTATCGTATCCCTGTAAAATCTGTTGGAAAATCTGTAAAACATATTCGTACTACCAAAGCGAGGCAAAACATTGACACGAGATGACACACACCAATGTTGCAACGTCTATCTATTGGGTGAGATGCAGCGAGACAAGGTTATACGGTGACTAAATAGGATTTATATTTTCTAGCTATTATATAGTAATTTTAACAACAACAAAATTTATAAATAAATGGGAATCACGACAGCAACAGAAATAAATTATGAACTCTTGATCACTAAAGTAAAATTTTTCGAAGGTTAAGTAGGAGGCTACTTAACCTTCGAAAAATTTTACTCGTTTTGTTTTCCATCAAGTCTTAGATTTTTAACTCACTAAAATCACAAAATGAGTACACATATGACGCTGCTAAACTATTACGTCACGTCTAGGTATTTCTAACATTTTTAGAACAAAATGTCGTTTTTGACAGCTGATAAAAAGTAACTCAGATGACTAGCATTCGTCATCCCTATTCTTATAAAACACGAACCTAGCAATCTAGCAACCTAGTAAAAATTTGCTTACATTGTACATCTACAAATCCCTCGAATTTTTGAATTTTTCCGCCTCTGCAATAGCAACTTAAATGTGCGTTCAGTATACAACGAATGTGTTAGGTTAAAAGATTCCTACCGTATGTTTTTGAGGTGTACGTATACAGGGTGTAACATGAAGCTGCACCTTCATGTTACACTTTGCTGAAATAGTTTATTTTTCATACAAAAGCGGCGAATCTACTGACCGATTTGCATGAAAAATCACGTTTTAGCAAAGTTGTAGAACAAAAGTTGTTCAGTGTGATGAGCACAAGCCCACCTTATAGTATCACTACACCTTTATGTTACACCCTGTGTATGTCAGGGTTGATGGATTTCGGAGTGCGAGTTTTCGTTAGATTCGTCTTGATCCTCGGAGTGACACAGTTTTAGTGACGGTTACATCCTGTGTATGTCTTGGTTTGATGAATTTTGGAGTGCGAGTTGTCGTTAGATTTGTCTTGATCCTCGGAGTGACACAGTTTTAGTGACGGTTACATCCTGTGTATGTCAGGGTTTGATGGATTTTGGAGTGCGAGTTGTCGTTAGATTCGTCTTGATCCTCGGAGTGACACAGTTTTACTGACGGTTACATCCTGTGTATGTCAGGTTTAGATGGATTTTGGAGTGCGAGTTGTCGTTAGATTCGTCTTGATTCTTGGAGTAACACAGTTTTAGTGACGGTTACATCCTGTGTATGTCAGGGTTGGATGGATTTTGGAGTGCGAGTTGTCGTTAGATTCTTCTTGATCCTCGGAGTGACACAGTTTTAGTGACGGTTACGTCCTGTGTATGTCAGGGTTTGATGGATTTCGGAGTGCGAGTTGTCGTTAGATTCGTCTTGATCCTCGGAGTGACACATCACACAGTTTTAGTGACGGTTACACCCTGTGTATGTCAGAGTTTGATGGATTTTGGAGTGCGAGTTGTCGTTATATTCGTCTTGATCCTCGGAGTGACGCAGTTTTAGTTAAGGAGTTTTAGTTGGTTAGTATATCATATGATTACCTACTAACTTTTTACTTTCGAGCGACGGAGTGAAGAAGGTATAGTGATGGAAAAAAATATCGAAGTTCAGATTTTGGTGAGAATTTCTCGTCTTACACTATCTAATCTATACATAAATAAAACTCTAACGGGGCCGTGTCTTCATATGAAATATTTTTTGAAAATAATAACCGTGGTAGACATAACTAACGATATAGAGGCCAAAAAAACAACTTTTGGATTTTTTGTCCTCTGTCTGTCTATCTGTCCGATTTTGATGAAATTTTGTATGGTATTCCCTTAAAACCCGGGTTAACATATAAGTTTTTATCCCTGAAAATTCAATAGTTCCCGTGGGAAAATTCAAAACCTCCACGCGGATGAAGTCGCGGGCACAGCTAGTTCAGTATAAAAATTAAAAATGTGTTTATGTCTGTGCGTCCGTCCGGTACTCTAGTGCTTAAGCTACTGGACGGATTTAGGTTAGAGCCAGAGATATGCTATACATGTAAGGGGAGGTAGATAGGTTACATGCGTCCTAAAAGTGGAGCAAATGAAAAAAAAGTTAATTGGCATCGCTTTTCTTAGTAGCATTCGGTGCAACGGAAGCGACTACAATATTGAGTGTGTAAATGGTTTCGATTTACTAATATTGTTTGTTAGTGCATAACCCACCTAGGGTAACAAATCGCTGGTTAGAGCAATATAATTTTTGTAGCTCCAGACTTTTTTTTAATTTGCTTCCGTAGTAACAAACACTTTTTTTCTCAGTTTCAGTTTCTCAGTTTTGATGAATCTGTGCACGTTGCTACAACTTTATATGACCTGCCATACGCCGTAGTATGCTATTTTAGAAAAAAATGGAATAAACTACCAGTCAATACAAACCTGGGTTGTTACTTTTGCACAAAAATAGTAATTTTAATACAGTTGCTCGAAAGTGATACTTTATGTTATGCTAGTTTACTGTGCGCAATATTTATTTTACCGCACACGTGCTCTTTACTTTGCCACTTTTTTAATTTGTAACTCTGAGAAACAAGACATTTCTAGCAAAAAAAAACCAAAGATACAGAATATTTTTAAAGACTTAAAAGGAGAATTTTAAAAGAGATTGCTTGTTACTCCGTGAGTTTAGTACATAACGCTAGCTGATTAGTGCCTCTTTGGGTTATATCTTTGTGAAGAAAGGAGAATAATTATGAATGAAACGCAAAGGTTACAGAAAGGAATAGGTCATCTTTTTCAAGGAGGTTTTAATGCTTACATTAATATTATTTCAAGCCTGTTTATGGTTATATTAAAAAAACTCACGCATGCGTACGTGTGACTAGCTAAATTTAATATAGCGCAATTTTCATAAAACTGAATTGACTTGTTTTAGTTGTGAATAAGAATAAAATTATAAATATTTAATATACGTGTAATAAAAAATATACTTATGTGTATGTATAGGAAAAACAAAGTCCCCATCAAACTGAACAACTGTCCCTAAAGAACCAAAGACAATTTTCAAAAAAAAAAATTGGACCCTCCATACTAAAATGCACAAAATTGGTCGATCAGCTGATCGATTTGTATGAAGAGTGAAAATTTTTTTTGCGATTTCAGTAAACTTTTAGAACTAAAGTTGTTCAGTATGATGAGCAGAAGCCCCAGTTAACTCGTAATCACTTTTGTAACAGCCTGTATATAATGTTTGTAATGGTCAGGCCACGCGAGGTGGTAAATGGTTCTTGAGAAAGTATGTATGTGTCGTGGCCATATCGTTGAAATTGGTCAGATCATGAAATGGCTGACCGGATAATGTACAGATCATGAATACCCGGACGGAATTGAGTTGAGCGAGCGAAGCGACCTATAATAGGTTCGTTAGGTTTGACGATGATACTGTCAAAGAGCCTCGCAAGCTAGGCTCCTCCCTGGGTGGAGAAAAGAAGGCAGTTAGGTTAGTTTAGGTTAGCATGATATGCTTGGCTATTTCATGATCTGATCAATCCATTTCAAGATCTGGCCAATTCTACGACGGCCATTTCATGATCTGGCCAATTTCAACGATATGGCCACGACATATGTACAGCGTGAGTGTACAATATATAAGGTCTAACAAAACTAGCTGAAACTTTTTTAACTGGTGCTTCTACCCATGAAACTAAACAACTTTCCCATGTAATTACACCTTATATATATTGGAAGATCTGTCCAATCTCACTTTGTTTACCTGCTCATAAATATTTGCTGCTGACTGTACCTACCTATCCAGTTTGTGATCCCATACAAAACTGACAATTGATGGATGGTTGTTTAAATGGTTTACGCTCACCGAAGCTTGAACTGAAGTGACGGGCGAGTGTGGTGTTGTGTAAATGTTCATATTTTTCATGTCGACCGATTTTTATAGGATATTTGTTGCTCCAACTGAGCCACCAACCAACCCGACTGCCCAAGCAGGAGGTTAATGTTTTTTGGGTCTATTGTGTATGTTTTTTTTATTCACAATTTATAAGCCCTTGGCATCGTCTCACCTGATGGTAAGTGACGATGATGTCGAAGATGGAAACTGGCTTACCAAGATTCCCCAACGCAATGGAGAACTGACTATCTTATCTTCAAGCCGGAACACATTAAACAATGTTGTTTACACTGATGTTTGGCGGCAAGACTTAGATAAGATGGTGGTAGCTGGCCAGGCGGGCTTAGAAAATGCCCTACCACCAACCAAACCGAGTCTTACAAGTTGACCCCACCGGGAATCGAACCCGCGACCTCCTGGTGTGAAGCGAATGGGCTAACCATTACGCCACGGAGGCGGTTAGAAGTTTTTTTATGTTAGTATGTTTTTTTCAGTAGAGCCTGTAGTCTATATGACTTGATGGATTTGTGAGTTCGAGGTGTTGTTAGATTCGTCTTGATCCCCCAATTGTCATAAGATACTTTTTGACACTTTCAAATGCAGTTAGGTTTTTTTATTTTTTATTATTGCGTTCATTTATTGATTATTAGGTATTTGTGTGTCTAATCAAAGTTATTGAAATTTCGTAAACGTATTCTAACACTCAACTAACATCTGTGTTTGTGGTTTATTTATTAGATTTCCGTTAAAAATATACCTGTTTGAAGATTATCGTTGTTCTCAAAACATTACCACCTCTTTGGCGTAATGGTTACTTCATTAGCTTTACATCAGGAGGCCGCGGATTCGATGCCCGGTGGAGTCTAATTTTGTAAGATTCGGTTTTGTTGGTGGAAGGGCATTTTATAAGTATTGCCGCCAAACATCTAAACAGCATAGATGTGTTCCGGTTTGAAGATAAGATAGCCAATTCACCATTGCATTGATGAATCTTGGTTAGCCCACCTTTATTTTCGGCATCAGTGTCAGGACGACGTACCATCAAGTGAGATGATGCCAAGGCTTAGCAATCGTGAATAAAAAAAAAACATTTGTCTACAAATAATTGCGCCAATGTTATTTTAAATTTACATTTATTATTTAAATTCTGACAAATCGCATACACATATATTAATTTCTAGAACGTTTAAACAAAATTTCAATAACTGTGATTAAGGCGGTTCGATTAGTAAGTACACTATAGCGCCGCCAACAGAAATAAATAATTTACTCATTCTTAGGGACTTTAATCGAAATCATTGACTATTTTGCGCAAATGGGAGGCAACAACTACTGTTTAATTGTTATCTTATAATATAACTGTAAGTATTAGCAACAAGTTATTTTTTGCTAAACTTTTAAAAGTGGCCATCACTCTTAGCAGTTTTACAAAAAATAACTTGTTGCTAATATTCACAGTTACAATATAACAATTAAACAATAGTTTTTACCTTATTTGCGCAAAATACTCAATGAAGTCCATAGGATTTTTTTAAGCGATTGCATAGCTTTTATCGCGGGCTTTGAGCGCGGCGACCGAATCAAGAAATTCCGTAACGAAAAAAACCTAATACTACCGCGTTCTAAAAAAAACTTACAGTGCCATCTATTAGCGATTTGCGGTACTAAAAGGACTTTGTTAATTTTACTGGCTCGGCCGAGCATGACGTAACGTTACCGCGTTCTAAAAAAACTTACAGTGCCATCTATTAGCGATTTGAGGTACTAAAAGGACTTTGTCAATTTTACTGGTGTAAATTTCTTAGTGTTAAAAGTTAATAAAAAATGCTATGCAATAGTTTTTCCGCGGCAGTCCCCCAGTGCCACACGTCTTTTTTTTATTCACAATTGGTAATTATCTCACCTTATGGAAAGTGACGATGATGCCGAAGATGGAAGTAAATTATTTATTTCTTTTGGCGGCGCTCGCTAGTGTTTTTTTTTTATTTATTATAAAAAAAATTGAGTGCGTTTGACTATATCTCACGTGATGGTAAGTGAAGATGTAGTCGAGGATGGTACACGCAAACTCAAATAATGCCTATTCACTCTCGCCTTGAAGATCCCCAAATCCAAAATAAAAATAATTAACCAAAATCGGGAAACACTATTGTGCTCATGGAACCACCATAATAATCAAATAAAAAACTTTATATTATGTTAAAAGCGCACTAGAGATACGCTCTTTTTACCGGTTTTACTACAGCGAATGACAAACAAGTCGTAGTTGCCCGACTTCGCCAGAAGCAGGGTCATGTTTTTGGAGTTATGTATATTTTTTTATTTCTCAGGCACGCTGCGCTCTGTAAAATGGCTTGATAGATTTTGGAGTGCAGGGTGTTGTCCCGTAACATTTTTACCCGGCTGCGCAAAAAACAGTTGTTAAGTTTTTATGCAGTTGGGTTTTTAATTTTTATTTAATTAGTGGTTATTTTACGGGTTTTTCTACAGCGAATGACAAACACGTCGTAATTTGAAAGTTTAACCACACAACGTGTCTTCTTAGAAGATTAAAGGTAAAATAGGGCGAGAGATGGCCTCATTAATAAACACAATTTGTTTAGGCTTAGAGTTAAAATACTGGCCAATTGGTAAGAATTTTGCCGCTTCGATAGATTGAGTAAGGAAGCGTGGCAGACGCGTCAGCTTCTTGTACAACGAGACATGTTACTGTCATTCGTAAATGATTGTACTGCGCAGAGATTGCACAATTTCATGTCAGGCTGAGCTCCGCGTGTTTTAGTGACAAAATTGCTGACATGTTCAATAATAGGCTGCAAAAATGAAACTGGCAAAGTAAATTTAATAAAAAGAGGAGTTTCTTACCATGTGTAAGTGAAAACTTAAATGAAAATCAATAGTTATATAAAAATATGAATTTTTGTTTTTGGTTTCTTGATATTTAGTGTAAGGGTGTTGTCGATATTTTTCAAGGATTTTTTTTTATTTTAACGTTCCTTTAGTTTTCCAAAAAATCACGAATTGAAGGAAAATTAGATCAACTGATGTACAAAACTTATCAATTTGTTTTCGTCCTTGTGTCCCTGAGGTCTCTGATTGATCACGAATCCGTTGTAACTTTCGAAGCAATAGGCGCTTGGAAAAAAAATGGCATGGAGAGTTTCAATTGAATAACTTTACTTCTATCCACTTTAAGACGATCTGAAATTTAATTGGAAATAAATGCTTTTTAATAAATTGCACAACATTACATATTATTTCTTTAATTGTAAATAATCACATAATTTTTAAAAATTTTAATGCTCAACAATTAAACTGGGCAGTTTTACTATCCTGGTATCACTTTACCATTGTCATTCTGTCAATTTTAATAAACTCAATCTTATGTTATACAGTTTTAAGTGTTTTTTTATTTATTGTTTTTAGGTTTGCTTTTTGTTTTTGGGGGAGTTTATTTTTTTAAATACTCAATAGAATCAACCTGTTTGTAGTGTGCTGTATGTGTAATGACTTAATGACTCGCTCGGTGCTAGTACTTCGCTACCGTCATCAGCGTTCTATAGAATTCTTCTATTCTGTGGGTACCACACATCTTCACACAAGCACAAATGAGATACTAGTGACACAAGTACTACAACGATACGTATTAATTTTAAACAAAAGACATCAACGCGAGCGATTGAAAAATGCTTTTTAGGGTTCGGTACCTAAAGGGTATAAACGAACAATTTCCGTTCGTCCGTCTGTCACCAGGCTGTATTTCATGAACCGTGATAGCTAGGTGTTTTTTTTAAACTTGAAGAAACTTGCACCATCTAGTATGATGGTACGGAACCCTTTGTGCGCGGTTCTGACTCGCACTTTACCGGTTTTTTCTCATTCACTTCGGACTCCTTAGCGCGAGTACGACTTACACTTGGCTAGTTTTAATCCTAAAAATATCAACCGTAAGTATACTTACCCATGATTTTAAAATAGTTTTTAATAGTTATTTCTTATTAACTTTTTTTAAGGTTCCGTACCAGCTAACGGAACCCTGTTGCTAAGCCTACGCTGTCCATATGTATGTCCGTGTCCATAACCGTGATAGGTGATACATAGGATTTATTTGATGACAAAACTTGTCTGAAATCTGACCATTTTTTTAAATAAATAATTTCCATTCAAAATAGATGATCCCTAACCTAGTCAAATAATATGCTAATTTTATGTCTATCAAACACCCACTAGCTTCTTAGCTTCTAGCTTCTTGGTACCCAAAATACGTGAACTGGTTGAGATAGATCAGTTGAGATAGATCAGTTGGTTGATGGTGACTGTACTTACAATCCGTGGATGACAGAACTTTGGGATTTTCCCTACGCTCAAAACAATATGTTTTTCTGTCAGATAACGACTGTAACACACACATTATATTAGTCATGTGAATTCCCGAACTAAAAATATGTAAACATAAAACTTTTTAGATAAGAGTGGTTGGCATAGGTACATCGCATTTATTAAGGAAAACCAGACTTCAATAACAAGAGATAAATAACTTACGTGGACATTTGATAGTTGTTTGAAAAACGGTCTTAAAAATATGCAATTTAAAAGTAAAAAGGACCCTAGGTCAGTCGGGCCAATGGAGAAAGAAAAGATAAGCGAGAGAGAGGACCTACTTGGAATCTGAAGATTGTCTGAAAATTTCATCGAAATCGGTCCAGCCGTTTTGGAGTCTATAAGGAACATTTTTTTTTCCTTCACATAACACAGAGATAGACTGGATTCAAGTGCTAATAACTACAGCCTCCCTGATATAATAAAAGGATTTGAATGTAAATCACATGTTAAACGCTCATAAGAATTAGAAATGATTTGAACGATTAAAAATTATTCAAAATGATTACAAATCAAATCATTTTTAATCCTTTTTAATGATTTTGTTTAATCAGGGCTGTGATTAAAATAACTAAAAAAGAGATTATAAGGTTTTCTTATTTGTTTACTTAGCTTAAGTAATAAAAATATGTATCGTTTATTTAAGTAAATAAACTTTAAACAAAAAAAAATGTTATGAGAAAGTGGTAGCCCTAGTTTTGATAAGCATTGCTATTTAAACGGAGACGGAGGGTCGAAATGATTCATATTGTTGCAACCATTCCGGTCAAATGGAGTCCCAAAAAAAAAAATGTATCAATTGTGGCCGAGTGTACGATTTCAGCCCATTTTGGAGGTGGTGCAGAGACTGCGGAATAAATAAATTTATCGAGGAGGAGAAGAAAAAAAAAAAAAAATAAGTGTTAATCTTCCGTTCACACATCATGAATTTCGTGTCTAACATTTTTTTTGGTGTTTGTCTAAACGTACTATCCTCATAGATAGCAGTGAGAAGCCAGTGCTGTCGTTAGCTGGTAAAGATATTGAGTAAGTTAGTATTCTCAAGAACCTGGAAGCTATTATCGATCCGACTCTGCAATGATCTGAGAACAACCGGACTATACGCTGTTATCGCCGATTCCGGGTACATCAATGTACAAGAGCTCTTTTCTTGTCCTTGGAGTTGCTTTCTGGAACTTTGTGCCACCTGCTGTTTCAACTGCTGCTTCCCTGGATGAATTCAAGACGATGCTACAACCACTTACTTGCTATTGAGCAAGCTAAGTCGCGAGTGCATAGTTTCTGGTGTGTGATGTGCTGGTAGGGCTGTCAAGTGTTATATGATACAATACTTTTTGTAAATCGTTTTGTTTCTGTTTTTTTAAATGCCATGAGTTTTATATTATTTTTGTCTTTATTTTAAAAAAAAAGGTTGAGCTAAAGCTTTTGTATTTTGTAATGATAAAGCCTACTCGAGGGTAAGCAGGCTAAAATCTTAAAATATTAAAAATTTTAAATACAGAACATAATTATAAAAAGCGTCTGATTATGGAATCTATGTAAATGGAGAGGCATCAAGATTTAATTAATAAAAGGAAAGATACAGAAACCATAGATAAGATCTACCATGATTTAATTAAATTAAAATAATCTTTAAAAAGTACCGTTGTTACACTTTCTTGGTTAATTAGTTGGAAATTTAAATTTGCGTTTGTATTCATGTAATTTCAAAATTTGTAATTGTAAGTGTCTTTTAAACTTTATGATTATATTTATGTAGTTCAAAATTGACAACCCTGGTTATCTGGGTAGGTGATTTGAATGACTGACTGTATAATTTGTAATATTACCAACTGTACATAAGACCAGTGTTAGCACACGGTTTTGGCTGTCAGTTGACCAATAATAAGATTTATGAACGCATTGTTCATGTGACTTTATAATTTCTTAATATTATAGTGTTTTTTAACTAACGTTAAGATAATTAAAGTTAATGAATTAATTAATTAAGTTACATAGTTGGACTCACATGAGTTTATTTATTTTAATATGGTTCCAAATTTAACGGACAAAACAGGTTATAAGTATTCACCGCTATAACCTGTCCTCAGAACATTTTTTTTTGTTTAAAGTTTATTTACTTAAATAAACGATACATATTTTTATTACTTAAGCTAAGTAAACAAATAAGAAAACCTTATAATCTCTTTTTTAGTTATTTTAATCACAGCCCTGATTAAACAAAATCATTAAAAAGGATTAAAAATGATTTGATTTGTAATCATTTTGAATAATTTTTAATCGTTCAAATCATTTCTAATTCTTATGAGCGTTTAACATGTGATTTACATTCAAATCCTTTTATTATATCAGGGAGGCTGTAGTTATTAGCACTTGAATCCAGTCTATCTCTGTGTTATGTGAAGAAAAAAAAATGTTCCTTATAGACTCCAAAACGGCTGGACCGATTTCGATGAAATTTTCAGACAATCTTCAGATTCCAAGACGGTCCTCTCTCTCTCTTATCTTTTCTTTCTCCATTGGCCCGACTGACCTAGGGTGCACGGAGAAAAAAATATCGTCAGAATAACTATTCAAAGTTTATAGTTAAATTAGTTAAAAGACGTATCGTTAATATAGCCAACTGTTTCGTCAAACTAAGGATCTGTATCGCTGAATTGGCTATACAGATCCTCAATTCTAGAAAACAGTTGACTACATCAACGATACGTCATTTAACTAATTTAACTATAACTTTGAATAGTTATTCTGACTATATTTTTTTCTCCGTGTGCTTTTTATATTAATAATATGTATGTTGCAGTCGTTATCTAACAGGACAAAGTATTATTTTGAGAGTAGGGAAATTCCGACGGAAGTACGGTACTGCTATTGGTATCTGGCAATTGCATGACACCACCTCGTGGTCAAATAATATAAGTAAAATAGTCTTTTTCTTTCTAATTTAGAGGTAAGGGTTAATTTTAAGGGTCTTAGGAAATGAAAATGTAAAAAAAAATACATAAAAGTTATGCAAATTTAAAATATGCGACATTAATACCGTAGATAAGTTTATATAGTTCAGGATCGTGTATAAAGATATGCATAGAGCTACTGTTTCGTAATTAATGTTTTACTTAAGAAGAAATAGGTCATAGATATAATTATAGAGTAATTTAGGTTTCTTCTTTGTTTGCTAGTGAAAACTGCCAATGTTTTTATGTTATTATTTATTATCTCGAGTTGTAAAAAGATTTCTTTGTTTCTGAAACTTTATATGTGTAATTAGACATTATCTTCATTAAGTTTTTATAGAGTGTATAGACTTCATTTGTGACATTTGATGTGTATTTTCGTTCATTCTCTAAAAAGCTACAAAATTTGCGAACTAGTCACAGATTTGTAAGCTCTCAGATACCATAAAATTCACTATTTATCAACCATTATGATTCAGCATAGAACGATAGCCATCCAACACATTAAATGGTCATTCTTTAGCGCCTACATGTTTTAGAATATCAAAATCCACTGAATATATGTTATGAACCTGATGTGATGTCTTGTTTACGAAAATGCCATTACTCAGCCATAATAAATCATTTCGGATAACATCTGTGTTTCATTTAACGCTCCCTGTACAATTATAAACAGTGCGCATGGTTAAATTTTTTATAAGAATTTTCTAGTTGTTTTCTTCTAATCTTTTGATGCGCACTCACAGAAAATCTCGTCGAGTTTAGTTAAGTCCTTACTTTTGGATCCGAATAAATTCTGAGATAGGTGCCTGATTCAAATCACAGATTATGTGTTATTAAAGGGGATTTACTAACAAATAATAAAAATTTAAAAAGTGAAAAATTAATGGGGCCAAAAAATAAAAAAATACAAAAATGTTTGAAATTAATAGATATTATTGTTATATTTGTGTGGAGAAGTATGGTGGTACGGAACCCTTACTTGGCGAAACGACTTGCAGTTGGCCGGTTTGGTCTCCACAATTGATAAGCCCTTGGCATCATTTCTCCTATCTTGGCATGATATCTTAAAGACGATGCTGAGGATAGAAGCGAGCTTTCCAAGATTCCTCAGTAAAATGGAGAATATAGCTATATTATTATTTTCAAGCCGTAACACAACAATACTGTTAACATTGATGTTTGGCGGCAAGACGTTAGTAAGATGATGGTAGCTAGACAGGCGAGCTTAGAAAATGCTTTACCACTAACCAAACTGGGTCAGACTCCGCCCAGAGCCGAAGGACAAAACTAAACTAACTACTTAGACAGTTTTAGGAACCTGTACAAGATTCCGTGGCTTCGAAATTACGGAGTATCATTTGCTGTGCAAACCGTTATATTAAATTGTTTTATTTCTTTTGTTCGCAGGTAATATAAACATTTTGCTGAAAATCTGTAAGTAAATAAAGAGAAATACCAATTACCAACCTACTTGAAAGCTGGAAGTGAAATTAGCTCTTCCGGAACATAATGTTGAAATCAATTCTTTTTGAAAGTGACGCCATCTCATGGTCCGCATAGGTACTAACAGTTCAGCGCCATCTAAAGAAGTGACGATGTAACTGGTTGTTCCAAACCCTAGAAGTGAAGCATCGAAGAGCGATGAAACAAAACTCGTGCTTAGTTACCTTTCAGATTGTTTTTCAAAAGTCTGCTAGATGGCGTTTCAAACGTTACACACTGCAGCCTGAATGGTTCTACAGGTTAGCCAATTCTGATTACTTTAACGAGTCTGTTTTTCGTCTTTATTGAAAATGTGTGGTGTAGTTCGACTACTTGTTTTAATGACAGACACTGAAAAAATACACTAACTTTTTTGGGTTCCGTAATGCTGGTGATAGACACACAAGCTAGTAGGTCACCATATTTAGGGTCACAGAGAGGCCACATCACCTTTGTCGTTCGCGTACTTAGGGTGACACACTGGCGAAATAAGGTAATGGAACCCTAAGTATGACGTACTTGCTCGCGCTCTTAAGACCAGTGTAAGCACAGGGTGCCAACTGCCAACGGGACAAAAGCTACACCGCCAAATCTCGGTTGGTGTGTCTACTGTCTGGTCTGACACAGGAAGGGATGTATCTTTTTAACCGTAGTAGGTAGACAGTTCATCACAGAGTATTCAAATTCAAATAACTCTTTATTGTACATCAAAATAAGATAAGATAAATACTCTTTAAATACATAGGCAAAATTTTAATTAAAAACTAAGAGACGTACAATATAGGTGGTCTTATCGCTGAGAGAGATTTCTACAGGACAACCCATATATTATGTATGTATGTATTTTATGTTTATATTATAGAGTATGTTTTATTAAATAAAAAAAGAACGATGTGCGATCTGCTCTGCGATGGTACTTAGCCACCTATTACTTCCATTATTCCCTCACTTTTGTACGGAAGTCTAACCTATTACAATAGGTACCTAACTGAATTTAAAAGCACTAGACGAAACCTATCACTGATAAAGTATTTCTAAACGATTTTTTAAATCTGTTGTGTTTATTTTGTTTATAAAAAAACTAAAAAATATGTAGTTTCCATTTTTATGTTATACTTATTAAAGTAAAAAAAAACATTGTAATTTTATTTTATTGATAGCAATAAAGTACAAAGTGTCCAACTTTTCACAAGGCTTCACACGTTCATTCTTTCATTCCCCCGATTTCTATGTTTTACGGTTTAAAACGGGGCCGTACTCTGTTGAACTTTGTGGATTCAAAGAACAATAAATAGGTTTATTTAACATAATGGTACAAGAAATATCCTGAACACTGAATACGCACCCGAAACAGGAGGCGCTTGAAGTGTGTGATATATTGTTTTTAATTAACCATAAATGCATTGTATTCTGACCATTTATCAATATTTGTTGCGGCCCCAGAGCTTTAAATGCAGCATAAGGTATCAATTTAGACACTTTTGTAAAACCGTATTCTTAATGCGGTCCTGGGTTAAGTGTGTATTTTTTAACGCCGGTAAAGTTTTATGTGCAGATTCTTTTTCTGCTCTGAGCTTTGAGGCTCATCGAACTTATTTTAGTTACAGTTCTTGTGACATTTGACACCGTTTCGCAGAATTACACGCATAATGACATATCTACGCATAATGACGTTTACGCGAAATGACACATACGCATAACGACACACACACACACACAGACACACGCACACGCACACACACGTAGAATGTAAAATAAAATATAAAATTAAATTTAAAAAAAAAATACAAACGCAGTGGTCGATTTTATAGCTAAAACCTGAAATTATAGGTGAAGTACAGACTAAATGAAAGTGTTTAACATTCGAGATAAACTACAACTACTAAATAACCAAGTTAACTGAAATAATGGACTTAGTAATTAACGTCAGAACTTACACCCCCGTATCAAAGCTCGCTATCTAACGTATATATCCAGAAAAATCAAACCATTATATTGTTTTTCGTAAAAACAAGTAGGTGTATATCTAAATATATATATATATAATAGCGTAACGTCGTCGTCGTCGTGTGAGCTTGTGTGCTGATAATGTTTGCTTGTTAGCTCAGATAAAAGCTACGGAACTTTGCGCTCGAATTACTTATGCGCTTAGCTTAGCCAAATATGGGATGTTTGTATTCCCCCCGTATAAACATTTTACGTGTAAATATTTTTAAGCTTTTTCAGAATTATTTATACTTACTTGCTTTTTTTTATTTGTCTTTTTTCGGCTGTGCATTTTTCTAAAGATGCGAGTACTCAAGCGTATTTGAAATTAAAAGTTTTTTCTAAGGACAATCCCCCTAGCTATCTTGCGCCGCAATCGACCAGTTAAAAAATAATTACTCGCTGAGTACATACCTTTTTATCACGCTTTTATTAGCTTCACCTGTATATTTGTAACCGACTCCTTTGCACTCGATTTTGATCCACTAAACGAACAGATTAACCTCGAACTTTGTACATTTATCAAGAATCAGTGACAATACAATAATTTCATAAGTTTATCTCATTATCCTGATCAGGATCGCCAGGATTAAATGCACATCAAACTGAAAATTTAAATATATGTGTATTTAAAAAAAACAAAAAACACGCTTTTAAAGCACATAAAACTAAAAAGTGAAAAATAATTCTTAATATAAGCTAAAAACAATAATCAACGAAAATTATTGTGAAAAAAGCGAGGGGCGCTTTGTGGCATATGTGTCGTGGGTTCGATTACCGGCGGGGTCAACTTTGTAAGTCTCGGTTTGGTTGGTGGTAGGGCATTTTCATAGCCCGTCTGGCTAGCTACCAACATCTTATCTAAGTCTTGCCGCCAAACATGAGCATTGATGTGTTTCGGCTTGAAGATAAGATAGACAGATCCCCACAGCGCTGGGGAATCTTGGGGAATCTTACCATTAGGTGAGATGATGCCAAGGGCTTATCAATTGTGGATTACAAACAAAAACAGCTGTCTCGGTGTGAAGTACCGTCTTACCTTAGAAATCAGAATAATTTATTTGCAAGAATACTTATGTCATAAATATACAGATTAGAGATAACGCCAAGCTTCATTGCAGCAACTTTTTTCTTTCCTTTCTTTCTTGAAGTTTTATCGTTTAAAATTTTCGTTACAGTATTTAAAAGCTTTTATTAAACTTGAAATGTTTGTTTGTCTGTATGTTAGTTTAGGTACAAACGGTACCTTCGGTATCTTGCAAACGATTTTGGAGCGACTTCCAGAAATCCGATAAAGCTAAACTTTGGTATGAAGTCGTATTCTCGGTGACAATAGTTTCTTTTGGTATTTTGAAGTTGATCCGATGGTGAAGTTTGAAGGTGGAATCAAGATCCTTGGATCATCTTTTATTTTCAAAAGAATCGTAGGAAATACCGTGCTCTTTTTTTAATTTGCAAATGTTCTCAATTCCACTGATTGTTTTTTTGTGTGTTAATATTGTGAACCGAGTGCTCCCGTATTGGTCCCATACAAATTTTACCAAATTCGGTATAATCCCTTTTTAGGGAAATTAACACAAATTCAAAATAAATTGCAAAATTTTAAGCTATTGCATAGCTTTTATCGCGGGCTTTTAGCGCGGCGACCGAATCAAGAAATTCCGTAACGAAAATAAAATCTAACACCCCACGCTCGGCCGAGTTCTAAAAAACTTACAGCGCCATCTATTAGCGATTTGCGGTACTAAAAGGACTTAGTCAATTTTACTGGTGTAACTTTCTTAGTGTTAATTTATTACATAAACATCCCGCGCCCCAAGGACTATATGGTACTGGTAAATACTGCATAAATAAAAAATAGATAAATAATTATAATTGCTTAAGTTGATAAAAAAATGCTATGGAATAGCTTTACCGCGACAGTCCCCGAGTGCCACGCCTTTTTTTATCAAGTTGTTGCGATGGAAGTCGTTTATTTATCGTGTTTAGCGTTTCCAATAATCAGATAATAGCTTGTACCTTAAATATTTTAGGTTTTCCGTCAACTTATTTACTGATTGCGGCACTAATAATAGCACTAGGAATGCCCTTAATTAACTACAATTTACAACAAATTACGTAGGTTATAAGAGAGTGGGTGGCGCAACGGCAAGGGCCTTTACCTCCTATCCGGGAAGCCATGGTTTGAATCCTGCCTTGTACCAATATATTTTCGAATTTCGATCTCATATGTACGTTTATCCAACGCACTTACGGTGAAGGAAAACATCGTGAGGAAACCTGCACACGCCTGCGAAGAAACTCAAAGGTTGTGTGTGAAGTTGACTGCGTGGCCGACTAAGGCCCGATCGCCCTAATTCAGGGTAGGCTCAAGCCCCTCGGTGGTGACGTATATATGAGCTGATGTGATGACGTAGGTCATACTAACTTTTGTTGTACTCCACCATACATACTTATTAACAACCCATAACCGTCCCCACTGCTGGGGAAAGGGTCTCTTCTAAACTGGGAAAGGTTGGGCCATGCTCAGGGGGCCAAGTCCAGGTTGGTGAAGGTTGTAAGGCTAGTGGCGAACCCCACTGTCTGATTTTTTTGTTCAATTTACCTCTTTGGCATTTGACACGGCTTAACGACTGGCATCTAGTGATAGCAACCGTCACCATCGGCCTGACGTGCTTTGCGAAGAACAGAAAAGGTTTTAAAAAATGCCACTAAAGGTCAAACCCATCCAGGTAATGGCCGTGCTTCAGGGTAGTTAACCTGCGTAATCGCCCCCACCACGCAAATTGCACTGAGCTACGCTTCTCTAATCTAATCTTCATACATTACCCAAACATCAGGGTCTAAATTCCTGTCCTACTTATATTATAAACACGAAAGTTTGTAAGAATGTATGGATGTATGTTTGTTACTTTTCACGTAAAAATTACTGAACGAATCTGGCTAAAATTTAGTAGGTAGACAGATCAGGACCTGGATTAACACATAGGCTACTTTTTTTACGCTCGCAAGCCGCTTGCGTCTCGCGCACTGCGCACCTTCAACAAGTCCTAGAAACATTGTCCACGCGGGCGAAGCCACGGAAAACAGCTAGTAATAATATATTAAATTACTAGCCGAGGGATCTTCCTATGATCTTACTGGGGATTGTAATCAACAAATTCCAGGCGCACCTAAATAACTTGTTTACAACAAAGACCATAATATACAAGAAGGGTTACACTCCGTTTAGTCACACCCTGGACACTTCATACAACGGGCCAGTAATGACATTTCAAAAAACGAATGACGGAACAAACAAAATGGCGGTGAAATCCTATAATACGTTCGACAACCAAACTGTAACCAATCTGAATCAATCTTGGGAGACGAGGTGGTGAGGTCGGAATCTGGAGAGCGGCAGGGAGTGTTCATACTGTATTTTACTATACTTCGTAATTAAGTTAAGTAAGTTCATAAGTTGAAGCCACTTATTAGGGTTCCGTACCCAAAGGGTAAAAACGGGACCCTGTTACTAAGACTTCGCTGTCGTCTGTCACCAGGCTGTATTGAATGAACCGTGATAGCTAGGTAGTTGACATTTTCACAGATTATGTATTTCTGTTGCCGCTATAACAACAAATACTAAAAATTAGAAAAAGTTAAAAAATAAGAGGGAGTCTCCATACAAAAATAGTGTTTTTTTTAAACGTGAAGAAACTAGCGCCATCTAGTATGATGGTACGGAATCCTTTGTACTAGCGCCATCTAGTATGATAGTACGGAACTGAAGAAACTAGCGCCATCTAGTATGATGGTACGGAACCCTATGTGTGTGCGGTTCTGACTTGCATTTTGCCGGTTTTTGAAACATGTGTGCGGTATCCGTGTGTGCGTGCGTGCGTGCGTTTCTTGACGACGACGTCTTGGCACATACTATCGGAAGTGGTTTTTAATGTCTATGTGTGCATGTGCTTTGTACATACATCTTTGGAGTGGTTTTGATTGGCTTCACATTGAATTTACGTGGGGTTCTATGTGACTTTTTTTTAATTGAGCCCTATTGCAACTTTCGTAACTCTTTTTACTAGCCAGATCTAGTAACTTCTTATCAAAAATCGCGCTAAATTGTTATCAAAACTTTACCACATACTTGGCGGTCAGAGAATCGGTAAGAACGCTGGCCAAAATCCAAATCTCTTTCCTTTTTATGCCACTTTTTATAAATTGACAACAGTGAAATCTCCATCTTTGTCACAATATCGCTAGTAGCTTAAGGCAACTTATTTTATGCAATACTGCTAAAAGTGGCCGCTATTGACAATATCGACAAACATAACTTGCTAATAAGTAAAGTTATACAAAAACAATTATAAAACACCTTGTAACTGATTGATGATTTCGATTAAAGTCTGTAAGAATGAGTAAATAATTTATTTCTGTTGGCGCCGCTAGTGTGCTAATCGAACCGCCCAAGTTACGCAATAGGGGATCGGACTGCTAGTCATTTAAGTTACTTTTTATGATCTTTAAAAAACGAAATTATGTTCTAAAAATGTTTGAAATACACACAAGTGACGTCATAGATTTTAAGCGTCGTTGACGAACTTATTTTGTGAATTTGATCAATTAAAAATTGAAGACGTGATGGAAAAAACAAAACAAGTAAGGTTTTTTGAAACTTCAAAATGAGTGCAATTTAGGAAATCATATTTCAGATTTTATTTTTGATGCAGTCCGATCCCCTATTTGACAATGCAGTAGTGACAAGGTCTCTGGTGGCTGGTTGATAAGTATCCGAAATGAGCCATTTAAAAATCAGATAAATTTAAAACAAAATTGGCATTCTCAACTGTCACTATTCACTGAAGTACTCACCTAAAATCTGCGAATTTTATCGACTACATTGTTTTTGGCCCGGGATAACCGGTGGTCGAAATGCATCGCGGTAGAAGAAAATAACGTTGAAAAATAAATGGTTTTCACAATGTTTATTAGTTTTTTTTCTTGTTTACTTCGGATACTTATCAATCAGCCCTCGTATAGATGAATGTTAGCAATCTGTTCAACTATTCTGACTGCAAATATTTAATCTATGTGCACAGCTGAGATACAGACACCGAGGGTCTTATGGGTTTGGAATACGTGATTAATCACAATCAAGCCCATATTTAGCCCGTATTAATTTTGTGCTGATCATGCTCTATCATTAGCTTTACAATATGTGCATGTTAATAAATAGTCACATATACGATATATGTATTGGGTTGGATGTTAATTTGCTATTTCTTCCTATTATGGGAGCCAATTTTCAACCGACTTTCAAAAAGGAGGAGGTTCTCAATTTGAATGTATGTTTTTTTGTATGTTTGTTATGCGATATCTTCGCAGGTTGTGAACCGATTTTTATGATTATTTTTTAATTCGATATAATATTGCCAGGTTGGTCCCATATACCTTATATTTTGTCAAAATCTGTTTAGAACTTTTAATAAAATTAACAAAACAAGAAATAAAAATGCAAAATTTTATAAGTTCTTGCGATTGAAGTCTGTTTTTTGACGTGTTTAAGGCGAGGTATTGTTCAGAACAGTTGTCTCTGTCATTTTCTTGACGTGTAAAGAGTTAAGAAAATTACCACACTTTTTCAATGTTTATTTTTTTTTATTTAGATATAGGCATTTATGCAAAAAAGTGAGTCACAGAAAAAATAAAGTGAGTGACAGAAAAAATACGGTTCTATGTCTAACTGTAGTGAAGAATCAGTTTTATGGTTTTTATGGGCTAAAACAGCAAAAATTTACTGATCAATATTTATTAGTATATTAGTATATATTTTTTATATGCAAGTATAGTTTATATTATTATTTTTATTTTGTATAGTATTTTTATTAGGTACATGATGTATTATGATTTAGATTTTATTATTATATTTTTTTTTATATATTATATAGTAAATTGTTCTATTTTCAATATTGTTGCATATGTTTGCTTTGCACAGCCCATACTTTTATTTAATTGTATCCATTCTCTGGGTTGCCTGGAAGAAATTGCTTTAAGCAATAAGGCCGCCTACATTGTACAATTTAAAATTTTTCTATTTATTCTGTACTTGTATTTTGTATATTTTGTAATTGTACAATAAAGCATATTTGATTGATTGATTGATTGAAATTTACAAAATTCAAACGAACTTTGCAATTTTTTTCTATCGATTTTTTTTATCAAATTGTGTTTTGGCCTCCTACACTTGGTAGCAGACACATGCTAATAATAAATTTATTTTAAAAAAATATAAATGTATTGCAGTTTCTTGTTGCAAAAAATGACTTTTTGCATCTCTTGATTTCGGGGTTCGCGTAATTTTCTGAAAGGGTTTCGCCTTAATGTAACCCATTATAGCAAGCTTTTAGTTCAATTTTATCTTCTGAGTCAGTCGATTACCATGACAGTATGTATTTATTTAAAAATATACTCCTTGTTTAGCTTCCTTCACAATACAAATGTTGGTCTAATTTATTTTTGAAAATTGAATCCTAATTAAATTCAAAATGGTTTCAGTAGTTTTCAAGTGATGCGTACACAAACAAACGTAGTGTTGCAGGTGTCGTAGTATGTTTGCTACGCTGCCTACGCCGCGCGCGACTACGGCGTAGAAACGGGAAAATCCATAACATGATACCGGTCACGAAAGTGTTAATAAAATGAAATGCAATATATTTTATTATTATTTTCGAATATAAAATTAAAGCCTCTCTGCTCACTTGGCATGAGGCGAAGTGGCAGTAGCACCTCCAGCGGCAGCACATGACAGTCGGCTGGAGTTCAGTGCGACGGGGAGAGAAAGCGTCGGACTATCCAGGCATTGTAGAGGAGGACTGCTTTCTGCATTGCTTCAATTATTGGTCTGCCTCGGAGATCCAGCCGCCTTAGGTGACGTTCAAGGTTGGCTGAAATTAACCCGTTCACGGATAGGACTACGGGGATGATTTCGGTGGATTCCACTTGCCATATATCAGTAACCTCGTGCGGCAGGTCCAGATACTTAGTCCTTTTTGCGGCATCAGCCTGCACGAGGTTTTGGGATGGGATAGTGACATCCAACAAAATCACCATTGATTGTGCCCGATCCATCAGCACGGTATCAGGCTTATTCGAAGGAATAGTCCTCACCGTGATGATCCCAGTCCCAGTAGAGCTTGTCGCGGTCTTTCTCGAGAACCGGCTTCGGCGTGTACTTGTAATACGGCTATATATAAGGTGTAACAAAATTAGCTGAAACTATTCTAACTAGTGCTTCTACCTATGAAACTGAACCCCCATGGAACCCATAGTCCAAAAAAATGTGGACACTCTATACATTTTTTTCCTGTCAATGAGTTACCAATAATAATTGCTACGTCATAAAATTACAATCTAGCCGAAATGCTTATAAGTAATTTAAATTTACCCTAAACTGCTAATGTTACGAGTATAAGTAATACTAAGAATGTTTCCTATAGCACTGTCCTTATTGTCTATAGTTACTTAACTTAACTTAGCCTATACAAAATGCACAAAATTGGTCGATCCGCTGATTAGTATTGTGATGGCCTGAAACGCCATCCTTATTTCAGAACCGCACGGAACCCTAGAATAATTAGGTGTTAAGAACTGATGTGTTGTTATTACTAGAGAGACGGCGAGGTTGCCATTTTTATCTATTCAAACATGTGCTTGGGGCTTGCGACGTTGCATTATGAGCGTACGACTGTGTGAAGAATGTTCAGAGGATTTAACAAAAGAATATTTGTACGAGACAGAAGGAGAAAGAGCGATTGGGCGTACACGTGTGCGAATGCGACGGGAGTAATATGGTTTTGAGGCCTGCGCGGGAGGTCAGAGGGAGAGACAGGGGACTCGTGGGCAGAGGCTGGAACTCGTCGGTCGTTCCCTGACGGGAAAAGGGTCCTGAGTTTGGTTCTGTGTGAAGTGATGGAAAATAAGAGCGCGATGTGTGGGCGAGACTGGAACTTGGTATGTTTTATTATATTGCTTCTTGCTTGATTGCAATATAATCTCACAGAATCGTCACATTAAGGACTTGTTCCGTATGTCGTTTTAGTTAAATTCTCCCTCAGTTAAAATGCCCGCAACCTCTATAATATTTGCGAAGTATTGTGAAGATAGATTCTGTGTGATTAACTAAATAACCTTGTTTTGTGCTAAAGAATCTAACTATCATCTTAAACGATATTCATAAGACAGAATATGTATGATTTTAGTTTGGTTGAGCCTGACTATTCACAAGTCGTATATATCACTAGCAGATATGATTATTGCTAACTGAAGTGTTCAATATCCCTGGGGTTTTATACTTACAAATTGTACTCTTGATAGACCGGAACTAGCGAGAAGTCAGCGCTCGCTATAACCTAAAACCTTGTTCAGAACAATAATAATAGTATGTGAGTCTTTATAAAAATGTAATTTAAGTAATAAAGACTTGCCAGACGCACTTACGGCTGTAAAGTTGTGTACTCTTTGGTTGTAAAAGTTGAGTAGTCAAAGTAAAGTCCAAGGCTCCCAGTAAGTTACAGAAGCGTACAGTGGTTGTAGTATTGTTGGCTTGACGGAAATGCATAATCTAAAATATTTATATTACCTTTTCGTTGCTGCCATAAGTCTACTTTATCTAAAGTAAGCTAACCTTACTTTATGTAGACAAATTTAATACAAATTTATATACATCCATAATTTAATGAGCGATAGCACACAGGACTTGTATAATTCTATTATAATATCAAATTTGTACTGTCAAATGCTAGAATAAATAGCTCTATAAAATATAGGGCTGAAATCAATGTAATGTGGAGTTTTACGCCTACAAATGTAAGGTTTCTCCACAATTTGAGTCAAATAAATTCATAATTAATTTTTAGACTCAACCAAGACATTTTATTTATTTTACCCCCTGCATGCAACATTGAGGCTTCCTTGAGGGAGTCTACGAATTCCCTTCGCTTAGAATTGACTGAAATAATGTAACTCGCATTCTGGTAATTTCTGAATTGAGCCCCTCAGTGGGGACGTGTATGAGCTGATATGATACTAGACGATTAGGTACGATACATTGTGTCTCGTGTGTGTTCCGCTTCCAGCAGCTTCAGCAGGCTAAGGCACATAAGGCCAGTCTTAAGGGGGTAGGGACCGCCACATCTGGTACGCGTGACCAGGATCAAAGCGTTGCGTTAACTAAAAGAAACGCACCTTTGGAAACCTGAATTAAAAATAAATAAATAAATAAATAAATAAATAAATAAATAAATAAATAAGTATAACACAACGTAATTAGCGGGTCCATTGAAAAAAAAATAATAATAAAATTAAACATATCATAAGTACATAATGTTTCATTACAGTTCATAGTATGAGAAAAGAGAAAAACCATTTTCCCTAAATAGGTTAATTTAAATCGGTTCAGCCGTTCATGCGTGAAGCGATAACCAAGGAAAAAGAAATTCATTCTTCTATAGATATGAATTAATATTTAAATATATTTATTCAAATTAAAATTCAAATAACTTTTTATTGTACATCAAAACCAAATACATAACATGCAAAGTTTAAATTAAAACTAAGAAACGTACAATTAAGGGGGTCTTATCGCTGAGAGCGATTTCTTCCAAACAATCCAGTGCTCGGAGAAAAAGCACGGAGACAGGTAGTACGCGAGCAACAATAACAGAAAATTTAATGACTAATTATGAAGGGCGAGGGCATTTACTTCGATCAATTTAATAATGTATTTTAAATTATCCACGATTTTAACGACCCCTCACATTCTCAAATCGGTCCAACAGTTTAGGCTATAGAATCGAATCAACGGGGAGACAGACATACAAACATCTAGAAGGAAAAGTTACATTCTCTTCAAAGCGTACGAGGCGGGTTTTACGACGGTTGTACAGAAAAAAAAAAAAATGCTTTCTATAAGTTGTGCAGTGCTATTGTTTTACAACGAACAATAAGACGGGTCGACCCAAATGCTGATCAGGTACATACTTGAACAACCCCATCAAAACCATAGATGTGACAAATGTTAGCCAAGTTCAATTCAAAAAAAAAAATGTATATCTTGGTTGTACGCTACGGCGACAAAAGGATTGAGATCTAGATGGATGCCAAGTTCTGTTAATATATCCCGAGATCTACTCATGAGAATAAAATACTTCATAAACGAATATGATGGTAATTATTAGAACATTCAGACGAAAAATATTTAGATTTAAATAAAACTAATGTAGCTAACTTTTGTCTAACTTTATGTATTTTTTCCCCTCGCGGAAGGAAAAAGGAAATGTTTGATACATTAAATAATAATAATTAAACATTAAGATATAATAATAACAATGTCGCTTCTAAAAAAGCTTGTATCTGAGGGTTAAGCTTTTGACAACTATCTTAATTTCCGGGTTTTTCGCTTCAAAAGGTCGATACGCTATTAAAAGTAGGTACTCGTAGATTCCTTCGTTCATAAATAATTCGTTAATAAATACGCCGGAGAAGTTTGCATAGACTCAGGACACGTTAAGTGGTTGGGTTGTGTAGGCAGATGTGTTGTGAAAAGACAGTTTTTGTCGGTGTGGTTTTTATTTTAAATTCCAGGGCTGCTTGGCGAGACTGGAGATGGCGTCAGTTGCTGAGAGGTGCAAGCGAGCCGAGGAATTTAACGCGCACATGCAGGCTACGTTGCGTTGGCGCCTACTGAGGACAAAAAACGGGGTCTTCTACCTGTGACGCTGTGCGAGTGTACGCGCCGGCGCGGCCATTTTTACGAAACATGGAATATTTTTGTGAAAGTTAAGTTTTGCACACTTTAGAAGTTATAAGATATCACCGTGCCCAATCTTCGTAGACCAACAGTTAATATTTAATAAATAATATTTAGTAAAAGGAGTAATATTTAGTAAAAGGGTCAATGAATTAAGAACTTAATAAAGCAAGTATGCTTCAGGAACAACATATAAATAACTTATTAACAAATACCTAACTACTTGATAACTGAATAATATGTTCGCAAATCGATTTAAGATGGATAGAATTTTAATGCTTTTAAAACAAATACATTAAATATTTAGACAAAAGAAAATACATTAAGCAAAGGCGGACTTATCCCTTTCGGGATCTCTTCCAGTCCACCTTGGAATTCAGTCTTCAGAATAGTGAGCTGTATGTGTTGGTTTAGAAAAGTCGCGTCGTGTGTGAGTCGGGCCCGTCCATCGAGGGTTCCGCATTATCAAGCTCCAGACAAAGAACCATTGAAATTGATAAAATAAACGGGACAACAAAAGTGAATAAGACGATGTTAAATCAGGAAAATTAGTAATTAAAAATGTGAATAACGAAGGTACAGAATTGGCACTTAATTTATAATTGATTAACTTTTAATTTTAATTTTTATTTCAGTTATGTCACCTTGCTTTACTTATTAGTTCCGATAACAGCGATAAGCTTAGACATAAGGCCAGTCTTAAGGGGGTAGGGACCGCCACATAGGCTTGGTTATATGCATAAGGTCGATGGCCTGTGCCGCGAGTTAGCTAAAAAGGAGAGATAACAGCATATGAAGTTGAATTGTTTAAGCGTCTTGTTTAAGGATTGACACACGTTAAAATTTGGCTTTTCTGGACGCCTTCAGAAGGGGAAGCCCGTTCTTAAAGCAAGAAGCAAAGATAGTAATATGAAACCTCGATTCAGACACCTTCAATTCTGCAACCAGAAAAAAAAAAAATCTCATCCAATTGGAATTTTTTTTTTGCAATTGGAAAGATTCCAATATGACTATACTGTGTCTAACATTTTGTATCTCTTTACAGCGTGAAAACGCGAACGGATGTTTGGAGGCATCACATTCTCGTTGTCAGGGAGGGGCGTGTGATGGCCTGAAACGCCATCCTTATTTCAGAACCGCACGGAACCCTAGAATAATTAGGTGTTAAGAACTGATGTGTTGTTATTACTAGAGAGACGGCGAGGTTGCCATTTTTATCTATTCAAACATGTGCTTGGGGCTTGCGACGTTGCATTATGAGCGTACGACTGTGTGAAGAATGTTCAGAGGATTTAACAAAAGAATATTTGTACGAGACAGAAGGAGAAAGAGCGATTGGGCGTACACGTGTGCGAATGCGACGGGAGTAATATGGTTTTGAGGCCTGCGCGGGAGGTCAGAGGGAGAGACAGGGGACTCGTGGGCAGAGGCTGGAACTCGTCGGTCGTTCCCTGACGGGAAAAGGGTCCTGAGTTTGGTTCTGTGTGAAGTGATGGAAAATAAGAGCGCGATGTGTGGGCGAGACTGGAACTTGGTATGTTTTATTATATTGCTTCTTGCTTGATTGCAATATAATCTCACAGAATCGTCACATTAAGGACTTGTTCCGTATGTCGTTTTAGTTAAATTCTCCCTCAGTTAAAATGCCCGCAACCTCTATAATATTTGCGAAGTATTGTGAAGATAGATTCTGTGTGATTAACTAAATAACCTTGTTTTGTGCTAAAGAATCTAACTATCATCTTAAACGATATTCATAAGACAGAATATGTATGATTTTAGTTTGGTTGAGCCTGACTATTCACAAGTCGTATATATCACTAGCAGATATGATTATTGCTAACTGAAGTGTTCAATATCCCTGGGGTTTTATACTTACAAATTGTACTCTTGATAGACCGGAACTAGCGAGAAGTCAGCGCTCGCTATAACCTAAAACCTTGTTCAGAACAATAATAATAGTATGTGAGTCTTTATAAAAATGTAATTTAAGTAATAAAGACTTGCCAGACGCACTTACGGCTGTAAAGTTGTGTACTCTTTGGTTGTAAAAGTTGAGTAGTCAAAGTAAAGTCCAAGGCTCCCAGTAAGTTACAGAAGCGTACAGTGGTTGTAGTATTGTTGGCTTGACGGAAATGCATAATCTAAAATATTTATATTACCTTTTCGTTGCTGCCATAAGTCTACTTTATCTAAAGTAAGCTAACCTTACTTTATGTAGACAAATTTAATACAAATTTATATACATCCATAATTTAATGAGCGATAGCACACAGGACTTGTATAATTCTATTATAATATCAAATTTGTACTGTCAAATGCTAGAATAAATAGCTCTATAAAATATAGGGCTGAAATCAATGTAATGTGGAGTTTTACGCCTACAAATGTAAGGTTTCTCCACAATTTGAGTCAAATAAATTCATAATTAATTTTTAGACTCAACCAAGACATTTTATTTATTTTACCCCCTGCATGCAACATTGAGGCTTCCTTGAGGGAGTCTACGAATTCCCTTCGCTTAGAATTGACTGAAATAATGTAACTCGCATTCTGGTAATTTCTGAATTGAGCCCCTCAGTGGGGACGTGTATGAGCTGATATGATACTAGACGATTAGGTACGATACATTGTGTCTCGTGTGTGTTCCGCTTCCAGCAGCTTCAGCAGGCTAAGGCACATAAGGCCAGTCTTAAGGGGGTAGGGACCGCCACATCATGAAGAGTTATTTTTTGTGATTTCAGTAAAGTTTTAGAACCAAAGTTGTTCAATATGATGAATAGAAGCCCTAGTTAACGGAACCTACACCAATTTTTTTACACCTGTATAATAGAACTTGAACACATCTATGTATTGAATTTAATTCCTTGTTCACTTTAGGAGACTAACTTAATGAATACGTATTTGAATGTCGTCATCAGCCGAAAGAAGTCCACTGCAAAAAAAGGTCTCCCCAAGGATTCCTGCGCAGTCCTGCGCTGCATTGCTCTTAGAACAGATGGCCGTTTGGGCAATAAAGTTTTTGAGTGGGGACCGCGCACCGAAAGACGTAGCGTGGGCAGGCCTCCCACTCGGTAGACGACCTGGTAAATGGTCGCGGCAAGTCGCTTGGTTCAGACTTGATTATCCCATTTAATGGTTGCAGCAATAAAATACTGCTGTTAGAACCCTTAATGAAAGACAGCACTTGGAAATTTAACCCACCTAAACATAACAAAGCTCTTAGCAAACATATACTTACAGAAAGTTGGTCTAAAACTTCATTACGAGTGGTTAAATAAAATAACATAATTTTAAGAGATTTTTTTAATAAGCATACATACCACTAAACAGGGTAAAAACATCAAACTTCAGTCGCAAAAACTATAATTTTGCTATATAGGTAGACATTTTCAGGGGGCAATATGGAGAAGTACCTTGTCCGTTTCAGCCGCACGAAAATTTTGGACACTTTTAGGTACAAGCTTTTATGTGGACAGAATTTCAATTATTTCGTTTTCTTATCAGGAAACCTTTTCATTTGATACCCATATCATGGGGGTTAAAAAAAATAACTGGCCTGCCATTTTTGGGAGTCCACCATTATTGGATTTAGAATGAAGTCACCTAGCTTACCATGCATTGCCATCCAAACTTTACGTGTATGCAAAATTTTAGCTCAATCGGAAACAGGGAAATGGGTCAAATTTCACTTACTTACATACATACCCATACAAACATTCATACAAAGGAATATTGTAAAGTAAACAATAAGTAAAGTTTGTAAAAAGATTTTAAAATCTTTTTATAAACTTTTATTTAAACGAACGTATAGCTATCACCGGAAAACGTAGTGCAGGCAGGCCTCCCACTCGGTGGACCGATGACCTGGTGAAGGTCGCGGGAAGCCGCTGGACGAGGGCTGCGCAGAACCGGTCGTCGTGGAAATCCTTGGGGGAGGCCTATGTCCAGCAGTGGACGTCTTCGGCTGATATGATGATGATGATAGCTGTAATTTATATATTAGGTACATAGGGTATAATTGATTACATCCTATGTACCTAATATTTAAATGATAGCTATACATTCTCTTATGTGTCGGTATTTTATAGTAAATCAGCAGTCTCATCTATAAAACGTGGTGTTATTTCCTTTTACGGCCTTTTGTCTTGAAGTTTACGCCTTTTTCACGATACACTCGTACCTACACGTATACGTAAGTGAAAAGCTATCTCGTGAAAATGTCGTAAATGCGTATCAGAGGCATATCAAATAGGAGATATTTCGAATTTTGTGATATTTTGACACCTATTTGTGAGATGAGGAATATTTTTATAGGTATTTTCGTAAGTGACACTTGAAACATCTATAATGAGTGATTTTCCAGTTTGTTTAATATTATAACATTCATGGATTTGAAACACAAAATAATTGAAAATTTCAAACCCGACTGTACAAAAAGGTAACCCCTCTTTTTTGGCCAGTCGGATAAAAATGTATCCTAAGTCACTCATGGGATTAGGACAAATCTAACGACAAATGGGATTAAGACAAATCTAACGACAAATGGGATTAAGACAAATCTAACGACAACCTCGCACTCCGAAATCCATCAAACCGCTTTAGGCTTCAGAGCGTGCCAAAGAAATAAATATACATAAATACACTTGAAAACATAACCCTCCTTTTGGTGCAATCGGGTAAAATACGATTTAAATATTTTTAACACGTAGTGGTAGTTAGACTTACGCAGTCTCTTACCATTACAAATATTACTCGACATACCCAGAAAAATTCAAGATGCTTTAAATTAGGTAACTTAAAACAACCATATCGAACCGCCTCCGTAGCTCAGAGGCAAAGTTCACTGGCTTTACACAGGAGGTCGCGGGTTCGATTCCCGGCGGGGTCAATTGTAAGACTCGGTTTGGTTGGTGGTTGGGCATTTTCTTAGTCCGCCTGGCTAGCTACCACCATCTTATCTAAGTCTTGCCGCCAAATATCAATGTTGATATCATTGGTGTGTTCCGCCATGAAGATAAGATAGCCAGTTTCCCCATTGCGTTGGGGAATCTTGGTAAGCCCGCTTCCATCTTCGGCAACATCGTCACTTACCACCAGGTGAGATGTTGTCAAGGGTTTACCAATTGTGAATAAAAAAAAATAAAAAAAAATATCTCAGCAAAATTAAATTTATCTCCCTCGTAGCTCTCAATACGACTTGACCACCGTTTTGTCAATCTGCTACACTTGAGCACGTAACCGTTACAGTTTCCACTCCAAATACACTTGACACAAGTTCTATAGTCGAAGGTTAGTGACGATCGCTCGATTGGCAAGGCTAGACCACTTCATACAACGGACGAGAAATAACATTTCCAACAACAAATGAGGTAGCAAACGAATTTACGGCGAAATCCTTTACGTTCGAGAACTAAACTAGTGCCAGTCTGCATCCATCGAGGTGACGGGGGGAAATCTAGAGAGAGCGGCAGGGAGTAAAAACTGTACCAAATTTCAGCTTTGTATAGCTGTACTGGTCTTTGAAAAAAACAGATGTGACATACCGACGGATAGATAGATAGACAGACAGACATGGCGAAACTAGAAGGGTACCTAGTTTGACTACGCAATCCTTAAAAACAGCCAGCTAAGAAAATAATAAATCTGTAACTAAACCGAGTCATCTCAAGCGATTCAATATTGAAGAATCAGTAATTACTTATTAATTAGAGGAAGTTCTAAACGCTCAACTACGAAGTTGGCTTCAGCCTTGTATTACACAACTTGTGGTCGCCGAGCTCCTGACCTCCCAACTTCGAGATTGGTGGCGAAGTTCTGAGGTCCTAGATATCGCGTGCTTCCTAGTAACTGGGGATGGGTTATAGAAGCCAACAGCAGAAACGGAAATACACGTTGTTCTCACATTTTTAGAAGTGTAAAAGAGATTCAATTTAAAGACAGTCGGGTAAAAATGTATCTTATGTCACTTTTGGGATCAAGATGAACCCCTAAAGACACCTCGCAATCCAAAATCCATCAAGTCGTTTAGGCTACGGGCCAAAGAAACCGATATACATACACTTGAAAAACATTACCCTCCTTTTTGAACAGTTAGGTAAAAGAGATAACTTAAAATGCCTATTTAAAGTTTTACAGAAACGAAAGAGAAACTTTAACGTTTGTTACATCACTATTATAGGCGACGGGCAGCGATCCAAGAGTTTGTAAGTAGCACTTGGCCTTTACTAGAAGAAACGGGGAGCGTGACAGTCGGCTTGGTAAGCAGTGCCGGCTTACAATCTACTACGGCTTATCTTAATGAGACCAACTTTTACAATAGAAATAAAATAATTAATAGCATTTCAGAGGCGAAGGCATGGATAATAGGCAGGTTTAGTAAACAAGAAAAGGAATAATAGAAAGATGTAGACGAGAAAAAAGTGAACGGTTGACCAAGCCAAAGAAAAAAAAATTCGAGCGAGACCTACAGTACTCGCATATGATGTGTAACATGTGACAAAATACTTTAGGTTAGTTAGATTTGATGACGATATTGTACCTGGGTGGCGGATCTGACAGTAACGAAAAAAACCGATCAAGTGCGAGTCGGACTCTCGTAAAGTAAAATTCCGCGCTTTCGCGACTTCCTGTTACACATTTCCGTCCCATTTCACGAAATCACTGTTACACATTTCCGTCCCATTTCACGAAATCACTCCCACAAATTGCAGGAAAGCGAGAGCAAAGCTCATTCGTCAGATCGAATAGCGCGCGCTTTCGCGACTTCCTGTTACACATTTCCGTCCCATGTTACACATTTCCGTCCCATTTCACGAAATCACTCCCACAATTTGCAGGAAAGCGAGAGCAAAGATGTTACACATCAAAAAGTGTGTGTGTCAGCTCCGACGTACGACTGGAGTTTACTACTTAAGTACGATTGTCTAAGATACCGCTCTTTTATGGACAGTCGAGTATAAATGTATACTATGTCACTTTTGGGATCAAGATGAACCTAACGACACCTCGCAATCCAAAGTCCATCAAGTCGTTTAGGCTACAGGCCAAAGAAACCGATATACATACACTTGAAAAACATTACCCTCCTTTTTGAACAGTTAGGTATAAGAGATAACTTAAAATGCCTATTTAAAGTTTTACAGAAACGAAAGAGAAACTTTAACGTTTGTTACATCACTATTATAGGCGACGGGCAGCGATCCAAGAGTTTGTAAGTAGCACTTGGCCTTTACTTGGAGAAACTAGGAGCGTGACAGTCGACTTGGTAAGCAGTGCCGGCTTACAATCTACTACGGCTTATCTTAATGAGACCAACTTTTACAATAGAAATAAAATAATTAATAGCATTTCAGAGGCGAAGGCATGGATAATAGGCAGGTTTAGTAAACAAGAAAAGGAATAATAGAAAGATGTAGACGAGAAAAAAGTGAACGGTTGACCAAGCCAAAGAAAAAAAGTGTGTGTGTCAGCTCCGACGTACGACTGGAGTTTACTATTTTAGTACGATTGTCTAAGATACCGCTCTTTTATGGACAGTCGAGTATAAATGTATTCTATGTCACTTTTGGGATCAAGATGAACCTAACTACACCTCGCTCTCCAAAATCCATCAAGTCGTTTAGGCTACAGGCCAAAGAAACCGATATACATACACTTGAAAAACATTACCCTCCTTTTTGAACAGTTAGGTAAAAGAGATAACTTAAAATGCCTATTTAAAGTTTTACAGAAACGAAAGAGAAACTTTAACGTTTGTTACATCACTATTATAGGCGACGGGCAGCGATCCAAGAGTTTGTAAGTAGCACTTGGCCTTTACTTGAAGAAACGGGGAGCGTGACAGTCGACTTGGTAAGCAGTGCCGGCTTACAATCTACTACGGCTTATCTTAATGAGACCAACTTTTACAATAGAAATAAAATAATTAATAGCATTTCAGAGGCGAAGACATGGATAATAGACAGGTTTAGTAAACAAGAAAAGGAATAATAGAAAGATGTAGACGAGAAAAAAGTGGACGGTTGACCAAGCCAAAGAAAAAAAGTGTGTGTGTGTCAGCTCCGACGTACGACTGGAGTTTACTATTTTAGTACGATTGTCTAAGATACCGCTCTTTTATGGACAGTCGAGTATAAATGTATTCTATGTCACTTTTGGGATCAAGATGAACCTAACGACACCTCGCAATCCAAAGTCCATCAAGTCGTTTAGGCTACAGGCCAAAGAAACCGATATACATACACGTGAAAAACATTACCGTCCTTTTTGAACAGTTGGGTAAAAAAGATAACTTGAAATGCCCATTTAAAGTTTTACAGAAACGAAAGAGAAACTTTAACGTTTGTTACATCACTATTATAGACGAAGCGACGGCCATAGCGATCCAAGAGTTTGTAAGTAACACTTGGCCTTTACTTGAAGAAACGGGAAGCGTGACAGTCGACTTGGTAAGCAGTGCCGGCTTACAATCTACTACGGCTTATCTTAATGAGACCAACTTTTACAATAGAAATAAAATAATTAATAGCATTTCAGAGGCGAAAGCTTGGATAATAAATAGGCCGGTTGAGTAAACAA
Source organism: Coleophora flavipennella (assembly GCA_947284805.1). Lineage (NCBI taxonomy): Eukaryota > Metazoa > Arthropoda > Insecta > Lepidoptera > Coleophoridae > Coleophora > Coleophora flavipennella. Next base: position 9,575,558 of record OX369257.1, on the reverse strand, counting down.
GAAAAGTATTCCTTTTAACAAAATAAGGGGGTCTCCATACAAAAAAGGTTTTTTTTTTAAACATGAAGAAACTAGCGCCATCTAGTATGATGGTACGGAACCCTTTGTGTGCCTTTCTGACTCGCACTTGGCCGGTTTTTATAGATTTTTTTATCGAAAGAATAAGCTCGTTGTTGATTTTGTGGGTCTTTAAAAATTTACCGGACAGGGGAGGCGAGTACGGAGGGCAGTAACCTACTTTTCATAGAGTCATATATGATGTTACAACAGACAATATTGACTGAACCAAAAATTAATTATGAAATGTTATTCCCTAAATTGCCCTCCCATTGAAATTTCAAAAAATCTTACACATTTTCTTTTGAACTGCGTCTTTAATTTTAAATTGCACAAATACCCAAAATTAGTACATCAATGACACAGAATAACTATGACGCCAAGCGTTCCTATTTCATACATTCTTTATACAAAGTTTATTTTTTGACACATGATAAAAAGTAACTCAAATGACTAACAGTCAACTAGCCAATTAAGGATCCAGACACACGGGCTGCATTTCGACTGCAAGCCAACTGCAAATTCGCAGTTTAGATGCAGTGCTCCTAGTTAGTTGCGCTTTAACTACATCCAAACTGCGAGTTTGCAGCTGTAATGCACTCCGTGTGTCTATCTGTCCGTCGGTATATCACATCTGTTTTTCTTAAAGACCATTATAGCTAAAAAAAGCTGAAATTTGGTACAGCTAATCTATGACCTCTAAAAAGTCATAGAATAAAATCTGTAAAATAATATTTCTGTTAGCCACACGCACCTATTTTTTACATTATTATATCAGCTCATATACGTCCCCACCGAGGGGCTCGAGCCTACCCTGAATCAGGGCGATTAGGCCTTAGTCGACCACGCGGGCCCAGTGCGGGTTGGTCGACTTCACACACAACCTTCGAGTTTCTTCGCAGGCGTGTGCAGGTTTCCTCACGATGTTTTCCTTCACCGTTAAAGCAATCGGTAATTATATGTACGTAAGTTTTTGAAAAACTCATTGGTACATTGGCCGTCCAGATTTGAACCCGGTACCTCTGGTTAGATGGACCGAGTCGTTACCGGTTGAGCCACCGACGCTTTTTGCTTTTTTACATAATATAAAATAATTTAAACGGCCGCATGTGACCAGTTTGTATGCAAAATCCATTTTAGGATCCTTTACCAGGTCCAGAACACCCAGTACTTGAATACTTTCTAACAAAATATCTATTGTATTGTAGGTATCAAATATACGTGGTGAAAGTAAGCTGAAATACTGTTTTTCTACTTCAATTTTATAATTTGCTTAATACATAACCTCAAATCATATCACTAAAGTATTCATTCCTACAAGTAGTTTTACAATGATCATTTCAAAACGTGACAACTGTACTACAATGAGAACATTTTAAATATTTTTAGAGCTTTGGCCTCAAAAATTCAATATATAATTATGACAAAATTTCATTGTGTTAGTGTGCAAGATGCCATTTAAAAAACGCGCGCGTACCTGCGCTATGGCTAAACATCGCGTGTATGGATGTTTTGACGGTTTTTAATTTCATGGTCGTAGAAAAAGTATTGTATGCCACTGCACGCAATTAGCCATTGTAATATGAGTGCTGTCTATTGTGCCACTCGGCTTGGCTTCGTGGCACAAACTAGCAATTATGTTACAATGGCTCTCATTACTAGGCAGTGCCATAAATAACTTCCTTATTTACCCAACCGCAATTGAAAACACCTTTGAAAATTGCTGTACAATAATTTACTGAAACTTCAAATTAGACAAATATTAGCTTATTTATGCGTCGGAATAAACCGTAGTAGTATATCCAATTATCCAGCGCGTATTAAACCTGTGTAACCTAATTACGTGAAAATTGACTAGACTTGGCAGGATCCACGATTACAATTCGGTTATATAGCGAAAGTTCACAGAAACTTGATTAAGGCGACGCAGCGGAAAAACAGTTGTCTCTGTTTTTTTCTTTACGTGTAAAGAGTAAAGAAAATAACCACACTTTTGCACTTAATGTATTTCGTTGTTATTTTAAAAACTACAATTCATTTAAAAATAATCTAACTGGCATATTGAAGTGTGTGTTTAGAGTAATCGATTAAGAAAACTGAGAAGTTTTAAATCGGTCTAGTTTGTCTTTAAAATGCAAAATGTTTTTTTGATATATTGTTTTCTGTTATAAAAGTTAACTAATCGTGTTTTTGCAACTGACAAAATGAAGTCATTGAAATGAAGACTCAGGTTCACATATAACTTCCATGTGTTTTGTAATTGTAGAGAAAAATCGAGATCCATGCCACCGAAATTTTCAATGCGTCGCCTTAAATTAAAATATGAAGCCGTGTGACTTCAGGGTTCATTTTGGTTTAATTAACTTGTACTTGTGGGTATGAATTTATAATTAAGTATTTTAATATGCGCCAAGTGTACCTACTTGAAAGTACCGACGCTGCAGGTTACCAATTAATTTTCAAAATTAGTTTTTTTACGATCAATCGCGAATTTTCCTCAATTTATGTCGTTGGCAGATTTATTAAGAGTGTTAAGTAGAATGAAATGATGAATTTCAGAAATATTTAACCCCACTTTTTGGCCACACGGTTAAAAATGTATCCTATGCACCTCGCACTCCAAAACAAGTCAACAAACAAACAACAAACAAGTTTTGTCAGTTGCAGATACACTCGAAAAACAGAATCTCCTTCTGGCGCAGTCGGGTAAAGTAAATTTTTATTTATTAAAAACTGTGCCGGCGACTTCGTCCGCGTGGAGGTTTTGAATTTTTCCCGCGGGAAATCTTGAAAATTTTTCGGGATAAAAAGTATCCTATATGTTAACCCGAACTATAAGGAACCACCATACAAAATTTCATCAAAATTGGCCTGGTAGTTTTTGCGTGATGCGCGGACATACAGACAGACAGACACAAAGACAAAAATTCCAAAAGTTGGTGTTTTGGCTTCTTTATCGTTAGTAATGTCCACCACAGTTATTATTTTCCAAAAATATTTCATGTACAGATACGGCCCCGTTACAGTTTTATTAATGTACTAGCTTTTGCCCGCGGCTTCGCCCGCGTGGAGATCGTTTTTATGACTGTCTTTTAGGGTAAGTGGTGCGCGAGCCGCAAGCGGCTCTCGAGCGCGGACATGAGTTTTTCTCAGATCCCTCAGGAACGATATCGGGCTATTCTGATTAGAAGTCTATGTCACTTCCCACACCCTCAACCAATTGTATACAAAAAAAACCACTTCAGTCCGTAACTCCGTTGTGACGCTGACGTGCGCGAGCGCGGAAATGAGTTTTCCCCAGATCCCTCGATCACCATGTAAGAATATGATTATTAGTAAATTATGTCATTTCCCATCCTCTCAGCCATTTCTGTGCATTCCATTGCTCTATTGCAGTGTTAAAGAAACTAACCACAAAAAAGAGTATATTTACAGTATCCTCAGAAACTGCATCGGATTATCAAGACTGCATACCCTAAATTAGGGCGATCGGGCCTTTGTCGACCACGCGGGCCCAGTGCGGGTTGGTCGACTCCACACACAACCTGCGAGTTTCTTCGCAGGCGTGTGCAGGTTTCCTCACGATGTTTTCCTCCACCATAAGAGCGTCGGATAAACGTACATATGAAACATAAATTCGAAATCACCTCCCGGACAGGAGACGGTGGCCCTAGCCATTATGCCAACGTCATTAGAACATGAAAACAATATGACACGAAAAGTTATACATAAAAATCATTGAATGTCATTGATACCTTTGACAAGAGTAGGCCAGTTCACACGGACAGCACCCGGTCACGAGTATAAAGCGAGAGTCAGCCATCGCTCCCATCAACCATATTAGAGGGAAAGAAACGACCCGGCTCCCGATGCGCCACCATTTATTGTTATAGCTACAATAGAAATACATCATCTCTGAAAATTTCAACTATCTAGCTATCACGGTTCACGAAAAACAGCCTGGTGACAGACAGACAGACGGAAGGACAGCGAAGTCTTAGTAATACGGTCCCGTTTTGACCCTTTGGGTACGGAACCCTAAAAAGTGGTCACTTTTAGCCTACAACCTATCTGTAACTACAGCTAATTATATGTCACAGAGTTGATCTTGAGCTGATAGTTTCTAGTATAAACCTCTACCTCTTCTTCATTTTCATCGTTTTTTTTTTGTTAAATTATGTACTCAACGAGTAGTTATTTTTTAACTGATGGAGGCGCTAGTTAGGTTAGGGGCTCCCCCTCAAAGATCACAGATCACAAACAATTCTATTAAATAATAGCAAAGTTTAGCCGCGATTACACTTCACTACATGTAGTGCACTACATCTAGTGCACTACATCTAGTGCACTACATCATGTAGGACACTGGATATAGTAAAGGTCAGTGCATGTAGGAATGTAGGATCCTAACTTAGGACGATAGGAAGAGCCCGACCGTCCTACATGGCCTAGTGCATTACTAATATAGTGCAGCGTCCACATAGGATGCTCAGTCTTGCCGCGGCATCCGATGCGAGTGTATGTGTATAAAATAATATGTTCTAAATATAGCCTGTCACTAAATTTAATAGGTGATCAAATTGTGTATTATTTTCATTCTGAGGAAATTTCTGAAATCTTCTGGATCTAAAATGTTAATTTTGCTCAATTTGTTTCTTAGAAGCAGATACTGCTTCACCAAACATTTTCTTTTCTTTTTTGACTTAGTAATACCCGCTGTTACGGCAAAGGCAATGCCGATTTTTTGCACGTTAGAAATCACGGCCGCCATGTTCTGTGTTTGGTCTCTGACTGAGTTAGAGTTCCTATGTAGTGTAAACAAAATGCCCTAGTTAGTGGCACTACATGTAGTGAAGTGTAATCGCGGCTTTAACCTAGCATGAATGCCACGTTGCATACATGCAAATCTTGATTTCAAATTCCGTTTCATATTCTGCAAACGTATATCTACTGACTATGTTGGACGCGTCATTTTCATTATCGTATGCAAATGCTTCCAGTTGGTCGGATATTGGAATATGGCGGACTGTGTAAGTTTAAGTTCTAGTATGCTATACTGTTGTTCTAGTATATGGTACCTATTATAAAACTTATGGTAAGGGATAGTTATGGTCGCTTACTATGTTAGTACTCATATATATACTTTGCTATGAGCCTTTTAAGAAGGCTCAAGGTCACGTAAAGGGCAATGGAACGAGCTATGCTTGAAATTTTCCTACGCAATCAAATCAGAAATAGGGAGATCCGCAGGAGAACCAAAGTAACCGACATAGCTCACAGAATCGCTAAACTGAAGTGTTAGAAGGCAGGGCACATAGCTCGTTGAACAGATGGCCCTTGGGGCAGTAAAGTTCTTGAGTGGCGACGTAACGCAGGAAGGCCTCCCACGCGGTGGACCGACGACCTGGTGAAGATCGCGGGAAGCCTCTGGATGCGGGCAGCACAAGACCGGTCGTCGTGGAAATCCTTAGAGGAGGCCTTTGTCCAGCAGTGAACGTCTTTCGGCTGATATGATAATGGTAAGGGAGCTTAGTTTTGCTTGTGGTTGGTATAAATCATCCCAACTACATTCAATTCTTCTATCGTGTTTGCTGCAAGTCATATCTCCTGCCCAGTATGTGGCCACCTTAACGGCGCTATAGGCAGCGTCCATTAGCTACGTTGGTTGGTTCACAATCTATAGTTTGACGGTTCTTTTTAGGGTTCCGTCTTAAAGGGTAAGCAACGGGACCCTATTACAAAGCCTCCGCTGTCCGTCCGTCTGTCTGTCTGTTACCAGGTTGTATTTCATGAACCGTAATAAATAGTTGAAATTTTCAGAGTGTGTATTTATCTATTTCTATTGCCAACATAACAGTTTTGGTTTCACATGTATTTTTAATTTAGTTCTATCGTAACGGTAATAATAATATATACATTTGTAAAACTTGGTGTGGTTATAGTACTAATTCTGAAGTAAAACAACAAGCAATAAAAACTGACCAAGTGTATGTCATAATCGCGCTAAGAATTCCGAACTGAATAAAAAAAAAATTATGTCGCTCGCTGAATGTCTTTTGTTAGAAAGAGGTACATCAGGCACAGATTACTAATTAGTTACTTGCATCAGGTATCTTTGTAATAGTTGTGTGGAGAAATGTGGTGGTACGGAACCCTTGGGGCCCCAATCTGACTCGCACTTGCCAGTTTTTGTACAGTGGTTTTTAGTGCCGTTTAAATCTTAACAAGTAGGTAGCAATGGGGCAAATACAACTTTCGCAGAACCGATCAACCGCTAGACAAAGTGAGCTCTGGAGTGGAGACCGCTTGGAGTGACACCCCCCGGCAAAGTGAATATAATACTAGCTGTTTCTCGCGGCTTCACCCGCGTGGACAACGTTTCTATGAGTTTTATAATATGTACAGATGTGAAAATGTTTTTGCTTGCTACATCTATACGCTTCAACACATCAACCAACGTTGACTTAATTTAGTATGCAGGTAGCCTGTGTCATGGAGAAGGACATGTGAAAAAAGCATAGTCCGATACAGTTCCTGAGGGTACTGAAAATGAAAAAGGCTCGTTCTATAACATTGCACCGCAGGAACGGATTGTCCTGATTTTTTGCATAGAGGTGCTTGAGAGTGTGCCCTATCTGAGACACGGTTGAGGTGGTATGCGGCGGCCAGAGGATCATATGACCAGGAAGGTTCTGACGCTTGATACCGGCCCAAAAAGGCGAGGACGACCCCTACTTACTTGGTAGTCAGTCATCAACAACGACCTGAAGAAGACCCAAGCAGATGACTCGATGACCCAGGACAGACGTGCCTGGCGAAAGATGACTAGGAGAGTCGACCCCAAATGAAATGGGATAAGGCTAGGCAAAGAGAGAGGTGCTTGAGAGTGTGGGAACTGATACAGACTACTAATTAGCATACCCTGAGATAGCTCCCGAGGGATCTGGAGTAAATTCCTGTCTACGTTCGCGAGCCGCCGCACAACTCACCCTCAGAGACAGATATAAAAACGTTGCTCACTTGAGAGAAGCCGCGGGCAAAAACTAGTTTAAAATGTATTCAATAACTGCTATCTTCATATTATTCCTTTTGCTGCATTTCAGTGATTCAGGTGATTCAATGCATTAATTTGGAGGTCAACATGTCCGTATTTTAGTTTACAAATCCATGCGTAACGACTTGCTTTTCCCTAGGCAGACTTTAAAACAACTTCCTAGCTATTCCAACTACTAAACATAAATAATAAGCGGCGATATATATATAGATACTTCAAGTTCCTTACTGCACCCTCGGGATGAAAGCTCGGACCCCATTTGCGAAGTTTGCCTCGCTGCTGTCCGTTGACTCCAGATAAGACAAACGTGACAGTTTTTTTAGAGGCTACTTTGTTCTGACGTTTTTAAATACTAAATCTGATATATTTAGTTACCTACTTCAGAGGCAGATAATTGTGTAAATAGCTATAAAGAAAATAATGCTACAATAAGATAATTGAAAACGCTAAACACGTTAAGAAACCGACTTCCATCGCAACAACTTAGTACATTTTTGCATTATTATTTTTGTTTTTTTGTTAATTTTCTAATAAAGTACTACACCGATTTTGATAAACTTTATATGGGACCACACGGGAAGCTTTCAAATAAAAAAACGGTTGTCTGTAAAGTCGGTTTACTGACGATAGTTGAACGTGACAACGTCATAAGAAAATACTGATGGAATGGTTTCATAATATCGAAAGAATCATTACCTTTATCGCCGCAATTATCATTGCTATAAACAATTGACACCACATTCACTTTTCACTGCACTTCATACTTGACGAGAACATGTAAATGTATTGTATAGCAGCTGTCCACGCGGACGCATCGCTCACTCAAGTAGGAGAGAGACAGATGTCGAACGCTGCCGAACGCGGAGGCCAATTGTGCCTCTTTGTCGCTCGTTGCACGCTCTCGCTTGCACTTCAAGCCTTAAACGGAACGCCTCACGGAACGCCTCAGAGCGAGGTAACGACGCATTTTTTCGTGCGTGCAGCCGGCTCCATCGAATTATAAGACGTTATCACGTCAATAAAAATACAACAAAATACTTGAATAAAATTTATTGTTTAAATTTCTAATCAATTGTTAAAATTAAAATTTTGATTTTATTATTTTAACAATATAATTAATTTTTTTCAATTAGTTACTTAATTATTTTTGCAAATTTAATTGTAATTTGTTATAAAAAAGTAATATTTTTATATAATTCATTATAAGAATAAACAATCATTAAATTATTGTTTATAAGTCTTACATTTAAAATTTAAAATTTGGAAATATTATTTTAATAATATAATTAATTTTTTTCAATTAGTTACTTAATTATTTTATTAATATTATTTCAATAAACATTATTTTAATAATATAATTAATTTTTTTCAATTAGTTACTTAATTATTTTTGCAAGTTTAATTGTAATTTGTTATAAAAAAGTAATATTTTTAAATAATTCATTATAAGAATAAACAATCATTAAATTATTGTTTATAAATCTTACATTTAAAATTTAAAATTTGGAAACATTAAAATTTTCGTAAATCTAGTTTTTAAAAAGCCCGCTTCAATGTGTTTAATATAGGAGAAAATGTTCCCTTTGACGGATGGCTGGTCCAACCTGTCATTTCAGACACGTTGTTGTGATATATGGAAGATTTAATATTAATGTTTTAATTTTTTTAAATCATAATAACACTCGATAATTATTTCGATTGAATAGTAAAGTCATCGATTTTTTACTCATCGTGAAATAGTTCTGTTAACTTATTGTTTTAATTTTGTCAATTATAGCATAACCTATAATCGCTGCACTAGCGGACCGATGCTATTCATTTTAATGATGAAAGCACGAATATTCGACAATATATCACTGAATATATAATTAATATCGAAAGAATCATTACCTTTATCGCTGTAATTATCGTTGTTATAAACAAGAACAACACATTCACTTTTCACTGCACTTGATACTCGATCAAAACATGTAGATGTACTATAGTATAGCAGCTGTTCACACAGACACATCGCTCACTCAAGTAGGAGAGAGACGGATGTCGAACGCTGCCGAACGTAAAGGCCGATTGTGCTTCTTTGTCGCTCGTTCGCGCTCTCGCTTGCACTTCAAGACTTACACGGAACGCCTCAGAGCGAGGTAACGACGCATGACGGAACGCCTCAGAGCGAGGTAACGACGCATGAGTCATGTTTTTTCGTGCGTGCAGCCAGCTCTATCGAATTATAAGACGTTGTCACGTCAAAAGAATCATAAAAATCGATTCACCCAGTCAAAAGTTACATAAAAAAAAACATACAGTCGAATTGAGAACCTCCTCCTTTTTGGAAGTCGTTTGAACATAAAAGCATATGCATATAACGCAAAGAAAATTACATGTATACTTGCGGGGGCGGGGATAAAAGTGAATGCGTTCTGAAATGTATTATATTCAAATCCAGATATGGCACATTAACTTCAGGCTTCTGTTTGAGAACCATTTTCTTAAGATTAAATTAAGAAAATGGTACACATGTTATTTCGCATTGCTCACGTAGACTCGTGATTAGTAGATTAAAAGCAGACATCGGCAAATAAAACCCACAAGGCCTCTCTAAATGTATACTGCTTTAATGCTCTTTTGTAAACGTAAGCTTTTTTTGTATACTTATTTGTTACGAAAATACTGTTAAAAAAAGTTCCTCTTATTTTACCCAAAACCTGTTCTATATCACTAACACAGTCTAAGATATGGATTCTTAGACTGTGTCACTAGTACATAAACAAAAAACATATATGTGCTTAAAAAACGTACGTCCTTCACGCCTTCCCCAGCGGCTAAACCAATGGTCCGATGACATCAAATTTGGAAATAAGGAGTTTTATGATATTTTTTCTAAGGATTATGAGCGAATTTTGGCTGGGCTGCCATACAACAAAAACCAAAAAATCCAAAAAATCTCAAATAGGCTTTAACGATTTTGATGATACCTTGTAAGTACTTAGTATTTAATAATAATGTACTATCAAGCGTCGGTGGCTCAAAAAGCGTCGGTGGCTCAACCGGTAACGACTCGGTCCTTCTAACCAGAGGTACCGGGTTCAAATCTGGACGGCCAATGTACCAATGAGTTTTTCAAAAACTTACGTACATACTTACCGATTGCTTTAACGGTGAAGGAAAACATCGTGAGGAAACCTACACACGCCTGCGAAGAAACTCGAAGGTTGTGTGTGAAGTCGACCAACCCGCACTGGGCCCGCGTGGTCGACTAAGGCCTAATCGCCCTGATTCAGGGTAGGCTCGATCCCCTCGGTGGGGACGTATATGAGCTGTAATGATGATCAAGTGGCGGCATTGGTTATTCTGGCAAATTTCTCAAAGGTATAGGCGTTATTCTACGTCCATTTTTTCTTCGGGATTTTCTTCATGAAACAATCTGCTTCTATCTGTTGCTTGCATACTTTAGGCTATGAAAGAAATCTACTGCTATTAAGTAGTTTTGACGTGTTGTTGTTTTTACGTTTTCGCGAGAAAGTATGTGAAGTGCTCCTGTACAATTCATTTCTTTATCTAACTTCTGACGTTTGATTTATAAAGTATAGAACTTAATTTAAATTTGAAATGTCTTGATCTTCGCTTAATATTATTAACGAGGAAAGCTCCGGTAAGTACAATTAGTCAACCAGAATTGTTTGACTTCTTAAGTTCTGAACCGTCTCCAAATTTGTTATTTTGAACTTTGGTTTTCTTAAGAGACGAATTGTCCTGTGGCAGCGAATAAATAGGACCTGCTTTTATAAATAGGGAATTGGAGTTTTTATTTATTAGCATCGATTTATCTTACAAGCAAATCACCTGACATGGATTTTACACCGTTGTAAAAAGTAACCAAAATGTATTAAAAACCAACCAAATAAAGAATATCCCTAATTCAAAATTCCCAGCACAGTAATATAGTACATTACTGCAGCGGCCAGCAAAAGAGGCATTGATGGACGAACGTGTAAATGTGGGCGAAGGCGAAACTGGGCACACATACGTAAGTCCATGAATGCCTAGTTGTGGCCAATGCTTGTATAGTACTTTTCGTAAATAAAAACTTCTATAATTACTTTTCAAAATCAATGACGAACAACGAACAACAATAGTTTTTCACTCGACAAAGTATTTATTATTATTTTTTCAGTAAACAGTGTTCTATTTACAAGTCAGTTCAAAATTTAAATAAAACCTTTGATAAGTTACCTCCTTGGTTGCCATGTTTCAGAGTAAAATATAGTTCCATTTTTAAATTACACGACAGATATTTACATAGAGTTTACAAAGTAATTTATTTGGCCGCTAAACACGATAGATACAGATTTTCAGACAACTTTTGCCGGCCACTGCTCGCATGTTTTTGGCCAGTACAGCAATTTCGATTCATCTCGAAAAAGTTTGTCAAAATAATGCTCAAATTTCCAAATATGATTGAGAAAATTAATATTTCACCTTACAATAACAAAATTTTCTCACAAACTGTAATTCATTTCAGGACTTCCCACGGGTATCAACAAGTCACGCGTGTTTAATTTTTTAAATTTATTGCTTAACAAAGTCTACGGAATGAAATATGGCGGTCAACCTAATTAATCATAAAGCTATCTTGTTTGCACTAAACTTCGCTAGCGAATTTGTATCCCGGGGGAGTTTCTTGTGCGCTGAAAAATTCGAAATCCATTACGTATTCCAGCCGTTCCTGGCTTGTGATAGTGTTCAGTGTTCACGCCGAACATGCAGGGTTGTATTAAGGTATAGTACAATCAAATTTATTTATTTTTGAACATTTGTTTGAGTTATTCTAGTTTTTTTGTGATATTGCAAACCAAATGATTTTACAAAGGAAGAGAAAGAAGGAAGACGACAAACATACAAAATTTCTCACTGCATGCAAAAAAATAAGTTCATTATAAGCCCGTGTTAGTCCACTGCTGGACAATATTATAGGCCTCCCCAAGTCTTGCCATTTATACCAAAGAATAAAGACTATTTTTGCTTATACCGATCTTCTGAACTTTGCGCAAATTGTCGCTCCACCGCAGTTGCGCACTTCCGTTTGCACACTCCATTTGTCAATTTGTTTCTCTGGCTAATAACTTCGTTGATTTTATCCTGCAGAGAAACACTAAGCGTGGCTGTCTTCATTGCACGCTGTGACTTTGGGGTTTTGAACTGATGTCCACGTTTCGGCAAAAAAAAGCCCCAAGACAAACTCCCGTTGAAACTTTCTCTAGTACGTCGAATATGTGAAACGATTCTCCAGTTTTTAAGGTTCTGGAGCCAATTGGCAAAAAACGGAACCCCTATAATTTCCCCATGTCCGTCCATCCGTCCGTCCGTCCGTTTGTCCTTTTGTCCGTATGTCACAGGTCCTTTTGTCCGTATGTCACAGTCACGGTCTGCCCCTGCTAGACCTACAGTAATAAAATTTTGTACACAGGTGTAAAATTATGACTACAAATGGAACATGAAGTAATTATAACAAAATTTTTTGGACACGCTCCCCTGTAATAAATTTGGTATAGGTCCCGTTAACTGGGGCTTCTACTCATCAATCTGAACAACTCTTCATACAAAAAGATCAGCTGATTGACCAAGTTTGTGCGTTTTTGTACGTAGCGTCGACATTTTTTTTGCGAATTGACTATGGGTTTCTTGGGGAAAGTTGTGCAATATGATGAGTAGAGGCTCCATTTAACGAATCCTACACCAGTTTTTACATCCTGTACATAAAAGGGTAAGTTATTTTTTAGTGTAACGAAATTTTGTACACAGGTGTAAAATTATGACTCGAAATGGAACATGAAGTAATTATAACAAAAGTGTATTGGGGTAACATTGAATGGGTCTCATAAAATAAAATAAAGGTTTCTTTAAACATTTTTTGTATGAATATATCGTTTTCAAAATATTAAGCTCCAAATGACGCTTTCCGTGTCGTAGTCCCGTCCCACCTCTTATTTTTTAACTGAGACTAAAAATTCTGAAAAAATACGGGTGCTACATTCTAAAAGGAGCAATCGAAAAAATTTTAGCGATGAAAGAAAATTTTTAGAGGTGCCTCACATACAAGTAAAAGCGGCACGAAATAAAAAAAACTGTGTGCCCCCTCGTGTGGGTTATTATCGATTTGGTCGTTTTAAATGATTTTTGTTTTTTAAATCACAATTGGTAAGCCCTTGGCATCAATTATTGCTTTCTAACAACTTATTTTTGTCAGCTTTGCCTTTCCCAATCGTTAGCGTCGTTAAGGACGAGTCTCTGGTATTTGTAAGCCATTGGACCTTGTAAAACCATTAAACGTTTCGTAAGACAAACAGTTTTCGAAGTACATAATGACTCGTAAAACCTACATTATCGTGGTCCGACTATATATATGAAAATTCGTATACAGGGATTTTTAGGGGCAAAAAATCGATTTAGATAGGTCTCATCACTGGGAAAAAGCACTTGCACTGGAATCGGCCGCGAAATCGAAATATGCCGCGCAAAGGGTATCACAGGTAGCGTATTTTTAAATGTTTTTAACAGCTCTGGGTACTATGCCCCGAGAAAGGCTCGGTCGCCCAGGTATGTGTGATTAAAGTACAGAGACCAGCACATCAAGCTAGACACTTTGGATGTGCTGGCTTCTGTACATTGTTACAGTTATGGATAGATCAGTGTCGACCGAAGTTTTCAAACTTTCAATCATTTATACAGCTTTTTCGTGAAACATTGTGCCTTTATTAATAACGTGGTAGGTAACTTAATCATTATGAACCCTATTGATGTTTTTGAATGAACCCATGTCCTTTTTTGAAAACCGAACTTCCCTTACAGCTGCTACACTGAAAACCCATTTTATGTTCTACATTAATCTTCCTTTGTTTTAGTAAACACAAAAATCCTTTTTTCACACCCTTTCGGGGGTAACCGCCCTGGATCCGTCCCTGGCCAGGCGTGCAACGTATGACAAATGATATTGCTTTGTAGACCTTACACTGGGAATGCAATATTGTCCTCGCCTTAAATACCCTTTGTTTACAGAGCATAGACCTTGGATATACCGAGGATACATACAGGATGACTATTCGCTGACAAGTAGCAAATGGTATATTCTACTTAGGAAACTTAATTTTTCCAAAAGAATATTTTACATGTTATTGTATAACGTGCAAGCCATTAATGGTGAGCTTACTTATAAAACTGAACAACTTTTCCAAATTTATAGACAGGGTGTTGTGTAGCGTGCAAGCCGTTAGGGTAAGGCTCTACTTAAAAAACTAAACAACATTCTCAAAGAAATATACAGGTTGTTGTAAAGCGTGCAAGCCGTTAATTTTGGGCTTACTTATAAAACTGAATAACTTTCCCCAAAGTAACCTGTAAAGAATTAGCAAAATTCGTAATCTAATATGATTTTATAATGTATTTTGACGTGAAACGACATTAAAATCATATATGGGGTACAAGGTCATACAACTGAAATGCAACGGATATAACAAAAGAGACTTAGATCTGTTTCCGGTAGAACCGGCCAATTGTATAACAACCTCATTTCTTGAAACAAGCAAACCCTCATTAATTAGTTATCCACTCGTGTAGGAAAATTGAAATTGAAATTGCACCGACACAGCCCCACCCGATTTTTTGTTGCAGTTAACTATCTTATGGTCTTGGAAAATCCTTGGGAAAAGTTGTTGTTTGTATGTTAGTGTCAGTACTTTTGTTTAGACCTGTAAGAACGGTGTATATGTCGCCGGGATATTGTCAAAACCGCGATATCACTATCTTACTATAGTAAATTTAGTTAGATTAAAATATGACGGTAAATTGTCAATCGGCTTACAATTTCACGGCCCATTCTTGTATCTCCTAATAAAACCGATCATTTCTTCTTCTGCGAAGCATTCTGATACCCAGGAGGCTCTTTGACTTTAATCAATCAAGCCTTACCGAAAGTAACATCACTCGCTTCGCTCGCTCATTTATTTAATGTTATTCACTTTGCTTAGTGTTGTAAGCAGTATTTTACGGTTCACAGTCTTTCGACAGTTCACAATCTCGCGCGATAGATCCGTTAGATTATAATCTAACGGTTTTTACAGTTTTACGGTAGCATATATATGTAAATATCTCCACCAGGCGAGGTGGTATAGACGGGGCTAAGTATATATATTAATACTAATATACAGTATGGACACTCCCTGCCGATCTCTAGATTGCGACCTCACCCCCTCGTCACCTAGATTGATACAGATTGGTTACAGTTTGGTTGTCGAACGTATAGGATTTCGCCGCCTTTGTGTTTGTTCCGTCATTCCTTTTTTGAAACGTCATTTCTGGCCCACTTGTATGAAGTGTCCAGGGTGTGCCTGGGGTCCGGCCGTGAACCAACAGCGGATGGTTGATACTTGTATATATGGGAAGCAATGTTTATAGACCGATCTAGATATTGATACATAGTTTGTGGTCTCGTCGCTTGTGTTAAGGTTCACTTTAGTTGAAACAGCTTACGAATTTACGTACATTTATTCTAGATTGTCTGCGTCTAGGTCACTGTAAAGTCTGATAGATGACCTAAGCAAACGTAATGTCTTGAAAATTGCCTTTATTTTAGTGCTCCCGTGTATACAGTTTTGTCTGTATTTACAGTTTATTCTAACCGTTCTGAAAACCATACATATTGAGTTGGTATGTTAAATTTCAGCTGACCCGGTGGTTCAGAGGTCAGCTTCTGCCTATTGGGCTCAGGGTCATGGGTTCATTCCCCACCCAGGGCTAACATTCGCGTAACGAACAGGTTTCTTTGCTCTGCGTCTGGTTGTTCATATCCATATATGTATCTAAACGTATTTAAGTATGTATGTATGTCTCTGGTTCCCAAAGAACAAGGAATCCTAGTTTGGGGCCAGATGACCGTGTGTTAGTTGTCGCTTAATATTTAGCACCTATAGGCGACCGAGCGATTTTCGGATTTTCCTGGGTATGAGAAATGATTAACCGCTCGGCTAGGAATACTTTGGTAAGATTTGTGAAAAGATTATACATATTGCGCGTGATTTTTGCCCCTGCTTTTTATCTAAGAAAAAACGCGTTTTCCCAAAATTAAACTTGGTGAACCCGCTTCCATCTTGACTCTCAATATAAAAATGCACAAAATTGGTCGATCAGCTCATCGATTTGTATAAAGAGTAATTTTTTTTGCGATTTCAGCATGTCATAGAACAAATGTTGTTCATCATGATGAGTTAACGGGACCTCACCAATTTTGTTACACCTGTATATATTGCTCGTTTAATTAGATTATTTATTTAAATGTAATATCTCACAAGATCATAGAAGTTTTAATACTATCCTACTTTTTCTTTGGCAATGTAAACTAAATCATTATTAGGTATTAAATATTTGAGTAGTAACACCTTATGGTAAGTGACGATCCTGCCAAGACATGTATCACGCAAATCCAAATACCTATTGCCTGTTCACTCTTGCCTTAAAAATAAATAATTGTTATACGAATCGGGAAACAGCACGCCGGCAGATAATTTTTCTCCGTGTCAGTCCGCATCCTATACTTTAAGTGAGCAACTCTTGTGTTTATAAAATTGGTTTCCCGGAAACGGATACCTAACGATTTAGATTTTTTTTTATTTGGGTATAGTACTTTCAAATAAGTTTCCAAGACAGGTGTCATCCTTGAAAAATCCGTTTTCACAGAAAAAAATAGTATTTTTAGTTTAGTCATTTAAAAGTAGATGGCGCTACATGACAACGCCACAGTATAAATATTAGTACTAACGTACAGTATGGACACTCCCTGCCCCTCTCTAGATTCGACCTCACCCCCCCGTCACTCAGATTGGATGTAGATTGGGTACCAAACGTAAAGGACGAGCTACGCAAGCACTTTTATTCACTATATTCACTTTGCGCGCCGCTGTGATTTCGTTCACAGGAATAAAAACCAACCAGTTACCGAACGTAAAGGCCCAACTGAACTCTTTTTTTTTCATACTTGTCTTATGTTGTAAACGAACACCGCTCGAACAAAAAACAACACATTCCAAATACACCATACACATTATGAGACTATAAAACATTGTAAATGGTAACTGCGACGTGGACGTATGAATTAACACTGAAAACTGCTATTATTTTATACATCTTATAACACATTTTCCATAAAATTGCGAAATTGATAAGGGATTTTGTCACAGATTAAAAATCGACATGATAGTTTTGTTGCTTTGGTGTAGAGATGGGACGAAGTGAATGACTGAATGAATGAATGATTGGGTCATCTTTGGGCTCAACTGTTCTATAGGGTACATCGATTTGGCAGTCCGCGATTTTTTGGTAAGAGATAGGCTTTAGCTGAATATCCATACCAAATTTCAAGGTTAGGAAACCAGCGGTTTTTGAGTTATGAATTTTTGAAAATTGTATTTTTAGGTACTCTTTGGTCTTTGTTTTGTGAGTTTATGTAGGACCAAAGATGACTTATTACTGATTGTATAATTTGATTCCTAAGATTCATAATATGGGGTTAAAACCCCCAACAAACCTACGGGATCCGAGGGGGATGTGGGAGTATCAGGGCGGGGAAAGCACGCGGGGCCGACTTGAGGGCAGACAAACTTGAGGGTAACAAATCGAAAACCAGGGGGTAATCTGTTAAGGTCAAGGTCAATCAGTCAAGGTCATTTCAAGGTCAAGGTCTAAGTCAATTTGATCCCAAAGATTCATAATATGGGGTCCGCGAGAGGTATGGGGAGTTCTAAATAGAAGCGGGAGCGAGCGAAGCGAGCTCGGACTTTCGGAGCACCCCGACTCGGATCCGTTAGGTTCGGAGACTGTGCGGGGAGGCGAGCTTAGCTTGCCTCCCCGCACAGTCGTAGTGTTAGGTTTAACATGAGAATGCAGAAGTAGGAGCCCCGAGTTTGTCGGCCCCGCGTGCTTTCCCCGCCCTGATACTCCCACATCCCCTTCGGATCCCGAAGGTTTGTTGGGGGTTTTAAATAGGTGGCGGGGGCTACGCCCCCGTTAGGGGCCCGGGCCCCGCGTCCTTTCCCCGTCCTGATACTCCCACATCCCCGTCGGATCCCGAAGGTTTGTTGGGGGTTTTAAATGGGTGGCGGGGGCTACGCCCCCGTTGGCTGAGAAGTGGATGACCTTTTTTTTAATAAGCGGTAGCGATTTTTCGGTCAAAGACTACCTAACAAAAAAGATTACCCCCTAGTTTTCGATTTGTCACCCCCAAGTTTGCCCGCTCTCAAGTCGGCCCCGCGTGCTTTTCCGGCTTCGCGGACCCCATATTATGAATCTTTGGAATCAAATTATACAATCAGTAATAAGTCATCTTTGGTCCTACATAAACTCACAAAACAAAGACCAAAGAGTACCTAAAAATACAATTTTCAAAAATTCATAACTCAAAAACCGCTGGTTTCCTAACCTTGAAATTTGGTTTGGATGTTCAGCTAAAGCCTATCTCTTACCAAAAAATCGCGGACTGCCAAATCGATGTACCCTATAGAACAGTTGAGCCCAAAGATGACCCAATCATTCATTCAGTCATTCACTTCGTCCCATCTCTACACCAAAGCAACAAAACTATCATGTCGATTTTTAATCTGTGACAAAATCCTTTATCAATTTCGCAATTTTATGGAAAAAGTGTTTAAAGATGTACAAAATAATAGCAGTTTTCAGTGTTAATTCATACGTTCACATCGCAGTTACCATTTACAATGTTTTTTAGTCTCATAATGTGTATGGTGTATTCGGAAAGTGGTGTTTTTTGTTCGAGCGGTGTTTGTTTACAACGAAAAGTATAAAAAAAAGGAGTTTAGTATTCACACTGTTGCATTCAGTAAATAACTAACAAACATTTCGTGACCAATACCCCCGGTGTGATTCAACCCTACCTGCATTCTTGCCTATAGATACGTCAGTTATATATATATGTATATCATTTCTCGCTCGTTTGTATGGAGTGTCCGGGGTGTGACAACGCCGAGCAAAGCTCGGTGGGCCAGGTTCTGATAATAGAATGAGTTTTACAAGTTTAAATTAGTATTGCCTAGTTACAATATAAATAGAGCGTCGGTGGAGTAACGGTTAGGGCCGCTACCTCCTGTCCGTGAGGTCATGGTTCGAATCCTGCCACGTACCAATGTGTTTTCTAATTCCGATTTCATGATGTACGTTTATCCGAAGCTCTTACGGTGAAGGAAAAGGTACCTTGGTGGGACGTGTATGAGCTGATATGATGATTGTCTACTTTGACTGCCGCATACCGTACCTATAAAATAAACTTTTTCTACTCCCATTTGGTAATTTGCGTAATACATAACCTCTAATCATATCACAAAAGTATTCATTCCTGCAAGTCGTTTTACTATGATCATTTCAAAACGAGACAACTGTACTACAATGAAACTTTTTAAATATTTTAATGGCTCTGGCTCAAAAATTCAATACATGATTATGACAAAATTTCAATGTATTTTGTGCAAGATGCCAAGGCCATTTAAAAAAAGCGCGCGTACCTGCGCCATGGCTAAACATCGCGTGTGATTAAGCTGTATGAATGAATTTTTGACGGTTTAAAATTTTCTTTTATTTATTTCATGCTCGTAGAAAAAGTAATTGTATGCCACTGCACGCGATTAGCCATTTTAACACTGGTGCTGTCTACTCATGTTACAATGGCTCTCATTACTTGGCAGTGGCATAAATATCTATTCATAAACACTTAGATTAAAATGAAACCTACCCTTACACTATACAATTTATTGCCTTTACGGCACTAGAAGGAGCAATAAAATGTTTCTCCAAGGAGAACGTTGCGTAGCCAATTGTCTAATCTACTAATAGACGTATATCATTGAGGCCATTTTATTTTCTGTGTGTGTGTGTGTTATTCTATTTCGTTGGCTTACGTGGAACAGCGGTAGCCTGACATGAAATACCTAAAGAGTATTAATTATGAGTCGCTTCAGTTTACAAATCTACGAGTGTATGGTAATTAACTGATATAGTTTTAGATATTTGGGATTTTCATGAAAAATTAATGTGTCAATGATTAAGTCAAAGCTTGGGAAAATAACAAAGAAGTGAAAAATAAGGCGGGGCTTTACCCAGCATGCAGCAGTACGACAGTGAGGATCTAACGGATTATTCACAATACTTATCTTAATAATCATAATTTCCGAAAAACCTAAAAACTTGAAGGTATACAAGCTTTACTTAGAAAATAATTTTAATTATTTCGTAATCTTTTCAACAAACCCTTTCATTTGATACCCATATCGTGGAGTTGCAGAAAAAAAAACTGACCCGCCATCTTTGGAAGTCCATCATATTTGATTTAGAATGGCTTCACTTAGCTCACCATGTATTGTTCTGCGAACTGAACGTGTATGCAAAATTTTAGCTCAATCGGAAACCGGGAAACAGTTCTAATTTAGCTGCCAAGATTTCTAACAGACAAACTAACAACGCGGCAAGCTAATTTAAAGCTTGTAAAAATGAATCTCTAGATGTGTTGCTAACCACAAAACTAGAAAACGGCTCGACCGATTACGATGTAACTTTGGTGAATTGTTGTGCGCACGCCAGGGAAAGTTTATAACCAAAATAGCTATACTAAATAAAATTGACGCTAAAGCAGATGTACTTAACTATTAAAATTAAAGCTTTTCGACAAATTATCTTCTGATAATTTTACATTTCGATAACAATATAAGTATTTTATATTCTTATGAAATGATTAGACATTATTTTAGATGTCACACGTCATACTCGTAATTACTAGATACGATTACGACTAGGCTCCTAATATACACTAATTTCTACTTCACCGTACTAAGCTGTAGTTTTCAAAATTACCTACTAATAACAATACCATCTAAGGAAACCAAGGCTAGGCTTACCAAATGTGAATAAAAAAAATAGAACATTCTTCTTTCTTTTTATTAACTCTCGATTCCCACTGAAAGTTGACATAAGTTTGTCAAGTCTTGGAACACAGCCAAACACGACCGTGTCGATTTTGTTTCCTCTATCCGAATTTCGGACCGCATCCACATCTATTCACTTTTGTTGCGGTAACCGTTCCGTAACCAATTGGACAAGAGCTTCCGACTGGTCTGTACAAAGACCAATCCATTACTTAGGACATATGGACGAGCTCATGGGCATTCAAAGTGGGGACTCTTATGTATAGTCGTCAGCAGTAACTGTCAGTCTATAAATCAATATGACATGATGTTTATGACATGGACAGTTTTAATGTAAGAACTTTTGTAATCAAAATTTTTGTAAGGACAGGTCTAGAGATAGACGTCATGAGCGTCTCTAGTACTCTGTTCTGCGGATGCTGCATTAATTTACGTCACGCGATGTCATTGCTCTGGAGTCCCTAGTGGTTGAGAACAATGTAACCTTCCAATAAAGCTGAACATTGCAAAGTAACCGAAACTTAAACGTAAATTTGCAGTGTCTTTTTTGTAAAATGAAGTTGAATCAACAAAAAAAGCCGAATAATAAATGAGTCAAAAATAAATCAATTCATTTTTAATATTCAGATTACAAAAATTATGATGTCATAGCTTAATGCAACCAAATTTCAAGTTTTTTTGTAAGTAGTAACTATGATTTATTCTACGCGTTACGTTTAGCGTTATCATATATTATGTATTGTGTGTTGTGTGTGTGTGTGTGTGAGAGAGAGAGAGAGAGAGTGTGTTTTATAGCTCTAGTCGTTTTTTTTTTAAATATCATCTTGATTTTTTTAGGGTTGCCAGCATAGTAAAAATCACTAATTTTGATGAAATTCAGTACATTTTTATGACACGTAGTAGTTAGTTATTCCAGTAAAAATCGTAGTTACTTACTTCTCATAGAAACCCAGGTTGTTACTTTTTCTCAAAAATGGCTGTAACAATTTCAATGAAACTTAGTGAATAACTGCGAATTAATTTGGCGCACGGCAATGGTTGTTCCACTTTTCCAGAATTAATTTGTATAAAGTGCCTCCCATACAAACCCAAATTATTTGTAAATTTTCATCAAGTCGAGTGAAGTCTAAACTTCGCGAAAAAGTATGCAGAGCATGGCTGTACAATTTATTTTACTTTCATTTAGTAAAATCACTTAATTACTTTAACTTTACTAGCATTTATTTTGAAATATGGACGCAATTACCTGATGCAATAATAGGTAGGTACTTACCTGGTTTACAAACCTATCATCCTATCAGTATATGTAACCATCAAGAGTTCCGTAACCCTACTAAACCTAGACATTACGCGCCGACTGTGACGGCTGGGAAAAACGGACCGCGATATAATGTCGACTTGGTTTCATTCAGTCTTTCAGTAGTGCCGTGGAGGAAGCCCGCGCTTTCACGACGCGGGAAAACTAGTATCACGCGCGAAAATATACTCGCGTTTTAAATTCAAAGTTTTGTTCTACTTTTTACTTTCAAATAAGTATGAAATACTTTTCAACAAGAGTTTGAAAAATGTTTTGGCTTCCCAAAAAAAAATCGTTTTTTGATCTGAAAAAAGTTTTAATACATGTTTATCGACTTATTCAAATACAAGGATTAGTGAACTAATATTTTTGGCGTAACTAAATGCTTCCGCAATGCTTTGTTATGTAAGTACCTACACACCTTTTTGTAAGTATAGAATAAACGTTTATTTTTTAAGTTTTATGTCTCGTGTATTACTTATATCTTATATTATTTCTTTATTGTCGCTAAAATAATTTCTTTTACTACGCATCAATTATGACTTAGAAGTGCCTTGAATAAACAATTCACAAATTAACAATCATATTCTTTGAAAGTTATTTTATATTGAGGATCAATGTTCCGAAGAGGTTCCGGAATGTTTTTTTTATGAAAGTAGGTAATGTCTGTCGTATTAATAGAGAAAAAAAAAAGATTGACAAATAAAATTAATATGTAAAAATACATATGCTACTTGTGTGAAATCTTTATTTTGCCCAAAATTCGGCTTCCCATAAAGTTTTATTAGAATTAAGGTCACCAATTTAATCAAAATATTTATTACTCAAAATATCGTTCTCTTTTGTTAATGTAACTTTATTGCTTCCCCGAATTCAGGTATGAAAAGGTACAGACGGCTTATAAGTTATATTAACTGCTTATAGTTTTAACAATACCCACACTAGTTAGAAACTTGTTAAATATCAAAGCAATAATGTTAATAGAGATTTCTTTAAATTTCTCTATTTAGCTGATTTCCGTATTCAAGTAAGGCTTTATTTACCTAGAAAAAATAATATGCTTATGACTTTGCAGGGTGAGTGTGTAACAAAATTG
Source organism: Coleophora flavipennella (assembly GCA_947284805.1). Classification (NCBI taxonomy): domain Eukaryota; kingdom Metazoa; phylum Arthropoda; class Insecta; order Lepidoptera; family Coleophoridae; genus Coleophora; species Coleophora flavipennella. The sequence goes on along the minus strand of OX369257.1, from coordinate 9,552,084 downwards.
ATGTAGGGCCCGTTAACTGGAGATAGTTTTTACCCTCATGGTTACAAAATAACATCTCTAAAGGAGAACAACAAACACTTTAGAAAAATAAACATTAAGGTCAAATTTTCGGAAGGTTATTAGTACTTTACAGGTTATAACAAAATTGATGTAGGACTCGTTTACTAGAGATGGTTTATAACCTCATGGTTACAAAATAACATTTTTATAAGAGAACAACAAACACTATAGAAATATAAATATTAAAGAACATTTTTTATGAAGGTTAGTACTATGTAGGTTGTAACAAAATTGATGTAGGACCCGTCAACTGGAGATGGTTTTTACCCTCATGGTTACAAAATAACATTTTTATAAGAGAACAACAAACACCATAGAAAAATAAATATTGAGGAACATTTTTTAATAAGGTTAGTACTATGCAGGTTGTAACAAAATTGATGTAGGACCCGTCAACTGGAGATGGTTTTTAACCTCATAGTTACAAAATATCATTTTTATAAGAGAACAAACGCTAATAAAAAAATAAATCTTAAGTTACAATTTTTAAGAAGGTTAGTACTTTATAGGTTGTAAAAAAATTTATGTAGGACCCGTCAACTGGAGAAGCTTTTTTAACCTCATGGTTACAAAATAACATTTTTATAAGAGAACAACAAACAATATTGAAAAATAAATATTGAGGTACCTGTTTTGAGAAGGTTCGTTCCGAATGTAACAAAATTGGTGTAGGACCTTTAACTGGGGATTCTCTTTATCGTACTGAACAACTTTTATTCTACGATTTTTCTGTAGTCGCAAAAAAGTGTTGGACTTATCAAACAAATCGTTCAGCTGATTTACTAACTTTTTATGAAAAGTTCAATTTTTTTTTGCAATTTCTTTGCAAGTCGCAGGAAAAAGTTGTTAATTCTGATGAGAATCCCCAGTTAACAGGTCGTACACCAATTTTCAACCGACTTCAAAAAGGAGTTCTGTTGTATTTTTTTTGTTTGTTACCTCAAAACTCCGTCATTTTAAAACCGATTTGGAAAATTCTTTTTTTTTATTTGAAAGGATATATTTTTCAGATGAGTCCCATACCTATATATTTAATCAAAACCGGTTAAGTACTTTCTAGGAAATTAGTAAATAAAAAATGAAGTAAAATTGTACTTGGTTTTTGTGATTGAAGTCGATTTTTTTGTATAGATACAACCTGAATAAGGAACCTTCTAAAAATTTGTACATCAATATCAATTCAATTCTATATATTTATTCAAAATAGGTGCAAATTACACTCTGTCTGATAGTCATAAAATAATAATAACAATGTCATTTGTGAAGAATCAAGAAATAAACAATAATTAGTTTAACGTCAAAATTCAATCCGTCCATGATTATGTAATTAGAACATGAAAACAATATGACACGAAAAGTTATACATAAAAATCATTGATTGCATTTGACAAGAGTAGGCCAGTTCACACGGACAGCACCCGGTCACGAGTATAACGCGAGAGTCAGCCATCGCTCCCATCAACCATATTATAGGGAAAGGAACGCCCCGGCTCCCGATGCGCCACCATCCGCACGAACATTTAAGCGAGCATGCACCACACATATTTTTCTACAGTGTTTGTTGTTCTCCCATAAAGATCATATTTTATAACCATAATCTTCATATTTAACCCTAAAAAGAATACATGAGGTTTTAGGTGTTCATTTTGGTGTGATGATAATTAAAAGAAATGGATATGTTTACGTTTTTCTAACAAAATATATTAACGTCATTATGCCTAATTGGCCAACATTTTTCTACTAAAAGTAAATTCAGACTGGCCCAAACCAATCAATGTTCGTTATACTGCCGTGCTATGGAAAAAGGCGGTTAAGTGACAAATGTACTTTTCGAGAAAACAGCGGAAAAGGCGGCAAACTAGTTTTCTAGAATTCTATGACAGTTAAAAATTATTGGTTAATTTGATTTGATAGATAACATTTCATAGCAACTAATTAGATTTTTTATAAATTAAAATAGTTAAATTTACTATTTTAAAAACATTAATTGTACATTTAGCTAAGTATATCTAAATACGTTTTTGTAATAATGCTAGATTAAAAGGCGGCTAAGTAGGCCTTAGCCGCCTTTTAGCGTAGGAGGCTACTTAGGTATTATACCATTGCTAGGCTAAAAGGTAGCTACGTTACTAAACTGCTTTTTAGTTAAGGAACATCATGATGAAATGTTGAAACAATACTAATCAATATCGCGGTAAAGTGACAAAACCGCCTTTTAGGTTAGTCATTATCCAAATTTAAGAATAAATAAAATGTTAAACTAGTCTTAAAGGCAGCAAAATACACTTCATCATCACAAAACTACTTTTTAGCTAAGCATTAGTTGTAAAAAAACTAGTAAATATGTTTTAAAAAAGACATGATTAACTAAAGAATTATGCGCTAATAATTCACAATTTACAACCTTCTGGCTTATCTTATTACAAAAACTACAAAGTGACGTTAAACTTTTCTGTAGACCATCACTAAGTTTTATTTCTATTAATTGAAATCAAATAATTTGTTAGTTTACTAACTTACAAGAATTTATAAAGTAAAATAAAAAAATGCTTTATTAATCATAAACTTTTGATTTTTCTTAGAACATTCACATAAACAATATTATGTTCCGTAATATTTTTTAGGAAAAAAAGTTTTTAAATAACTATCGAACAATTTGCTGGTAAAAAGGAGTAAATTGAGACTCTAAAACAGAACAGTTCTTTACTTTTCTTTCTTTCAGTTTATCATTAGTCTAAAGTCTAAAATGTAAACGATGTTTCTTCAGTCTCATACTTAATGTAAGTTAATAAAATTTGATTTCAATATTCGATTATATCATTAAATTTTTATTAAACTTGGATTGGTGAATGGGTGGATTATTTTATCTTTTGATTATTAATTGAAATGTTATTTTATTCTTATTAGTTCTATCTGTCACCACATTATAAAACTCAATCATCAGTTTCTTCATAAGGATTTGTTGAAATATTTTCCCAAAAATGTTTTTATGTGTTGGCATCAACTTGTTCAATTTATTTAAAATGTTATGCTTTTATGATTCTTTAATTTATGTTGGAATAGTCCTAGCAGTAATAACAGTTGCTTCGTTCTTTTGTTTTATATTTGCATTTATAATAAAACATAATTCAATCCAATTACCTTCATAATCTATTTTGTAGAATAAGTTTTGTTTGCCACGTTTAAATATTGCCTGTACAATGTCTCGAATGTATGTCCAAGGTTTGGAAGTTAAAATTCTACGGCTTGATGTAAAATCTTCAAACGCAAACTATCTAAATTCGAATTTTTTTCTTTTTTCTAATTCTCCATGTATTGTACAGAGTTGCTGATCGACATTTTCTTGTTTGGTGTTATCGTTTCTGTTTCTTCTATTTCCTTGTAACTATTTTTTTACCTTCATTTCTACTTTATGGAAGTCCTTTATTCAATTCTACATCGTTTTCTTCTTCTACAAAAACAACAAATAATTCTTCTACTAATTCATCATATGCATTATATTTATTATTAATTATTGCTTTAAGACAAAGTAATTTTAAAGATTCTATTTGTTTGCATTTAATTACTTTTTCTTGAGTGTCTGTAATATTTTTAATCTGTGTTTTTAGTGTAAAAATAAATTGTCCCATAGGTTTTAGGGCTAAACAATGAACCAGTGAACCCCATGTACATTAACCAGTCATGTTAATCAAATTAGACCGTTTGCTGGTCCAGCAAACTATAATGTCGATAGATCTTGGGACCTGGACGTTATTCCAGATGTAGAGTCAAAGCAAGCTTCAAGAATGCACAATAAAAGGCTCCATTTTAGAGAGTATACCTGATCGCGCTTCTGCTGATGTTATGCCCTCTTCTACTAGTGAGAGAGGGATGTTGGTCGGCTCTGATCCGATTAAAACGATACCTAAAAGCGCCACCAACCTTCGAGTCGATGGCGTTTTTACAACTGGAGTGTCAGCACCAACAGTCGAAGTAGAGGATAAAGAGAGTGAGGTGTTTGAGCCAACGATTCCTGCAAAGTCACGTCCTAGAAGTTTGCATCCCATTGTTAATTATTAGTTATAAGCAGTATTCTTGAGATATATATCATATCGCTCATTTGGTACTACAATGACGAAAATGCACTTTTTGTAACTTTACAGGAGAGCGATTTTAAAAAAAATTCAACTTTCATCATCCAGTTAATGACCTTTAAATATATCACTATTCTATGATTTTAGACTTAAAACATGGCATAAGTATTATAGTTTTATGAGTAGTCTATGTCAACTGTTTATCTATATAAATATCTCTTTTATTAAAAAAAACTAGAGCGACACCCCCAATTTTGTCATTGTTCCACCAGGATTCTTTTAATTATATGTAATGCTTTCATACAAAACTCAATATAAGGTGACAGAAGGAAACAGTTTTTTTTAATCATTTTTAATTATTCATTTGGTAACTTCTACAATACTTAGGTAACCAGAAAATCAAATTTTGAAAAACGCAGTCGCTTGAATTTATTCAACTATCAGTCGTATAAATAACAACTTCTCAATAGGGACTAATTTTTAAGCCTAATACTAAATCTTTACTCATTATAAATATCATCATCATATCAGCCACAAATCGTCCACTGCTGGACAAAGGCCTCCCCCAAGGATTTCCACGACGACCGGTCCTGCGCTGCCCGCATCCAAAATATAAGTAATTCAATTCTGCCAACTAAAAAACAGATTCAATTACAACCAAAATTCTTAACACACGTTGACAAAAGCTAACCATTATTTTTAATCATCCGTCACTGTTAATATTTTTTGGTACCTCGTATAAAACTTATATAAAATTTGCCGTCACTTTCACTTAATCAACTTGCAGTCGTATTACTAAGATTAATTTCACTTAAGCTTAAACAATCTCAATTTCTCGATTAGAAGCAATTTTCAAGAGTTTGACTTAAATACATTATCAACCGACTTCAAAAAGGAGGAGGTTCTCAATTCGACTGTATGTTTTTTTTGTATGTTTGTTACGCGATATCTCCGCCGATTGTGCACCGATTTTCAAAATATTGTTTTTATTCGAAAGAGTATACTCTCGAGGGGGTCCCATTGTCACCAAGTCAGGATCTGAGGATTAGATCTCAGGGAAATCGAGAACAACCCTCAAATTTTATAGGCACATATTACGTGTTGCAAGTATTTCCTAAAACTGTTCAAGGTTTGGTGTCTATTAGTCATCATCTCATGTTGATGAGCTGATGAAGGAAGGTACAACTCCTTAAAGGTTAGGAGATGGAGGATAATTCTTCAAATATTTTGCGTAGATACGTAAGTATAGACCGATAGTTGTATTCTTTCAGATTATTCAGATGAGCTGATGATGGAAGATTTAACTCCTTAACTTTCATTCTGTTAAGATGATGATGGAAGCTACAGGAATCTGTATCTTTTAATGAAACACATGCTTTATAATTTAATGGTTCCTATGGGCGAGTGGGTGATTGGGTATAACGTTTTTAGATAGATAGAATTATCACTAAAAATAAATAAAATAAAAGTTTAAAAAACTTAAAAACCGACTTCAAAATGAAATTCACTCAAAAGTATGAAATAATATTATTTACTTAAATACACGACATTAACCAACAATAACGAAATCAAAGGTAGGTACGAATTAAATAAGGGGCCTAAAATTTTTTTCTGAGGTCGGTGTCAGCAATGCCATCGAATCTAAAACATTTGATACGAAAGTAGCTGTGTGCTGGTACCGACCTCAAAAATAAATTCCCCAAAAAAATGGAGAAAAAATTAACAAGTTGTATATTCCATAATTATTATTCATAATTTACATTATCGTCGTTTTCCCGCAAAATAAATATAATATCTGGGAAAATATCAACGTAACTACCCTTTTTTCGCGCTGTTCCGCCGAGTGGAGATAAAAAAAATGTCACATTTATCTTTTGGTCATTGCTGCACACAAAATAACTTTATGGAAACAACGACGAAACTAAGCATTGTCGTCGCTGTTCCGCCAAGTGCAGATAAAACAAATGTCACATTTATATTCTCGTCATTGTTGCACACAAAATAAGTCCTCACTTTACGGAAACAACGACAAAATTAAGCATTGTCGTCGTTGTTCCGCCAGGAGGGGATAAAAGTGATGTCATATTTACCTTGCCGTCGTTGTTGCAACAAACTGACACCTCACTTCAAGGAACTCCCCCGCACAACTGACTAAATCGCCGTTGTAGCTGTAGAATGCTTGCGTTTTGGTATAAAAGTAACAATGACGTCAACGCCATCTAGCCGCAGTTTATGAAAATACATTACCGTCGATTTTACCCCGAAAGTAACCAACCAAAATATATCGTTTGACATACTTAACTCATTTTTGATAAAAACCTTAATTTCGTCATTGTAGTACCAAATGAGCGATATTACATGTAAGTTACTAATGTTACGGGAAAATAAAAGGGAAGTGATTGTTTTGTATGTATAACGAGTGGTAGCTGCGCCTCCACGCATCGCTGTGGCCTATAATAAAACAGTATGAACCAAGCCGCGGTGTTTGTTAGTCACCTCCACGCCAGTTAAAAAACTTAGTACGTGGCTGTAGGTGTATGTGGGGTTGAGTGGCCTTGAATATGTTGTTGTTTGTGGTTGGCTGATATTAGTCTTCTTCAGTGACGGAACTCTTTAGTGCTAAGTGGTGGAACGTAATCTTTAGCTTTGAAAATTTTTCAGAGTCGAAATCTTTAGTCTCATCATCATCATATTAGCTCATATACGTCCCCACCAAGGATCTCGAGCCTACCCTGAATTAGGGCGATCGGGCCTTTGTCAAATACGCGGGCTCAATGCGCGTTGGTCGACTTCACACACAACTTTCGAATTCTTTGGCAGGTGTGCGCAGTTCCCGTCACGATGTTTTCCTTCACCGTAAGAGCGTGGGATAAACGTACATATGATATCGAAATTCAAAAACACATTGGTACGTGGCAGAACTTGAACTACGACCTTCCGGATAGGTAGCGGCCCTTGTTATTACGCCACCGACGCTCTGATCAGATTTTATTATTTTGTTCATGATAAATATCAAATCCGGTAATGAAGAATTTAATTTTGACTTTACCATTAAGTCTTTGTATATTATTATTTATTCTTCTTTATCTATTCTTTGTATTTGTCTTTTATTTATTTCTACAAAGCTTTCCAAAACGATACTAACAACAAAGACTTCTTCTAACCCATCATCTGCATTGTAAGTATTTGATATTGTCTACTGCTTTAAGACAGTGATTTCAAAGATGATTTTCCCTTTCATTAAGTTTCTTTTTCCTATGTAATAATGCTTTCAGTCTTACAAGTATCTAAATAACTTGCCTTAGTAGGTTTTGGAGTTACAAAGTTAACTGGATAGAGTTGAATAAGCTTTAGTAGGTTATTATTTGGGGTTGGGGTTAGCAGATATTCGTCTACTTCAGTGTTGGAATTAGTCAGTTCAGAGTTTAGTGGTGGAACGTAATCTTCGTCTCTAACGGAATTTTCGAGTCGAAATACTTAGTAGCATCATAAGATTTGATCATTTTTTCATGACATATTAAAAGCCGGTAATGTTTAATTACATTTTATCCACTAAATCTTTGTATATTTCTATCTGCTCGTTTTTATTTGCCCTTTGTGGTGGTCTTTATGTTTTTTCTACATCGCTTTCCTCAAAAATAATAACAAAATACTTACTTCTTCTATCCCATCATCTGCCTTATATTTATTATTGTTAATTGCTGTAAGACTTAGTTATTTTAAAGAATCTATTGCTTTGTATTCAATTTATATTTCTTGAGTAACTGTAATGTTTACAGTCTTACTACTGCCTAAAAATTACCTCAGTGGGATTTGAGGTTAAACAGTGAACAGGATTGGGTTGAGTGGGCTTGAATAAAATGTTGTTTGGGTTTTATGTTAGCTGATATTTGTCTTCTTGAGTGACTTAACTATTCTGTTAAGTGCTAAATGATGGAACGTATTATTTATCTTTGACGGAATTATTGGAGTCCTTATCTTAAAGTATAAAAAACTAATTTTATACTCATTGATCTAAGTAAATATGGGTTATGCCAGGAAGTAAGGTTTTGTCCAAATGGAATTATCATGTTCATGACAGAGCAGTTCCGGTTTTATAGGCTGCAATTGGTATGTGTCAAAGGGTTTTTTTCTAAGAGTACTTCCGAGTGTTTCTTATGATATGCAACATCATAGACTTTTTCTAAAGTGTGATTATTTGGTAAAATATCTATTATTACCACACATTTTTACAATTTTCTTGTTTTTGTGAAACTTTGGCAATTTTTATCTGTAAAAAAAGTAGTTGAAAGTTTTTGGTAGGTATGTCTTACACAAATACAAAAAAAAAGCTACATTTTTCGTTCGTTATGTTATGTCCAAAACTAAATTGCCCGCAAGTACGTATTAAATAGTCTTTCTTCTTTGCCGCAAGTTGATTACTACTTGGTTGAAAACTGTCGCACTTCTCCGCGCTAATCTAACCCACACTGAAGTTTACACCCTAATTTTGAGACTGCACTTAGTGCATTCCTCAGGTTGCTAATGAAATCGAATATAAATAAATAATTGAATGTAATTATTTAGAGTTAGGAAAATAAAAACTCAACACTCAAAATTACGTCTCGCGCCAAAATGTTTGTACGCGCTGCGCGCAATCTTCTCCCACGACGACGACTTCCAGTTACTGTTATGTAGCACACTCTGATTTACTATAAACCACCCTCTAATTCTCGATCAATTCTTCGATCGACAATCATTTAACGGCCTTTTAGCGTAGTATGTCATGTAACTGCAGTTTTGCTTAAAATAATATATTTTTTATTATCAGATAATATTAAGCTATAAGGCCGTTACTGCTTTCTTGTTTAGTATGTCATTAGTTTACATTACTTAATATACTAAACTAAAAGGCAGTTAAGTGAACTTTGCGTTTGTTTAGTGTAGTATTAGTGAGATAGCCGCTTTATAGATAAGGACGCCTATCAAATGTAAATATAACACTACAACACTATAAAACAGTAAAGGCATCATAGCGTCATTTTTGCTTAGCTGAAATATGTTGCGGCCTTATAACTTAGTATTTGTTGGTATTAGTGTAGACTTTTAATGAGTAAGATAGCCGTTAAAGTAATTTAACGTCTATATAGACTACAAACTTAGACTTGCAGCCTTTTAGCTTAGTATAACTTGAAAAAATCTGCACTTAGCCGCCAAAATGCTTAGCGTATCTCGAAAAGTAATGAAGATAAAAATATACCGCCCAGACAGGTCGACGCGGAATCGAAAACTCAATCTGACTGGTAACAGAGTTCAAAATTTGAGAAATGTCACTTAACGGCCTTTTACCGTAGGAGGGCAGTATAGCCCTGAATCCAGTTTGTTTACATTCCAATGTACATAATTCCAGAACAGTGTTGCTTTAAATTATTGCAAAAATAAACCACTGTTTATCATTTTGTGCAGTGCAGGACCGGTCGTCGTGGAAATCCTTGTGGGAGGCCTTTGCCAGCAGTGGACGTCTTTCGACTGACATGATGATGATGATGATGATGCAACCATTGTTTCTGTCCACGGTTTCCGTCTATGCCTAAATTCGTAATACATATATTATCGTAAAACAAATCTAACTAATTATGGTATGATTGATTTCAATAGCTGGTTGAACGTTTCAATATACCTGCCTATGCCTAGCAAAGTTCTTCTTTAATAAGATTTTGTACAATATCATCGTTCGCTGCCTTTAAAAAAATCAAGTAGGGCTTTGGCGGGGCACATTGGCGTTGGTTTAATTTGAAAATTCTAGTTTAACGTCCCTGAATTTTTAAAAAAAGGCATCCGACCTCACCGGGAGTGCTACGGGGTTCGCAGTACGCGGAGCTCTGCATGCGGCCTCGCGTTTTGTTACGTGGTTGCTATGAAGGAAACAGATTATTTGTCACTTCTGTCCGGTCCAGGTTTTTGTACCCCGTACGTGATTTTAGAGACGTTTCACGTCAAAACCTTCCCTTGGTAGATCGCCTTGTTTGTCCATATGCCGAACATGAAAGCAAATGTAATTTTTTTAGTTATTATGTAATAATTTGAGTGCGTTTGACTGCACCTCACCTGATGGTAAGAGCAAATGCAGCCGAAGATGAGACACGCAAGCTCAAATAGCTTTATAGAATACGCCATACAGTCGCACTAGCAATTGAATCGCAATTCAATCGCAATTTAGTGGCAATTCAGTCGTAGTTCAAAATATTCAGTTCATTGAAAGTACAATCGGAATTAAGGTGCACCTCATTCACAATTCAGTCGCATTTTATTCGCAGCTCTGACGCATTCAGTCACAGTTCTTTCTCAATTATTACAGCTCGTAGTTCAATCGCAGTTCAGTCGTCCTTTACTTACAGTGTAGGTCGGACAGACAGACAGACAGACAGCGTAGGCTTAGTAATATTTAGGACCCTGTTCCTGTTGGCACCGTTTGGGTACAAAAACCTTTTTAGGTGTGTCAAACTGTGTGACGTTTCGCTTTTTATATCTTTAGTCAACTAAATCAACTTGTGAATCTTATAGGATTTTCTAATATTATTCGAATAGTTGTTTTTTTACTTTCGAACGACAAAGGAGAAAATAAAAGTATCACATTACGAAAATTCGATTTCGAGATTTTGATGACCATGATCTTGAAATTACTGAGTACGTGTGTCCGTATCCCCGATTTATGGAGAAACAACTGGATTGATTTTGATGAAGTTTTAAACATAGATGTTTAAAATTATTCGCCAGGGGCTTTTTTACTTTTTTATTTATTAATCGAAAAAATTTAGTACACAGGTAAACATTGGACCCACAATACTGAATGATCAGTTTGTGTGTGAGATCGACAGTCTCACAATTATACATTACAATCACAGATAATTTTATTTCAAAATATTAAGAGTAAGGTACCTTACGCACAAAAAAGGCTCTAAGGATATTTCTTATATTTTTGGTATGTAACGATATAAACGTCTAAAATATGGCATAAGCGGTATACCTGCGAAAACTCTAAAAATGGTACCTGTCACATAAAAAAAATGTGTTTTACTCCAAAATAATACTAAAGATTGATGATTTGCGTGTTCAATTTTTTTTTGGTCTTGATGACACTTTTATCAATTCTTAAGGCAACGTATATATATTAGTACTAACATACAGTATGGACACTCCCTTCCGCTCTCTAGATTGCGACCTCACCCCCTTGTCACCCAGATTGGTACAGATTGGTTGCAGTTTGGTTCTCATTATTTAGAAAATGTCATTTCACGACCGTTTTTATGCAGTGTCCGGGGTGTCAGGAGTACACGTGCGGTTTTATTGGCGGTGTTCGCCAGATGTCAATTTATCGCAAATCACTGTCAAATCAAGGGATAAAATACACGGCCAAAACTGTCGTTTATAAACAATTTCTAGGATTAGTCCACAAGCTACAAGAGAATTTATTGGTTTTACATGTGCCTGATTTTACTTTTATTTTTATTTTTTACGCGACGTGGTATAGATTGTAATTTGACGTTCTAATGTAGCGATATCGATCCATTATGCTGAGTATATTATGTTTGTAAATTGTGTCAAGTTTTTTTTTTATTCTTTAATTTTTTTCTATTTTTTTTCATTGCAAAATAGACGATTTGCTACGTACTACGTAATCGCCCACTGCACTTGAAAAACATAACCCCTACGTCTGGCGCAGTCGGGTAAAAAGTAGGCTTTGCTAGTGTCTGTATGTAACTGTTTATGCATGTTCAAAATTGGAACCACACAGGTAAAATCACCTCGCTTAATGCCAATACCTTACATTGTTTTCAATATGAAGCGCAATCGAAATTCTTTGGGTAGATGGAATATTCCGTTGCTGAACAATATTTATTAAACAATTTTACAATGCAGGGTAAATATGAATGGCAGTTGGAATTCGAGTATAAACGATGTTCATTTTATTTTCAAGTATGCAAAGTTAACTGTGGTCGATGACGTAAAACTATCGAGGCAATAAATTAATAGTACATTGTGATAGAAGGGTGGAAAGTACGTTATTGCAAACGAGCTGTCATTAACAAGCCCGAGCCACGACGTTTTTCAATGCAGTTGTGGAAAATAGTGAAAAACAAATCGAAAATAGTGAAAAACAAATCGAAAGAATTAAATATGTTACATACATACATACGTACATAGGTAAATAAAAAAAACAGAAATTAGCGTTCTTTTGCAACTGGATTTTTTTTTACAGCGAATCTAGGCAACGGGCTCGTATGCGTACACAGCCTTTTCGATTTTTGACAAATGTGGATGTGAAAATAATTAAATTAAAACTAGTAATTAAATATAATAAACAACCATTTAAAAGAATTTTGCAAAATTCATTGCTAAGATGTACGGCTTAATTCATTTTTCCTCGTATAAAATCTTTCCGATTTTACTCTATATACGAAAACTCCTAGCTACTAAACTTTTTAAATGGACTTATAAATTTAAAACTAAACTGCAGAAGTAATGTTCGAGCTCGTAAAAGAAAGTCACGAGCTTTTTCAGTAAAGTTGGTAAACATGGCGTACTTTCAGAGGCTATAATTATGATTCGAAAATTAAATCTTTTGCATAGTGTGGTGGTCCCTACCCCCTTAAGACTGGCCTTATGTGCCTTAGCCTGCTGAAGCTGCTGGAAGCGGAACACACACGAGACACAATGTATCGTACCTAATCGTCTAGTATCATATCAGCTCATACACGTCCCCACTGAGGGGCTCAATTCAGAAATTACCAGAATGCGAGTTACATTATTTCAGTCAATTCTAAGCGAAGGGAATTCGTAGACTCCCTCAAGGAAGCCTCAATGTTGCATGCAGGGGGTAAAATAAATAAAATGTCTTGGTTGAGTCTAAAAATTAATTATGAATTTATTTGACTCAAATTGTGGAGAAACCTTACATTTGTAGGCGTAAAACTCCACATTACATTGATTTCAGCCCTATATTTTATAGAGCTATTTATTCTAGCATTTGACAGTACAAATTTGATATTATAATAGAATTATACAAGTCCTGTGTGCTATCGCTCATTAAATTATGGATGTATATAAATTTGTATCAAATTTGTCTACATAAGGTAAGGTTAGCTTACTTTAGATAAAGTAGACTTATGGCAGCAACGAAAAGGTAATATAAATATTTTAGATTATGCATTTCCGTCAAGCCAACAATACTACAACCACTGTACACTTCTGTAACTTACGGGGAGCCTTGGACTTTACTTTGACTACTCAACTTTTACAACCAAAGAGTACACAACTTTACAGCCGTAAGTGCGTCTGGCAAGTCTTTATTACTTAAATTACATTCTTATAAAGACTCACATACTATTATTATTGTTCTGAACAAGGTTTTAGGTTATAGCGAGCGCTGACTTCTCGCTAGTTCCGGTCTATCAAGAGTACAATTTGTAAGTATAAAACCCCAGGGATATTGAACACTTCAGTTAGCAATAACCATATCTGCTAGTGATATATACGACTTGTGAATAGTCAGGCTCAACCAAACTAAAATCATACATATTCTGTCTTATGAATACCGTTTAAGATGATAGTTAGATTCATTAGCACAAAACAAGGTTATTTAGTTAATCACACAGAATCTATCTTCACAATACTTCGCAAATATTATAGAGGTTGCGAGCATTTTAACTGAGGGAGAATTTAACTAAAACGACATACGGAACAAGTCCTTAATGTGACGATTCTGTGAGATTATATTGCAATCAAGCAAGAAGCAATATAATAAAACATACCAAATTCCAGTCTCGCCCACACATCGCGCTCTTATTTTCAATCACTTCACACAGAACCAAACTCAGGACCCTTTTCCCGTCAGGGAACGACCGACGACTTCCAGCCTCTGCCCCCGAGTCCCCTGTCTCTCCCTCTGACGCTCCCGCGCAGGCCTCAAAACCATATTACTCCCGTCGCATTCGCACACGTGTACGCCCAATCGCTCTTTCTCCTTCTGTCTCGTACAAATATTCTTTTGTTAAATCCTCTGAACATTCTTCACACAGTCGTACGCTCATAATGCAACGTTGCAAGCCCCAAGCACATGTTTGAATAGATAAAAATGGCAACCTCGCCGTCTCTCTAGTAATAACAACACATCAGTTCTTAACACCTAATTATTCTAGGGTTCCGTGCGGTTCTGAAATAAGGATGGCGTTTCAGGCCATCACAATAGGCATCTTTCTTTTATGCGGTCGTCACTTTCTTTTACGAACTTGATGTTTACTTTTGTTTAGTTTTAAATTTATAAGTCAATTCAAAGAGTGCTGGGCATAATAGCAAGGGCCGCTACCTACTGTCCGGGAGGTCGTGGTATGAGTCTTGCCATTGTTTTCGAATTCCGATTTCGTATTTACATTTATCCGACGCTCTTACGTTAAAGGAATATATCGTGGGGACACCTGCACACGCCTGCGAAGAAACTCTAAAAAGTTTGTGTGTGAAGTCGACCAACCTGCATTGGGCCCGCGTGGTCGACTAAAGCCCGATCGCCCTAATTTAGGGTAGGCTCGAGCCCCTCGGTGGGGAAGTGTATGAGCTGATATGATGAAGTCAATTTAAAAAGTTTTGTAGTAAGTAAGGAGTTTTTATAGATGAATGAATGACTCCGGTGGTCTTAGCATTGAATTCTCAACAGTCTTTTAAATTGTTGTTAATTATATTTAGTTTTAATTTAATTATTTTCACATCAATATTTTTCAGAAACCGAATAGGCTGTATTAGTTTCGTTGTAAAAAATGTCCAGTTGCAAAAACGCGCCATTTTATGAAAATTTTCATTTTCTATTTACCTAGTAAGTATGTATGTTTAAATAAACATATTTAACTCTTTCATTTGTTTTTTACTATTTTCCACAACTGTATTGAAAAACGTCGGGTGGTACACTTTCCACCTTTGTATCACAAAGTACTATTATTTAATTTGCAATTTTTGTACGTATGTTTGTTTAGGTCAAATGTGGCAATCGATTTAAAAGCGACTTCCAGGGCTCCGCTTGAGCTGGAATTTGGTATGAAGCCGTATTCGGTGACAATAGATCCTTTTGGTATTTTGAAGTTGATCAGAAGATGAACTTTGGAGGTGAAGTCAGGGTCCAAGGATCGTCTTTTACTTTCAATAGAATCGTAGGAAATACTGTGCTCGCCCTTTTTATCACGTTTTTATTACCTTTACCTGTATGTATGCATGTTTGTAAGTATGTTTGTAACCGACTCCTTTGCACTCGATTTTGACCCACTTTTAACGGACAGATTTAATTCAAACTTCGTACATTTATCAAGAATCAGTGACAATACGAGTACAATAATATCTTAAGTATATCTCATTATCCTGAACTAAAAATTTAAAAATAAATATAGTTTAAAAAAATTATCACGCTTTTATTAGCTTCACCTATATGTATGCAATATGCATGTTTGTGACCGACTCCTTTGCACTCGATTTTGACCCACTTTCAACGATTTAATTCAAACTTCGTACATTTATCAAGAATCAGTGACAGTACAGTAAAGTTTATCTCATTATCTTGAACTAAAAATTTAAAAATAAATATAGTTTAAAAAAAATTTCGTATATCGAGCAACCCACACTTTCTCACAAGAATGCTAGTATCTTTGTTCATTATTGTTTTCAGCTTATATTAAGATTTAATTTTCACTTTTTAGTTTGATGTGCTTTAAAAGCGTGTTTTTTAGTTTTTTAAACTATATTTATTGAATTTCAAAACGTGCCGTGAGCGTTTGGCTTTTGAGCATAGAAACGTTGTTCAAATGAAAGCTTGTAACTAAAAAATTTTTAGTTTTTCTTCAACTTATTGCCATATAAATTATTTGATTGCAGTTATTTCTCCGTAGCACCTAGATATGAGTAGCAGAGGTTTTCTTTTCTGTATTCATGGTTTTCCAAAAAAAAAAAATATTGTAACATAGAAACGTCTCATATTTATAAATTCACAAAAAGATTCCTTCGCTTTGTCGTCCTTTACTTTTTATTTTCAGGATAAAAAATCCTATGCCATATAAGCGACTAGGCAAAGTCAAGCGGGATCTTCGCAAAAGTAGCTGTTCGCAAGTTGACAATTTATCGCGAATCACTGTCAAATCAAGGGATAAAATACACGGCCAATGTACAGAAACTGTCGTTTATAAACAATTTCTAGGATTAGTCCACAAGCTACAAGAGAATTTATTGGTTTTACTGTGCGTATAGCGGACGTAGCGTTTGCAGCAAAAGTGAGTTCTATTGTTTGGATATTGAAACTACGATTTTAACCGCCTTCGTGGCGTAATTGTAAGTCCATTAACTGGTGTGAATTGGGGTGGTGTTGATGACACTGCAACTCAAAAAGTTTGGTGTTATTGACCCACACGCTGACTAAGCACCAAGACCTGACCACACCGCACATTATTAATTATTGGAAACCCCCATTTTAACCGCCTCACACCATTCGCTTCACACCAGGAGGTCGCGGGTTCGATTCCCGGTGAGGTCAACTTGTAAGACTCGGTTTGGTTGGTGGTAGGGCATTTTCTTAGCCCGCCTGGCTAACTACCACCATCTTATGTAAGTCTTGCCGCCAAACATCAGTGTCAATAACATTGATGTGTTCCGGCTTGAAGATAAGATAGCTAATTCTCCATCGCGTTGGGGAATCTTGGTAAACCCGCTTCTATCTTCGGCATCATCATCACTTACCATCAGGTGAGATGATGCCAAGGGCTTACCACCAATTGCGAATATAAAAAAAGAATTAAAATTCCAAATTTAAACATACTTAATAAGTATTTACTTACACAGTTTTAAACAGTTAAAAAATATTACCTAATTTACCTTTAGGTAATCGTATTTTCAACCGACTTCCGAAAAGGAGGAGGTTCTCAATTCGACTGTATATGTTTGTTACGCGCTATCTTCGCAGATTGTGGACAGACTTTCATGATTGTTTTTTTATTCGACAGGATATTTTGCTAGGTTAGTCCCATATTAGTTTTATCAAAATTGGTTGAGCCCTTTTTTAGACAATTAACAAAAACAAAAAAAGTATAAATTGTACCAAGTTCTTGCGATGGACGTCTGTTTTTAACGTGTTTAGTGTTTCCAATTATTAATGGGTATCGAAACTTACAAAATAATGAATAATCTACCTAAAATTCAGCCATGTATCTAGTTATTATTATGTATATTCACAGACGATTTTAATAGTAATATTATCGACCTTATCACTTCACTTGTTCAATCCAAAATAGTGCAAAAACTTGCGAAAGAGAAGGCGTGATCCCCTTTTTGCGCTCGCATGCCCCGCCCACAAGAGCATCAACTTAGCACCATTGTTGAGATGAGAATGAAGATAATGACAAAGAACGCGTCACTACCAAAAAGGGTTTGCTCTATTTTTCACCCTTGCACTTTTTTGCTGACCCTTCCTGTTGTTGCTAGATCGGTCTGCAAACAGCGAATTCGGTGTCTGTCCGTGACAAATTGTTTCTACTAGCTACCCTCAGATCGTTCCAGCGACCGTTCCAGTGGATGTAAGGTTCAATCAACGGTTCAATTGTATTGTTAGTTGAGCCACATATGGCGCAGTTCGAGTGATATGTTGCTATGGGCTATGGGCAGGGTCTGGTGAAAAGGACGAGGAGCTTGAATATACATCGTTTCGACTCGAGTGAGGTCGAATGTAGTTTCGGACATGTAATTAGCGCCTTACCTGTGCCTATACAAAGTGAACTTTAAGTTGCATCTTTTTAACCCTCGCCCCGATACAAAAAGAGGGATATTGAAGGATTGACTTGGGTATCGTCTGTGGCATCGTATCTCCCAAATGTATTGAACCGATCTTGTTAAAAAAAAATTGAAAGGTGACTTGATCGAGAGTGTCTTTAGCTCAAGAAAATATTTTCAGTTATTAAGGCGCTAAAATCACTCAATCCGAGCGGGTTGATACATGTTTCAATAATATCGAACGTAAGTCTATTCATTTTAAGTTCAAATCAATGCGGGCTCGATTTTTACATGTTTTTATTACTTTTCATAACTTTCAAATAAGTTTTAAAAAAATGTGTTCAATTAAAATGAAAGGTCTTAAAGTCACCGATTTTTGTGTGTTGGTTTCTTTTAATATTAACTATTTGATTTCGAGAAATTCTGCAATTGATGCCAAAAACAGGGTCTTACAGTATATATTTTTTTACATCAAAAGTGGTACTATTTTCAAAATTGTATTCAATTAAATGGATTTTTTATTCCTTTAAGTATATTATATATTTTTCCATGGTGATAGCTTTACACAGTCTTTCAATAATTTGAATTGAATATTGTCATTATTATACAATATTGGCAATTTTCAACTGCCCGCCGAAACGATAAGAGATAGGGGGGTGGTGTGTTAAATAATATACACATTAGGCATATTTAAGATGGCAAAGATTAAAAATGGGGAAAAAAAATGGCCGCCAAAAGTGGAATTACTCCGATTTGGCTAAAGTTTTGATGTTTTTTTTTATTTTACTAATGAAATGTTTAGTTAATAAAATAAGGATTTTTTCATGAACCGATCTTTTTATTTCTGTGACCTATAATTGCAGAATAAAAACAAACTGACAACAACATCTGCAAACTTATATTAAAATTGTGTTGACGATGAAATTAAACTTTAGTTTTTGCGTATATTTCGTGCAGTATTTTTATAATGTGGAAAAATGAAATTAAGTTATGCAGTATAAGCTGTGGTCAGTTTTAATAGCGGAGGTGCAGAGAATAAGACGGTGCGATGTGAGAAAGAGACAGAAGATTGTGGATCGTGCGTATATAAGATGCGTGGACATAAGTTATGAAAGAATTATTTACTTTCGATCTAATCTTAAAGTATATTTGGGGAATGTTGTTCAGTTTTATGAGTAGATCTTTTCTTTAAATAGATGACAATTATTTATATAGCACCCTGTATAAACTATTTTTTAATAGTTAACAACTTTACATCGCTCTACCATTTTGTCTAGGGACAGTGATGCAACGTTACCTCTGTTTGCGCTTCCGCAACTGCGGAATTTCCGCATTCACATCCGTTTCTGCTTCTGATTACGCAACTTTTATAACAGAAGTTGAAACGGTATATTTAGACGGGAAGAAGCATGAGCAAGCCGCGGGCATAACTATTATTAGATAGGAAGTAGGTAGGTAGGTTTGCTTGATGGTGGGGTGCGCGCAGGAGGTGTGTTCCCGCTAGTAAACGCTGACAATACCCTGTAGCGTACAATACACCACTGGTATGAGCAAATTAGTAGGCGTCTGTAAGTTCACACTGGATTCATAAGCTGAGCAGCCGGTTATTCTTTACATAAATAGGGCTTTAGTTGGGGCGCTTGTCTAAGAAAAAATCGGCAAACCTTTAGAAATCATGACTATGGCTTGAAATTTGACACAGTTGCTAAGGGAGTCAAAAGAGGCCGATCGAGATCGGTACCCCACGGGAGCGACTCCTCTGGGGAGGGAGGGGGAGGATCAAAGGGATACTCCGACTGGACAAACTCGAAAAATTGAAAATGTTAGAATATAGCTATCAGGTTAAGTTTGGTATCATTTTCGTGTAAATTAAGGACGAAGAATTCATTTCTAGTATCTAAATTGCAGTTTTTGTAAGTAGTTTTAGAAAAAAATAAGAAACGACAAAAATTGAACATATAAAAATATATTTAAACCGCTATTACTTTGAAACCTTTACGGAAATTAATATTATAAAAATACTTTAATATGTATTATTTATCGCAAATTCTGGAAAATATACATTTTTTATAGGTATTCTTACAAAATTATGTTGAAAAAAAATCCTGAATGTTATGCGGCACAATAAAACGAAAAGACGTTTTTAATTTTTAGAAGAGGTAGGTAGGTATATTCAATAATGAGTTGTTTTAATTTAACTCCAACAAGGCCGTCAACGTCGTGCAGCCTGCGCCCAGTGTGTGCAGGGACGAGGTAGACGCGGCCCATGCGTAAGGCCACGCTACGACTACACACGTAAGGATTTGATATCGGGCTGATCCGTCCCATAGGTGAGAACAGTACTTTATACAAGATTGGACTTGTGCTTGATATAATTAAAGAAGCTGTCCAGGTGTGAAGTACCGTCTCACCTTAGATATAATTACCCAGCCTCATTGCTGCAACTTTTGCCTTGAACTCAATGTATCGATCGAAATTCAGATTAGGTGTTAATTCCATGCCAATAATCTCAAGGTGGTCGGATAGCTTAATGAATTCATTCCGGAAAGTAGGAGTCAAGTTGAAAGGACTCCTTTTAGCGTAAAAAAGACACGCCTGTATCTTAGAGGCATTGAAACTTACGAGGTTGGAATCACCCTAATCAGACACGGTCCAAAGCGACAGGTTCATGCGCTCTATCATGGTTTGCTCGTGCACTGGATATATACCTTTCCACAACTGTGCAATCGTCTGCATACGCAATAATACCCGGTGTCAGCAGATCGTTTATATATAGCAGGAAAAGAGTACAGCGGAAAGAACAGATCGCTGAGGTACCCCGGCATCGATTACCAATAGGTCAGAGGAGCAGCCATCAATGACTACTCGAATAGACAGTTCCCTCAGGAAATCAGATACCCAGTTACACAAGCCCACAGGCAGTTCGTATGAAGAAAGCTTGCCAATAAGGCTAGCGTGCCAGACTCGGTCAAAGGCCTTCGAGATGTCAAGAGAGACGATAAGAGCCTCACCGTATTTTTCGATGGCCTCACCCCATATATGCGTAGCATACACTAGAAGATCTCCAGTGGACCGACATTGACGAAAACCGTATTGTCGATCACTAAGGAGGTCATTGTCTTCTAGGTATGCCAGATTGCGGGTGTTCAATACACGCTCCATAATCTAACAGATTATAGAGGTGATTGATATGGAGCGTTAATTGGCCGGGTCTGCACGACTGCCTTTTTTGGGCACAGGCTGCACGTTGGCGACCTTCCATGACTTTAGGACTATACCTGTTTTCAGAGAGAGGCGGTACAGACGTGTCAGAGCAGGAGACAACTCAGTAGCGCAGTTCTTTAGCACTATAGCTGGTATACCGTCAGATCCACTGACTTTATTCACGTCTAGATTACGAAGTGTTTTGAGAACCTTCTTATGGCGGATACGAATAGGGGGCATAGTAGAACCGCAAGGACGTAACTGTGGTGGTATACTGTTCGCTGTATCTAGACGTGAATTTTTGGCAAACATGGAGGTAAACAGGTTAACTTGACTCCAACAAAAATTTGCACTTTAAAGCTGGTAAAGTTGGTATTAGGGAATGCAATCCCGGGATACCGGTATCCCGAAATACCGGGATCCCGCATACATTTTGCGGGACTAATCTCGGTCGAAAATTTCGCGGGATCCCGCTGGACTGGCGGGATTACAGAGAATCGTGGATCATAGGTGTTACTCTGCGCTTTCCGTTTTATAAAAACTAATCTGTGCTCTGCGCGCGGCAGGTGGCGCGTAGACTGGCTCAGCAATGCGTAAGGTTCGGGGCGCACAGGGGAACGGTGTAAGGAAGGGCGCGGCGGAAGAGTGAATTCACCTCCCACGCTCCTTTTTTTTATTTACAATTGGTAAGCATTTATTTGTTTACTTTCGTTTTATTTCGCCAAATACAACTTGTAACTATGGCGCACGGCGCAACGCAGTAATTGATTCATTGAATATTTATTGTTTTAGGTCAAAGTTAACTAAACTTTGTAGGTTTTTTTAAGCTTAATGAATGAGTTGCAAACAATAATGTCGGAAACAGTGTATATAGTCAGAAACAGTGTATAAAGATGTCATGTCAATTTATTTTTCGGATGTTTAAATTACGTGATTATGTCAGCTGTCAATTTATGTTTTTGATGTTTATGTTGTTATGTCAATTTATGTCTTGTGTCTTATCTATCACCCTTATTCTATGTCAAGTTATGACTTAATGTACTATTTTTAATGTAGGTTAAAATTAATACCATAAACTAGGTCTATTAAGTCTTTATTGAGATTGATTTCAGAGGTCTAAATCCATCCTGCTGGATCCCGCAAATACCTGGATCCAGCGGGACTAAGATGGTTCAGTCCCGCAAATACCTGGATTGAAATTATCTTGCGGGATTGCATTCCCTAGTTGGTATGGTTGGCTTGGGTCTCTAAAGATTCATTGGACCCCTTACACCTCAAAAATTAATATCAATATTGAGTGCTTTGAAGAGTGTCGTATCTATCTATAACTCAATCTGTAATAAAATATGAAAATGGTGAAAGAAACTGAAACAAAGTGAATATTGTTGTTACAAATATAGATATGTTTTATTTATTTTTCAACATATAAATAAATAAAATAGTATTGAGTATTTTCAAAGTACTCATTTATGTATAGGTTTTAAAGTTCATCATCATATCAGCTCATATACGCCCCACTCAATAAATATAGGCTCGAGCCTACCCTGAATTAGGGAATTAGGAATTACTTTTTAAACTTGCGCTTCCGCAATTCCGCATCCGTTTCTGTTTCTGTTTCTGTTAATAGTTTATTTTGATATCTGGTTCTTTTTCTGTTTCCTTTATGTTACTTCCCTTGCATCACTAATATTGTTATGTTTCGATAGGTATATCTTTCGATAATGTGTTTTAAGTATAATGACTTCATTTAGATTCTGTCAGACCGTTATTTCTTTAGGGAATAGAAGCAGAGTTAAACAAATTAGTTTCTGAAACATGTTGGGTTTCAAATTATAACGATAATCCAACTATTAACCTTGTATGTATATATTACCTAATAAATAAAGTCCCATGCCAGTATGAGGTCCCAAGCTAAACTTAATCAAAATAGTTCTGATGGGGTTAACTATTTAAATCTGCCAAGATCACCTAATACGTAGGTGTACATAAAATCAAGGTAACATAGTTTTTTTACAGGTGTACATAAAATCAAGGTAACATAGTTTTTTTACAGGTGTACATAAAATAAAGGTAACATAGTTTTTTTACAGGTGTACATAAAATCAAGGTAACGTAGTTTTTTTACAGGTGTACATAAAATCAACGTAACATAGTTTTTTTTACAGGTGTACATAAAATCAACGTAACATAGTTATTTACCCGACTGCCCAAAAAAGAGGGGAAATGTTTTTGTGCTGTCGGGTTTTTAATTTTTAATTAAATTGGTTAGTTTATTGTATACAAATTATAGAAGCGGTCTTAGCTTATTGCGATTTGCCAGGTTGCATTGATCATAGACGTTAACTGACCTGAAGCACGGACCTTACCTGGATGGGTCTAACTGTCAGTGGCATTTTTCTTTAATGTATCCGTGTTTCTCATGGTACGTTAAGTCATTGGTGTCGTTAAGAGGAAACGCGGTCTAAAGAATAGGTATTTATATAAATGTTGCTGTCTCCCTCCCCTAAACCTCTCCGTATACAGCAAGAAAGGGAGAACTGCAGCGCAGACCGATAATAGGCACTAAAATTGACCAAAATAGCATTTCCTAGTCCCTTATTTCCTCCTCCAAAACTTGAGCAATAACAATATTTTTATCAAAAATAATTAAAAGAACTCTTTACCTATGCCATTTATGTATGCCTCTGTTTTTATTTAATTGTTAACTAGCTGTCCCGGCGAACTTCGTACCACCTTACACTACACACCCTACCCTACCCTAAACTACACTACACTACCCTACCCTAATCTACCCTACCCTATCCTACCCTACACTACACTACCCTACACTACACTACACTACCCTACCGTACCCTACACTACAATACACTACACTACCCTACCCTACCCTACATAAGAACCTTCTCCTGACAATAACGATATGTATAAAGATATGCGTATTATGTTTTTCGGTGGGTGTCTGAAAAACAATGGCATGGCCACATTGGAAACATTTTTTCTCTATTGTCATTATCCAGGGAGGAAACAGGGGACTACGTTTGTATGGAAAAAATGGCGCCCGCGTTTCCTCTTTAGCCGTGTCAGATGCCATATAGGCTTGAAAAACTTTTGATAGTGGACTATAGCCCTAAGAACTTCACCAACCCGGACTTGGCCTCCGTGCCTGGAGTATGTCTACAAATGGGTTAGTATGGCCTAGCCTTTCCGAGTTTAGGAAGAGAGCCGTGCGTGCACCAGCAAGGGGGACGTTTGTGGCAAAGTATATATTATATTAGTACTAACATACAGTATGTACACTCCCTGCCGCACTCGAGATTGCGACCTCACCCCCTCGTCACCCGGATTGATACAGATTGGTTACAGTTTGGTTCTCGAACGTATGGGATTTCGCCGTGATTTTTTTGCTCCGTCATTTGTTTGTAGAAATGTCATTTTTTTTTCGAAAGGACAAGCTTGTTGTTGGCCGTGGGGGCATTTACAATTTCACCGGGCAGGCAAGGCGAGTACGGAAGGCACTCAACCTAAAGCAAAAATATGCAACTGCCCAGGTGGGCACGGAACAAGAAGATTAGAAATGTCATTTCACGACCGTTGGTATGCAGTGTCCGCGGTGTGTTTAAGGGTTGTTAGCGATAAAATTTAAGAGAATAGTTTACTATAATAAAACGTTTGCAAGGTCCAAAGGAACTGTTCATTCCCGCTTATTACTATTTCTGTCGGATTCATCTTTTGTAGAACATAGGCCGCCTGTCATGGACTTCCACTATAAGGGAAAATACATTCCATCAACTGCGGCGGTTGTTGGCCCTGCAGTGTCTACTGTCGTATCCTTCGACCAATATAACAGCTATTGACCGGCCTTCGCAAACAGCGGTTTGGACGCGTACAGAATGAGCGAATACGCTCATTTCGTTTCAGTCGATCAGTATTCCCCAAATCGGTTGAAGGTCGAAGTGAGTGAAATTTGTTATCTCATTCGTACTACATCCCGAGTACCTATCTATGTCATTCTTAACATTTGAACGAGAATCGGTATCTATGTCATTCTTAACATTTGAACGAGAATCGGTAGACTATAATGGTGTAGGCTCATTTTTATGAGATTAATGTATGGATAGGGCCGGTCCATTGTATTTGGTCGAAGGTCGTATCGGTGCACTTCGATAAACCACGGTAGTCACGCCACGCGGGGCAACCGCACAACCACGCGGGCAGCCCGCCGCCTCCAGCACTTCAGCTTCACCAACTTTAGCACTATGTTCGTTTACTATTATGCTACCATTTGTACAGCCCGGTTTTATTTTTTTGGCTGACTGTACTTTATCCAAGTCCCTCGTGTATAGAGTACAAGAGATAAACACAACCAAACTGGCAACATCAATTTATTATAACTGTCAAAGTATTTAGCGAACTGGTGACAGTATCGGTGTCAACGGGTTTGGGATGAGCTCAACTTAGATGACATTTCTCGTTCGCGACGTTGAATAAAAAGCCAGCTAGCAGTGTAGGACCCACTTGTAGTCCAGGGAAGGGTTCTGTGACTTACTGACTGATCTACCAACGCATAGCTAAAACCACTGGATGGATTGGGCTGAAATTTGACACAAAGGTAGAAATTATGACATAAACATCCGTTTAGAAAGGATTTTTTTAAATTCATCTCTTAAAGGGGTGTAACGGGGGGTTCAAAATTTGTTTAGAAAACCAAAAGGTTAATTCAACATTAATTAAATGAAATAGAAAGCAATCATGTCAGCTGATATACGTCCCCACCGAGAGGCTCGAGCCTACCCTGAAATAGGGCTAGCAGGCCTTAATGGACCACGCGGGCCCAGTGCGGGTTGATCAACTTCACACACAACCTGCGAGTTTCTTCGCAAGCGTGTGCAGGTTTCCTCACGATGTTTTCCTTCAACGTAAGAGCGTCGGATAAACGTACATATGAAATCTAAATTCGAAATAACATTGGTACGTGGCAGGATTCGAACCACGACCTCCCGGGCAAGAGGCGGCGTACCTAGCCGTTACGCCACCGACACTCTTTACGCCACCGACGCGCGACGCTCCGAAGCAATAATTACATTCAAATTTTGAGTATATTGCAATAAAGGGTGGTTCTGGGTTTTAACACTCGCGACTGTGAATTCCTCCATTTTTGTATACAGTGCCAGGCCTGTCGCTGCTGTCGCACTCTGCGCTGTAGGTATGAAAATGTTAAAAAATGTACCTACGCCGCGCCAAGCCGCGCGGCCCCTGCAAGGGGCAAATTCAGTAGTCAGAAGAGAAAAAAGTTAAGCGATAGAAGGAGAGGCAACTTGTAGGTAATAAGCGCTGCGCGACCTAAATTTGCACTTTATTGTGTTGTAGCAAGAGTCGCCATTCATTCAAATGATTTTGCGGAGTTAACCTTCTTTTACGTAGTAAATAGTCTTTATTCTTTGGCAGTGCGAGTAACAAACGATCCATATAATGTAGTTGACGCCTTCCTTGTGCGTTCCACATCATTGCGATGCGAAGACGTTTCTATCCGTTGCTCATTGGAGCGTGCATTTGAAAATATGTATTCAATAAACATGAAGAGCAAAGTTAACATCTATCAACAATATAGACTAAACGAATTCATCCTTATGTACTGTCGCCATCAAATATTATATCGTAGCGGGCGAGGTGTTCAAACACAGGATGTAACAAAATTGGTGTAGGTCCCGTTAACTTGGGCTTGTACTCATCATACTGAACAACTTTTGTTTTACGACTTTGCTGACAACGTAAAAAAAAT
The DNA here is from genome assembly GCA_947284805.1 of Coleophora flavipennella. NCBI lineage: Eukaryota > Metazoa > Arthropoda > Insecta > Lepidoptera > Coleophoridae > Coleophora > Coleophora flavipennella. Next base: position 9,525,195 of record OX369257.1, on the reverse strand, counting down.
TTGAGTTGCCGCGAATATAATTCGTTATTATTATTCGACATTAACAAAGGAATATAAAAAATAGATTATTTGTTATCGAATATACCATCACGCTTGTAGAATCATTTATTTTTACCTATGTACTGTAATCAAATTTTTCGAAATTATGAGAAAAGAAAATGGAGTAGGAAATCAGTCTCACATTATGATATTATCTCACAACCTTCTGAAGAGCAACCCAAGAATGCCACTGCTGAAGAAATAACCCATTACATCGCGTCAGAAAAGGCTGACAAAAATATAAACCCATATGAATGGTGGACTTGTAAAAATTAATTCCCCATTTTGAGAAATCTTGCTAAACGATACTTAATCACACCAGCAAGTTCTGTTTATTCAGAAAGACTATTTTCTGAGGCAGGTTTGATGTATGAAAACAAGCGCAACCGACTTAATCCCAATCATGCAGAAAAACTTGTTTTTTTGCACCACAACCTGCCTCTTTTGGATTTTAAATATTAATTAAAAAGCCTTACTTTAACATGACTGATTTTTGTATGACATTTAATTTTAATGATAATAATTAATACTAAACTTAGTGTGTTTTGTTATTTAAGAAAAAATAAAGTGATTATTTAAGCCTATAGTTTTTTTCATTAAAAGTTTATTTTAGACAACTATTCGCCGAATGTCGAATAATAGACATTATTATTCGGTATTCGACGAATAGCAAAAATGACGAGTAATGCCTAATACCAAATAATAGCCACTATTCGCGGCATCTCTAAAAAAAAAGTTTGCTCTTCATACAAATCGATCAGCTGATATACCGATTTTGTGCATTTTAGTATGGAGGGTCAAATTTTTTTTTGAGAATTGTTTATGGGTTCGTAAGAGAAAGTTGTTTAGTATGTCGAGTAGAACCCCCAGTTAAGAAGACCTACACCAATTTTGTTACACATATCTGTTGAATTTTAATAAATTATGTACTCTAGGAGTTGTTATCAGTATCTGAACATCTAATTTGTCATACCTAAATTTCTGAGCAGCAGATTTTTCATTACGTTCTTCGAACACAAAGACGTAAGCACATGCAGTATTACAATATAGCAGCTTACAGTCGTGCAACGAATGTACTAACGCACAGCAACGGAAGGGTACTTGCGGGGCAGCGCAAACTTCGCGAGCTTGCCAGGCTGGCAACAGGCTAGAGTACCTACGCCGTGGCGGCATCGTGCGACATTAAAGGCGTTGCTCTACTGTAAGCCATATCGTAACACTGTGACGTAAGGTAGGTACTTTTTCCTACAACACTACATATTGAAAAATCTGCGGCTCGTATTTTTTTTATGACAAATTAGATGTTCACATATTAATAGCAACTCTTACTTTACCTATACATCATCATCATCATCATCATATCAGCTCATATACGTCCCCAGCGAGGGGCTCGAGCCTACCCTGAATTAGGGCGATCGACCATACGCACGTACGCGTCGGTGGCGTAAAGAATGTCGGTGGCGTAACGGCTACGTACGCCGCCTCCTGCTCAGGAGGTCGTGGTTCGAATCCTGCCACGTACCAATGTTATTTCGAATTTAGATTTTATATGTACGTTTTGCCGAAGCTCTTACGGTGAAGGAAAACATCGTGAGGGACCTGCACACGCTTGCGAAGAAACTCGCAGATTGTGTGTTTTTGTTTTCTTTCGTGCACCAGGTATTAGAGATTCCCTTATTTTTTTTTTATTATTAGGGTTTTTCCAAAAATTGGTAGGCCCGACCTATACATAATTTATTGAAATTCAACACGGCTGAGACATATTTAACACCTCGTCCGCTACGATATATCTGATGGCGACTGTACATCTATAATCTGTACTATAGGAAAACATAGCAACTATTGCGGAAAGTCATTATTTTTGGTTTAGGCCTAAAAAACCAACTCAAATGTATTTTCGAAACACTTTCTCCTTAAAAAAATTTGAAATGCGCATTCTACAGTTTTTAAAACTATGCACCGGGTATTAGAGATTCTCTTCATTTGTATATTATTATTGTTTTTATCCAAAGTTGGAAAGCCCTTGGCATATTACATCCTCGGCTGCATCGGCACTTACTATCAGGTGAGGTGCAGTCAAACGCACTCAAATTAAAAATATCTTACCTGATAGTAAGTGACGATGATGCCGAAGATGGAAGCAGGCTTACCAAGATTCCCCAACGCAATGGGGAAACTGCCTGTCTTATCTTCAAGCCGGAACACATCAAGCTATTAATAATGATGTTTGGAGGCAAGACTTAGATAAGATGGTGGTAGCTAGCCAGGCGGGCTTAAAAAAAGGTTCTTCCACCAACCGCACCAAGTCTTATAAAATTAGACTCTACCGGGAATCGAACCTACGACCTTCTGATGTAAAGCTAAAGATCTTGTTATTTTCTGCTGTCTTGATTCCTCTATATCTTACTATCTATTACTACTTTATAAGTACTTTTACTGATCAGCCAATCTAGTTCAAGGGATAGATGGCGGCTGCCTGGTGTTGCACTTAGCATCACACGCGGTCACGAGTAGGGCAGCGCCTTTAGATTTGCACCTACTTGCGTGTGCAACGCGACCTTCATACACATCTGGAATCAGATGTGCAGGTTTCCTCGCGATGTTTTCCTTCACCGTTAAAGCAATCGGTAAGTATATGTACGTAAGTTTCGAAAAACTCTTTCGGCCGTCCGAGTTTGAACCCGGGACCTCTGGTTAGGAGGACCGAGTCATTACCGTTGAACCACCGATCCTTTCAGCTAATCAAAATTAGAAGATACACATTTTAGATTATTTTCCGTTACTAAAAGGAATTAATCTTTGCTCTATTCTAAATTTACATTTTTAAATTTAAGCTTTGTTTCTTTTTTCTTTAATTAACTTGGTTTCCTGCTTTTAATCCTAGCTTTACTTATCATTGAGAACTTCTTCAAAGATAATAATACACTTAAGGACACTTTGATGCTTTAACGCTCCGCGAAGAAGGAGCTCTTTGATAGTTGTTTAATTATTCCATTTTAAAAGTAGATTAAAGTTTATATTTTTACTGTCTAATAGTATCTTTGAGTTCTTCGGTAAGAATAGCCTTAATTAATTAATGTAAATATCAAAGTTAATTAGCCGTTACCGTTTAAAGATTAGCATCATCTTACCCGATAGTAAGTGGCAATGATGCTGAAGGTAAAAGCGGGATTACCAAGATTCCCCAATGCAATGGGCAACTGATTTTCTCATCTTGAAGCCGGAACACATCAATACTTGTTAGAATGTTTCAGAAATAATTCAATTTTTTTTAATTTTTTTTTATTCACAATTGGTAAGCCCTTGACATCATCTCGCCTGATGGTAAGTGACGATAATGCCGAAGATGGAAGCGGGCTTACCGAGATTCCCCAAAGTAATGATGAACTGACTATAATTATTATCTTCAAGCCCGAGCACATCAATGTTGTTTACACTGATGTTTGGCGGTAAGACTTTGATAAGATGGTGGTAGCTAACCAGGCGGGCTATGAATATGCCCTACCACCAGCCAAACCGAGTCTTACAAAGTCGAACCCGCGACCTCCTGGTGTGAAGCGAATGGACTAACCATTACGCCACGGAGGCAGTTAAATATGTAGCTCCTCTTCTGTGCTTGACCATGTGACTGTGACAGACATCATTGACACTCTTGAAACCGTTGTATTCAAGATGTAACAAAATTGGTCCAGTGCAACCCTTAATTGATAAGCTGATTTTTAATAACTTAAAAAATACGATTTCAGCAGTCATAGAACAAAAGTTATTCAGTATGATGAGTAGAAGCTCCAGTAAACGGGACCTACGCCAGTTTTGTTGTTACACCCTGTATGAAACCTCGTATACTCTGATCTTCTAACCTTGTTCTCACACTTTTCTCAATATTTTGTTGACTAACAAGTTTTCAGTAGGTTAACCACATCCGGAGGTCGCGGGTTCCATTCCCGGCGGAGTCAAACTTTGCAAGCCTCGCTTTGGTTGGTGGCAGGGCATTTTGTAAGCCCGCTTGGCTCGCTACCACCATCTTGTCTAACTCTGGCCGCCAAACATTAATGTTACCAACATTGACGTGTTCCGGCTTAAAGATAACATAGTCAATTCATTATTGCGTTGGGGAATCTTAGGCATCTTCGTCTCTTTCCATCAGGTGAGACGATGTGAAGTGCTTACCAATTGTAATAAAAAGTAGTCGTAGTGGTTTTTAAGCTATTGCATAGCTTTTATCGCGGGTTTTGAGCGCGGCGACCGAATCAAGAAATTCCGTAACGTAAATAAAACCTAACACCCCCCACTCCGCCTACCATGTAGCTCGGCCGAGCGTAACGTAACATTACCGCATTCTAAAAACTTACAGTGCCATCTATTAGCGATTTGCGGTACTAAAAGGACTTAGTCAATTTTACTGGTGTAACTTTCTTAGTGTTAATTTATAACATAAACATCCCGCGCCCCAAAGACTATAATATGGTCCTTTAAACAAAAGGAGCACACAAAAACAGTAAAACATCAAAAAATAGTGGGTTGTCTGGAAGAAATCGCTCTCAGCGTTAAGACCGCCTAAATTGTACGTCTCTTAGTTTTAATTTAAATTTTGCATGTTATGTATTTATTTTTGATGTACAATAAAGAGTTATTTGAATTTGAATAGTAAATAAATACTGCATAAGTAAAAAATAAAAATGCTGTGCAATAGCTATACCGCGGCAGTCCCCGAGTGCCACACGTTTTTTTCGTCACATAAAATAAATATAGTTGCTATAAAGTATGGCATCAAACATTTAATAAATGGAGTGTAAAGGCTGTGCTTTAAGTGCTCTCACCGAACATTAGTACGTAAGTCGTGATAAGCCGCTTGCCACTGCCAACCGTGCCACGGCACGTTCCGATAATACGCTTCGCAAGTTTCGCTCCTGAGTCCTGTGTTATCCGTACGTTTTACGATGTTGCAACTGTACAGGGCGGAGCTGCAATATCTTTATACAGCAATGACTTGCTATAAAATTGATTGGATTACAAACTCAAAATACTTAGGTTTAGTTTCTTGTTTTATTTTTAAACGACTTCAAAAAAGGAAGAGGTTCCTGAATTCGACTGTATATATATTTTTTTTATGTATGTTCGCGGATAACTTCGTCGTTTATGAACCGATTTTGATGATTCCTTTTTTGTTGGAAAGAAGATATCCCAAGGATGGTAGCATGGTAAGGAAACCAGGATCTAATAATGGGATCCCAGGGAAATCGAGGGCAACCTTCAAATTTTATAGGCACTTATTACGTGTTTCATATGACTGACTCTGTGGCTCAGTGGTTACTGCCCTTGACTACTGATCCGAGAGTCGTGGGTTCGATCCCCACCCAGGGCAAGCATTTGTGTTATGAGCAGATTTGTTTGATCTGTGTCTGGGTGTTAAATTATATCTATATAATATGTATGTATTTAATCGTATATAAGTATGTATATCAGTTTATGGTAACCCATAACACAGGGAATCCTACTTTGGGGCCAGATGACCATGTGTGATTTGTCCCAGAATATTTATTTATTTATTCATATGTTTTCTAAAGCTATTAAAGTATTTGCGTATGGCAGTCATCATCTCATGATGATTAGCTGATGAGTTAAAGTACAACTCATTAACGGTTAGGAGTTACAGTATAATTCTTTAAAAATAGATAGATACGTAGGTACGCATAGACCGATAATTGTGTTCTTTCAGGTTATTCAGATGAGCTGATGATGGAAGCGTCGGTGGCGTAACGGCTAGGGCCGCCGCCTCCTCTCCGGGCGGGAGGTCGTGGTTCGAATCCTGCCACGTACCAATGTGATTTCGAATTTAGATTACATATGTACGTTTATCCGACGCTCTTACGGTGAAGGAAAACATCGTGAGGTGCAGGTTGCACACGCCTGCGGAGAAACTCGCAGTTTGTGTGTGAAGTTGACCAACCCGCACTGAGCCCGCGTGGTCGACGAAGGCCCGATCGTCTAATTCAGGGTAGGCTCGAGCCCTTCGGTGGGGACGTATATATGAGCTGATGTGATGAACTATAAAAATTAAAAAAGAACCTCAATTTCTTTTTTCCACCATCTATCAATAAACTATTAATGGGACCATTCACCCAATTACAGTACGTCTACTGTAAGTTGGTAAGGAGTTGGAGTATCCTGCAGATTCTAGGTCATCTGCAGCATCAGGTCAAGGTTACCTTTTATTGTTATCGGTCCTCAATACGTGTGCCAATTTTCGATTTAATCCGGCGTCTTGAAGCGGGTGAAAATCACGTTAAAAGATTTCGTTACATAGATAGATACATACGTGCAGGTGAACTTATAAAAGGTGTTACCAAAATTAGTACTTACATTTCATGGTCCATTTTCTGGGTATTGCTTTATTTTTATTTACATCCTGTATGTGCCGATGTCGCAGCGACCCGCGAGCGTGTCTAATAGTATGGTAATATTAAATTTATAGTGGTAAGGTTGGTAAGCTTAGTCGTGTATTAACTAACCTATACGTGAGAAAATATTCTGCACTACAGTTGCTCGAAAATTGGTACTTTATATGCCAGTTATATGTGCGCTAAATTGATTTTACCCCACATGTGCTTTTTACTTTGCCACTTTTTTATTTTGTACTCTAAAGATGGTAATAATCAAAGATATAGAATCTTCTTCTTTTAGACTTTTGAAAGGAGAATTTTCGAGTAGATAGTTTATATCTTTTGCCAAGAAAGTAGTTTATATTACTCACCGCCTGTCTAGCTAACACCATCTTATCTAAGTCGTGCGGCCAAACATCAGTGTTAACAGCATTGATGTTTTCCGGTTTGAAGTTAAGATAGCCAGATCCCCCATTGCGTTGCGGAATCTTGGTAAGACCGCTTCCATCTTCGGCATCATCGTCGCTTACCGTCTGGTGAGATGATGCCTATAGGGGGCTATTAATTGTGAATAAAAAAATTAACTAAACTAGTACTTGAAAATTTTGGACAAAACTGATTTGTTTTAATAAAAACATCCATTTAAATGGCTTTTCCATTCTTCGTGGAAAATAGAGAAGGTACTTATAAACACTCATTCCTATTATACAGGGTGTAACAAAAGTGGTGTAGGTCCCGTTAACTGGGGCTTCTGCTTATCATACTGAACAACTTTTGTTCTACGCGTTTGCTGATCGCAAAACAATTTTTTACTCTTCATACAAATCGATCAGCAGTTTGACCAATTTTGTGCATTTTAGTATGGAGGGTCCTAATTTTTTTTTCAATTGACTATGGGTTCCTTGGGGAAAGTTACAAAAATACTGAGATAGGTCACTTTCCTGTCGGGACCTGGTTCGTTCTGGTTCTTCTTTGTTTTTTTTTTTTGCAGTTCAGTATGATGAGTGGAACCCCCAGTTAACGGGTCCTACACCAATTTTTTCACACCCTGTCTGAGTCTGTTTAGCAATTAATACTATCTTGTAGAGAAAAAGCGTCGGTGGCTCAACCGGTAACGACTCGGTCCATCTAACCAGAGGTACCGAGTTCAAATCTGGACGGCCAATGTACCACTGAGTTTTTTAAAAACTTACGTACATATACTTACCGATTGCTTTAACGGTGAAGGAAAACATCGTGAGGAAACCTGCACACGCCTGCGAAGAAACTCGAAGGTTGTGTGTGAAGTCGACCAACCCGCACTGGGCCCGCGTGGTCGACTAAGGCCTAATCGCCCTGATTCAGGGTAGGCTCGAGCCCCTCGGTGGGGACGTATATGAGCTGTAATGATGATGATGTAGAGAAAAAAGGAAAACGAATAATTAGCTAATAATTCTCTTTGGTATGGACTTATTTATTATTATGCAACGGGAAAAAGCTTTTCATTTGATGAAATAGGATAGGTAGGGTATGTCATCTTAATCATCATTTCCCCTTTTATGTCTCCCATTCAGCCCGCTGAGACCGTAAATTAAATGTTTCGAAAATTACTCTATTTCTTTCGTTGTTGTTAAGAGCGTCTTTAGGGGCGTAACGGCTAGGGCTGCTACCTCCTGTCCGTGAGGTTTTGGTTCGAATCCTGTCACGTACCAATGTATTTTTGAATTTCGATTTAATATGTGTGTTAATCCGACGCTCTTACGTTGAAGGAAAATATTGCGAGTAAACAATGTAATTTATTGCACCTATTTTGAATAAAAATCTAATAAATATCTTGAAAGTTTAACATTTTCTGTTTATGACGTTTCACAATATTCAACAGACCAATACAACTTTCTAAAGTTTTGATGTGACCATTGTGCCAAATAATAAACGAACTCCGAATTAATAAAAGCATTGTTCAACAGACATTAGAAATAAGTTCATAACTCTGAATTTCGCGTAATCAATCAAATTAGTGTTGCGTAACAAATTGATCATTTTTAGGGTTCCGATCCCAAATAATGCCAATTACTAAGCCTACGACGTCCGTCCATCTGTCTGTCTATATGTCCAACCTTTAACCTTTAGAACTCTAACAAGTAGCCGGTTTTCTTATTGCGAGTTTTAGTCAATCTAATGACTTTGAGTTACTGAAATACTCTTTAAAAGCTACACATGCAAAAAGCTACAATATTTTTCTAGACACAAATACAATAAGAACTTAACTGTCTCTTCTAAATCGTTGAAAGGAAGAAGAAATAATAATGAAAAATTGCTGTAGTGAATTTTTGAAATTTCCAACTCTTCTATTATTGAAAAGTCTTAATATCAGCTCATTTACGTCCCTACCGAGGGGCTAGAGCCTACCCTGAATTAGGGCGGTCAGGCCTTAGTCAACCACGCGGGCCCAGTGCGGGTTGGTCGACTTCACACACAACCTTCATGTGTCTTTGCAGGCGTATGCAGGTTTCCTCACGATGTTTTATTTCACCGTAAGAGCGTCTGATAAACGGTCATATGAAATCGAAATTCGAAAACACAGTAGTACGTAGCAGGATTCGAACATGAGATAGCGGCCCTACCCGGTACGCCACCGACGCTCTCCTACAGTGGATATACGCAATTTATCATCATTATATCAGCCGAAAGTCGTCCATTGCTGGCCAAAGGCCTTCCTTCAAGTATGTGCACAACGACCGATCCTGTGGCTGCCCGCATCCAGCGGCTTCCCGCGACCTTCACAAACAAGGTTTTAATCTACGCAAGTAAAATAAAACCGATTGTACTTCACTGCATAGTCTCTTCAATGATAATAAGACATTGTAGTATTCGCATCCGTTAGCCATTGGTCACGTTGTTTATAGCAAGACTCGAAGTCTAGGTCAAAAAATAATTTTAAAAAAAATGTGTCATTCTTATCTAGAGGCGCTCTCTCGCTTGAAACGTCATTATCGTTTTCGTGCAGCCTGCGGTCGCGACCATTTTGTTAAATTTTTGTATATAACTCGTGTTAAACGGTGATTTACGACGTAAAATGCCTCGAAAACGAAAGCGAGAGGATTCAGAAGAACGATTACGACGGAAAATTAAAAGATATGAGGAAAAACTGAACAGGATTCGGCGGTCAGAAACGCCGGCTTCTTCTCCCCCACGTGGCAGCGTGTCTGATACGGAGCAGTCGCCATTAGAACAACTATCAACTTCGGATCCCACGTACTTGGAAGTAGAAGAGGCTGCCACAACTTCCCCAGCTGAAACGCAAGAAAACAGCAACGAAAATCAAGGTATAGTAAACCTAACCTATTTTCACTACATTACTTGAGATTTCTAACCACTAACACTGTAATATAGCGCTATTTAGTGCTTAAATTTTAAACTTTTTTTAGGCTTTTTAGCCAAAATTCTCAAAAATAACAGTCTTTCATCGTGTAAAACCATTACTTTTGCACTATTTAGTGCTTACGTATACCTACTTACTTTTTGTAAGTTACCTACTTTCGTAAGGCTATTTAGCCTTAATTGTCATGGGTATTTACCCGCATATAAAATAATCTACTATTGAGTAGTAACATTTTTTGTACAAATTTTGGTTTGTACTCTTGCAGATGTGGAGCTTGATGACGAAATTTTAAATTTACTTGGTGAAGCACCACAGGAGACCAAATTCGGTCCCCCGATTCATAAAGACTTTGCCATAAGATTTGCAGACATAATAAAAAATGGTCTCACCAAAGAAAAAAGAAATGAAATAAAGAAGGTTTATCTTCCTCCGGAAAATTGTAAGACAGTTGAAGCTCCAAAGCTCAACCTCGAAGCACAAGCTGCAGTAAATGAAATGGCTGTAAAAAGAGACAAAGCTATCGCTTCAAAACAAAATCAAATAGGCTGTGCCCTCACAGCCTTAGCAGTTTCATTGGGAAAATTATGTAAAAACAAAACCAAGGAAAATATTTCCATTATATCCAACATAAGCGATGCCGCCCGCCTGTTATGCGACCACCAGCGTCAAGAATCAACAACTAGAAGGAACTTTATTCTACAAGGACTGGAACAAACCACACGTGACTCCATCAAAGATACTGAAACAGATCAGTGGTTGTTTGGGGAAAACTTTTCAGAAAAACTTAAGGCTTCAAAGGCCATCAAGAAATCAGGACAAGAAATAAGTGTCAAGGCTAAGAAAACAACTCAACAAACAAAAAAGCCTTTAAACGTCAAAGGCCCGGTGAACTACCAACTCAGGAACAGGACTTATCGTGCCGGGCCACAACAGGCATACCAGAGCTACAGGAAACAACCACCACTTGCTCCACAAAGAACTTACAATCAGCCTCCGAACAAAGTTCCCCAGAGGCAATCCAACAGTCGCAATTGACCCAGGTTAGTCAGCCTTTTTGTGGTCGTTTGAAAAACTTTCATAATGAGTGGTCTCAGATTACCGGTGACACTAGAATACTAAATTGGATAAAAGGGTATAAAATACCATTTATTGATACACCATCACAACATGTAGTACCAAAAAATTTACATTTTTCAGAAATAGAAACTTTAGATATTGATGTTTCTATTAATAAATTATTAAAAAAAGGAGCTATTATATGTTGTGATCCTTGTGAAGGTCAATTTTTATCGAAAGTGTTCACTGTCCCTAAGCCAAATGGTGAAAGCCGTTTTATACTTAACCTTAAAAATCTTAATAAGTTTATCAAAACAGAACATTTCAAACTAGAAGATACACGCACAGCTACTAAATTGATGTCTCATGATTGTTATATGAGTACCATTGACCTTAAAGATGCTTATTTTTTATTACCAATTCATGAAAATTATAAAAAGTACCTACGGTTTATGTGGAAAGAAAAAATTTATGAATTTCAGGTTCTTCCATTCGGATTAAATACTGCGCCATATGTTTTCACAAAACTTTTAAAACCAGTCATGCAGTATTTGAGGTCATTGGGCCTTGTATCAGTAATCTATCTTGACGATATCTGGTGCTGTGGTATTTGTTTTCAAGAATGCTTTGATAATGTACAAGAAACTGTAAAAACCCTTTCTAAATTGGGTTTTTTAATAAATTTTGAAAAAAGCTCACTTACACCTAAAACATGTGTAAAATTTTTGGGTTTCCTCCTCGACTCAAAAAATTATCACATTGCTTTACCCAGTGAAAAACGAATGTACATTAAAGAGGAAATAAAGAAAATTATGTTTTTAAAAAAATGTAAAATACGAGAATTTGCTCATATAACTGGGCTTCTGGTATCAGCATGCCCAGGCATACAATATGGTTTTTTGTACACCAAAGAATTGGAAAGACAAAAATTTCTAAATTTAATTTTTTTTAATGATAATTATGATAAGACAATGCAAATATCTGATAAAATAAACCCTGATTTAAATTGGTGGCTCTCTCACATTGACAAATCTGTAAATCCCATCAGGATCGGTAATTATTTACTAGAAATTTTTTCAGATTCATCACTGACTGGTTGGGGAGCCTCATGCGGAAATGAAAAAGCTGCGGGATTATGGAATGAACATGAAAGACAACAACACATCAACTACTTAGAATTAGTAGCCGCCTTTCTTGGACTTAAAGCATTTGCAAGTAACTACCGCAATTGCGAAATTCTTTTACGCATCGATAATACCACAGCTATTTCATATATTAACCGCATGGGCGGAATACAATTCCCACATCTGAATGGCATATCGAAACAGATTTGGCAATGGTGTGAAAAGCGAAAAATAACTTTATTTGCATCTTACATAAAATCTGCACAAAATATAATTGCTGATAGGGAATCAAGAAAACTACACTCTGATATTGAATGCGAATTAAATGACATTTTTTTTCATAAAATTGTCTGTACCTACGGATATCCTGAAATAGACTTATTTGCTAGCCGTGCTAATGCAAAATGTTGGAAATATGTAGCATGGAAAAATGACCCTGATGCTTACAAAATCGATGCTTTTACCATATGCTGGAAGCCATATTTCTTTTATGCTTTTCCTCCCTTTGTTCTAGTAACAAAAGTGTTGCAAAAGATAATCTCTGAACAGTCGGAAGGTATTTTGGTTGTGCCGGACTGGCCCGCACAACCCTGGTACCCAGTTTATCAAAAGCTTTTAGTTTCAAAATCCCTGTATTTTGGCCCATGTGAAAATTTGTTTAAATCCTATTCCAGCAACCATCAATTTTGCCAGCGACTTACCCTGGTTGCCGCGCGCTTGTCAGGGAAGCATTTTCAAGACGTGGTGTGTCGGAAGCGCCGATGAATATCATACTTGCATCGCTCTCTGATAACACGGTAAAACAGTACAACACTTACCTAAAACAGTGGCATGCTTTTTGCATTAATTTAAACATAGATTATTTACAAGCCTCAGTTCCTTATATTCTAAATTTTTTGGAACAACTGTATCAAGATGGTGCCACTTATACTTCCCTGAACTGTTGCAGATCAGCTCTTTCCCTAGTTTTAGGATCGAAATCATGTACCGATGACAGAATTTCACGCTTTATAAAAGGTGTATTTAGACTACGTCCTCCGAAACCTAAATATGATGTAACATGGAATCCTTCACTAGTCTTAAACTATTTGTTAACAAAAGGAGAAAACAGTAGTTTATCCCTAGAAGATCTCTCTAAAAAGTTAATCACGTTACTGGCCATCGTAACTGCTCATAGGGTTCAGACATTCTCTCTAATAAAAGTATCTAACATCCAAAGACTCTCTGATAAAATATGTATCAAAATACCAGATCTTATCAAAACTTCACGACCAGGTGGAGTTCATCCAATTTTAACCCTTCCAGTGTATACAATAAATCCTAACATCTGCCCTGTTACTGCCTTATTAAGTTATATAGAGAGAACATCTGATGCTCGTCGATGTGAAAATTTATTTGTGTCCTATAAAAAGCCTCATAACCCTGTCACTTCACAGACGCTTAGCCGTTGGATCAAATGTACTCTTGCAAGTAGTGGAATAGATGTATCCATTTTCACAGCTCACAGTACTCGCCATGCTGCTACATCTACGGCTAAGCGTCTGGGCATAAACATCGACACAATCAGAAAGACAGCTGGATGGAGTGGCTCATCCAGGGTTTTTGGCCAATTTTATGACAGAGATGTGATTTCTTCAAATGATGATTTTGCTTCAATATTAAACATTGTGTAGGTAAAAGACACATTAAATGAAACTTTCATATCTTATAAGAATAAGAACGATTTATTAATAGAAAAATAAATGAAAGAAAATTGCATTTTCAGTTTTCTTAAATACAAGAAAAATGTATAATGTTTTTTTTTTAAAAATAATTCATAATTATTTTCTAGACCTAGAAAATAAATAAACCTGCTTTGATTACAGAGTAATTCTATTATTTCACGACTCTCTGAACATCTACAATGTCTTATTATCATTGAAGAGACTATGCAGTGAAGTACAATTAGAAATTAAACGAACTTACCTAAGTGAAGTTCTATTTTAATTGTACGAACTGCATAGTCTCGAAATGATAAAATCACCCTCCCACCCCTGTTTATAATAAACTTTACCCTTCATTAGGATACATTGTCGCGAAATAATCAAAATATTAGATTTTCAGTGCTCATTGTAAACCTACTCTAAACTAAATGACGTTTCAAGCGAGAGAGCGCCTCTAGATAAGAATGACACATTTTTTTTTAAATTATTTTTTGACCTAGACTTCGAGTCTTGCTATAAACAACGTGACCAATGGCTAACGGATGCGAATACTACAATGTCTTATTATCATTTCGAGACTATGCAGTTCGTACAATTAAAATAGAACTTCACTTAGGTAAGTTCGTTTAATTTCTAATTACTAGCGCTGACATATTGAATTTTTCCTGTGACGTTCAAAACACATTTTGGAGGACCGACGAGTTGACATCTCATTTGCTAAAATCAGAGCAAACGTGTAGGTTGTATCATCAATATTAGAACGTTGACGATATTACACTCTAATTTAAACATCGATTCAAATCGATTTTTATTTTTGATCCTCGAACAATTCATACGTTCAACTGGTCTGGTCTGGTCCAAAATAGGATTCGCTGTTCTTTAACATAGTTTGTAGATGGAGAGACATGATATTTTTTTTAAGAGCGTCGGTGGCGCAACGGCAGGGGCCGCTATCACCCATCCGGGAAGTCGTGGTTCGAGTCCTGCCACGTACCAATGTGTTTTCGAATTTCGATCTCATATGTACGTTTATCCGACGCTCTTACGGTGAAGGAAAACATCTTAAGGAAACCTGCACACGCCTGCGAAGAAACTCAAATTTTGTGTGTGAAGTTGACCCCGCCGCGTGGTCGACTAAGGCCCGATCGCCCTCATTCAGGGTAGGCTCGAGCCCCTCGGTAGGGACGTGTATTTATGAGCTGAGGTGAAGATCTTTTTTTTATTTGCATTTAGATTTCGGAACCTTAAAAATTTAAATATTAATTATAGCCCTATATAGCCTTCGATATCCGTCACCCTTTAATTTTGTGAAACTTTTATAACATCGTCTCAAATTTGTTCGTCTGTGTGTTGCATGTCGCGTGACGGTCGTTACTTTATTCTATTGTGCTTTCGTCTGACGGTATGATCGTTTCGTCCTCTGTACCGTAGCGAGAGCAGCCATGATCGTTTCGTTCTGTGTAAAGTTTCACTTTTACCGTGGTTTCATAAAACCACACACTTTTTTCTTATTATTAATCCATTATTGATCCAATTACTTTCTTAACGGGATTAAGTAAGTATCAAAATTTCCAAGGTAGCATTTATACGTACATACGTACAGTTTATATTTATTTATTTCTAAATTTATTTATAAAAACAGTGTAGTTTCCAAAACAAAACTAATTTTAATTATTTTTTATGTATAACCCTTTTTTCTTTTAACACAATCATGTAATTTACACCAATATATTAATTCATGTCTTTGGGTTTGAAATAATTCATGATTATTATTATATTATATTAATCCTTACTAATGTTATAAATGTGAAAATATGTTTGTTTGTTACCTCTTCACGTTTTAACACCTCAACCAATCTTGGCAAAATTTGGCAAGTATATAGCCTATGTCGTGGAAAAGGACATATGCTACTTTTTATCTCGTGGAAATAGCATAGTCCAATACAGTTCCTGAGAGAACTTTTTTTGTTAATTTCTTTTTAATCGCAACGGAGCAACGGATTGTTGTGATGTGCACAGAAACAGTTGGGGAGGGGGGAAATGACATAGACTATTAATAGCATAGCCTAAGAGAGTTCGCGAGGGATCTAGGAAAAACTCATTATCAGGCTCGCGCACGTCGCGCCGGTGTCGCAATAAAGCAACGTGATTTTTTTGCATAGAAATAGTTAAGGGGATGAGAAGTAACATAGACTGAATCAGAATAGTCCAATATAGTTTTCGAGGGAACTGGAGTAAATTCCTGTCAACTCCTCAAAATGGCTGTTTTTGAGGAGTTGAAAGCGATGCACACGCGAGCGAATCCGCGGGCAAGAGCTATTATAAATAATTTTAAGGGGAGTGTTTATCTAGCGCGCTTCAGGTTATGGATTACAAGTTTTTATTTCCATAAACAATAAATATTAGTGAAAACAAATCATTATTTATATTTTCGCGATCATACATTGGTTTTACCAAAATATTCCTTGATTTTTATGATTTTAATCAATTATTCATATTTCAAGGCGCCAATTTCTCCTAATTCTGCGGCAGCCTAAAGAGAGTATTTCAAATGTTCTATGTTCATTTTGCTGGCGGAGAAAGTAATATCAATACTCCGAGCTCTCCGAAGATTGAAGCATTAATAAAAACTGGCCAGCATCCATTATACAGCTTGTCATCTCCATGGTGTCCGGGTGTCTTTCAGCTCAGCACTATCCATTACAACTGTCACCCATCCATCATTGTAATATGAGCCCTATTATGAATGTGCCAGAGTGCTGAATCGTTGGGACGATGATAAATATTGGAATGGTAACTTGAAGTATACCATCAAAAAGAAGATTTTATGTATATTAATAAATTTCTCGTACACCTACTGGTACAGATCTCATCGGTTTCATTTTGTTTCAGTTTAGTTTTTAATGGAGCTGGCTTGGAAAATGTTGCATTTACAAGTAAATGGTACAGCCACGCAGTGCATTGTGCAGTGTAGTGTAGGGTAGGGTAGGGTAGGGCAGTGTAATGTAATGTAAGGCGGTACGTAGTTCGCCGGGACAGCTAGTATATATATAAAATGAATCCCTATTTCTCTTGGTCACGGCATCACGCGTGAACGGCTGGACCGATTTCGCTAATTCTTTTTTTGTCGAGTTCGTTATTGTCAGGAGAAGGTTCTTATGTAGGGTAGGGTTGTGTAGTATAGTGTAGTGTAGGGTAGGGTAGTGTAGTGGTGTTTAGGGTAGTGTAGTGTAGGGTAGGGTGGGGTAGGGTATGGTAGTGTAGTGTAGTGTAGTGTAGTGTAGTGTAATGTAGTGTAGTGTAGGTAGTGTAGGGTAGGGTAGTGTAGTGTAGTGTATTGTAAGGTGGAACGAAGTTCGCCGGGACAGCTAGTCAATAATAAGAACCAGAATTCCAGCAAACTAAAACAAACCTGTCTTTAAATAATTATTCCAGAAATTAAAAAAAATCTGCCACTTGCTGGTACATTAATAATAGTTACTGCCTGCTTGCAAATTTTTAAGTTTTTGAGTTATATATATTTTTTGTTTTATATCAACTACCCTTAAATGGCAACCCAGCCTGAAGCTTCTCGGAATCCTTTAAAGATTCATCATATCAGCCACAAATCGTCCACTGCTGGACAAAGGCCTTCCCCAAGGATTTCCACGACGACCGGTCGTGCGCTGCCCGCATCCATCGGCTTCCCGCGATCATCACCAGGTCATCGGTCTACCGCGTGGGAGGCCTGCCTACGCTACGTTTTCCGGTGCGCGGTCGCCACTCGAGAACTTTACTGCCCCATCGGCCATCTGTTCTACGAGCTATGTGCCCTGCCCACTGCCACTTCAGTTTAGCGATTCTGTGAGCTATGTCGGTTACTTTAGTTCTCCTGCGGATCTCCTCGTTTCTGATTCGATCACGCAGAGAAACTCCGAGCATAGCACCGAATCCTTTAAGATTATCCTTAAGAATTTTATGATTAATCTTACTATTAGCAAAATATATATATTAGTACTAACTATTAGTTAAGCCGCTAAAGAAATCGCTACGACGGACGGACGGAGGTTTTTTCCAACCCCTTTTTTTGTTTATATTATAAACTTTATCTAGTAATATACCTAGAACAAATTTTGGATAAAAATTCTAAAAAAATATTTTTTCACTACTACATTTTTTACTTTTTAGTAAATACGAAAACTTGTTTACGAATGTTTTTCTTCGTAAGTGTGCTTACTACAATTTTGTGTTTTCTTTACAATTTTGCTTACACGTATACAGTTTCACTAGATCCCGTCCATATTTCTAAGAAATTTGAATTACCTTGTTTTTTTTATATGAGACGACTTTATGTAAACATGAAATAAGGGGAATGTTGTTTATTCAGGCTTTACTTCGCGTTACTTCATAATATTTCATAGCAAAGTATTCGTAAGTAATAAATTGTTTTTGACATAAAATTAAACATCCTTTTATTTGAAATCCAGAACAATTCGAAAATACTTGAGAGTTCCAATGTCCAATAAATTATTTCGCAGAACCACTGATTTCTTAAACTCGAATGTACCTAATCGTCTGAAAGAAGACTTTCAGATGGATCACAGCCATAAATTCCATGTACTAACGTAGGTTTTTCGTCCTATCACGATCAGTCGCCTTTAGTTGCTATAAATCAGAGTTCAATGAGCAATTTCGCTCTCGTATATACTTTTAGAAGCGTCGGTGGCTCAACCGGTAACGACTCCGTCCTCCCAACCAGGGGTGCCGCGTTCAAATCCGGACGGCCAATGTACCAATGAGTTTTTCCAAACTTAGTATATATACTCACCGATTGCTTTAACGGTAAAGGAAAACATCGTGAGAAAACCTGCACACACCTGCCAAGAAACTCGAAAGTTGTGTGTGAAGGCCCGATCGCCCTAATTCAAGGTAGGCTCGAGCCCCTCGGTGGGGACGCATATTATTATGAGCTGATATGATGATATACTTTTAAGGTTGATGATACAAACGAAAAGTAAAGTTCAGTTTGCAAGTAATTTTTCGTAAAAAAAACTTTTTAATGCTTATTCAACTTTAGAATTTTGCTTAGTTCAACGCGTTTTTAGAGAGGAACTTATTCCTATTGCTTACAATACGAATAAAGCGAAGTAAAATACCAGAGTTTTTTTTCAACAACAACAAAAACTTCATAATAGCCTCCTAAAATAGCAACGCTCCAATTATGCTAACGAAATTCTGAAATTTCTGCCCAAATTCAGCCAAAAGATTCTTAGGAGTTCGCTGTGTTTTCAGTTTTGAATTTAAATTTTGACATTTCATAAATAATTCTGAATACCGATTCCAGACTGGTTCATTATTGAGAAAGACCAATTAGACAGTATTATTCTCAAAAGTTTTAATTAAATACTGTACCTATATAACTAGTTTACTTCTCCATTACTTTCTTGGTGCGTGTTTAGATACATCATCATGTCATATCAGCTCATATACGTCCCCATCGAGGGCCTCGAGCCTACCCTGAATTAGGGCGATAGGGCCTTAGTCGACCACGCGGGCCCAGTGCGGGTTGGTCGACTTCACAAACAACCTCCGAGTTTCTTCGCAGGCGTGTGCAGTTTTCTTCAGCCTTCTTCGGTGCTTTCAAACGGATCACGAATCGTTACGTTTCGTCATTTATTATGCGTACAGCGCAAGAGTGGAACTCCTTGCCTGCGTCAGTGTTTCCCGATTCCTATAATTTGGGGATCTTCAAGGCAAGAGTGCATAGGTGTTTGAGTTTGCGTGTACCATCCTCGACTGCATCATCACTTACCATCAGGTGAGTTGCAGTCAAACGCACTCGAATTTTTATAAAAAAAAAAAAAAACACCTCCCGCCGCGGTCACTGTTAAGATCTCTGGAGTGACTGTGGAACAAACTTTGTTGGCGCTTCACGCGAGTTGAACCGAACCTTTAAAAATCTGAAGTCTCATGTAGTGACTGAAATCGCAGAACTTCTGACAAATGACCAAAGTACCTACTTGGCATTTCATACCTTTAATTATCTACAAAATGTAGTGTAATGTAGTGTTGTGTGGTTGGTGTCGTCTAGCCCAAAAGTAGATGGATGAGGAGAAGCAAGTAGACAGATCAGGAAATTAGACAGTTTGTACAAGTAGACAGATCGGGAAAATGGACCAATCCGGAAGTAGACGAATGAGGAAAAGCAAGTAGACCGATCGGGAAAGTAGACGGTTTGTACTAGTGGACCGATCGGGAAAGTAGACCGATGGTTCCGGAGGGCCTCCTGGCAAGTGGCTTTTGTTTGTAATTTAAGTAATTTCTAAACACCCGGGAACATATAGCATAACAAGAGTAGTTACCTTAAAATATAAAAATAACACATCTATAAGACCTGTAACCAAATTGTGCCCCTTGCCTCTGGATGTCACGGAATAATTTAAAGATTGATGTGTTGTTTACACAATTTTTTGATTTGGAAAGACCTAAATAAATTTTAGGTACAAACTTTGTGAAAAGCGTTTTTTAGTTAAGTGTGCTTGTTTAATTCCAAAATTAAAAAAGCCAGGCTAAGGTATACAGTATTTTCTACGATTTGATTTGTAAACCTAGGACCTTGACCTTCCACCTTCATAGTTTATCATCAGATCAACTTCAAATATTGTCACCGGGAATACGACTTCATACTAAATTTCAGCTCATTCGACCACTGGAATTCGCTTTAAAATCGATAGTAAGATTTAAAGACTTACAAACATAACAACTTAAATAAAAGCATGTACAAATCTTTTTTCTTTCACTCTTCCGTCAAAAAAGGAACATAAAACACGACGTAAAGTACAAAAAAAACACATATATTAATTATAATCTAGCCACTGTCCCTTTACTCAATTCTTTTATTTGGATAATTATAGCTTCTTTTCAACAAATAAATCTTTTTTCTTTCACTCTTCCGTCAAAATAGGAACATAAAACAAGACGTAAAGTACAAAAAAAACACATATATTAATTATAATCTAGCCACTGTCCCTTTACTCAATTCTTTTATTTGGATAATTATAGCTTCTTTTCAACAAATAAATCTTTTTTCTTTCACTCTTCCGTCAAAAAAGGAACATAAAACAAGACGTAAAGTACAAAAAAAACACATGCATTAATTATAATCTAGCCACTGTCCCTTTACTCAATTCTTTTATTTGGATAATTATAGCTTCTTTTCAACAAATAAATCTTTTTTCTCTTACTCTTCCGTCAAAAAAGGAACATAAAACGAGACGTAAAGTACAAAAAAAACACATATATTAATTATAATCTAGCCACTATCCCTTTACTCAATTCTTTTATTTGGACAATTATAGCTTCTTTTCAACAAATAAATCTTTTTTCTTTTACTCTTCCGTCAAAAAAAGTAACATGTCTATACAGGATGTTCAAAAATTACCATTTCCCCGCGTTTTCCACAAGTTTCCTTATGAATTCCGTTCTATACCGAAGCCATACATCACTGCGTGGAACAGGGACTTCCCCCTTTATTTGTCAACAGTTCTGAAGCCCCTAAATCAATGGAGAAACACTGTCGCGGTGTCGTGCCAAGATTCGCAATTTAAATTTTTATATTAGGAAGCAAGTACCTACCCTTTGGACAGTACATATTTAGAACTTAAAAGCTTTTTTGTTCCTTTTAAAACAGAACATTATATGCAGCGTGAAATTGTATAAAAAACCGGCCAAGTGCGAATTGGACTCGCGCACTGAGGGTTCCGTACAAAAAAAAACATCTTTATAAATAAACTGTATAGAAGAACCTACTAGACGTCGATAGTTTCTTCACGTTTAAAAAAAATCAAGTTATTTCTATGGGAGCCTTCTTTAATTTATATTATTTTTATTTATTTATTTATTTACACTTATAGTACATCAAAAACAATTTCGTAATGCTAATACGTAGAGATCCTATAATACAGTGTACAGTAGGCGGTCTAATTGATAAAAGCAATCTCTTCCAGACAACCTTTCATTACAGGAAAGCACGAAATACTTAATTTCACAATAAGGGCAGAGAAATAAGCAACTTAATTAACTGACTTAATAATAATAATACATGCTAATATTATTATTCTATACATATTCTAACTATTATATAAATATATTATATAAATAAATATATATTTTTCTTATAGCGGCAAAAGAAATGCACATTCTGTGAAAAATTCAACTGTCTACCTAATACGGTTCATGAAAAACAGCCCGCTGCTGACAGAAAGAAAGAACAACAAATACACGCTTCTTGTATGGAGCCCCCCTTTAATTTATTTTTTGTTATAGTTGCAATAGAAATACACATTCGGCGATAATTTCTACTGTCTACCTATTACGGTTCATGAATTAATACAGCCCGCTGATAGACAGAACAAACCAAAAATCTCGTTTCTTGTATGGGATCCCTCTTTATTATTATTTTTTAAATTTTTATCATCTGTTTTTATAGCGGCATTAGAAATACACACTCTGCAAAATGGGAGGCTTGATAATAGAAGCCCGTTGGGCACCCTTTGGATGACTGAACCCTAAAAAAATCGGTGAAGTGCGAGTCGGACTCACGCAACGAGGGTTCCGTACAACCAAATCTTAAGGTACGGACTTCTAAAACATCAACGAGTACGTCATTAAATATATAAGATATCAACGCGACCGACAGTTGAAACGAAATATTGTAATCGCAAAAAAAAAAATTTTTGGTATGTACTTAGTTCCTTATCGCACTATACACCCCATAGATACTTGACGAATGAGAGCTAGGCCGAAAATAGTGTCCGCTACGACACCTAAGCTTTACCTTTAATTTTTTTGTCCCCTGTATGTAGATGCGGAAGGTACCTACCGCTAAAAATTAATATCTGAAATTGAGATATAGATATCTAAACTTTTTTTGACTTGAAACGTTTTTAAAATTACATACGGGTACCAAGTCAAAATCCTGGACCGTGACGGAAGTGACGAAAGAATCTGTTTCCTGCATAGCAACCAAGTTTCGACCACCTCCGTGGCGTAGTGGTTAAGTCCGTTAGCTTCACATCAAGAGTATATCTTTGTAATATTCGGTTTGGTTGGTGGAAGGGCATTTTCTAAGCCCACCTGGCTAGCTACCACCATCTTATCTAAGTTTTGCGGCAAAACATCAATGCTGACAACATTGATGTGTTCCGGCTTAAAGACAAGATAGCGCAACGCAATGGGGAATCTTGGTAAGCCCGCTTCCATTTTCGGCATCGCGATCGTCGTCATTTACCATCAGGTGAGATGACGCCAAGGGTTTACCAATTGTGATTAAAAAAAATATAAAAAATTATCTATACTGTTCGAATTAAAACAAACACTCAGACTATTCGAATTCAAATAAAGTCATGAGTATATAACAACTTACAACATTTTATGTTCAAATATTACAGGTATTGTGGAATGTTTACCTATTTTTTTTGCGGAAAATAGACCTTTCGGAATAAGATTTAATAAGGTCATTAAATACGTAGGTAAAAGACATGCCTTAGGTTGTTCACAAACGGAATGTGCACCATTTCTGTACCTTCTTGTACTCGTATCTGTCTCATAAAATCAGTTTAGTCTGTGTGATAGATAATAATAAAATGTATCAAAAAATACCGCGTGTAAATTTAAATTCAAACAACTTTAAATTATGCACTGAAAAAGGTACAGCACGAGCGTTGGTGGCATAATGGCTAGGGCCCATTGCCTCCTGTCCGGGTCGTGTTTCGAATCCTGCCAAATACCAATTTAGATTTTTATATGTACGTTTATCCGACGCTGTTTCGGTGAAGGAATACATGGTGATGAAACCTGCACTCGTCCGCGAAGAAATTCTAAGGTTGTGTATGAAGTCGACCAACCCGCACTGGGCCCGCGCGGTCGACTAAAGCCCGATCGTCTTAATTCAGGGTAGGCTAGAGCCCCTCCGTGTGGACGTAATATAATATGAGCTTATGTGATAATAGGTACATGGTGACTTTTAATTCACTTAAAATCGGCAAATGGTATAGCTGTATACATATATGCTTCGCTTGTACTATATATATGCTTTGATTGTATAGGTAAATTACCTATACAATCAAAGCTGATAATACTTTGACTTCCTATACTAATTGTCAATAACCTGATCAACCGATTTTTTAATTAAATAAGTGAGTGATATTGTATGGAACATCTTGAACTTCTTTTTTCAGAATGAAACTTTAAAAAAGCGTGTACTCATGAGAGTAGCGTTCGCTTTTTATCGAATAAAAAGTGATTTTGTATGGTATGCGTTCCATACTGAAACACTATTCCCGAAACACGCATTTCGGACTCTTCATACAAAATTCGTCAGCTAAATTAACAAATTACTTTATTTATTTAACAGTTAAATGTGTAAAAGTACATAAAACAAGCAGACATATAAAAGAAATTGATACAACGGGTATTAATATTTCCGATAAAAATACTTTCAGCAGACCCGTTTAGTACAGAGAGCCCAAATATTTATCATGTGTTCCGCCGTAGGGAGTGTTCAGTTTTCAAGAAAAAAAAACATTTTTGTCGGTCTTTTTCTGTTCAGCATTGTGATGAATGATAAAGAACTATTATTAATTTAAGAATCATTAAATCATCAGTGACCGACCTAAGGTTATCCGAGGGAATGTGACAGTCCATTTTGGGAGAAAAATAGACAGTAATGGGACGCCCTGAGGCTTCGGCGTTTTCATAATGTAACTGGCCCTGACTATTTGACCTATGATTTCGTGATTTCCTGCTCAATTTGGCTTACAGAAGTATCTGTTCAATTTCCTCAAGAAATAAGTGATGTGATCGAAACACAAAATATTTTCGTCGGTCTTTTTCTTTCCAGCATTCTGATGAATAATTAAGAACTAATATTTAAGAAGGAAAACATCGTGAGGAAACCTGCACACGCCTGCGAAGAAACTCGAAGGTTGTGTGTGAAGTCGACCAACCCGCACTGGGCCCGCGTGGTCGACTAAGGCCTAATCGCCCTGATTCAGGGTAGGCTCGAGCCCCTCGGTGGAGACGTATATGAGCTGTAATGATGAATATTTAAGAATCATTAATTCATCAGTGACCGACCTAAAGTTATCCGAGGGAATGTGACAGTCCATTTTGGGAGAAAAATAGACAGTAATGGAATAACCCGAGGGTTCGGCGTTATCATAATGTAACTGGCCCTGACTATTTGACCTATGATTTTATGATTTCCTGCTCAATTTGGCTTACAGAAGTATCTGTTCAATTTCCTCAAGAAATATGTGATGTGATCGAAACACAAAATATTTTCGTCGGTCTTTTTCTTTCCAGCATTCTGATGAATAATTTAGAACTAAAATTTAAGAATCGTTAATTCATCAGTGACCGACCTAAAGTTATCCGAGGGAATGTGACAGTCCATTTTGGGAGTAAAATAGACAGTAATGGAATGCCCCGAGGCTTCGGCGTTATCATAATGTAACGGGCCCTGACTATTTGACCTCGTTTTCATGTTTTTCTGCCCAATTAGGCCCACAGGGGCCTTTAATGAAACTTAACAATTTTCCCAAGAAATCTGTGATTGAAACATAAAAAGATTTTCATACTTCCCGAGCTGCCTAATCAGCTGATTACATTGGTATGGGAATATTTTTTGCGTAATGACCATAGGTTTCGTAGAGTCAGTTGTTCATTTTCATCACTACTTACCAATGTGAAATTTTGGAGGGGAATGAAAAATAATATAGTTCAAATAGCACAAATAGTACTGTACTTCTACACATACTACGAGTTATTTTTTTTATTCACAATTGGTAAGCCCTTGGCATCATCTCACATGATAGTGACGATGGTGCCGAAGATGGAAGCGGGCTTACCAAGATTCCCCAACGCAATGGGGAACTGGCTATCTTATCTTCAAGCCGGAACATTTCAATGTTGTTAGGATGTTTGGCGGCTAGACTTAGATAAGATGGTGGTAGCAAGGCAGGCGGGCTTAGCCCTTCCACCAAAGACGCCGCTGGGAATGGAATACGCGACCTTCTAATGTGAAGCTAATGGACTTAACTTTTACGTGGTTATCATATTAGGAGGATCATTATCATGTCAGCTCACATACGTCCCCACCGAGGGGCTCGAGCTTACCCTGAATTAGAGTGATCGGGCCTTAGTCGACCACGCGGGCCCAGTGTGGGTTGGTCGACTTCACTCACAACCTTCGAGTTCCTTCGCAGGCGTGTGCAGGTTTTCTCACGATGTTTTCCTTCACTGTAAGAACGTCAGATAAACGTGCATATAAAATCGAAATTCGACAACACATTGATACGTGGCAGGATTCGAACCACGACCGTAACCGTAACCACCGACGTTCAGTAGGAGAATACTAGGAGGATAAAAAATAAGTAAATTAATTGTACATTATATCTGTTACCACCCAATAAATGAAAAGTGATAAAAAACAAAAATTATACATTGGCATGTAAAAATCCCCCAATTTCAACTGTCGAATTCAGATATGTTAGGTATATTAATTTTAATAGGCGGGTTGCTGGAAACATCTGGAGGTGTAGATCGATTTTTTATGTACCGGCAAAGTACTGATAACGCTCCAAGTGTGACAGATGCCTTCAGGTGGCAGAACCCACTTCCACCAAAATGGCTAACAGTTATCGCGATTTATCTAAGCCGCTCATTAAGAGCCAAAAACTTCAATTAACGAATTGGCGACAAACCTATGAAGTCTAAGTGTCGTATCGAAGAGGACACGGAAAGTGTTAATATCTTTTCCATTCTTACAAATAACAACACTTTAATCTTGGTTTTTTCTCAAGCATCCGAACCTTTATTGGATTTCAGAATCTAGGTCAAATTAAACTCACGAAATTTGATTAAGTACCCGGGTTCGACACTTGAAATTCGAGTGCTAAATAAATTTGTGGGTCGCAAAGATGCGCAAAGGCCCCTTCAATCATCATCGCCTCTGTGGACACTCTGACGGTTCGGTACCTTAATTTCGTCCTTGGATGACCTGCTTACCTCACCGTTAAATTGTGACCGGAATACCCTTTTTAAAGGTCCTTTTAACAGATCGAGTTGATCGTGACTTGTATGGCTCTTTTTTTCCTGTGTCCAAAACGTGGGATAGGCAGATAAGAAGAGGCTGTGATTCGGAATAACAGCCTCCTGAAAATATAGTGACATTAAGATAAAGGGCGGCTAAGGTTACGGAATCGTTATTGCGATTCTAATCGCACTTGGTCGCTTCTCTACCCTTCAGAATCCAATTACACAAGCCTATAACTGTGTTTTTTTTTCTCTATTTTATATCCTCATTAAAAAGAAACTCTCGCCTTTTTCTCTCTCCGAGGCTTTCTTAATTGTCCAGTAAAAGTTTAAGATTGGGGGTAATATGATTAAATATGCTGTAGTTAACCGAGTTTTACACCCGACTCTATGAAATTTTAATCAGCTTTTGTATATTTGGATATTCTGCTGTTAGTAAATATTTTTTCATGGTACTAAATAAACAGTTATTGTTCAGATAGAATAAAGCGATGTCTTATCGCTGAATAACTACGTATAAATTTATTGACTAGGTATGTTGACTGGTAGTTATTTTTTATCATCAAAAATGAAGCTTTTTTCTATAAATGAATGAAATAGGAACGTATGACGTCATAGGTTATTCAGCTGCGTTGACGTACTCATTTTGTGTATTTTTTTAGTTAAAAATTGAAGAATTGATGAACAACAAAACAATGTAAGGTTTTTTTTTAAACTTTATGAGTAGGGCAAATTAGGAAATAATATTTCAATATTTATTTTTGATGCAGAGAACGTCATTAACAAAATTCACTAAATTAAATCAGTGGTCGCTACTTGTGTTGTATCATCGGTAGAACTCGATTTGCAGTTCCTCTGTGTAAAGTTTCCAAGTTAACTTCTTATTGAGCGGTCGTTAGAGAGTGTTCAACAACTTTCTTATGGATGTGATACTTAATATTATGTTTAAATCTTTGAAGAAAATTTACGTAATAAGCCGGGAAAAGTAGAAAAGCAATGTGAAAGTTTCGAAGACTTTGTGTGCCATAGCGTAATTTATACATACCGGAGATGTGTGCTATGGACTGGACACCATTCTGAACTCAAGAACGTGTTTTTGAGGCACCCGTCCCTGTCTGCGTCCTTCTTAAAATACATAAAATTGAAATGCTTGACGTACATCTTGAAATGTACTTTCGACATAAATCCCTCACCAAGTATACGTACCCATAAGCAAAGCTTCTTTTAATATTCGCGTAGTAGGCTAGTAGGTACTAGGTATATACTTAATCTTCAGTGTATAGTTTTATTCTCTATTGTTCCTGATATTATTCTTTCAACAAATTGCCAGTTTGCCTCCACATTTTTCTGAGAAACAGAAAAAATAAGGGAAAAGCTATATCAATGGCATCCTTCGCAGTACTTCGCACATACAAAGGGCTCCATTACCGAATCGCGGCGCAAACAAAGAATAACTAGGCCCTATCTGTAATTCCTAGGCTTTCATACGAGTACATTATATTTGCTTTACTCGCGTGGATATCGAGGGTGCGCGGTGTGCAAGCGGCTCTCGTTTTTTTAAAGCTTATGTTGATTCTAAAGGTCCATTCTAAATATTGGTGAAATCGTTTTCAAAATAGGGTGTGTAGTTTAGGATTTTACTTTTTATAATATTACTACGGATTCCTTGTATACTTATGAAATAATAATAATTTTATTCTAATGGTACAAAAAAATCGGTGTTTGTTTAGTTTTATTATTCGCTTAACTTATTTTCTCATCTAATAGTTTTTTTATTTTCATTTATGTTCTTACTTTTTTGCTTAAGGCGAGGCATTGATTGGAACTGTTTTTGTCCCTGTCGTTTTCTTTACGTGTAAATAGTAAAGAATATAACCTCACTTTTGCACTTTTTAATTGTTTTTCGTTTCAATTAAAAAATACAATTATTTTTTAAAGTTCCAACTGGCACATTGAAGTGTGTGTTTAGTCTCAACTGCTGGCTATTTCTGCAATAAAATTCGATCGTCATTGAGTGACAAAACATTACACAGTTTGTGTGTGTTAAGGTCATACTACCAAGATTATCGCATGTCTTAAGTTTAAAAAAATAGTTCCATACTTGTATTTTTCTCTTTTAATAAAAACAATACTTACTTTTTGAATTTGATCATTTATTTACCAAATTTACTTATTAAATAGCAATATTAGCAATGCGTCATACATATTTAACCTAAAGTCTCGAAACTCTCGAAATCACGAGAATCCCGAGAGTCAGCCGTGTAGTCTCGTCTCGATCTCGGGATTGCGAAATAGGTTCGAGAGTGGAAGCCCTAGTTTAGACTAATCGACTTAGAAAATTGAGAGGTACTAAATCGGTCTGGTTTGCCTGTAGATAGCAAATCTTTGGTTTAAAAGACTTTTCTTTATTAAACA
Organism: Coleophora flavipennella; assembly: GCA_947284805.1. Classification (NCBI taxonomy): domain Eukaryota; kingdom Metazoa; phylum Arthropoda; class Insecta; order Lepidoptera; family Coleophoridae; genus Coleophora; species Coleophora flavipennella. The sequence goes on along the minus strand of OX369257.1, from coordinate 9,496,040 downwards.
TTTGTACGTTATAAAAATTAATGAAGAGTGTTTCTGGAACTGACAAAATGAAGTCATTTAATTGAAAAATCAGGTAACAAAACATCACGTTCATATGTTCTGTAATTGCTGAAAAAAATCGAGATCCCTGCGACCAAAGTTTTCAATGCGTCGCCTTGAAAATTATATAAAAAATAACGGCTAAGTGCGAGTCAAACGTTAAGGGGTTTCTTACCAAAAACGAATTTTCATCTACAGCGCCATCTATAGATATAGGTAAAAGGGAACTAATTGCTGTTGTCGTATTACAACGTAAATAACTATGTAGAAGTTACTTCTAGATCCCACTAGGTGTTGTTAGTTTTCTAAAAAATCGGACTTTGGAAATTTCATTTTTCCTCTAAGAACGAAAGGACTTTAGATTTTCTTAAGTATAGATATTTCTGTAATCTATGCATTCAACCTAATAAACTGTGATTTTTTCAAAATTTTAGACCCAGTAGTTTTGGAGATAAAGTATGGGGGGATGGTAGTTTTCGCTTATTTTCAAAAATATTCATCTTAAAAATATAAAAAAAAATATCTATTTTAAATTCTCACATCAAGCCTTTTTATTTGATATGTCATACGATATATAGTTTGCAAAGCTTTTTTTATGTTTTCTAATTTACCTCCCAAAAGTGGCCCCTCATGTTTAAAATTAATCTATTTACTTTACATGTCCGTCTTTGGGTCACCGATTTACATAATATTATGTGAACTAAATTTGAACTCAATCGGTCCAGTAGTTTCTGAGCAAATCGGCTGTGACAGACGGACGGACTGGCACGAGAGTGATCCTTTAAGAGTTTCGTTTTTTCCTTTTGAGGTAGGCTCGAGCTCCGAGGGTTCAGTGCCACCACACCTCTCCACACAACTATGACAACCTGTTCACATTACATACAAAAGACATCAATGCGAACGACAGAAAAAAATAATTATTCATTCATTTTAAATTTCTTAGCGCAAGTACAAATCACACTTGACCAGTTTTTAGGGTTCCGAAGTCAACAAGGATCCCTTTTAGTTTCGCTATGTCCGTCTGTCCGCGGCTTATCTCAGAGACTATTAGTACTAGAAAGCTGTAATGGGTATACATACATATTAATCACGCCGACAAAGAATTACAATAAAATCATGAAAAAAAAATTTTTTTTTTAGTACCTCCTATACAGGTAAAGAGGGGGTGAATTTTTTTTCCCTGACGTACAGATGTTTTATCTCACGAGCGCGGGTTAGCCATACTTGTGTGTGTAATGCGTATCGACACTCGGTATTGTGAGTTTATAAGTTGCGTCTATTGTGTGCGCTATTGTAAAGCTCCCGAGCTTACGCACGCAAAGACAATATTATGCACACACACAAGTATGGCCAACCCGCGCTCGTGAGATAAAACATTTATTGAGGGTTTGCTTAAATATTTTTTCAGAGATATTCAGGGATTGGTTTGCGAATTTGCGAAATATTAAGCTTAATTTTTGTTTGAGCTAAGTGTCCTTTCCCCCTCCCCCACCCCATACACACACAAGCTATACCGCTATTTATGGACATCTGGAAAAAAATGTAAGTAGTATGAAATATAATCAATATAAAAGGAAAAACACCACGGCTAAGTAGGCTTTCTTAATGTATGAATAATAGTCAACCAACTTAGGATGTGCAGTTGGATTTGTCAAAAGTTCATAGATTTTCCATATAAAATGTTCTACTACCAACTGTAAATATAATTTTGTTCTTTTAAATAAATTTTATTTTTTAAAAGACTTCTGCGCGAGTCCGACTCGCACTTGGCCGGTTTTTTTTTTGTAGGTAATACTTTAGGTTAAGTACTATAACGACACCCAGTTTCACGCTTGCATTTACGAGTATTACCGTTTTTACAATGAAAATAACATGTTGTATGGGAGCCAGCTTTAACAAATTTTTTTTTATTTAATGTTTTTAATAGAAGCAATAAAAATAAGTACACACTCTCTGAAAATCTCAACCATAGCACACCCTGGACACTTCAGCAATGGGCCAAAAATTACATTTCAAAAAACGAATGACGGAACAAACAAAATTGGCGGCCAAGTCCTATACATTCGACAACCAATCTAAATCAATATACTTTGACCACAGGTTTTTTTTTTATTTTTCATAAAAATTTGAGTGCGTTTGACTGCAACTCACCTGATGGTAAGTGATGATGAAAGGTTACGGTTCATGAAACACAGCCCGCTGTCAAACGGTCAGCGGAGGCTTAGTAATAGAGTTTACGGAACCCTAGAAGGACAAAATTTTAAGATATATACCGTTACAGCCTTATCATATAACTAACATTAGCCTCTACCCGGCTAACGGTTGGCCGAGAAAAAGCGTATTGTTTTGACTGAATCCTTTTGGCATACAATAAATCCCAAAATGCTCCATTTTTGGTTGCTTTATAAGTCAAAAACTATTTTCATCAATCTTTTCGTAACAGAAAGCTTTTTTATGTACCCTTAATGGCATGCTAAAGGTTTAAGCATGTACCTTTTCACCTATGCCATTTATTTCCGAGACATATGGGTTTATTTTCTTTTCTTTTTTTTCAAAAGGTTTTATTTTTTTTTGTTTTTCCAGTGACGATACAGTTGAAAATGGTACACGTAAACTAAAATAGATAGATATATGACGACTTAAGAGTCCCCAGGTGGCTCGAGTTTTCATACAAACGTAGTTCCGCTTTAATATTAAAACTATATGCTGGATTGAATACAAGTTTTGCAAATATTATATTTAATAGACACATATCGATGTTTGTCATTAGTTTAAGTACGTACGTACGTAGTAAATTAAAACTTATTTAAACACAGGCTTAAATTAGTTTTGTACTGAGAGTTTGAAACTGCTCTTATTGTTTTCTGTTTTCTATAAGTACATCGAAAACTAATTACAAACATCGATATGTGTCTACTCAATATATTCGCAAATTTTGGATTCAATCCAGCATGTAGTTTTGTATTAAAGGGGACTACGTTTGTATGGAAACTCGAGCCTACCGGGGACCCTTAATCCATTAATTTAAATAATTTAGCGGCAATTAAGGCGCTCAATCCGTGCAGGTTGATACGTGTTTCAATAATATCTAACGTAAGTCTATTCATTTTAAGTTCAAATCAATGCGGGCTTCAACGCGGCTGTTTCGTTGAAACCGAACGCCTGATTCTCTATTTTTAAACTTTTTTATTACTTTTCATCAACCAACACACAAAAATCGGTGACTTTATTTCAATTGAACACATTTTTTTGAACTTATTTGAAAGTTCAAAAAAATGTGTTCAATTAAAATAAATGGTCTTAAAGTCACCGATTTTTGTGTGTTGGTTTCATTCAATATTGACTAATTTTTTTTCGAGAAATTTTGCAATTAATGCCAAAAACAGGGTCTATAGTATTTTTTTTACATCAAAAGTGGTCATATTTTTTGAATTGATTTAATCAATTTTTTATTACTTTAAGTATATTATAATATTTTTTCCATGGTGATAGCTTTACACAGTCTTTCAATAATTTGCATTGAATATTGTCATTTGACCGATCTTAAGGCCTTAAGGCGACGCATTGGAAACTATGGTCGAAGGGATCTCGATTTTTCTCAGCAATTACAAAAAATATAAAAATGATATTTTGTAACCTGATTCTTCATTTCACTGACTTCATTTTATCAGTTGCAGTAACAAAATTCGAAAATTTTTATAACGGAAAAAAATATATCAAAGAAACCGCTTTTAAAACAGAGATTTGCATTGTTCAGGCAAACCAGTCCGATTTAGTTACTCATTTTTTTCTTAGTCCATTAGTCTAAATACACACTTCAGTAAGCCAGTTGGATTTTTAAAATTAATTGTAGTTTTTAATTGAAACGAAAAAACATTGAAAAAGTGTGGTTATTTTTTTACTTTTTACACGTCAAGAAAACGAGAAAGACAACTGTTAGCCTGAATACCTCGCCTTAAGGTAGGTATTCCATGAAAGTATTAAAAATCCACATCATCATATCTGCTCATATACGTCCCCACCGAGGGACTCGAGCCTATCCTGAATTAGGGCGATTGGGCCTTAGTCGACCACGCGGGCCCAGTGCGGGTTGGTCGACTTCACACACAACCTTCGAATTTCTTCGCAGGCGTGTGCAGGTTTCCTCACGATGTTTTCCTTCACCTTAAGAGCGTCGGATAAACGTACATAGGAAATCGAAGTTCAAAATCACCTTGGTACGTGGCGGGATTCGAAAAAACCACGACCTCCCGGACAGGAGGCGGCGGCCCTAGCCGTTACGCGACCGACGAAAAATCCACTTAGTAAAAGCACACCCTGGACACATCATACAACGGGCCAGTAATGACATTTCAAAAAAGGAGTGACGAAACAAATCCTATACGTTCGACAACCAAACTGTAACCAATCTTTATCAATCTGGGTGACGAGGGGTTAAGGTCGCAATCTAGAGAGCGGCATGGAGTGTCCGTACTGCATGTTAGTAATAATATATATACTTTGGTAAAAGGTAAACATAGGTAAAGTCTATTCACTTAGATATGGTCGTCTTTTTACAATGACGCCGCGTCACGCGCCGCCTCTACACAAAGGACGCCAACAGAAAATCAAAGGACGCCGGCTGCGGTGTACACCCGCATGTGAACTGGGCATTATTAATACTTGTACCTAGTAAAGATTCTGAGGACATTTCGAGTGATGAAAAGTAGTGTTAATAATATTTTCTGTTATGTGGACCACCGCGTGGGAGGCCTGCCTACGCTACGTTTTCCGGTGCGCGGTCGCCACTCGAGAACTTTCCTTTAATATTTTAAATAAAATCATACTCTTTTTGAATACTTTCTTTTAGGCACGCAATCATTAACACAGAAAATAGAAAATGTATTCACCTATTTCATGTTATTAGGGTCGATTCACAGTTTAGGCGAAGCAACGACACGCACAGAGTATTGTCAACGTCTTCGCGCGTACAAATGAAAGGACAATAATATCATAGGAGTGTCATTGGCGATTTTTTTGTTGTGGTTTAGATGTTCTCTGTATTCTGTACTACGATAAAGGTCAGTATGCAATGCAATGCCTGGACGAATTGGAAGCTGCGCTGCGCATCTCTGTAATCCTAGTCTGAATTTACTCTAGACTTCTCCATTTTAGTCGACGCGAGACGTTTACAATAATGAATGCATGAACAATCTCTAAAAATAAATAATGAAATAAAAATTGTTTTCAAATTTACATTCAAAGAAAGATCGACCGTGATTGTGAGAAAAAAAGATTTGTTTTCGTCATCTATCCACCTGTTATCAAGCTTTTTTTTGTTCGCTTTGTCGCATCTCTGAAATTTTTTATCTCCTGTCTGTTACAAGAATGAGAGAACGTGATTGGTGGGAATGAATGAAAAACAAAAAACATTTTTTTTTAGCTACGTTGTGCATACTTTCTCGCGTAGCATTCAACAGCTGATATGGTTACGTAGACGTAGCGTAGGCAGGTTTCCACTGGTCCAATATATTTATGTGTTATAGGCAATGTGTATAATGTAGGCATTCTATACAATACCTAGGAAATGTATAAAATGCCGGGGTCGTTCGGGCAATGTATGAAATGATATTCAATATTTAAACTACGTAATAACAGTTGTAACAGAATTTGTATACGTGAGCGATGTCCCTTCTGGCGCTTCGCCGGCCGCTGCCGCGGCACGATCGCTCCGCTCGCTCGGCTCGCGCGTTTTTTTTGCTCGTCATTTGTTTACAGAAATGTTATTTCTTCTCCGTTATACGAAGTGTCCGGGGTGTGACTTGGTGGACCGACGACCTACTGAAGGATGCAGAAAACCGCCCTGGATGTGGGCATCGCATGGCCGGTCGTCATGGAATTTCTTAGGGAAGGCCTTTATCCAGCAATGGACGCCTTTCTGCTGATATGATGATGATAATGAGTAGGTGCTTGGCTTTAAATTTGGCCAACGATTCCAATTTTACCCTGTTGAGGAGGGTCGGGCGTCATCGGCCTAATATTTTTACAACGTTTTCAATTGGCTTAGATGTTTTTTTAGCGATCCAACAGTGTCCCTAAGAAAACTCGCTGGAGTTCATAAATCCCATACAGACGTAGTATTTGATTCACTTGTTAACCAAACAATCGATTTTGAAATCATTTTATGTCTATCTGAGTCGGTATCGCTATCCTCACTAACAACTAAATAAAAACAGAATAGAATAGAAATGAATTTAATTATTAATAATAATTATTTTTTGCATTTTTTCTTTATGACTACAATGAACACATAACTATCATCATCATATCAGCCGAAAAACGTCCACTGTTGGACAAAGGCCTCCCCCAGGGATTTCCACTACGACCGGTCCTGCGCTGCCCGCATCTACCAATCGCACCGGAAAACGTAGCGTAGGCAGGCCTCGACCGACCGACGCGACGACACCTAGTGAAGATCGCGGGAAGCAACTGGATACATAACTATAATGAAAAATATTTTGATTTGATTTCTAAATAAACTAGAGTACCTATTACTTCAATCTTCTCCGTAACCTATGTACTCGGCGAGTTGTTAAACGTCCCCACTACTATTTTGATTTGATTTCTAAATAAACTAGAGTACCTATTACTTCAATCTTCTCCGTAACCTATGTACTCGGCGAGTTGTTAAACGTCCCCACTACTATTTTGATTTGATTTCTAAATAAACTAGAGTACCTATTACTTCAATCTTCTCCGTAACCTATGTACTCGGCGAGTTGTTAAACGTCCCCACTACTATTCTGATTTGATTTCTAAATAAACTAGAGTACCTATTACTTCAATTTTCTCCGTAACCTATGTACTCGGCGAGTTGTTAAACGTCCCCACTACTATTCTGATTTGATTTCTAAATAAACTAGAGTACCTATTACTTCAATCTTCTCCGTAACCTATGTACTCGGCGAGTTGTTAAACGTCCCCACTACTAGGGCACGGTTCTCTTAAAAACTGAGGGAGGTTACTCAACACTCCACACACGGGGGCCAAGTCCGTATTGGTGGTGATTGTAGGGCTAGCGGCGAACCCCACTGGCAGAAGTTTTTCAAGCCGCCTATATGGCATCTGACACGGCTTAACGACTGCTACCATCCAGTGATAGCAACCGACACCAACGACTTGAAGTGCCTTCCGAAACACGGAAACGATCGAGAACACACTAACAGTTAAACCCATGCAGGTAATGACCGTGCTTAAGGTCAGTTAACCTGCGTGATCGACCCAACCACGCAAGTAACACTGAGCCGAATCATGCTTATTTCACTAATAGAGGCGTCCTTAGCCTTCTGCAGCCTCTTCAACACTTTTCGTTATGATAGAAATCTTTATTATCTTAAGGCTGAAAATTTTGCCGACTATACAGTTTCGATTTAAAGAAGTACCGAGAGAAACAAAAGAAACTTTTGTATTTTTTTGGTGCAAAGCGTTTTAAAGTCTGGGGTTATTTTCACCATTGCGGATTCGTTAGTCCACTTAAAGCTGTATAGCTGAACTGTCTGACAGTTGTACTGTCCCCGGCGCTAATTTATGTTCCTACTTGGACACTGAATTGTTATTTACTATTGTTGCTGCGTTTCCTGTCACGAACACTCATATTTCGGTGTGAAACCCCGTTAAGAAATTAATTAATTTCATAATGATTTTGGCTGACTCACGATAATAACTCGTCCTAGGTTTTTTTTGATGTCGTCAAAAATAATTGAGAAATCAATTCAAAACCACTCAGCTCTTTCAAACTTTCATTAACTCTTGTTACCAGTGGACCTAATAGTCCTGTCGCCCGTGGAAATTTTGAAGAAGGTATATTTGTTATTTTGAGATTTTCTAGAACAAAGAATAACCGCAGTCAAAGATTTTTTTAAACCGATATATGACTTGGAAATCGGACCCAATCGTTTATTTTGAAATAATTAAAGGAATTTTCTTTTCATGCAATAAACGGGGTCTCTGAATAAGATTTATTCCTTACAAGCCACGCTATTACTTCATCATCATCATATCAGCCGAAAATCGTCCACTGCTGGACAAAGGCCACCCCAAGGATTTCCACGACGACCGGCCCTGCGCTGCCCGCATCCATCGACTTCCCGCAATCTTTACCAGGTCATCGGTCCACCGCGTGGGAGGCCTGCCTACGCTACGTTTTCCGGTGCGCGGTCGCCACTCGAGCACTTTCTTGCCCCATCGGCCATCTTTTCTACTTCAGTTTAGCGATTCTGTGAGCTATGTCGGTTACTTGGGTTCTCCTGCGGATCTCCTCGTTTATGATTCGATCACGCAGAGAAAGACACGCTATTAATAACCACAATAAAACAAAAAATACTAACAACAACCGGTTCAAATTACCGGGTAACCTAAGAGTTTTTTTTAAATATTTCAATGCCGTTTTTCTGTGCTCTTAAATTTATGACTTGTTCCTATATAACTTTCTTCCTTCCGTTCTCCTAATAGATTTAGATATTTTTATCATGCAGACCCATTTTTAGGGTTCTGTAGTACAACAAGGAACCCTTATAATTTCGTCATGTCTTTTTGTCCGCCTGTCTGTCCGCGGCCTAGCTCTTAGACTATTAGTAGTTAAGGGCAGAAATTTGGCAAAGATATATAATAATAACGCGGAGAGAAATGTAAAAAAAAATTTGGAAAAAAACTTTTGAAGGGTCCCCTACAAGTAAAGTGGGGATGTTTTTTTTCGCGTCAAACCCAGTCGTGTGGGGTACCGTTGGTTAGAGCTTAAAAATAGTTGTGAGTCTTCTAAGACCATTCTCATGATTGAGGGTTCCGTTTTCGAAAAAAAAGGCTTGAAAGTGCTAAATTTTGTTGGAGTCGAATGTCCCCACCCCCTAACAACTAAACCGCTGTAATTGGAAATTTGAAAAAAAATCGTGAAAGTAGTCTATATAATGAATTAAAAAGGAAAACTATCACGGCTAAATAGGCTTTCTTAGTTTAGTTGGGAGAAATAGTCGACCAATTTTAGATGTGCAGTTCGATTTGTAAAAAAGTTTATAGATTTTTCATACAATATGTTCTATTACCAACTGCAAATATAATTTTGTTTTTAAAATAAAAAAATATTTTTGAAAAGACTACGGAACCCTACTTTTCATGAGTCCGGCTCGTACTTGGCCGGTTTTTTATGTCTCACCCAGCATATGGCAAGGTAGGTTGCGGTCTTTTGACTTGGGTTTTCGTGTTCACCTGGTTCACTCTATAACAATTTCACAAAAACAAACAGTTACTGTAACGCAGTTGTTAAGCAGTTTTGTAATTTAAATAAAGAAATATCCACGGGTGACAATACTTATAACGCGTATTTCAGTTATGAACCCGTTCAGCTTTCGATTTTCTTTTGTTTTTAGCTCTTATAGTTGGATTATAGACATTCGTTTTTCGGGGTTTACTATAGAGTATAGATAGACGAATTCGAGCGGAAAAGTCTCTTTACCGAATATTTTAGGCGGCTATCCAATTTGTGGCCCATCTGTGAAAGAGCCCTTCACAGACACTCGTCTGTTCTTTGGTTTCCTGACTTGCGTACTCACGTCGTAATTTCAAAGGCTAAAAATCTTCAATCTTATCTTTGTACGAAAACCCTTCGCAAAAGGACTTGTCAGATGCTTGAAGTTTGCTGAAAAGTCAAATTATACCTACACATAATTTTTAATCCGCTTCAAAAAAGTCAATGATATGGATACTATCTTTTTTTTTTTGATATTGTTGTTTTTGTATCTGTTATGAGCGACGTTTTCGGGTACGCGGTCGCCACTCGAGAACTTTACTGTCCCATCGGCCATCTGTTCTACGAGCTATGTGCCCTGCCCACTGTCACTTCAGTTAAGCAATTCTGTAAGCTATGTAGGTTACTTTAGTTCTCCTGTGGATCTCCTCGTTTCTGATTCGATCACGCAGAGAAACTCCGAGCATATGCAGGCCTCGCACGCGATGGACCGACGACCTGCTGAAGTTCGCGGGAAGCCGATGGATGCGGGCAGCGCAGGACCGGTCGTCGTGGAAATCCTTGGGGGAGGCCTTTGTCCAACAGTGGACGATTTTTGGCTGATATGATGATGATGATGATGAGCGACGGTGTTGTAACGGCTAGGGCCGCTACCTCCTGTCCGGGAGGTCATGATTCGAATCCTACCACGTACCAATGTGTTTTTGAATTTCGATTTCATATGTACGTTTTTTCGGTGAAGGAAAACATCGTGACATCTTGACTTTCTTTTTATCCCCAATTGGCATTATCTCACCTGATGGTAAGTGACGATGATGCCGAAGATGTAATCGGGCTTACCAAGATTCCCCAACGCAATGGGGTTTTAGCTATCTTATCTTCAAGCCGGAACACATCAATGCTGTTAACACTGATGTTTTCCGGCAAGAATGAGATGAGATATGATCGAGCTATGAAAATGCCCTACCACCAACCAAACCGAGTCTTACAAAGTGGACCCCGCCGGGAATCGAACCCGCGACCTCCTGGTGTGAAGCGAATGGACTGACCATTACGCCACGGAGGCGGTTAGACTGTAAATAGTATGAGCCAACTTCAGAGGCATATTACTAAGCATCAAATGATTTGACAATAATACTACTTGATATAATTTAACTTTCTGCGAGTACCATAATTTCATACGACAACGCCTTCGCATAAGTTTGCCTTATTTTCTTTGGATAGCTCCAAACAGACAAGTCCATGGAAGTTGGCCAAGATGAATACATCAGCCGATTTTTTCAGAATAACAAAACGCTGGAAAGGAAAAAAAACAAAGATCTCGTGCGCCTTTTGGTACATTAAAAATTACTTTAATAAAAAAAACAAACCAAAAATATTTTTTTAAAATAGGTCATTAATAATTTATTTTAACTAGTGTTGTAGGACCATTAATTTCCTAAATAAGTATATTTTTTTTTAGTGTGACAGCTGCTATATGAATCTCGACGAGTTATATCATTTCTCTTCAGGAACTAGTGTTATAGGACTATTAATTATCGAGATTTAAGTTTTACAGTTGTCATCTGAAATGTAGGTCTCGACGAGTTCTACAATTTTTCATTAGGAGAACCATTAGTTTCCAAGATATAGTTGTTTTAAAGTTGACAGCTGATAACAGCTAAATAAAATGAAGATTTCGATGTTTTTTTTTCAAATTTTAATTTAATTTATCGGCTTATCCTATAAACCATGAAACGCTGCTACAAAAAAAAATATTCATGTCAATGCATACACAAAAAAACATTTTAACTACTCACACTAAAGCGTCGGTGGCTCAAGCGGTAACGACTCGGTCGGTCCCGGCTTCAAATCCGGACGGCCAATGTACCAATGATTTTTTCGAATCTTACGTACATATACTTACCAATTAATGTTGAAGGAAAACATCGTGAGGTAACCTGCACATCTGATTCCAGACGTGTATGAAGGTTGCGTTGCACACGTCCGGAGGTGTAAATCTTAATGTCCCACACGTGACCGCGGGTAATGCTAAGTGCAACACCAGGTAACCGCCGTCTATCCCTTGGGAAGATAGCACGGTTAATTGTGCCACACGATAAGAGAGAGATAGAAACTACTCACACTGCAAAATAAAGACGACTCGTAACTTGCGTAACGAAAAATCCTATAACTAGTTCGAAAACTTACGACACCAGAACGAATTAGCATTCTCGCTGGAAATCGGGGACTATACTGAAGCGATCGAAAAATCATTTTTAATGTTAAAATTCACAGATCCCATGCATTACGTGACTTTCGAGTACATTAAAAAGAAAAACCCAGGCAATGATTTTTTTAAACATAGTCTTAATTATACATTTTTTTATTTATTTTAAAACCATTAAAAATCGATATCTTTTACATAATTAAATCGAGTCCGCATGTATACTTACAAACTGCGGCGCTGAAATTCCGCGCACTCTTAATAATTTTATGTAACGATCTACCCTTGTATAATAACTAATTTAATTTTTATTGCATTTAAAATATAGCTTGACATCCACACCAGGTATCTTTTTTTAAATTTTCAATTACACTTATTAGGTTTTACGATATGGCCCTATGATCACACATTTAAATTTTATTAATTTAAATATTTTGACGTTACCCTGAATACCTTCAGAGTAATCGCCATGTCACACTTTCGCTGAACAAGATACCGGAGCGATCGAACAAAACATTTGAGCGAAGTTACACTAACGCAAACAGTCGTCCGGGCCTATGATCACATTTTTATTATTTAAAATATTTTGACTTTACCCTATATATCTTCAGAGTAATCGCCCTGTCACACTTTCGCTGAACAAGATACCCCTACCGGAGCGAACGAACAAAACATTTGAGCGTAGTTAAACTAGCGCATACAGCTGTCCGGGCCTATGATCACATTTTTTTTATTTAAAATATTTTGACTTTACCCTGAATATCTTCAGAGTAATCGCCATGTCACACTTTCGCTGAACAAGATACCCCTACCAGAGCGAACAAACAAAACATTTGAGCGAAGTTCAACTAACGCACACAGCAGTCCGGGCCTATGATCAATTTTTTTTATAATATTTTGACTTTACCCTGAATATATTCAGAGTAATCGCCATGTCACACTTTCGCTGAACAAGATACCCCTACCGGAGCATACAAACAAAACATTTGAGCGAAGTTAAACTAACGCAAACAGCAGTCGGGGCCTATGATCAAATTTTTTGTTATTTAAAATATTTTGACTTTAACCTGAATATCTTCAGAGTAATCGACATGTCACACTTTCGCTGATTAAGATACCGGAGCATAGAAACAAAATATTTGAGCGAAGTTAAACTAACGCAAACAGCAGTCCGGACCTATGATCACATTTTTTTTTTATTTAACATATTTTGACTTTTCCCTGAATATCTTCAGAGTAATCGCCATGTCGCACTTTCGCTGAACAAGATACCCCTACCGGAGCGAACGAACAAAACATTTGAGCGAAGTTAAACTAACGCAAACAGCAGTCCGGGCCTATGATATATTTTTTTTTAATTTAAAATACCTAATCAGGTCATAAGTTCTGTCAAAAACTTTTTATAAAATTAATGATACACTTTTTGATAATTATATATAAAATGAAAGGTAATTTAATTTACAATAAATTTTTATTTACATTATTCAAAATTCCCTCCCCTATTTTGAATACATGCCCTTAATCGACGCGGCCAATCATCAATCGCAGTACGCACCACATTCATATCTATTTCTGCCACTGCTTTAGCCAAAGATGCTCGGAGAGATTCCAAATTCTGATGAGGTTTAGCGCAGACTTTCTCCTCCAAATGTTGCCATATCTTGTAATCAAGTGGGTTTAAATATGGACTAGAAGAGGGCCAGTATTCATGTCCGATAAAGTCAATTCCTCAGGCGGTCAACCAGTTTTGCGTGCTTCGTGCCCTATGAGCTGGTGCATAGTCCTTTTGGAATATCCAATATCTGTTTTTGAACATTTTTTGAGAAAGAGGTTCCAGTATGTTTATTAGGACGGTATTTTAGTACACCATGGCACTGGTTTTTACACCTTTTTCACAGAAAAACACCTCACTTAAGCCTGAAAATGAGACTCCAAGCCAAACCATGAGTGACGAAGGATAATGTTCTCGTTGAACCCTCGGAATACGCGTGCTGGCTTCTTACGCGTTTTTGTGGGCAAACACCTTATAATTTTGTTACTATAACTTTCTTCGATGTTAAAAATTATTTCATCCGAAAAAAAAATAGTGTTTATTTTCCCGCGTACCGTCGTAACAAAGCGCGGGATCTATCCAGCCTAATTTTTTTCAGACGCTCGTTCAAACAATGTCCGGTCTTCTTACGATAAGCTCGTAGTCCCAAGTCTTCATTTATCACTCTTTAGACCGTGGTTATGCTTAGGCCCATCCAAAGAGGTAAGATTTTTTTGTTTACGAACAGGATTTCGTTGAATTCGCGCCTTCACTGCTTTTATGATCGCGGATGTCCTAACTGTACGAGGTCGGCCGGTCCTCTTACAATCTTCGAAGCTTGATTCTTCAGTGAATCGTTTGATAGTGCGATAAACAAATCGTAGGGTTATTTTCAATTTTTGTAGAATATTGAAAATCTCTTTTGGCGCGTAACCACAGCGGTGCGACGCGATAACCGCTACTCTATCTTCTTTCTTCGACCACTCCATATTTGAAAATGAATAAAAATTAATGTCTTTTATTTTCGGCATGCGCAAACGTTCTATTTTTAAAATTGGTGAAGTTCATTTAGCCAGTATTCGAAAATTTTAAATAATAAGGTTTTGATAGAACATATGACCCGACTAAGTATTTGGACTCTGAATAACTTCAGAGTAATCGCCATGTCACACTTTCGCTGAACAAGACACCTCTACCGGAGCGAACGAACAACTAATTTGAGCGATGTTAAACTAACGCAATCAGCAGTCCTGTCTTGACTGTAAACTTATATTTTGATTTTTTTTATTACTTAAGTATACATAATTTAACCGCCTCTGTGGCGCGATGTTTTAGCTTCATATCAGGAGGTCGCGGGTTCGATTTCCGGCCGTGTCTAAATTTGTATGACTTGGTTTGGTTAGTGAAAGGGCAATTTCTAAAACCGCTCGCACCATTTGATCAAAGTCTTGTCGCCAAGCATCAATGTTAACAGCATTGATGTGTTACGACTTGAAGATGAGATAGCCGGTTCCCCATTACGTTGGGGAATCTAGGTAAGCCCGTTTCCATCTTCGGCATCATCGTCACTTACCATCAGGTGAGATGATGTCAAACTTCACAATTATGTATTTATAAAAATATTTAAACAAGTTTATACAATTTATAGAAAGTTATTTCAAACTAAAATATCAAATTCTTTTAACCAAAGTTTCGCATCCAGCGGCTTCCCGCGACATTCACCAGGTCATCGGTCCACCTAGAGGGGGAAGCCTGCCTACGCTACGTTTTCCGGTGCGCGGTTGCCATTCGAGAACTTTACTGCTTGCTGGATGCGGGTAGCGCAGAACCGGTCGTCGTGGAAATCCTCGTCCTATATCCAGCAGTGAACGTCCTTTCGGCTGATATGATGATGATGGATGATGATGACGTACGTCAAGCTAGCTTATTGTCTAACCTGAAGGCGAAAACTTCTCAATGTTCCTAGTTTTCCTTAAAAAATAAAATAAAAGTTTTGAACCCCTAATTTTGAGTAGTATCCATTCTGTATCTTGAAGTAAACTAAAATTATCTCTCGAATAATAAAACCCAATACCTTGTTTACTCCAAATCTTAACCCCAAACCTTGCACCTAAAATTCCACAAGCTCTCAACTAAAAGTGTTTGGGAGCAAACTTCTACGTCAGGCGCTAAGTGCCCATATGTGGGCCGCAAACAATCCGCTTTTGGCGGGAAAGTCTCGAGCAGCACTCGACACAGGAACAAGGTATACAAGCAACACATGCATGAGGCTCACAATGTGTCCGTCTTTACATATCATTCTCACTAGATCCATAATTGGCCATATCCATTTGAGCACACTAGTCATTTGAGTTACTTTTTATCAACTATCAAAAACCTCATTTGATCTGAAATAGGCTATTTAACCGTATAACAAATAAATTTAAAAACACCATTCAATAAATAGCGTTTCTCCTGGAATAGAAAAACACTTGCTCATTTGAAATATTAAACAATTTTAATTTTATTAACAGCAAATTAGTTCGTTAAACATTTATGACGTCACTATGTCAGTAACGCGAATAATTGCTGAACAAACTTTCGTTTTTGACAGTTGGTAAAAAGTGACTCAAATGACTAGTAGTAAAATACCGTTTTGTTCGCGTAACTGACATGTGACGTCTGCGTCTTTGACGAACTAATTTAGTGATTTTAATTAATATTAAAAATTTATATTTATTAAAATAAGGAGAAATGCTATTTAGTACATAAGATTTGATTTTTGACAACGTCAAATACCCAAGGAAGTGTCTGTTGGTTTTCTCATACGAGTCGATCATATGATAGAGAAAATTTACTCTTTTTTTTAATTCGATTTTTTCGAATTGACTATGGGCCTCTGAGGCAAAATTGTCCAGTATTATCAGTAGAAGCATCGGTTAACGGATCCTGAATTCATTTTGTTACGCTGTATAGCACTTGAAATTGTTTTTTAGGCTTCCTTACCCAAATGATGCCAACGGGACCCTATTCCTAAGCCTCCGCTGTCCGTCAGTCCGTCCGTCAGTCAGCGGCGCTGTATTTCATGAACCGTAATAGGTAGACAGTTTTAAAAAGTGTGTATTTCTATTGCCGCTGTCACAACAAATAATGAAAATGAAATAAAATTAATTTAGACCCCGTAGGAATTTTTTCATTTTATTTTGTGTTTTTTTAAACTTGTTTTTTTTTATGGCTCGGAAATTTTCGTCTGCGAGTTCGACTCGCCCTTGGCCGGTTTTTTTAATGGAAGTTGTGACGGGCTAGATAACTGTCCACGTGTATACTTACCATTAGGGCCTTTAGGTAGGCATGGACAAACTTTAGAAGGGTAATATGAAGGTCAGGTAGAATTAGAAAGCATGGTAGCGAAGTTAATTTTGTTAATTAGTAGGCAGAGTTTTGCTATTATAATTACAAGGTGACAGGCTGTGAACTTGACTTACAATTAGTTACTAAAATAATAGTTATTTTCAGTACCAAGCGATTATGAAACCGGTAGAGGTACCTTTTTTAGCAAAAGTGTGACATGGCGATTACTCTGAAATTATTTAGGGAGTCGTAATGATTTACCCAAGTGTCGAAATGTGGGAATTGGCAAGGGCTTCAATGTAGACAAAAAATGTTTCAGTCAAAAACTTTTTTAAATCGAAAAAATCAGAAAAATGTATTGTTTTTTCTCTGCTAGCTATTTAAGATATGAGTTAAAAACTAATTAATGTTAATTTAAAATTAAAAAAATTCCTTGAGATATAATGTCATGATACATTTTGAATGCAAAATAAGAGTAAAACAAAACCTACTAACAAAAACAATCAATGTTCAGCGCTCTAAATAGTAACTAAGTAGTATCTTATCTGTGTCTCTCTCTACATATTGTACACACTATCTACCTTGTTTAACGTTCAGCGTCGCAGTACGTAAATCTGCAATCGGATCGGATTTGTTTAGAAAACTTAAGTAAAAAAATATGACTGTTTATTGTTGTTATTTTTTAAATATTTCAGAAAAAAAAAATGCGCGAGTTCATTTGTAATTTACAGAGGCCAGCATTATCAAGCTATACATTCGTAGTGTGATTCTGAACTATACGCTTACGCCATAAGAACGGTACAGAGTCCAAAGTGTCTTAGCTTGATGTGCTGGCCTAAGCTCTGTACATGAAAATTATGTAATGCATGTGATCTGTGATTTTTTGTACACAGACTACAAAATTAACTCTGTTAACACATAGGTTAGTACATTAAATTCATCTGTTAACCAAAAAATATAAGAAAATCTTATAAAAATCCTCAAACTATCTTCAAAAGGTGCGAAATGTTTATTTTCTGTATGAAACATATTTACCTTCAATCTCGCTGAGTTATTACCTAAATAGCTAGGCATTTATCACATTGCTTGCGGTAGTAAAAACATAAAAGTACGTTATCTTCATAGAAACAGTACCTCACTCGGTTTTTATGTGCCCGCTACAGGTACGCATCGTGTACGCACAATCACACTATACCAGGTGTTCCTAAAATTAAAAAAACTAAAAAACACGCTTTTAATCACATCAAACTAAAAAGTGAAAAAGAATTCTTAATTTATGTTGAAAACAATAATGAACAAAAAATACTAGAATTATTGTGAAAAAAGAGCGTGGGGCGCTTTGTGCTATATTTTTCGTATATCGAGCAACCCACGCTTTTTTCACTATAATAGTAGTATTTGTCGTACATTATTGTTTTCAGCTTATATTAAGAATTCTTTTTCAATTTTTAGTTTGATTTGATTAAAAGCGTGTTTTTTACTTTTTTTAAACTATATTTATTTTTCAGTTTTTAATTCAAGATAGTTATTTTATTGTCACTGATTCTTGATAAATTTGCAAAGTTTGAATAAAATCTGTACGTTTAAAGTGGGTCAAAATCGAGTGCAATGGAGTCGGTTACAAACATACATACATACAGGTGAACCTAGTTAGTTAAATCTTCATATAGAACACACCTCGTCTATATTGCAAACTATTTTACGAACAGTTCAGTTGCGGGCAAAAGCTAGTTTGAATTAACAAGTCGGTATCTGCCTTTATTTCTCTTTTTATCCCTAATACCAGAAAAAAAAGTGTCTGTTATCTATCGCGAATAAAATTACAATAAAAATTAAACATAATGACATTTATTACAAAGTATAATTTCGTCCGGCCCATGACCAAGTTGAAATGAAAGTTATACCATGCATCATACTCCCGACAATGTGATAAAAAGAGAAGGAAGTCGCATTCTTTGAGGACAACTGTCCAAAAATTTTACCAGTTCGTAACGCTTATTCCTCTCTCTGCGCTTTAAGAATTGGTCACGAAAATAAAGATATGGATTTCATTGAGGTTTTAAACATATTATACTACACTGACACTTACTCAAGTTTGCCCTAGCAAATTTTAAGTTACAATAAGCTCTAACAGAGTCCTCTTTTCCTTGTAAAAGTGACCTATTTTCGTGTACATATACAATAAATGGTAAGAAATGGCCTTCATCTTTTTTTCTTTGGATATAAAGTAGCTTTTTCATAGAAGTTTTTTAACCTCAATGAAAACCTAAAAATAGTATAAATAATAATTGTTAACCAAGGAAAGAAAGTGACCCATTTCACCCGAGATATTTCTGACGCCCGAATGAAGTGAGAGCGCCAATAATTCGAGGGTTAAATGGGTAATTTCATCCGAGTTAAAACACTACTCTTATTTCTACTGTGAGGAAATGTATTATTAATATGATATAAATTAATAATTAGATATAAATAAATGAAGTTTGTAAGGGAAGGCCTTTGTCCAGCAGTGGACGTTTTTCGGCTGATATATAGATGATGATGAAATTATGTTTACCTATATCCAACCTCCAACCTTTTCGCATTGGCTACTTGCCACGGCCGACTACATTGTACCTAATCGAGTTGGTCAAGACGTGCATCTAGATGGCCATGCCAAAACGCGAAAAAAAATGTCATGTTATGATGGCATTATGGCGGGCAGCACAATAGAGGAATGATTTTAAATGTTGATCTTCTATTTATATTTGTGAAAAAAATTGGTTGTCTGTAAAGTCCGTTTACGGACGATAGTTTAACGTGACAACGTCATAACATAACGGGACAATGAGCATAACGAGACAATGAGTCATCCTTTCTCGTACGTGCAGCCGGCGTCCATCGATTTATTAGACGTTGTCACGTCAAAAATAAATCAACTGTGAATTGATTTTAACATCAACCTATAGATCGTAATAAACACGTCGTTTAATGTAGGTATAGCTGAGTTTAGATACATGAAAACCTCTTATTTTAATTTATATACTTATTTTAATATTATAATTTAATAATATGACGTAACTCAATTATCTTCGACTCCGTGGCAATTAAAAAAATATTTTCCACCCTAGTGATGAAAAGCAATGTTCCACCCGGATATCTACTCATGAAAATTAAACTTTCCGAACAGGAGAAATGAAAAAGTGTTTGCTATTCGTTTATAAACTGAATGTTCGGAAGAGTCTCACACTTTCGTACCAAAGTTTAGCATATAAAAGTGATAAAGCACGGCTATTACTTATTTACTGATACATGGAGGGTTTGTTTTTGAAATATCTTCTGTATTTCGATCGTGAAATCGCATTTTCGCATTCAAATGTGAATGTATAGTTTCCGTAAGGTTTCAAGTTTTGATTAAAGTGCTAATCTAAATATGTAAAAGGCAAACCTGACTGAGAGAGATGAGTCATCTATCAACGCACAGCCGCAACTACTGAACGGATTTCTCTGAAATTTGGAATACAGACAGTTATGAAGACGTAGGAAACCGCTATATAAGAAAGGATTTCGGGAAATTCCCATACGGGAACCTCAAAAACGGGATTTGCGCAGGCGGAGCCGCGGGCAACCACTAGTCTTAAAATAAAAAGACAAATAATAAGAATCGGCCAAGTGCTAGTCGAACTGGCGCTAAGAATCTCGAACTACATGAAAGAAAACACAAAAAAATCTTGTAATCCATTCTGTAGATACACAACACAAACATATTTTGTGGTTGTACGGAACACTAAGCCTCCGCTGTCCGTCCGTCTGTCTGTCAGCGGGTTTTATTTCATGAACCGTAAAATAGGTGGACAGTTTAAATTAAGACAGTGTGTATTTTTATTGCCACTATAACAACAAATTAAAGAAGGCAAAAATACAAGAAGCGTGTTTTTTTAAACATTTAACTAAATCTTGTATGATGGAACGGTACGATGGACTCGCACTTGGCCGTTTTTTTATCAGTAGGAATATATTTTTTGGGGACAGGACGGTTTTGACCCTGCATAGTTAGTGTAAGTGTATTTACTCAAAATTTATAAATATTAAATATGATAATAAAGATAGTCATAGCGTCGTAGGTAGTAAGTGATGGGGGCATAGTTAATAATTCGATTAAGTAAATTGATGAAACTGTCACCCACTATTAATGGATATTCGACGATATTTCTCGGTGGGCATTCCGTTGAAGCGTTTAATGGAACGAAAACGCTTTGATTATAATAAAGATCTTTGTACACTCGCGAGCGTTAAAAACCGGCACGGTAGTCTAGAATGCCTAACTTTGCATAAAACTTAAATCATTAAATCATTAATTTAATTATTATACACAAGGTAACAAATGATAAACAAAACGTTAATTCAACATTAATCAAATAAAAGCCACGATTTTATTACAACTAGGAATACTGCAATTAAAAGGGGGTGCCGGATTTTAACGCTCGCGAGTATATTTTATGTCGCAGTAACATTTAAAAATCCATGATATAACTACATCCATGTACCAATAGATAGTTGTGAAAAAGATGTTAACTATAAATTCATATAGGTGGAAACTTGTTATTAGCATAACCATGCATATTAAGTTACAAATTGTAAAATTTTGCCGTAAGACTCCCAAATAAAATAAAATAAATAATAATAAAATTTAGAAGGATAAGTTATTTTACTTAACAAATATCTTTGTGAGAGCTCCGTCAACTCTGTTTTTCCGAGCTCCGAAAATATCGAGTCGACGGAGCCCCGCAAGTAAGGCTTCTTTTTTCGGCAAAAAAGCTGCTTATACAAACCTGACTACTATCTACTGTTACATATTTACTATCTTACTGCGACATATACATATGAAAAGAAAAGTCCTGATTCACTAACTCACTGACTAACTTATCAACGCACAGTCTAAACACGGAAATATTGACAAAGCCCGTTTGTGAAACGACCAATTTTACAATTTGGCTGCTACATGACATGCTAGTTGAACTCCCAACAATAACTATGTACCAGAGCCAATTTGGTTCCTAACTTAGAGTTTGCGCTCGTGTAATATACAGGTGTAACAAAATTGGTTTCAGCGGCGTAACGGCTAGGGCAGCCGCCTCCTGTCCTGGAGGTCGTGGTTCGAATCCCGCCACGTACCAATGTGATTTCGAATTTAGATTTCATATGTACTTTTATCTGACGCGCTTACGGTGAAGGAAAACATCGTGAGGAAACCTGCACACGCCTGCGAAGAAAATCGCAGGTTGTGTGTGAAGTCGTCCAACCCGCACTGGGCCCGCGTGGTCCACTAAGGCCCGATCGCCCTAATTCAGGGTAGATTTGAGCCCTCGGTGGGGACGTATATGAGCTGATATGATGAACAAAATTGGTGTAGGACCCGTTGACTGGGAGTTCCACTACTCATACTGAACAACTTTCCCCAAGGAACCCATAGTCAATTCTCAAAAAAAAATAACCTAACCACTCCGGGAGTTCCGACAGAAGTGAAAACTTTTTACAGTTTTATAAGTCGCGAGTCCAATGGTTTTTTCTTATCTCAAAAATGTCTAACGCGCTTAAAGAAGTTTTCACTTCAAAAAATATAGACCCTCCATACAATAATTTTAAACAAAAAAAAACGACTTCAAGCACACTAGTCGCCACTATGGTTTTCGAAGGTTCCCTTCGATATCTCTTGGATGCCATCCTCAGATCCTGATTTCCTTATCATGGTACCACCCTTGAGATATCTCCTTTCCAACAAAAAAGAATTATCAAAATCGGTTCATAAACGACGAAGTTATATCTGCGAACACATAAAAAAATATATATACGGCCGAATTGAGAAACCTCTTCCTTTTTTAAAAAATGCACAAAATTGGTCGATGATTAGGTCATTAAACTAAAATTGTTCAGTATGATTAGTAGAAGCCCCAGTTAATGGGGTCTACGCCAATTTTGTTACACCCTGTATACTCGTTTACGTCTAGACACCTTTGCCAACAACTGAAATGTGGGGACTCTACGTGATCTGTCATAGAAAAGTCTTAAGACAATTTTGAATATTTACGGCCACTTCGTGTCGTTTTGTGTGGGTTCTACAAGAAATGCTAAAGTTAGAGATATTGTCCTGGCAAGTTTAGTAATTGTATAAAGTTTTATTGGTTTATTCCACTTCTGCCCACGAAATCGTATCAAGAAGCTTTTAATTTGTTCTCTTTCATTACAATAAATTAGAGTGTAACTGAGAATTCACTATTTTACAAAAGGATGCTGTGTTGTGTAGAAATTGTTTTCAAATAACGTAAAAAGTGACTTCCATCATATCCTTTTTTTAAATGATTCCTTAATTTAAAAAAATACTGTCATCCAAATGTCTCATTTTCTTGAAGAGTTAAAATTAGTTACCGTTAAGTTAGGTAATCTTTTTGAATTTGATGGTTTTGGAGCGTTAGGGAGTAAACCTCTACACCGACACCGGCGGGAACACTTGAAAATTGTTTTTCTCCTAAATGACATTTGTTCTGCGCGCCTTGTATTATGCGGCCATACTTCTGGTACCAAAGAAATGTGCAAAGTTTTCAGAATAACTAACTTTGAGCCTCTGAACCTCTGAAGTTAATTTTGAGGTGATAAGCAGTTATAAATTTCTGTTCAGTATATTAATGGTTTAATTAACTTTAAGTTTGTTTTTCTTTGAATCTGTTAATTAAGCTTTTAATTTGCTAAAAACCGGACTTAAAATTTCAAATTAATTTTTACATAGTTAAGCTTTATATAGCTTAGCTTCCGAGTTAGTTAGTTTGTTTGTTGGTTTGGGAGCGAATTTAGAACCACTTCTTGGTTTCTGGTTGAGCTGAAATTTTGCATACACTTTAAGTTTGGAGCACAACGCATGGTTAGCTAAGCGACATCATTTTAAATCCAATATGGCGGACTCCCAAAGATGGCGAACCACTTTCTTTTTAATGCACCCCCACGATATGGGTATCAAATGAAAGGGTTTGCTGAGAAGAATACGAAATAATTAAAATACTTTTCAAAATAAAGCTTGTACGTAAAAGTTTTTGGGTTTTTCGAAAATCATTTTATGTCTTGTTTAATTTTGAGTTTTGCATTAAAAACCAGTAAAATACTAACTTCTTTGTCTTGTAAATTTGTACAACACGGACTTCATATAAACTATTTGGATTTTCATTCCTACGCATCAAGTCACGTATGGGATTTACGTAAGTATTTTTTTATGTATGACCACGCATAACTTTTGGCAGAGTA
The DNA here is from genome assembly GCA_947284805.1 of Coleophora flavipennella. Lineage (NCBI taxonomy): Eukaryota > Metazoa > Arthropoda > Insecta > Lepidoptera > Coleophoridae > Coleophora > Coleophora flavipennella. The sequence continues at coordinate 9,472,166 of OX369257.1, read as the reverse complement.
GTCCGAATTCAATAAATGTTGTTTTATTGAATAGGGTATACTTCAAAGTTCGTCCCATATCAATTTTATCAAAATCGGTCTAGTACTGTTAAATTAACAAAAACCAAAAAATGTTGCAAAATTTTAGTTGCTGCGATTAATGTCAGTTTTTTCAACGTGTTTAGCTTGGTCAATTATGTAGGTATCTAATGCAATACTCTAATGTGATGGACCGTTGCGGATGTAGTTTTAACACGTATATGAGTAAAACGTTTTCTGAGTAAAAGAATGACCCTTGCTGATGTAGTTTTAACACGTATATGAGTAAAACGTTTTCTGAGTAAAAGAATGACCCTTGTGGATGTAGTTTTAACACGTTTATTAATAAAACATTTTCTGAGTAAAAGAATGACCCTTGCGGATGTAGTTTTACACGTTTATGAATAAAACGTTTTCTGAGTAAAAAAATACTCTTGCGGATGTAGTTTTAACACGTTTATGAATAAAACGTTCTCTGGGTAAAAGAATCCGTCCGAAGATCGAAAGGTCCAGTCGGTTCAGTTCAAAGAGCCTCAGTTGCCATTCTAATGCGCTACTTAGCCTTTATTAGGAGCACCAAAATAAATTGTATTCGTCCTTATTCGCCTCGGTTCGTTTAGCACGAGTTTTGTTTCAAGAAAATGCTTTAGGAACGTTTGGGTAATAAACTCCGAACTGCTATTTATTTTAACAAACGTTAATGGCTTTTTGAAAACGAATTTTTTTTCGTCATTATTTCTATTGTTATTTTTTTCACCTATAGATATATAGATAGATAAAACATATTTTCAAAGCTACATTACATTATACAGTGATAATCAAAAAGGAAACAAAAAATAACAATAACTTCTTATATGCTTACGAGTAATTAAGTGTAAAAAGGGGGTAAATTTATAAAATTGTGCCGTAGCTCAGAAATGGCTCTGACTTAGCATATGCTGCATAGTACCGGGATGGAAACAGTTTTGTTCTATTTTAATAAATTATATGGCAACACTGCAAAGTGTTCTATCTATCTCCTAATATTAAAAATGTGAAAGTTTGTTTGTTTTCGCGGCGAAACGAAGCAACGGATCAAAGTGATTTTTTTTATTGAGATAATTGACGAGGTGACACAGCTCTAAAAACTTTTTGACTTGAAAATACGTCTTTAAAATTACCTCCATAGGGATGCAATCCAAAAAAACGAATGATAACAAAATCGGGGGATACAGTTTAGTGTTGTAGCTACATATCTATCATCTCCATCCAAATTTCGTTTACACCACTTGATAGCTAAAGAATCAAAGAATTTATTACGCTAAGTAAGGACTGTAACACATCGCGCGCGGGGGAGGGGGCAGCCCCGCCATTTTGAAGGTCATTTTGCTGCGTATCGAGATTTCCATTTAGTATAACTTTCGACTCGGTGAAGCTACGACGTTCATTCAAGTTTCAATCGTCAGCTTTCGTCAAAATCTATCGATTATATATAAAACATTAGTGTAAAATTGTAACTGTGATTATAATAAGGTGTTTAAATAAACAAAAAATATCAAAAAATATATAATGTCGGCCTATACGCGTCGAAAAGCCAAATCGAAATACAGAGATCGTATACGGTTGGAAAGGGCATCTCAACAGCAATCGAATGGTACCTACCAATAAAACACCATATGATCGAGTCAAGCAGTGCCGGCAACGTAAAGTAATGAATGCGGCCGAGCGGATCAACGACGGTGCCAGTACATCTGCAGCTGGGACGGTTGAAATTACGCAGATAATAATATTAATAATAATAATATTTTATATAGAATCTACATATTACCCGTTACGAGACGTATTCACGTTAAAACCAACGGCCGTGTGCCCCGACACAGCCCCACCCGTTTTTTTAATGTGACATTTTTTTCACAGAGATCATGGAGGGGGCGGGAAGTTACTATTAATTAGCATACCCCGACCACACCCCGGACTCTGCATACAACGATCGTGAAATGACATTTCTAAAAACAGAGATCATGGAGAGGGCGGGAAGTTACTATTAATTAGCATACCCCGACCACACCCCGGACACTGCATACAACGATCGTGAAATGACATTTCTAAAAACAAGTGACGGTGCAAACAAAATTACAGCGAAATCCCATACGTTCGAGAACCAAACTATAACCAATTTCTATTAATCTGGGAGACGAGGGATAGAGATCGCAATCTAGAAAGCGGGAGGGAGTGTCCATACTGTATGTTAGTACTAATATATTTACTTTGCCCCGACATAGTTCCTTAGGGATTTGGAGAAAACTCATTTCCACGCTTACGCACATCGCATCGGAGCAATAGATTGACGTGGTTTTTTTCAGACACAAAAATCCTATATTATTAGCTACGAACAACAAATTATTTGGATAAATTGCCTATTTTAATAGTCACATTATTTAGATTGAGGGGGTGGGATGTGACATAGTTAACGAGAAATCTGAAAAAAGTAATTTCTACGCTCAAGACTAAAACTATTACCTCTTCCTAGCTTGTATATTTTTGAAGTGTGTTTGTTCGTAAAAAACTAATTTACTCGTTCAAGAGAGCCAAAGATGCATTTCCAGGAGCTATAAGAAATGTTGACCGACTAGCATCAGACCATTGTCCCAAAACTACATTATATTGTAATAAACACATTAAAAAACCGACTTCTATCGCAACAACTTAGTACAATTTTTGTTTTTTGTTAATTTTCTAATAAAGTACTATACCGATTTTGATACAATTTATATGGGACCACACAGGAAGCACTAGCTTTCAAATAAAAAAAGAATCATAAAAATCGGTTCACCCCTCCTTTAAACACGATTTCTTAAGTGGTTCCCGTTGGATAGCTGTTAATTCTCTCTTTTTGGTTAGTTTCTGTCACGTCGCAGAGAAGCGAAGGATTTACGTGGTAATTAATTAATATTAACTATTTAATTAACTACAAAGTACTGTGTCTACGCAATGAAGCGAAGGAAATAATTAATACTGATTTGATATTCTTTCCGAGGGATCTGAAGAAAACTAAATTTCCACGCACGCAGCCGCTTGCGGCTCTCGCACTGGGCACCATTGAAGACAGTCATAGAAACTATGTTCACGCGAGCGACGCCACTGGCAAAAGCTAGTTTTACTATTATTTTCAGATTAGCTTTCATTGATATTAAAAAACAATTGGTAATGCCTTAATTCCTTTACCTACAAGTACACAAACTGTGTGTCGATGGATTCAGTACAGTGCCGTTAGCTTTATTTGGCAATACGTTACTCTATATTTGGCAGTACGTTACTCTATATTGTGAATATGATAGGGATACCATTTTCAGTGTCCCTCCCCAATTTTGTTACGCCCTGTATGACACGAGTATTGCCATTTTTCTTTTTGTGATCCCTTTTGTTGCTTAAGGACAAACACGTTGATAAATCTCTGGAATGGCTGTCTCTCTAGCTAGCAATATCTACATTCGCGACTATTCAGTTAATTTTGTCCTTGGGACTTGTTTTCGTATCGTGCAAGGTTTATCCCATAGGCTATCTCATAAACATGTATATATGGACATATAGACAGACTGTTGATGTGGTGATAGAATTTATTGGGCACTTTAGATAAAAGCTCATTAAGCGCCAATCTTTTTTTCTTTGTACGGCAACACGAGAGATGAAAACACTTTATTTTACGATGTCAAAAGACAGTAAACGATAAAAATACAGCTTGTAACAAATTAAGAAAAAGCCGTTTACTGGGAGCCTCTGTGCATTACCACTGAACAACGGTCAGTTCTCAAATAAACATTGCACTTCTTGTACAAAAAAAATTGTAAGTAACGAAATTATTTTGATTCATGATATCATATCAACTCATATACATCCCCACCGAGGGGCTCGAGCCTACCGTGAATTAGGGCGATTTTGATTATTTATATGTATTCGCTCCGTTCCTCACCGCTGTGGTGGATTACGGGCCTCACTACTTACTTGTCATGGCTTAATAAAAAAGATGTATGGTGCGCTAGCCGCATCGCATGTAATTCACATACAAAATCTTCTAGGCAGTTGTGTGTCTGACTTTTACATAGGAGGCCCGGGTTCAAATCTAGAAAGATATTTTTGTTGGAATTTTAATTTAAACAAAAACGTAGTGCAAAAGATGTATTTTTACATTTCTTAATATACATTAACATTTAAAAAAGAAACTAGGTACAATGTAACACACATGTTCTAAATACACAAACATGAAATAAACAAAAATTGAAACATAGAACATATCAAATAAACCTTAAATTAAAAAGAAAACAAAAAAGCATACTAGTCATCCGAGAAAATTAAGACCGAGATTGCTCCATTTACACAAAGCAACTTGGCTTCCCTCCATTTAACAAAACAACTAAAATATTAAAAAGCATAATAAATTTCAACATTAAAGTGTCTAGCTAGAGGGATATAATAATACAGAGGGTAATGTTTGTGATTCTTATCTCTAAATCTAATCTAAAGATCTTGACCGCCTGTCCGCATACTACATATCTAATAGAATCTCTGTTAATACTGCTAAATGTCAAATAATTACTTTCTCACGGCGTAGAAATGATATCAAACATGTCTATTACATCGACCAGAATCCTATATCGAGGACGAGCACTATTCGTGATTTGGGTATTTATCTCGACCAAAAACTGTCGATGGATGTTCATATTGATTTCATTGTAGACAAGGCATACAAGGCACTTGGTTTCTTAAAGCGCACTTGCCAACCTTTCTCAGATATTGCATGTATTAAATCAGTATACTACGCTTACATTCGAAGTACCCTTGAATATGGTGCATCTGTCTGGTATCCTCAATATGATACTTATATACAACGTATTGAGAGCATCCAATGTAAGTTTATCAAATACCTTAACTATAAGTCGAAGTTTTGTAACAATGATTATTTAGAAAGCTGTCGTCAACACAAAATTCTTAGTTTGGCTGCACGTCGTGACATGCTCGACATGCTCTTCCTCTTTGATATACTTAACTCTAGAGTGGATTGTCCTGCACTTCTTGCATCAATAGGTTTAAGAACTCCTGTTAGACGTACGCGCCAAACAACTTTACTCCATGTTCAATCACACCGCACGAATTATGCCCGCAATAGTATTACCACCAGAATGTCACGCACGTTCAACAACAGATTTGGTGAACTTGATCCTTTCAGGACCTCTAAAACTACATTTAGAGGTGAGTTGAGTAAATTACTGGAAAATTCAGTGTGACGAATAGTGATGAACACACACACACACACCTACACCCACACATACACACACAACATACACACATATACACACACATATACACAAGCTTGCACTTGCTCATGTAACTAAACTTAATTTAAGTAATTAATGAACAAAAGATTTTGTAATTTAATTGATACTTGCCTATTTAACTGCTATATTGTTCACTTTTGCACGACTTATACTGTTTAGGTAATGTTCGTGAAAATCTGTAAAGGCCTATCATAAAAATCTGTACTGTTTTTAATATTACTATAATTTAAGGCTGTTGATTTTCCTAAATAAATAAAATAAAATAAAATAAAATAAAATAAATGATTTATAGGTCGCACGGCGTTAAATGAGACCGCTACTTCCGCCATTTTAAACTTTTCCTCAACTTTTGTTCAACTATTATAGAGCGGAGCGGTAATGAACAAACTAACTAGAAACTTTACAGGATACTATTGGCTGCAAATGCTAGGATCGTAGTTTAGTCTAATTAATTTTTCTTTTGAAAGCTATTATTTTAAGTCTATAACGTTTTATTGGAAATCTAGAATTAAATAGTCTAACTAAGCTCTCTAAGGGTTTAAAAGTTATAAAAAAGTATTTATTACATCATAAAGTTGGGGTATCAAAAGTTATGATCAAAGTTTTAAGAATAACATAAAAACTTTAAAATATGAGTAATCTTTTATGTTAAAACCTCCTTAGATAACATCTGAAAGAATGTTAAAACTCAAACATGAAACAAGAAACTTTTTTAATTCCTCGTTCGTTTAAGATTTATAAATTAGTAAGAGCGAGGACTTCTGGACATTAAAATGTCTACGTTTTGTTGGTATTTTCAGGTACCAGTATCGGCTAATCAAACTTCAGTCACACCCTGGACACTTCATACAACGGGCCAGAAATTACATTTCAAAAAAGGAATAACAGAACAAAAAAAATGGCGGCGAAATCCTATACGTTCGACAACCAAACTGTAACCAATCTGTATCAATCTGGGTGACGAGGGGGTGAGGTTGCAATCTAGAGAGCGGCAGGGAGTGTCCATACTTTATGTTATTACTAATATAATAATATATACTTTGCTTCAGTACAGTACGGAGGGTGTATTCGTTGGTATTTAGACTCTTTGGTTGCCAGGCTTTTTCCACTTCATCCCCCTAAGTATTCACATTATTTTTATGCGGTGATCATCACACAGAAAAAACTCTCTCACCTTTACCATAAACAAAACAAATTACCTCATATTCTTTAGTTGTGCCTACTTTGTCTAAGCTAAATTTATAAAATGTAATTTTTTTGCTACAATTTATTGCGTTAAAACAACAAAAAATGCAAATAACGTGGTTTTTCTCGCGTAGCGTCGAGCTATCTGGTGAAAATCCTACTAATTTATGGTAGCGCTGTTGCGGGCTCCACACATTATGCTAAATGCTGTAGTTTAGCTCTTCATGAGTAGCATTTTGATCCTTGGTATGGTCTCCAAAAGAGTCAGAATGTCATTATTCATAAATGAAAAAAAGGTATTAAAAAGGTTAGTTATACAACTAAGCAAATATTTAGTTATATACACCAAATACTGTATCGATGGAACTAAGAGAACAGTAGTATGAGAACTACTGCTCGAAAAACTTACTGAGTGAATGAAGAGTCGGAAAAGGGCGTTGGTGGCGTAATGGCAAGGGCCGCTACCTCCTGTCCTTAAAGTGTCGTAGTTCGAATCCTGCCATGTACCAATGTGTTTATGAATTTCGATTTCATATTTATGTGAAGGAAAACATCGTGAGGAAACCTGCACACGCCTGCGAAGAAACTCGCAGGTCGTGTGTGAAGTCGACCAACCCGCACTGGGCCCGCGTGGTCGTCTAAGGCCCGATCACCCTAATTCAGGGTAGGCTCGAGCCCCTCGGTGGGGACGTATATGAGCTGACATGATGATGATATACGTTTATCCGATGCGGTGAAGGAAAAAATCCTGAGGAAACCTGCACACGCCTGCGAATAAACTCGAAGGTTGTGTGTGAAGTCGACCAACCCGCACTGGGCCCGCATGGTCGACTAACGCCCGATCGCTCTAATTCAGTGTAGGCTCGAGTCCCTCGGTGGGGACTTATATAAGCTGATGTCATGATGATGAATGAAGAATCAAGACTTTCGACAAACAACATGCTGTCATGTTGAAGACCTTCATAGCCTGCCATGACTCATGTTCTTCTTTATCGTGTGAAGGTCATTTTATTTCATCTCGAAGGACGAAGTAGACAAATACGTTGACAAAATCCCTATTACGCAAGAGAAGGGTTAGTTATGTATATCATTGTGAACCACGTTGAAAAGGTTCTGCCTCTTTTGCACATTAAGTATCCTTTTTAACTTTTGTAGAATATGAACTGCAAAACTAACGTTCCTTTTGTCTTATCCTTTTTAACTTTTGTAGAATATGAAATGCAAAACTAACGTTCCTTTTGTCTTATCCTTTTTAACTTTTGTAGAATATGAACTGCAAAACTAACGTTCCTTTTGTCTTATCCTTTTTAACTTTTGTAGAATATGAAATGCTAAATTAACGTTCCTTTTGTCTTATCCTTTTTAAATTTTGTAGAATATGAACTGCAAAACTAACGTTCCTTTTGACTTATCCTTTTAAACCTTTGTAGAATATGAAATGCAAAACTAACGTTCCTTTTGTCTTATCCTTTTTAACTTTTGTAGAATATGAACTGCAAAACTAACGTTCCTTTTGACTTATCCTTTTAAACCTTTGTAGAATATGAAATGCAAAACTAACGTTCCTTTTGTCTTATCCTTTTTAACTTTTGTAGAATATGAACTGCAAAACTAACGTTCCTTTTGACTTATCCTTTTAAACCTTTGTAGAATATGAACTGCAAAACTAACGTTCCTTTTGACTTATCCTTTTAAACCTTTGTAGAATATGAAATGCAAAACTGACGTTCCTTTTGGCTTATCCTTTTTAACTTTTGTAGAATATGAACTGAAAAACTAACGTTCCTTTTGACTTATCCTTTTAAACCTTTGTAGAATATGAAATGCAAAACTAACGTTCCTTTTGACTATACTTTTTAACCTTTGTAGAATATGAACTACAAAACTAACGTTCCTTTTGACTTGTCCTTTTTAACCTTTGTAGAATATGAACTGCAAAACTAACGTTTGTTTTGACTTTTCTAATTTGTGACAGTTTAATTAGGCTACAACGCGCTGTTCACCAATATTCCTCTGGTATATTTTTCAAACGACTTCAAAAAGTAGGAAGTTCTCTATTCGACTTTATGTTTTTGTATGTTTTTTACACGATATCTTGGCATTTTGTGAACCGATTTTCATGATTTTTTTTGTTCGATGGGTTTGCTTCCAAGTTGATCTATAAATTTAATCAATATCAGTTCAGTGCTTTTGTAATCCACTATTGACAAAGTATATATATTACTTCTAGGTTTTGGCGTAATAGTCGACCAACTTAATATGTGCAGTTGCATTTGTAAATATTTATAGATTTTCCATACATAATATTCTATCACCAATTGCAAAAACAATTTTGTATTTTAAAATATACATTTATTTTTTGAAAAGAACGGAACCCTACTTTACGCGAATCCGACTCACACTTGGCCATTTTTAACCGTATATAGCGTTCTAAAATGTGGTTGAATGTGACCTACAAACTTATCTTTTTACTTTTTCGAATTTGTTGACTCTACAACTAAAATACGCTACACCGCACCGTCCGACAAATTCTTTCTTTTTGATTTTTCTGATTTGTTGACTCAGCAATTAAAGTACGCTGCACCGCCGCACTGTCCCTAAAATCCATCTTCTGACATTTTTCAATTATTTTGTGCGAAAACTAGTGAAAAAAAATATTTGTATATTTTGAAATACTAAATTATATTTGCTTTTGGTAATAGAATATTTTGTATAAAAGATGAACTTAAAACAAATCCAACTGCAAACCTTATGAAAGTCTACTTGGCCAAGATAGTTTTCTTTTTTAATTGATTATCTGTCCTACTATTTACAATTTTTTTTAGATGTCCTTAAATAGCGGTTTAGTTGGTAGGAGCGAGGGGGGGCACTTGACTCTAGCACTTTAAAGCTTTATATTTCACAAACCGACCACTGAATCAAAATATGGTTTTAGCAGACCTTCAGTAGTTTTAAAAGACATATTCAACGATACCCCACACAATAGGGTGCGTCAACGAAAAAAAATCACCACCTCTTTACATGTAGGGGTTGTATTCTAAAAAAAAAAATATATTTTATGGTACCACTTTGTCGCCGTGATTAATATGTATACCCATGCCAAATTACAGTTTTCTAGTACTCTGAGCTAATCCGCGGACAGACAGACAGACATGGCGAAACTATAAGGGTTCCTTATTGACTTCAGAACCCTAAAAAGACTCATGTCACTCCAGCCTTGAACTGAACGTTGATAATTTTATTTTACTTCTTGTTCTTCTGGTTATCCTGGCTTATGATTATACTGTGGACCATCTGCACGCACCCCAAGACGCTAAAATCCCTTGTCATCATCTCGATTGTGACGATGATGCCGAAGTTTAAAGCGGGCTTACCAAGATTCCTTAACGCAATGGGGAACTGACTATATCTTATCTTCAAGCCGGAATAAATACATCAATGTTGTTGGCAACAGTGCCTCGCGGCAAGACTTAGATAAGATGGTGGTTGCTAGCTAGCTAGGCGGACATAGAAAATGCCCTTCCACCAACCAAACCGAGTCTTAATCCACCGGGAACCGAGCCCGCGACCTCTTGATGTGAAGCTAATGAACTCAACCATTACGCCAAGGAGGCGTTTAAAACAAGGCCCAAATCTTTGCTCTCTTTGGTAGTAGAGTCATGAATAAAATATAATGTTTCCGACTCAGTGCACGCCGCTCTCATGCCACTGAATGACATTTACTAACAAGATTGCTTGAAATTGTTAAAAATTATTCCTTGAATATTCTTTTCCACGCGAAAAAGGAAATCGTTCGCGTAATCAGATCGTCCAGACCATCTACCTAACTAGGAGCGACTACATTGTTACTTTTAAAGGAGAGAAGAAGACGAAAAGTAGGAGAATAATATTAAAGAAAACAAAAATATTAGAATAAAAAAGAAAAGAAAGAAAAATGATGGAATGTTTATCCTGCAGCAATAAGGTACCCCAAAAGTAAAAGATACAACAAAATTGGTCAAGCCATTTAAGAGGAGAACACACGCACTCCATATTTTTTTATACAGGGTGACTCCTAAGTCGTGAACCGAAATTAAGGTTTCTAACGTAGCATTTCAAGGAGAATTCAGTGCATTTACTTCAGAAACCAACAATTAAACTTTGTTGAAGTAAAACTTAATTTCTTTAATAAGATTAAAAATTTCCAGCCTATTCTACTAAACGAGTTATTTATAAATAAGTACTCAGAGTACTTTTAATCATAATGTTACTTAATCTTATCGATCGAGTGCTTAAGTTGAATGTTATGAAACATGTATCAATTTAAATTCGCATGGTATTATGACATAAGAGATTAGTCATTGTCAATGTTTATTTTTCAACGTATCCAGCCAGTTTTTTTTTTTTTTATTCACAAATACAAAAAGGTTGAATTGAATAATCTGAAAAACATGCTAGGAGTTTATAACAGTTCAACGTTATAAGTACGGTAACTATAAGACTCGGTAAATTTAAAATTAATTTTTATTTATTATTACAAAATTTATTTACAGATTTTCGCATAGTGTAACGTACGAGTGCTTTAACTAACGGCAAAGAGCCAGAAAAACATATTTGGGTTCACGACTTAGGAGTCACCCTGTATATACTTAAATAACATAATCCGTTTCTTTTTTCAATCGGTGCTATCTTGTAAGTATTGCTCCTATTGTCTTATATACTAACTGAACATTTCTTCCGGGAACCCGTGAAGGGAATAATTTAACTTTTTTGTACATCAATCAACAGGTTTGGCATATTTGTTTTCTGTGAATTCACTTGAGACATCTTCAGTTTCTTTGGGAAAGTCAATCGTTGCCTTATTTGATGCGAATAACTTTGATTTCACCCTGTAATAGTCACTAACAAGTTGCATGACGAAGCTGTTTCTTCCTTCTAACAATATTTCTTTGAAAATGTTTCCTGCAAACCCTGCAGCCACTATCCTATTACGAACTTTCATATTTCTCCTTGTAACTTGATTTCATGTTATACATTGGTCTTTTAAACTTCGCAATTGGCTTTGTAAGTGACAGTTCTTGAATAAAATGTTAGGCCATTTTTTTAAACTGGCCAAGCGCGAGTTGTACTCATGTACAGAGGGTTCCCTGCCATCACACCTCTCCACACAAGTATAAGAATGATACTTATTCATTCGTCGTCGTCGTCATAAAAGCGTCGGTGGCTCAACCGGTAACGACTCGGTCCATCTAACCAGAGGTACCGGGTTCAAATCTGGATGGCCAATGTACCAATGAGTTTTTCAAAAAAAACTTACGTACATACTTACCGATTGCTTTTACGGTGAAGGAAAACATCGTGAGGAAACCTGCACACGCCTGCGAAGAAACTCGAAGGTTGTGTGTGAAGTAGACCAACCCGCACTGGGCCCGCGTGGTCGACTAAGGCCTAATCGCCCTGATTCAGGGTAGGCTCGAGCCCCTCGGTAGGGACGTATATGAGCTGTAATGATGATGACTTATTCATTACATACAAAAGACATCAACGCAATTGACAGAAAAAGCTTTTTTAAGGTTCCGTAGAACAACAAGTTCCGTAGTACTATAATAACACCAAAGTTCACGCTTGTATGAATTGCCGTGTTACGAGGTAGCGAAATAAAAAAACGTGTAAAAACACGTTTCTTGTATGGGGACCCCCGTTATTTTTCACTTTTTTATTATTCTTTAAATCCCCCATAATAACACATATTTTTAATGTCCAGGAGCTAAAATATGACGTTACGTATAGATAAAGTACCGTTTTCGACTTGCTATATCTAACAGTAAAGGTTTCATCTTAATATATTAAGTCATCCCAGAGATACAGTTTACTTGCTTTCCTGTGGGAACCCTTCAATTGTTTGGGTTAAAAAAAATTAGGATGTTTAGTTAAAATGTACGATATCATTATGCCAAATATAACTAAAATCGATTTAGTGGTTTTTACTTGATAAAACATTTTATAAATTATTATTTTTTATATTTCTCCAGAAACTCTTGACTTATGCGGCATTAAAAGTAATTTTAATGGTGTAAAATTTTACTTAAATTGGCTCAGTCTGTTAGCAGGTTTTATGACAGCTCTTTTTATTTAAGTAGGTTTTTGACATCACAATATTTAATCATAATATTTAATAGTCTTCGACTTCTGTGTAAATAAAAACCCGGTTGGTTTTTCTTTGTACTGTGTTTATATTGTCTTTAAAGCTAATAATGAAAAATTGAACGAATTTCCTCTAAGAACCTATATGATTAAATGTTTAGATCCTGTATGATATTTATTTTAACTTGTAAATTGAACTTTTAATAAAAATGCTGCATTAGTTATCATCTTCTTCAGATAGCAACACCTTCATAGCGACAGTTTCATGGTTGATTACTTATTAACAGCTATGGACCGGCCCACGCGAACAACGGTATTGATGCCTACAGAATGTGTGCATTCACTGATTTCCTCTTAGTTGGTCTTTCGGAGGCCAAGAGATCACACGCTCGTATGCTCCGATTATTATACGAATAAAGGTTTAGGCATCACTTTTCATTCGTAAGTAAACGTTTTGTAATACAATTCTAATTATATTTTCTAAAATACTATTAAAAAATTCGCATGCTTTCATGATTATTTGACAATTTTTTTATGAGTATAATCTATGGATAGGGCCGGTCCATTGCTGTTATATTGGTCGAAGTTTGATAACTTGGTATGTTGTCCGATAACGTAAATGAGGCTATTTAATTCATCCCAAAAAGATCTTTTAAGACTAGGCATAGCTGTGAATATGCGATACCTAAATGTTATGAATAATTTATTACGAATATTTTATAAACCATTTTAGTATTCAAATGATGTAGGGATAAATCCGGCTATTTTCCTGAGATTTTTTTATTTATTTTCTTCAACTATTAGGTATGTTGGACTGGGCGTGAACTTCATACATAGTAAGGTCATTTCATCACTAAAATATCCGCTGCGATACGACCTAATACTCTGTCAACTAAAGCTTACAAGTATAAGCTCTTCGCTGCCTCCCGTCGAAAATATTAAACATTCAACGCTGCACTCCGCGATAACACTTAAAAGTTAAACTCTCGGATTACGGGATTTATTGAACTGTCTTTCTTAACAGATGGCAGCACTTCCGCAACGCTATCAATTTTCAGTTTTAGAACGTTTTTGGAATACTTAACGTTTCAAATGAATTATTCCTTCGGATTATTCGTTCTGTTTGCCCGTCTCATTTTTCAGTGTACATTGCGGAGTTTGTAAGGCTTAAGGGAATGAGAACGCAGTGTAAACGGTCTTTGGTGATGTAACTCGTTGTTTCATAGTCAGTTGACGGTTGACGATGTGCCCGGGATATTGCATTCCTGAGTGAGATTACCGACATTGTCGTTGCTATGGAAACAGGAAAGCACTTTGCACCGAGATTTCATCGTGAAAAGTAAGTACAAAAAAATGTTTCGAGTTACAATACTGTTACAGTTCCTTGTAAACTATTTTTATTTTACACAAAAAGTACCACAATGTTACTAAGGAGACGTTATACAAGGTATATCAAAATTGGTGTAGATCCCGTTAACTGGGGGTTCTACTCGTCATACTGAACAACTTTTTTTCCAAGGAACCCATAGTCAATTCTCTTTACGTTTTCAGCAAAGTCGTAGAACAAAAGTTGTTCAGTATGATGAGCAGAAGCTCCAGTTAACCTACACCAATTTTGTTACAACCTGTATAATTAAATTATAATCTTCTTTGCTTGTCTATGACAGTACTAAGTTTTCATTATCAATTTTATCTCTAGTACAATACATTCTTAAATTATTGAAATATACAGCCCTTATTTTCGAAAAACCTATCAAACGACATGGAATAGACGAGAAGAAAAAACCTAAGCACTCCGGGAATGCCGACAGAAGTGAATACTTTTTACAGTTTTATAAGTTTTGACCTTTTGAGTGTTCCTGATACGGTGGCGGTTTCATTACATTACAGTGTCGCGAGTTCAATGTTTTTTTTCCCATCTCAAAGATGCTTTTATAAGTTTTGACCCTCCGAGAGTTCCTGGTACTGTGGCGGTTACATTACATTACAGTGTCGCGAATTCAATGGTTTTTTTGCCCAACGCGCCTAAAGAAGTTTTCACTTTAAAAATTTCACCCCCACTTTTACGTGTAGGGGAAGTACCCTCAAAATATTTTTTTACACATTTTATTTTACCTTTTTGTTGGCATGATTAATATGTATACCTTGTAAGTATTGTATGTATACTTTCTAGCATTAATAGTCATCACATCAGCTGATATATACGTCCCCACCGAGGGGCTCGAGCCTACCTTGAATTAGGGCAATCGGGCCTAAGTCGACCACGCGGGCCCAGTGCGGGTTGGTCAACTTCACACACAACCTTCGAGTTTTTTCGCAGATGTGTGCAGGTTTCCTCACGATGTTTTCCACTGGCATATTGAAGTGTGTGTTAAGACTAATCGACTAAGAAAATGTTGAGATTCTTAATCAGTCTGGTTTGCCTGTAGAATGCAAATTTCTGTTTTAAAAGAGGTTTCTTTGATAATTATTTTTTTGTCATAAAAGTTAACGAATCAAGTTTTTGCAACTGACAAAATGAATTCATTGAAATGAAGAATCAGGTTACAAAATATCACTTTCATATGTTTTGTAATTGTTCAGAAAATTCGAGTTTTTTTTTGGTGTGTAACATCTTTGCTCTAGCTTTCCTGCAATTTGTGGGAGTGATTTCGTGAAATGGGACGGAAATGTGTAACAGGAAATGCGAACGTTTTTTAATTCTCGAAAACTAAGGTTGTCATAGCCATGCCGCCCAGTGTGATGGCAAAGGCAAAGATGACATACTACTATTCGAAGGGTCGGCCCGTGAATGTACGACTCGATAATTAATTAATTTCAGTATTTTGTCACATGTTACACATCATATGCGAGTACTGTAGGTCTCGTTTTTTTGATGTGTAACATCTTTGCTCTCGCTTTCCTGCAATTTGTGGGAGTGATTTCGTGAAATGGGACGGAAATGTGTAACAGGAAATGCGAACGTTTTTTAATTCTCGAAAACTAAGGTTGTCATAGCCATGCCGCCTAGTGTGATGGCAAAGGCAAAGATGACATACTACTATTCGAAGGGTCGGCCCGTGAATGTACGACCCGATAATTAATTAATTTCATAAGTATTTTGTCACATGTTACACATCATATGCGAATACTGTAGGTCTCGTTTTTTTTTTTAAAAAAAATCACAATTAGTGATCCCTGCGACCAAAGCTTTCAATGCGTCGTCGCCTTAACAATTATGCCACAGAGGCGGTTTGAGGTTGATGTGAAAGAGGCCATCGTTGATCAGTACGAAATTAGAGATCAACTTGCATCACTGCGTGCGTGAGTTTGGGATTTAATCTCCAGCTTTCAACTATTTGTTCATCCCCCGTAGAATGGCTCGGTACATCTGAAAGGCGATCCAATGCATTGGTTTCGCGCACCACTGGTTCGCATTCACTGGGGATACTCGCATGCAATATTTTCTTATTTTGTCGAATCGAAATCTGAAAAATGAAGGCCAAATTTTTAAATTGGTGTTTTGTTGATAACGTTTTTCATGATAGAATATTATGTAAACTACCAGGAACTTTTCCGACTTTGATAATGTGTACCTAATTTCAATTCAACCGGTCCACAATTGGTACACATTGTAAGTCGGTGACCCAAAGACTAACGTAATAACGTAAATAAATGAAATTTAAACATGGGGGCCATTTTTGGGGTAAAAAAGAAAAAAAAATTAAAAGTTTTTCAAAATATATTGTGTGACATCAAATATATATATAATTCTTTTTAGTTCGTTATTGTCAGGAGAAGGTTCTTAAGGGTAGTATAGGGTAGGGTAGTGCAGTGTAGGGTAGGGTAGGGTAGGGTAGCGTAGTGTAGGGGTAGGGTAGGGTAGTGTAGTGTAGGGTACGGTAGGGAAGAGGAGGGAAGGGAAGGGAAGGGAAGGGTAGTGTAATGTAGGGTAGGGTAGTTTAGTGTAGGGTAGGGTAGTATAGTGTAGTGTAAGGTGGAACGTAGTTCGCCGGGACAGCTAGTCTAAAATAATATTATACACCATGAGCCGATTTAAGGTGCAGTAAAAATCTAAATGATGGAAAGCAAACGGCCGTCGAAAATGACTTTCCTCCGTTTTGTCTGATATTTAGTCGGGGTTTTTTTTTATTTCCCTAATTAAATGTTAAGTTACTTTATATTAGTATATTGATATTTTCTCCGTGCTTTATTGCAAGACACGTTAAGCCCTTTTAAGCTATGACTAGCTGGCATTGGAAAGCCATGTCAGAAGCCTCATAGGCGGCTTAAAAGGGTTAAATAGGGTTCGCTAATAGTATCACAACCTCAATGCACAACCAATTATTCTAAAAGCCATTTACTGTAAAACATACACAATAATAACTTATTTGTTATTATAGATAACATCAACGACTGTTAAATCTGAACCTCCGTGCATCTGTTAATCACACATTCAACTTGCGACAGTACTGCTAAAAGCATTAAGGCCCCTAAATGCATCGTGATACCAGGAACCATTAGCACCATCCTGGCTTATCCATGTTTTGTCCACGACACGGTTCAGACCACTGTGCAATGTGGCAATGTGTACAGTGCAATGGATTTCGGATACGCCACTGCGAACTGTACTAACTTACTCTGCTATCATCCCTAATATCGTTCCATTCCATCCGAGTGACAGAGGTTTTTTGAGAGAGACTTGGTAGGTATTATCTGGTGTAACAAAATGAATATCGCGGCCTTAAAAATTTGGAGAAACTTGCAAATCCCGCCTTAATTCAAAAGATTTGATTTCAGGCGTGTCGCTTAGGTTTTTCTATTTCATAATATAAGTACTTACTTATTTTCATTAGTGGAGTAAATCAACATTATGATGTAATTGGCGTTTTCCTAAGAGAAATTGTCGTTGCATCTGTTATTTGCATTGTTGCTGCCATTGGTTTACTTTGTGGAATATGAATGAAAATGGTATCGCTATACTTATTTTATTTCATTTTAAAAGCTATATATTTGGTGCACATTGGAGTAAATCAACAATACGATTCGAATGGCGTTTTCCTAAGAGAAATTATCGCTGCATCCGATCCGATATCTGCATTCTTGATGCCATCTCTTTACTCTGAGGAATATGAATAAAAAAAAGAATCGATTTCATTTCAATTTTTTTTAAATACTTGCTCCTATTGTGTTCCGTAATAAAATGAAATCGTTTACATTCTTTCGTACTAATTACTAGGCATCGGATTATATGCTTTTGCATATTTGCATATGCAAATATATACTTGTAACAGTACGTTTACAGCGTTTTTGCATATTTAGGTAGGTTTTTTGTTAACAGTGCTTATTTCAGGAGAAAAAAATGTGGTGCTTACTAAACAGAAAAAACCATTTTAGAAAATAAACCTACTCGAAGACAGATAATTATAACGAAGGATTTGCCTGACCATGACATTATGTAGTGTTGGGTGAGAGCGGCAGTGTTCCGGTTTATATCGAACTACCATCTCTACGCCGACGACTTGCAAAGCAAACACTTCTTGACTTCTAATCTCTTGTCTTGGGTGCTAGGACATTCTCCGCTCCACGCACTTGGACATTCACTTGAGTCTTATAGCAGTCAACAAATTAATATTTACTTTTTGCTCTAACTCTGTCTCAATAGCATCCTGAAATATGGTACCAAATTTAAAGTTCTGTCCAGTGACGTTCTCTATTGAGATATCATTGTGATCAAACAAATTAATTCTTGGCGATAGGTTTAATTTTGTTCTAGAAAAATACATCATTCTGGTAAATCTATCTATCTATACAGGATGTAACAAAATTTGTGTTGGTCCCGTTTACTGGGTCATACTGAACAACTTTCCCCAAAGAATCCATGTCAATTCGCAAAAAAAAATTGACGCTTCATACAAAAATACACAAAATTTGTCAATCAGCTAATCGTTTTCTATGAAGAGTCCAAAAATTGTTTTTTTTTTGGATTTCAGCAAACTTGTAGAACTAAAGTTTTCAGTTTGATGAGTAAAAGCCCAAGTTAACGGTACCTACACCAATTTTGTTACATTTTGTATATAAAAAGTATAATTAATGTAACTATAATATATGTAATTAGCATTTTAATAGTGCATATTTTTTTGCATATTTCGCCCCTTTTTAGTTTAATAATTTTATAATCCGATGTCTACTGATTATCCATGTTTTTACTTTTGCCGTTTTTATTTTACTAATGAGTTCCCTATGCTTTCTAGGCCTCCTATTTTTTATTCACAATTGGTAAGCCCTTGGCATCATCTCATCTTACTAAAAAGTTGCCAACAAGACCCTTTTGCTTAAGTTGTCTGTCTGCCTGTCTGGTCTTACCTTTAAAGGGCTTTATCTCTTAAACCGTATTTTAATAAGTAGGTAGTTTATATTTCACAGAAATATTATGTGTTATCATAGAAGATTTACTACTTATTTAATCAAGATTAGTGGATAAGTAAAATGCCGATTTTCGATATCTAAATCCTTTCATTGATATAAATATAATATACGTATATAATATATACGTACATGACTTAATAATAATATTGTAAAATTCATTAATAGGTTTCATATTTCACCATAAAACAAATCTACCTAATAGAAAAAAAATCCCCTCCGGCCGTTCTGGCAACTAAGTTTCGCAACCAGTGAAAAATAAGAAATAATCTTGTTACACAACTACTTGCCCAAAAATCCAATGCTGCACAAGATTCTTAATCCTAATCTGTTTTATTTTACTCTTTTAAAACTCATTTTACGTATAACAGAACCTCTGTCTGTCTGACCATTACAATTCCCTTGAACAATCCAATTTCTTTCACTACAAAATAGTATTGTAGTTACTTCATTTGACTCGTATTTTTGCTCCGTTGCTTCTGAATTACTGTAATAAAGTCCGTCTTCATCTGTTGCCTTGGGGAGCTTATTCCTTTCTTAGTCTTTCAAGTCGTCTTGTAGCTCGTTTTTTATTTTATTTTAGTGACCATTTGAGAACAATCATTTTTTAACTATTACAAATTACATGACATAAGCCTGAAGGGCTTTTCCTTCATGCAATGAGGTATCAGTTACAAGTATGCTTTGTTATGCTACTACGAGGTGCGGTCCAAAAGTGTCCGGCCTAACAAAGAAAACAAGTAGATATATTTACAATTTTATTTTTATTTTTCGATATAGTCCCCCTCTATTTCAACGCACTTTGCAGATCTCGTGATAAGCATTTCTATCCCCTTATAAAAATATTCTGGAGTTTTGTCCTCGAAATGGGTAAAAACTGCTTGGGCCACTTCATCATCCGAAGAAAATCGTCTTCCCCTTAAGTCTGCCTTAAGTCTCGAGAACAAGTAGTAGTCGCTTGGGGCCAGGTCTGGGCTGTAAGGGGGGTGGCGAATTTCCTCGAAGCCACATTTAGCTACAGCAGCTTTGGCAATTGCAGCAGTGTGAACGGGAGCATTATCGGGGAGAAGCCGAACACCTCTACTAAGTTTTCCACGTCGTTTCTGCTTGATCGCCTGTCGCAACTGCTCAATAAGGGTGGCGTAGTAGCTGCCATTTACCGTGGTATTCCTTTCTTTTATGTCAATCATTAGTATTCCGTGACAATCCCAGAATACCGTTGCCATAATCTTTTTGGTGGATTGCGTTACCTTGGCCTTTCTAGGTGGCTTTTCACCAAGACGACGCCACTCCATCGATTCCCTTTTAGACAGGGGATCATAGTACAAAACCATGGTTTCGTCTCCCGTAACAATCGACTCCAAATATCTTTTTCCGTAACGACTATACGCGTCTAAAACTTCTTGAGAACACGCTTTTCTCTCAGTACGCTGCAAGCTCGAAAGAAGTTTGGGTACCCACCTAGCACTAACTTTATTCATGTGAAGATGATCATGTAGTATCCTAAGTACTGAAGTTTTGGAAAGTCCGGTTCTTGCCGCTATTTCTTTAGTCTTTAGTCTTCGATCACTCAGAACTTCCTCTTCCACTAATTTAATACATTGCTCGGTGAGTACTTCTATAGGCCGGCCGGAGCGAGGTTCGTCGTCAATGGATTCCCGCCCCAATCGAAACTGTTTACTCCATTCTTTTACCGTGGAAAATGATGGAGAAGAATCCCCGTACACGGCATCCAACCTTTTTTTTATATCGGTCGGGCTGACCCCTTCCTTAGTCAGGAATTTGATCACGGAACGATATTCCAATTTGATCATTTCGAAAGTTTTCCGGATTCGTATCGTTAAAACGCCGTAAAATCAAAACTACAACCAACAGAAACGCCAAAACCAGACTCGAAAAAGCAGACTAAATGACAATCGCGATGACATCTTTTTTAATTTTTTTTAAGCCGCCAAATTTTTCCAGCCAGAAAGTTTTGGACCGAACAGGTATATAGTGTAAGAAAATTCCATTCCTTCCATTACTAACATGTATTTTTTTTATTCACAATTGGTAAGCCCTTTGCATCATCTCACCTGATTGTAAGTGACGATGATACCGAGGTTGGAAGCGGGCTTACCAAGATTCCCCAACGCAATGTAGAACTGGCTATCTTATCTTTAAGCCGGATCACAGCAATGTTGTTAACACTGATATTTGGCGGCAAGACTTAGATAAGATGGTGGTAGCTAGCCAGGCGGGCTTAAAAAATGCCCTACCACGAGCCAAACCGAGTCTTACAAGTTGACCCCACCGGGAATCAAACCCGCGACCTCCTGGTATGAAGCGAACGGACTAACCGTTACTCCACGGAGGCGGTAACATATACTATTTCATAGGTCTAAATGAATTAACACTGTGTTGTACATATTTCTCCTGCAGGTAAATTTTTAATTATTTTAGATACTATAAAGGAATAATATATTCTTTTTCCATGGAAATTGTTGAGTTTAGGTAATAAATACATTCATTTGGAGTTCATAAGCTGAAGGCAACTTGAATCTTGTTTGTTATCAGTTTTCTGTCGAGTTTGAGTGTTTACCCGACTTTCCAAAAAAGTGCGTAATGTTTTTAATTGTATGTATGCAGGTGTTAGCATGTATGTGTTAATGAATGTCTGTTTCTCTGGCTGAGCCTGTAGCCTAAACGGCTTGATGGATTTGAAGTGCGAGGTAACGTTAGATTTGTCTTGATGCCCTGAGTTACATAGGATATGATATAAGACATAAATTTCAAGCAGTTTTTATTTGTCCAACCAACAAGGTGCAAAACAGAGATCTAGTTCAATATTCAGTTCATTTAATTTCATTTTTTTTTAATCTATTGCATAGCCATCACTTGATTATCGGGTCGGGAATTATAGGGACTCCGTAATTCAAGTTTCCAAATAAAAAAGGCGTGCCCAGTATGTCTTTTCTATTGAATATATGATACGGTTCTAATACGATTCTATTAAAATCTGATCAACTTCAAAATACCAAAAGGATCTGTTGTCACTGGGAATTCGGCTTCATACCCAATTGGAAGTCTCTAAAATCTATAGCAAAGTTTGGTCCCTACAAATATATACACCACGAAGTAAAATAAAAGCTTGAGTAGAATAGAACCTTTTAGTTAGATAGGTAAGGGTTCTATCCTGCTGGTGGCTAATTCACGCCCTTAGTGCGTCCGCTACACGACCGCACACGGCGCCCGCCTCACGTGCTTGTTTTTGGAATGTTTTTGTATGGGCAGCGCTAACTGGCACGGGTGCATGTGACGAGTTTGCCCATACTTTTTACAAAAAAAACATACAGTCGAATTGAGAACCTCTTCCTTTTTGAAGTCGGTTGAAATTTGCGTCGATGGCTCAACGGTAACGACTGGGTCCTCCTGATCAGAGGTCCCGGATCCAAAGCCGGACGGCCAATGTACCAATGAGTTTTTCGAAACTTACGTACAGATGCTTACCGATTGCTTTAACGGTAAAGGAAAACATTGTGAGAAAACCTGCACATCTGACAGATGTGTATGAAGGTCGCGTTGAACAGTGCACACGTCTATAGGTGTAAATCGAAATGCCCTACACGTGACCTCCCGCGGATAATGCTAAGTGCAACCGCCGTCTATCCCTTGGATAGCACGATTAATTGTGCCACACGATAAGAAAGAAAAGAAAAAAATGCAAAGAAATAAATACATCAAAACAAATATCGTCCATCACATTGGTACACGATTTGATGTAATTTAAACCACAATTCGAGATGTAATCTTCAATAGAGGCTTGCGGTGGGCGGTGAGCCCGTGTTAGGCCTCGGACATTTTCATCCGATAATATGAAGCTGGTTTCAGAATTGACAGGTTTATCGGAATTTCATACAACTATTTCGCTGTTTGATCTTATCCCGTTGTGCGCTAAATTAGAAATTCCATATTTGGTAATAGGAAAATGGCTGTGGCTCTTAGTAAAGAGAGAGAGAGAAAGTAGTATTTCCGTGGGCTGTGGACACATAAATAAAAAGGAGTTTTCACTCGAAAATAAAACAAAAAGCTACCCTTTTCGAGCACTATACCACACCCTGGACACTTCATACAACGGGCCAGAAATGACATATCAAAAAACGAATGACGGAACAAATACACTCGAGAGCGATGAATCCGGGTCACTTAAAGAATCCTAAAAATCTCGGAAACTAAGAAGGCTAGCTTCATGACATAAATTGTGTTTAATAGACACTTTAATACCCTTTAAATGAAAGTAATAAAATTTACGAGTTACTACATTTTATTTACAAAAAATTACATAAATAAAAAAAATCTGCTGATCTCGCCTTAAAACAAAAATAGGAAACATGAAAATTTTTAACAACATTACGATTTACTTGAATTTTAATACTTCGTATTTCCTCCTCGTGCTTCCATCACTGTATTTACGCGGTTTGGCATGCTGTACACAAAGTTCCTTATACGATTTTGGGGAATATTCTCCCATTCCTCTGTGAGAGCAATTTTGAGCTCACGAAACGTGATTGGGGGAGGGCTTCTTTGTTTTACGCATCTCCCTAGCTCGTCCCAAGCATGCTCGATCGGGTTGATATCCGGGCTGCGTGCTGGCCACTCCATACGAGTAATGTTCATCTCTTGAAGGTAGTCATTCACAATCCAACCCGTATGAGGCCGGGCATTGCCATGCATAAAAATAGCATCCTCACCCAAATTGACCATAAATGGACCAACGTGTTCATTGAGGATTTCTTCCACATCTTTCGCTAGTTAAAGAGCCGTTTTCTATGAACACCAGTTCTGTGCGACTCTCAGAAGAAATTCCGGCCCACACATGTACAGACCCACCACCGTAGGCTACTTTTTCTTCGATGTATGCTTGCTTGAATCTTTCCCCTGGTCTTCTATACACTCTGTGTCTTCCATCGTGCTTGTAGAGCATAAATTTTGATTCGTCGGAGAACATAACTTTTGACCAATCTCCAATACTCCAATTTAAGTGGTACGACGCCCACGCTCCAGTTTAGGGCCGTTTGCAGGTCTAAGTGGTTTCAAGTTAGCTTCAGCAAGTCGTCGCCTTATTGTCCATGCGCTTGGGTTACTTCCTCCGAGGCGTCGAAACTGATTTGTAAGTTCAGTTCCTGTGAGAAAGCGATTACGAAGCATTGTGTTCACCAAGTATCGATCTTCTAGTGCTGTGGTACACCTGGTTCTGCCTGTTCCTGGTCTGCGTAGGTTAGAGCCAGTTTCCTCGTAACGTTGGAGAACTCTTTGTACTGTTGAGAGCGACACACCGACAGTCGTAGCTGTATCGCGCTGACCCCGGCCGTTTTCCAGCATTGTGAGTATTTTGGTGCATTCTTCAGGTGTAAGCGACATGATTACTGTTTGAATAATAAATATTGAACACTATCAACATGTTTTATGTACCCACTTAAATGACAGATTAGAAACAAAAGCAAAAACAAATGTACTAATTTCGTAGTTCCATCTTCGAAAGTCTCCCTTTTTCAAATTTGATTTTTTTATGACATAACTTTACAATAACTAAGAATTTTTAATGACTTCATTTAAGGAGTATTAAATTGTCTATTAAACACAATTTATTTCATTAAGCTAGCCTTCTTAGTTTCCGAGATTTTTAGGATTCTTTAAGTGACCCGGATTCATCGCTCTCGAGTGTAAAATGGCGGCGAAGTCTTATACGTTCGACAACCAATCTGTATCAATCTGGATGACGAGGGGGTGCGGTCGCAATCTAGAGAGCGGCAGGGAGTGTCCATACTGTATGTTAGTACTAATATATATACTTTGACTATACCCTACACTTCTAAACAACATGTGTTCCAACTCTTGTACTAATTAGACTTCTTGGCCTTAGTTCTGGAATTGTACTGACAGCCTACAAAGTTTTTGTTACCAAATCCACCATCTTACGGCTTATAATCAGTATCACGCGATGAACAAGTAAGTAATTTTCGTTGCCTGGCTTATGTTATGCGACTTCAAAAATTATTAATTCGACCCCTATGTATGGAACATTGTTGGAATTACACAATGTTCGTATATGTTAGTCTATGTAGGCTTTTAAACAGTTGTGGCAAATTTCAAAAGTGTATGTTTGTGTGTATGTATGTTTGTCCACTTATTTCTCAGAAAGTAGAAGTCTAGTTGCATTGTTTTTTTTTTTCATTAGGGTTCCGTACCTAAAGGGTAAAAACGGGACCCTATTACTAAGTCTCCGCTTTCTGCCTGTCACCAGGCTGTATTTCTTAAACCGTGATAGCTAGACAGTTGAAATTTTCACATATGTATTTCTGTTGATTCTGTAACAACAAATACTAAAATTAGAAAAAGTGAAAGTCTCCATACAAAAAATTTGTTTTTTTAAAAACGTAAAGAAACTAGCACCGTCTAGTAGTGTGATGGTCGGAATCTTTTGTGCGCGGTTCTGACTCGCACTTTACAGGTTTTTGTATCGTTATATTAAGATAAGATAAAGATAAATACTCTTTATTGTACCCAAAAATATAAAATAATAAAAAAAAACACAATGTAAAACCACAGATTACTATATACTATAACTTGAAAATTTAAACAAAAACACAACTTAAAACAAAATCTTATAAGCGGTATTATTTGAAAGTCGTCCAATTACATTAACATAAAACAAAATAAATAATATAATTTATCATCAATAGTTAGGGGCGGACTGGTTGGTTTCCGCAACCAGGCGACCGATGCGATCATTTTGCGTGTTTGGCCGACATCACTGCCATGCCAGCCCAGCTCCTCCAAGAAGTCAGTAGTTGCCGTCAACTTCCTGCATCGATGTATAGATAGTGACTGACTAATGTGCTGTGCTATCTAGCTCCTAGGAAAGTAGGATGATGGCAACAGCCTCCTTAGCTTCCATGCATGCTCTGCATTGCAATTTGCTGTGTAATGGCATTTCATTCCTTTTGTTATTTTAATTTAAGCTATGATTAGGCTCCCAGTTGATTGGAACCTGCAAAAATTGTAAAAAGGAACCCTTATAGTTCCGTCCGTCTGTCAATAGTAAATCAGTTATCAATCCCACTAGAGTCTTTCACTCGACCAAATCATAGCGCGTTCTAAAATCGCACAGCGCCACCTAGTGACAAACGGTGGAACTTTCAAGTTATGAAAAACTGTGCAACCTGTGTTTTTAGTTAAACCGTTGATATACTCATTTGTGTATATATAGTTTTATATCGTAAAATATAAATTATATACTTCAAAAGGAGTTTATATGGACATACTTTATGAACACCATACCGAAATTTAAAAATAAAATAACACTCTTTCTGTAACAAAATAATGGTTTAAAATATGTTTTTACCATTAAGAAACAGGGCAAATCCAAGAACTTAATATCGCCAAGGAGTCCAAGGACATTCCATCAATTATTTACTTCTAAGTTCTAATGAAACGCATATGCGGGGCACGCCATCTTTGTAGCATCACAAAAAAGTTTTTATTACAACTTTTACCTGTCTGTGACATGACGTGTTAGGTTTTGGTGCTTTCATACGTTTTGTTGTACCTACTGAATTTCATGGGATTTTTTTTTGCTCTATAATCTATGATCTTTTTTGGATTAAATATAGTTCAACTTAAAAACAGCAAGTTTCACCAAAATCGGTTCAGTAGTTTTCAAAAATATGGACTAATAATTGTGTTCTGATCACTAAAAAAAGTAGATAGTCAGTTTAATGATTGAAGTGGGCTGTTCTTAACGTTTTTAGTTAATTATTTTAGGGTCTGGTATCTAAAAGTCTGTCATGTCATTACGTGTTATTTTTTTGATTTAGGTATGCAAAACGTTTTTGAAGTGAAAACGCGCTTTGGGCATTTTTGAGATGCGAAAAAACCATTGAACTCGCGACACCGTCACCGTCACCTTACTAGGAACACTCGCAGGGTTAAAACTTATAAAACAGTTAAGTTTTTTTTAAGTTTTCACTTCTGTCGGCAGGTTGTTTAGGTTTTTTTTTAAGTTTTACAGTGTATGTATACTGCTCATAAAATAAACTATCATTATTCATTCTTACGCATATTGTAGTACAACTTTATTGCCATAGTTTCAAAACTACAAAAAATATATTTTGGCTCAATTTTTACGCGGCAAATCTGGCAATATCTCACTTTTATGGACGTGGTAATTAATCCACCCGAATTGGGGTTGAAACCGGAGTCGCAATTTTTACACCATCCGATTAATGTCGGAACTCTATCTACAAGTTACAAGAGGGCAGAGGCGTCAGTCGAAAATTGTGAAGATTTACATACATTCCCTTAGAATTGCAATGAATGTTGGTGGTTAACCTTCTTATTGCTGCCTTTCAAGAGAAAAATATTAATTCTTGGTCTAAAAAATAAACGATAACAAATAAACGAGAGCGAAAAGCCTTTACCTCTGATAGATGTGACTACTTTACTAAATTAACTAAACCTAGAGCAAAGTATATTAGTACTAACGTACATACCTAAAGCATGGTAATTGCAAATAGTACCTTTACATCATTGAATCAATCATGTCCTAACCGCTACGCTACATCAGCGACATTGAATCGTATTGTCTCGTATCGTATCAGATGCTCTGTAGAAGTTCCAATCTGTGAGAAATATTTGAGCCGTGTTTCACGCGGCTCCAAGGATTATTGCTGCAGTCAGATCGATCTCGTCAATAGATGCCACTATTCCATACAATTTCGAAAACGAAACCGTTCATATGAGAAATTAAAACAGATAGTAGCTAGTTTTAATTTCAGTGATTTAATATACTCGCTTTTCGTTTTTTTTTAATAATGCCAAATGGCTTAAAAATTACATTTCACTGCCCTTGTCTGTATGTGAATATTAAAATTTACGTCAAAGGAAAATACACCCTAACTTAGGACTTATGGTTTGAAGGCCATGGTGGTATCGAAATAAAAGGCATACAAATTAAAAAAAATTTTTAGGTGTCACCTCAAAATTTCGTCCACTGCTTTGGATACCTTTGTGGAAAATAAAGAACCCCCGAGGGTCTAGGTCTTACGCAGAATTTCTATCTTATTCGTACAAGCTTTGTGTAATCATTTAGTTTTTTTATTTTATTTCGTAGGTACGCTACAGTTAATTTTCTTTTCTTTCAGCATTTTCCGAAAAGCTTTTGTGTGCTCGAGGGATTAGGGTATAATGGATTTTGTGTTGTATAAGGTTGCAATTTTTTTAGGTAGGTATATTTGCTATAAATCAATTATCTTTTGGGATTAGAAGTTTTAACTTGTTTTCGTCGCTGTGGACTAATAACGATAATTTTTGTTCTGTCGATCAACTACATCATACCTACACTTGATGAAATAATTGGCGTGAATCTGTTCATCCTTCAACTTTAACTCCACTACTGACCCAATACCAAATTATTAATTCACAGTTAACGACTCTTAAATAACCTTTAGTCTTTCTTTTGTCACAGGCCTTACTCCAAGCTCACGATGTGGTCGCACGCGAGGTGTACGGAGAGGAATCTCTCAGGGCGTCACCGCCACCAGTCAATGGACGCACATCACAAGCGCCACCAGAGGAAGATGACGACACTGAACCAGAGTTCGAGAACGTGACGAGAGTGCGCCTCGTGCAGTTCCAGAAGAATACGGACGAGCCAATGGTAAGGGACTCTTTTTTTTAGAGAAAACGGCATTGCCAGCGGGCTCATGTCCGCCCCCACAGGAAGATTGACACCGAACCACTACTAAAAAACGTGAGGAGAGTGCGCTTCGTGCAGGTCTAGAAGAATACGGACAAGCCAATGGTAATGGACTTTTTTTTACAGAAAACGGCATTGCCAGCAGGCTCATGTCCGCTTCCACAGGAAAATTGACACCGAACCACTACTAAAAAACGTGAGGGGAGTGCACTTCGTGCAGATCTAGAAGAATACGGAATACCAATGGCAAGGGATACATTTTTAAAGAAAACTGCCTCCGTGGTGTAGTGGTTTGTCCATTAAACTCCATTAGCTTCACATCAGAAGGTCGCAGGTTTGATTCCTGACAGTTCTATACCCGACTGGCTAGCTACCACCATCTTATCCAAATCTTGCCGCTCAACATCAATGTTATCATTGATGTGTTCCGTTTTGAAGATAAGATAACTAATTCCCCATTGTGTTGGAGAATCTTGGTAAGCCTACTTCCATCTTTGGCATCATCGTCACTTGCCTTTACGTATGATGTTATAGGGTTAAAATTTTAGATAAAAAAGGAAGGTGGAAACCAGGTCCAGGTGTATTTTTGATAGAGCTGAGTTAGTTAGGAGTAAACCAGTAGATGGCATTCTTCAAAAATACGGTTTTAATCAAGATGCAAGTTCAACATAATTTTCATTAGAATCAAGGTATTAAGACTAGGCATGATTCTATACCTCTAGTAGTTATTTATCAGGCAATGGATGGAGCGAGCTATGCTTGGAATTTCCCTGCGCGATCGAATCAGAAATGAGGAGATCCGCAGAAGAACCAAAGTAACCGACATAGCTCACAGAATCGCTAAACTGAAGTGGCAGTGGGCAGGGCACATAGCTCGTAGAACGGATGGCCCTTGGGACATTAAAGTTCTCGAGTGACGACCGCGCACCGGAAAACGTAGCGTAGACAGGCCTCCCACGCGGTGGACCGTCGACCTGGTGAAGATCGCGGGAAGCCGCTGGATGCGGGCAGCGCAGGACCGGTCGTCGTTGAAATCCTTGGGGGAGGCCTTAGTCCAGCAATGGACGTTTTTTTTTCGGCTGATATGATTGATGATGATGATCGGCGGTGATACCTACTCTCAATCAGGTACCACTCTTCACAAAGACAAAGGATCATCTTTGTATTTTTTTTTGTCAATTCGAGAAGAAACACGCGTTAAGATAGTGTGAGTTTATAGCCGATTTGCGAAGGCAATTTTTAAGGCCGCTGCTTCTTGTGATAACATAATGTCCCTAAAGATATCCTCATTTTTTCTCTGTCCGTCGCGTTAGCGGGATCTACTTTTATTAGTTTCCGCAAAAGAGTGACGTCTTCGTAATCCCTTTTATATTACACTGATGACATTAAATCTTCTAGCTTGGTACTTACAAAAGACTTACAATGTCTTTTTTTATTTGATGGATGATAAATCTTCTTTTCATAATAATTTAAGTTCAAAAAACCGATCATGCGCGAGTCGAACTCGCGTGGAGAGGGATCCGTATGGTTCATTACGTTTCCCATGAGAAATATTCGTTTAGATTTTACTGTAAACTATAAGAAGGCCCTATATATTCTCTATTTTTTCAAAATGTTAACCTTATGTTTTACCGACTTCAAAAAGGAGGAGGTACTAAGTTCGACTGTATATATTATTTTTTTTGATGTATATTCACCGATTTTTCCGTCAATTGTGGACCGATTTTCAAAATTCTTTTTTCATTCGAAAGAGTATACTCCCGAGGGGGTCCCATTGTCACCAAGTCAGGATCTGATGATGGTATCCCAGGGAAATCGAGGGCAACCCTTCAAAAATAATGAAAAATTTGAATTTTAAAGGCACTAATTACGTGATTCATATGTTTTCTAAAGCTATTAATATACTTGCGTCTGTTAGTCATATTCTCATGTTGATAAGCTGATGTAGGAAGGTACAACTCCTTAACGGTTAGGAGTTGCAGGAAAATTCTTTTGAATGTTATACATAGATATATACGTAGGTATGCATAGACCGATAGTTGTATTCCTTCAGGTTATTCAAATGAACTGATGATGGACGATTTAACTCCTTAACTTTCATGCTGCTGAGATGATGATGGAAGCCACAGGACTCTGTATCTGTTAATGAAACACAGTTATTATGATTTGATAATTCCTATTGGTGAGTATAGGTGATTGGATTTAACGTTGCTAGATAGATAGCATTACCACTAAAAATAAAGAAAATTAAAAAGAAGTTTAAAAAAACTTAAAACCTACTTCAAAAAGAAATTCACTCAAAAGTGTGAAATAATATTATTATACTTAAATACACAACATTAACCCACAACAACGAAATCAAAGGCGGGTACGAATTAAATTAGGGGCTTACAATTTTTTTGAGGTCGGTACCAGCACACAGTTACTTACGTATTAAATGGTTTATATTCGACGGTTTGCTGACACCGACCTCAAAAAAAATTTTTAAGCCTGTAGTTTAATTCGTACCCACCTTTGATTTCGTTATTGTTGGTTAATATTGTGTATTTAAGTATAATAATATTATTTCATACTTTTGAGTGAATTTCATTTTGAAGTCGGTTTTAAGTTTTTTTTTTTTTTAAATGTTATCCTCCATTTTCGTACTTTTTTGGGTTTCGTACAAGGTAACGGAACCTATTACTAAGCCTACGCTTTCCGTCTGTCTGTCCGACTTTTAAAAGGCTGTATCTTTGGAACCGTGAAAGGTAGCTGGATGAAATTTTCACAAAAAATGTGTTATTATGGGGATTTATCAAAAAATAATGAAAATTTATAAAGTGAAAATTAAGGGGTCCCTATACAAGAATCGGGTTTTTTTGCTCTATCATGGTCTCTTAGTACCTGCACCGAGCGAGTCATTCATTATACATACAGCACACTACAAACAGGCTGATTCTATTGGGTACTTTTATAAAGTAACCTCCCCCAAAAAAAAATATTGTATAACATAAGGTTGATTTTATTAAAACTGACAGAATGACAATGCTACAGTGATAATAATAATAATAATAATAATAATAATAAAGCCTTTTATTTCCTTAATAAAAATTCAGTTTACAAATATTAAAGGGCATGCAAAAAACAAATTAATTACAATCTTATGTGTAGTGAATTAAGTTATACAAATAAATTAAAATCAAGTAATAAATCATAAATTCAACGAATAATTATTTCATTTATATTTTTTTTTTAATTTATTAAGGACCTCTTTAGAGTAAAGG
This sequence comes from Coleophora flavipennella, assembly GCA_947284805.1. NCBI lineage: Eukaryota > Metazoa > Arthropoda > Insecta > Lepidoptera > Coleophoridae > Coleophora > Coleophora flavipennella. Next base: position 9,440,124 of record OX369257.1, on the reverse strand, counting down.
CCTCCTCCAGTTTTCTCCACTTTGATCTGTCGCTTGCTTTTTCAATCCAATTTTTTCCCGTTACTTTTAGAATTTCGTCAAGCCATCTCTCTGCCGGTCTGCCACGATTTCTCTTGCCGCCAGGCCCCTTCCATAAAGTTATTTTTCTTGACCACCTGTCCACGTTCATTCGAGCAATATGGCCAGCCCACTTCCATTTCAATCTTTTACAGTGTTCTAAAGCATCAATCAAATTTGTTGTTTTTCTTATATCTGTGCTTCTCTTTTTGTGTTTTAATTTTAGATTTAGAATGCTCCGTTCCATGGCTCTTTGGGTTGTTAGAATTTTTTCTCTTGTTTTTTTGTTAAAAATCCATGTTTGGGATGCATATGTGAGAGATGGCAATATACAGGAATCTAATACAATTTTCTTCATCTTAACAGAAATATTTGATTTTAAAATTTCTTTGTAACTCCAAAATTTATTCCAGGCTATGTTTACACGTCTCATTAACTCATCTTGGTGTCTAGATTTTGCAAATGATACTTGTTTGCCCAGATATGTGTACTCTGGTACATATTCTAGTAAGGCACTTTTAATATTTATTGGTGTCTTTGTGCTGTTTGTCATAATTTTTGTTTTGGTTGTATTTAGTTCTAGACCAATTTCATTACTGACATAGTTAATTTCATTTATCATCGACTCTAGTTCGGATGCTGTTTCTGCGAAGAGTATGAGGTCATCGGCGAATCTGAGATTGTTTAGAAATTGCCCGTTGATGTTTATACCTTTGTTTTTCCACTTTAGTGTCTTCATTATATTTTGTAGAACGGTAATAAAAATTCTGGGTGAGAGTGGGTCACCTTGACGAACGCCTCTACAAATATCGATTTCAGTGCCTGTTCTGTCCAATATTACTCTACTTTTGCTTTTCTTATATATGTCTTGAATGAGCTCTATGGTTTCTGTTGGTACGTCACATTCTTGTAAAGCACTCCATATGCTGGTATGGGATATTGAATCAAATGCCTTAGCGTAATCGATGAAGGCTAGGTAGAGCGGGCGTTTCATTTCTTCGTATTTCTCTATAAGAAGTTCCAATGAGTGTATGTGGTCTATAGTTGAATATGTACTTCTAAATCCTGCTTGCTCCACTGGTTGGTGCTCTTCTGTGTATTTTTCAAGGCGTTTCTCGAGGCAGGAAGCAAACAGTTTGTAGAGGTTTGATTGTAGGCTTATTGGTCGATAGTTACATATGTCATTAGGGTCTCCTTTTTTGTAGAGCAGTACTATGTCTGACTTTGCCAATTCAGTAGGAATTTTTCTCTCGTCCAGGATTTTATTGAACAGCGTGGTTAGAGGTTGTACTAGAAGAGCTATTCCTATTGAAATGGCTTCATTCGAGATGCTGTCTGGACCCATGCTTTTTTCTTTCTTTAGTGCCATTATTTTTATGAAAATTTCTTGGGCAGTGAATCTCGGTAATTTTGTATCATTACTCTGAAGGGGTAGAGTCTCTATACTCGACGGCACTTTGCAAGTGTATAGATCTTTATAAAATTCCGTGGCAACTTTTATTATTTCTGTCCTAGAAAAAGTATTTTTGTTAGCGATAGATTTATCATTCAAGGAAGGTATCCATTTTTTAGTTGTTGCTAATTCTTTCAAACTCTTTTTCACACTTCCTGATTTCTTCAGATGTTTTTTAATTGTAGTAAGCCTGTGATCTTGATATTCTTTTCTGATAGTTTTATGAATGTTTTTAAATAAGAAACATTTCTCTTTTTTCTCTTCTGATGTTAATTTCTTTTTGTTCACCAGTTCGTTTCTTCTTTTTATAAGGTCTCTTGTTTCATCTGAAATAATAAAGTGTCTTTTTGTACTTGTGTCATTACTATATATAGATTTTAAACTCTTATCAATAGCTTGCTTTATTTTTTTATAGTAAGTCTCTACATTATCATTTTCTTGTAGATTTATATTGTTTATATTTAAATTTAAAGTTTCAATGTATTTCTCTTGTACTTCTTCAGTTTGTAGTGAAAATTTGTTATTTTTATATGTTGTTCTAGATTTCTTGTTCTTAGTTAGCAAAAGAGTGCTTCTCAAAAGTCGGTGGTCACTCGGGAACGATAAATTGCTTATTACTTCAAAGTTTGTAAATTTGTTTTTTATGTTAGACAATATGTAATCTATCTGGCTTCTCCTTTTGTGTGGGGAAAGCCATGTCCAGAGATTCTTGCTTTTCTTTTTAAATAGGCTATTGATAACGAAAAGATTATTTTCCCAGCAGAATTGGAGTAGAGTTCTTCCTCTCTTGTCTCTTTTTCCAAAGCATGAGTTTCCCAATATTCTGTCTTCGCCTTTAATTTTTTGGCCGACTCTGGCATTAAAGTCACCCATGATTATAACGTTTTTGCTGCATTGTTTAAGAGTTTCTTGTAATTGCATATAGAACTCTTTTATTTCCAGTTCAGATGCTTCAGAGGTTGGCGCATGAGCCTGTACAATGGATAGATTTGTATTCTCAAAATTCAAGTGTAGTGTGCAGAGTCGTTCATTTGTTGCAGTGAAGCATTCTATGCTATTTTTTAGGTGTTTTTTTATGAGGAATCCTACCCCATATTGGCCTTTAGTCTCACCAAAGTAGCAGAATATATGGTCTTCGCTTTCTTCTATGTTATAACCTGTACGTCTAATTTCTGATAGACCAATGATATCGTATTTAATAGTTGATATGCTGTGCTTGAACTCTAGTAGCCTTTCATGTGATAGTAATGACCGAGCGTTGTATGTACATATGTGAATAGGGTGGAGTGGAGGGTTTTGGTCTGTGACCCCCGCGGTGACCGGCCGTATTGGGGGACGTAGTTTGTTTTTTCTTTTTGTATTATTAGTACTTGTTTCATTCACGAGAGGAGGAGGAGGCGCTGATTGCTATACTTCATTTTGATCCTGATTGTCTTGCTGGTTTGATGGGCTATTTTTATTCTTGTTTACTAAATACAGTGATACCATGATAGTAAAACTGACCAGTTTAATAGTTGAGCATTAATTTTATTTTTTTAAATAATGTGATTATTTAGAACTAAAGAAATAGTACGAGGGCAGTTTGACAACTCAATGACTTTAAGGTTAAATAAAAACTTTTTTAATATTTTTTTTTTGTCTCATAGTTGGAAACTCACTACGAAGCGCATGCCGTTCTTTTTTCAAATTTGGCGCGAAAACAAGCTTTTTAGAAACAAAAAAGTTAGGCGACTTCTAAGTATTCTTTGAAAATGGAGAAAGCGAGTTTCGAGTGCTAATTAAACACTATTTTTTACGTGGTAAAACTATTAAGCAGACCGAAGACAAAATGAAAAAGTATTATGGTGATTCTGCGCCTTCTCATGGGATGGTACATAAGTGGTTCACTGAATTTCGTTGTGGACTTACTACTACTAATGACGCGGAGCGCCCAGGAAGGCCGATTGAGGTCACTACGGAGGGCATGGTTAGTAAAATACATGATATTGTTTTGGCAGACCGTCGAGTGAAGATACGCGAAATAAGTGATGCTGTGCACATCTCGACTGAACGAGTTTTTTATATTTTGCATGATATTCTGGGCATGAAAAAGCTTTCTGCAAGATGGGTGCCGCGTTTACTAACAGTCGAACACTGAGTAAACTGAGTAATATAGTTGTTACAATTAATAAGTATCATCAGTTTACCCATTTCGGGCATACAATAGTCATGGTTTAACATTTAAAGTACAGTCATAATTTTATTCAAAAATTAAAACTTAAAAAGCAAGTATAAATTAATTTGAAAAATATTCTTCTAAAGTATAAAATACCTTGTCTGTCAACCAATCTTTTAGTGTTTTTTTTTTAATTTAGTACCTAGGTGATGAGTTCTTTCTCTCTCTCTCTCTCTCTTTTCGCCTGGCACAATTAACCGTGCTATCCAAGAGATAGACGGCAGTTGCCTGGTGTTGCACTTAGCATTACCCCGGTCACGTATAGAGCATAAAGATTAACACCTACGGACATGTGCAACGCGACCTTCATATACATCTGGAATCAGAAGTGCAGGTTTCCTCACGATGTTTTCCTTCACCGTTAAAGCAATAGGTAAGTATATGTACGTAAGTTTCTAAAAACTCATTTGTACATTGGCCTTCCGGATTTTAACCCATGAACTCTGGTTAGGAGGACCGTGTCGTTACCGGTTGAGCCACCGACGCTTTTATGATAAGTTTAATTAAACCTTTAAATGTGGTTTCTTTCAGGGCATAACCCTGAAACTGGCGGACGACGGGCGCTGCATCGTGGCGCGGATCATGCACGGCGGCATGATACACAGACAAGCAACTCTCCATGTCGGTGACGAGATCAGGGAGATCAACGGCACGCCCGTAGCTAATCAGTCTGTGGCTCAGTTGCAGCGGATGCTGGTATGTGACTGAATAGTACAATGAAACTTTAACTACTCGCTTTTTTCGGTTCCGTACTCACACTAGGAACCCTTATAGTTTCGCCATGTTCAATTTTTCTTGGAACAACGAACTACCGCGTACTGTAGGCCGAGTAAATTTATAGACCGAGTTTCATCAAAATCGTTTGAGCCATTTTTGAGTGAAAAAATACTAAGTGATTTTTACTATGGTGGCAGCCCTAAAAATCAAGATAAGGGAAATTTGAGAAATGGCTGGAGAAAAAAAGATATTGCCATAACCTAAATTTCACCCAAATCTGTCCAGTAGTTTGTACGAACGTACAAACACACACTCCGATCAAACACATATTTTTTTTGTTTTAAGACTTAGTGTAACACAATCGATCTTAATCGAAATCTCAACTTCGATTTTTTTGCCACACAATACAAGTATACTTTCTTCACACTTTCGTCGCTGAAGTAAAAAGGGTATAAAATCTGTAATAAAATTGGTTAAATTTAAAGTGGGATTGATTTTTTTTTGACGTACACCATCGTGTGAGTTCGTTTACTTCGTTTACGTATTATTAAGTTTTTGACGTGATAACGTCTTATAAATTGATGACACGGGCTGCATTCACGAAAAAGCGTGATGTCATTATCACGTTACGCCAGTGTAACGTCATTGTCGCGTTACGCCAGTGTGACATCATTGTTGCCGAGCGTGCAAGCGAGAGTTGTACTTGTTGTAATTATACTTGTACAGGTTTGTACTAAGGTTTACTTGTACTAAGGTTTACTTGTACTAAGGTTTACTTGTAATTTTACTTGGACTTGGACGGACGGACGAACCGTCAAACAAGTGTGTCAATGGATTTAAAGTACTAGGCTTCCAGGAGCTTACAAGAGGTGTTCCAATGCGGTCGATCCGCTATGAGGAAAACCGTCATACTAAAAAGAAGCGTTTCTTATTTACTTAACATCAGTGTATCAATGGATTAAAAGTACTAGGCTTCCAGGAGCTTACAGGTGTTCCATTGTGAGATATGTTATAGTAAAAAGTAACAGGAGCTCATAAGTGCCAAGGAGTTAATTCACCCGATTATGGACGATATTTTACATCTCCTTAAAGATGGAGCTGAAGAAGTTTTACTTCAGGCGTGTGGTCTAAACCACACAAGCGTATCTATATACGAGTTATACCTATAGTGTATATATACCTACGTTGATATTTGTTCATAATCAACTTTGAACTTTTAATCGTAAGCCTAAAAACAAACTTTATGCTTCTAGCTTTAAAAATTACGGACTTTCATAAAAACTTTCAATCCCTTTTTCATCCCCTTATGGGTTGAATTAAAAAAAATCCTAAATCTTCTGTAGATGTTTACGTGAAACAGGGCTTCAAAGTTTGTATGGAGAACCAAGATTAGATTGACTTTAAAATTCGAAATTTCGTGGAATTACTATTATAGACAAATGATTAAATACGTGTTACGTGTTTTCCTGAAACAAAATGGCGGATTTTTGGCGCCAAATTCCCATGTTAGGCACGCACTGCAGCCTGAACGGCTCGATAGATTTTAGTTTGAGGGGTATCGTTAGATACATATTTACTGTGTGAGTGACACTGGGTATATCAAAATAAAAAATATAAAAAATGGCGGATTTTTGGCGCCAAATTCAAATGAACTCATTCAATAATAAAACTAAAAAAATTAATAAAATAAAAAACGGTAATTTAAAAAACTAAAAAACCCGCCTGCGTTTCTGTGTAATTTGGAAATGAAAAACCCTAAAACAAGAAAGTCGTCATACCCGATTGCACTTAACTTAAGAAAAATTGTAGCAGTCGGGATCCATTCTAGAAATGGAGGCATAGTGAATTGAGAGCACATACCTATATTACATTGCAGATTACTCCAATATACTGACTAGACTTTCTAGAATGGGTCCCGACTGCTACAATTTTTCTTAAGTTAAGTGCAATCGGGTATGACGACTTTCTTGTTTTAGGGTTTTTCATTTCCAAATTACACAGAAACGCAGGCGGGTTTTTTAGTTTTTTAAATTACCGTTTTTTTGTTACCATAAGCTTTAATTGTATGTTAATTACCTTGTGTTTTCTGCTTCAGCGCGATGCTCGTGGCTCGGTGACATTCAAAATCGTCCCATCGTACCGATCGGCTCCACCACCTTGCGAGGTAATGTACAATACTTAGCTTTACAGACTTTTAACCCTCTTAACCCAGGTTAACAAACTGCAGAATCTTCGCAACTGTCAGTAGACTTAACTTTTTAGAAAACTTTAACAAACCCTGTTAGATTTGTTCTTAGATGCTAACTCGATATTGAATTAACCCTATTAGTAAATTGTTCTTAAATTAATTAAAACAGAATGTTAAAAACAATGCTTGCTTTTTCAATAAATAGTACACTAAATAAGACACTGTCCATGGTAAATAAAGATTAGTTAGAAAAGTCGACAAGCGCACACGAATTTCTTCCAAATTGCTTGTCTTAAGCACGAAACTAATTGGTTTAATGAACGGCACCAAAATTTAAAAACTGTATTGTTTGTTCTAACTAGCTTTTCCGGATAAAGCCTTCGCCCGTGCTAGTAAGTAGCGAGACAGAACCTTTGCTACTTTATGTTGTTTTATGTTGGTTTAGGTTTATGTTGTGTTTATGTTTGTGGATTTAGAACCTAGAGATCGATGATTATTACGTTAACATAAACAATGTTGCAAGTTTTGGTTAATGGTATCTTCAATCGAGAGCTTTTCTGTAAGTATCCGATTTGGTGGTGGGATTACTTTGCTTGCTAACTCGTTTTAGATACATTAGATTGAGTTAAAACTATTGATATACATAATGTAAGTAAAATTTAAGTCGTAAATTTTCAGACTTTAAACAATTCGTCATCGATGAGTTCTAAATCCTTATTGTTGTTATAATTGTTATCACACCCGGGCATGGCTGCGCGTTCCCGCGATCTCCTACGTTTCTGTGCGCTTGTTGTCCTTTTTCATAGCATCACTCATCCGTATCACCATCACTATCTCATTATTTATTTATCTTTACATTCTGGTATTGTTATTTTACAATGTTTATCATTATCATTTTATCGATACTTTATTTACACTCCAAGTCAATATATCTTCTGGAGCTGCGTGCCTCTCTCGTGAAACAGTTTTCATTGTCATTGTCAACACTTAAAAGGTTTCACGAAATTAACATGACATTTCATTTCACAAGTCATTATCATAATCATTTCATATCGTACCAAACTTTACAAAAAAACATTTTAACAAGAAAGCCCTTTTGCAGATCTTTGTAAGGGCCCAATTCGAATATGACCCGTTAGAAGACGAGTTAATACCCTGCGCTCAAGCCGGAATCGCTTTCAACATCGGAGATATTCTACAGGTACCCTCATTTTGATTTATGAAATTTTAATGCCTCCCAGGCTTAATAGATAGGTATAAATTATGTTTAACATCCGCGTGAAGGAGTTTTGGTTTGGAACAAACCAAAATTTAGTAACTGTGAGTTCTCGGCTATTGTCAAAGTATACATATTTGTACCAACATACAATTTTTGATAAATGTTAGGTTAAGATGTTGACACAAACAAAACACAAGTTAATCTTCTTCTTAGCGAGTCGATCCTTTAGCTTAAAATATTTTTTCCAGACCAATAGACTGCATTGCTTTTTACACTGTAAAGGTACTCGCGCGTACAGGTGCTAGGACACTCGGGGCAGGACAAAAAGTGTGCCATGATCTGAAAAGAGGCACTGCACTCTCATGCGCTATACCAGGTTCCCAGCTGTAGCCCACATGTTTTCTTTTCTTCGGCCATTTTAAGTCCCGAGTTCGTTTAAAGACTTCCATATCGGCCAGAGAAGGTTGTGTCCAGGGAGGAGTTTTTCGGTCAGTGGCATATGTCTTGCTGCCTTAATTATTATAGAATTAGGCGTGGGTTTGGACCAATTTACCTCTTGGTACTACTACAGTACTATTAAGCTATGAAAATTGTCCTTTGTTGCTGCTATGAAAGATAAATCTTTCAGCCACCAATTTGTAAATTTTAGAGTAGGCCCCTAAAGTAGATATAGCTGAACCTTTCCACTAGACCTCTTTATGGCCCTATAACGAATATTCTGTGAGTAATTATTTATAATAAATTATTATTTCGTGCCCCAGTAATGGATATTCTGTGAGTAGTTATTGATAATAAATTATTATTTTCCAGATTATAAGCAAAGACGATTCTCACTGGTGGCAAGCTCGCAAGGACGCAGCTGGTGGCTCAGCAGGACTCATCCCAAGTCCTGAACTCCAGGAGTGGCGAGCAGCCTGCGCAGCTGCAGAACGTTCCACCACCGACCAAGGTACTGGCAAACAAGATTTGTCTAAAGCATTGTTGCTAATGCTTATTAAATGTGGTTTATGTAGACGATAATCTTTTTGGTGTTAGGTCTCTATTAAGTTACGTATTTGATGTGCGTGATTTGTGTTGGTGTTGTATTCAGATAGGTCGTTTCTAAGTGTTAGTTTCTCTTTTTAATTGTACTCTACGTACAGTAATGCTATGATTTTTATTTCATTTTCTTGTATTTCTTTATGGTTTTCTTTTATGTGGGTAGCAGGAAAATCATCTTTTATAAGTTATTTTAATTTTGTTCATTGGAAGTTATCAAATAATTTGCAACGTCCACTGAGTGTACTTAATACTTTATTTACTTTTCATTCTCATGACTAAACATTAACATTTCGTGTTTTGCTTTCAAACATAAACATCAATGGATTATCCAACAGTTGGTATGTAAAACGCTTTATATATTTGTTTTTAATGAGTAATACAACCTCCCCTCTATTCCTGGAAGCTATCTTGAATATATACAGATCACATTTGTCTAGGGACATTTTTGGACTTTTTATAGAAAAAAATGTTTTTTAAGAACTATAAAAATACTTAGGACATGTGTAGGGTAGAAACTTTCAAGATGAGCAAGTGGTATGTTTACCCTCGCAATTTTTATACATTAATTTTGTTTTAAGTGGTTTTGTAAAAACACATGGACAATGAAAATTGAGTTTTTATATTGTCATAGACAGATGGTACAGATTGTATGAAATAAGTAGAACCCACGTTTATAAGGAGGCTCAAGGTCACCCAAATCACGATGGAGCGAACTATACTGGCAGTTTCCCTTCGCGATCGAATCAGAAATGAGGAGATAGAACCAAAGTAACCGACATAGCTCACAGAATCGCTAAACTTAAGTGGCAGTGGGCAGGGCACATAGCTCGTAGAACAGATGGCCGTTAGGGCTGCAAATTTCTCGAGCGGCGAACGCGCACCGGAACACGTGTGTAGGCAGGTCTCCCACACGGTGGACCAACGACCTAGTGAAGAACGTTAGAAGCCCCTGGATGCGGGTAGCGGGTAGTCGTGGAAATCCTTGGCGGAGGCCTTTGTCTGACGGCTGATGTGATGATGATGATGATTTTGATGTTCATAGGAACTGAGAACTATTATAGCTTGTAAATATAGCTCTTATCCATCTTGAAAGTTTCTATACCCTGTACTGCACATGTCTTTTCAAAAAAACTTGTAGAAAAGAATCTTAAAATATCCCTAGGCAATGTTGAGCAGTGTATATGGAATCTAGAAACATTGCATGGTATTCCATACCAAACTCTTCTTGATCGTAAAACTACTTTCTATGCCCGACTTACGAAATGTATATAGTGATGTCTATTATCTACTAACCATCCCTGGAATATTTGTTGACATGATATTATGAAATACACTGACTTAACAAATAACCAGAATCTGAGTTAGAACCTGAGAAACCTCTATCTAAGAAATTACAGGGAGTTTGTATAACCTTGATAGATTAATAGTTGTGTCAGTATAAAATTGGAAAATGGTTTGTCATCATGCCTTCTTAACGTATGGCATTGTTAGCCGTGTGATCGTAAGAAATGTTACGGCCGCTGTCTGGGATCGCACTTTTCAACATCTAGGTACCTAGCGGTTCTTTTATATACCTACTGCCATGCTCAGTCTATAAGGTAAAACACATACAAAAGGATTTTAAAAAATCGTTTTAATTTTTAGTTAAAATAGGGCATATTTTTTTATGCAGGATGTAAAAAATGTAAAAAACGTAGTAATTATAAATATTTATTTTTTTATACTTTCCATCGCAACTACTTAGAACAATATTGCTTTTGGTTTTTGATAATTTTCTAATAAAGTACTACGCTGATTTTGTTATATTTTATGGGACCACACGGGAAGCACTAGCTTGCAAATAGAAAAAGTCATCAAAATCGGTTCACCCAGTCATTAGTACTGAGGTAACACACATTAAAAAAAATACAGTCGTATTGAGAATCTACTCCTTTTTGGAAGTCGGTTGAAAATCTGTGTGCCGCCCGCACGCAAGGTCGTTTACCCGTCCGTGCGCCTGATTGTAGGTAACCCTACATAAAACATGTTTCGGTATAAACAATCTATTGTTTTATACTTACTGAGTCAATGATCGGAAGGTGAATTAATTGTTCGTGCGGTATAGATTACGATGACGATTTGTGTAAAAATATTGATTTTTCCTTCAGCCAACTAGTGCCGCCATTCGTTAAAAAATAATTACTCGCTGAGAAAATTTTCAACGACGAATTTGAAGAGTAAGTACTGAAGATAATTTAGAAACTATCAACTCAGTGAAATATTAGTTACATGTAGCATAAGTGCCAAAAACGGCTAATTTTAGTTGTAAGTACAGAGAACTATATTTCACTGAGTTGATAGTTTATAAATTACCTACAGTACCTAATCTTTAAATTCATCGTGAAATCTTTCGATCAATTAGGTGAGTAATTATTTTTTAACTGATAGCGGCGCCTTAAAGACCGATCTGTGTAACATTTTTTATGTATTTGTTTTGTATTTTTTTCATATTTTTAGGTAAGTACCTAACAAAAATGTTGTTCTAGAAGGAGCAGTTTTATAAGATTTTGATATTACTGCGTTTTAGTCTGAGCAGGGCAGCATAACCTTTCGAGCAAATATCATGTTCTTCTACAAGTAGCATTTTGACTAATCATTTGTGTACTGCTAACAAATCCATGTAAACCTTGTACCATGTGAGTTGTACCACATTATATCCATTGGTTGCGTATGCATGAACCGTATTGTAATGTTGTGCGGCTAGGAGCTGAGGGGTGCGTGTCCCATACCGATGGATGCGAGAACACAGGTAACTGCTTCAGATATTTATGCCCGTTTTTAGACTTATTCCAACGTGTTTAACGGTTCTGCACGGTGTGTGGGAGATCCTGTAAATATTTGCTCTCATATCAGCCAAAGGACGTCCACTGGACAAAGGCCTCCCCTAAAGATTTCCACAACGACCGGTAGCACTCCACGCTCCGCCGTTACCGTGACCGCTACTGGAGCCAGGAACAGCGGTGCCGCCGGGGACTATAAGCGCGGTTTTTTTGGTAATCCATTGTTGGCGATCGCAGTGTGGTTGCAGGTCTGATGCAATGCACGGAAAGGACGCTGCTGCCCATCCTCCGGTTTAAGTCCCTTAGTGGTCTCTTACGACACCCATTGGAAGAGATAGGATGGCCCTATTATGGGGCTTCTATGCTACTTCGGAGTAGAAGCCCCAGTTAACGGGACCTACACCAATTTTGTTTCACCTGAATCGTTGGAATCAATTTTCAAGGATTTCCGTGAGGGTATAAGTTTGGCAGCGGCCCAGTAAACAAAGTTTAAATTCGTAGATTGATGGATTTTCGTAAGACCAATATCATATATAAAAACTAGCCCGATTTTTTTGTAGACCCATTTCACTCTTCGGATGATTTGTCGTCACTTCCTATCAGGTCAAAACAGTCGTAGCTCAGTATGGTGTGGTTGGGTCGATCACGTAGGTTAACAGATCTTATAATTATTTGATTGTTGGTGCATTTTTCTCGGCTGTTTCCATGCTTCGTAACACACGTAAAAACGTTGGTGACGGTTGTTATCACTAGATGGCAGTCGTGCCTTATATGTCATTGTTGGCTTCAAAAACTTCTCACACCAACCCAGACTTGGTCCCCGTGTGTGGAGTATGGCCTAACCTTTCTGAGTTTAGGAGACCTGTGCCCCAGTAGAGGGGACGTTTATGGGTACTGTTAAGTTTTATCTGTGACTGAACTATTAAGTCAGGTAAGATAATGCCAAGGGTTTACCTACACTTACAGCAATTCAACAAATGTTAATAGAGTTTTAATCAAGTGTCTGCTTGGGCCTACCTGTTGATAGACTTACGCAAACAATTTGTTTGATGTTAATTTATATGGACGATGTCATAGTTTGCTTGGTTTTGTGCAAATGTGTAATATTCTCTTTGTGTACTTTGTTCCAGTAAACTGCTCTATATTTGGACGCAAGAAGAAACAATCCAAAGACAAGTATTTGGCGAAACACAACGCTGTTTTCGACCAACTCGATGTGGTCACCTACGAGGAAGTCGTCAAGTTACCATGTAAGAATTTTATTCAGGATAATCATTTTCTTACATATAAGATGTGTGTGATACTTTTAAGCCGACTGCGCCAGAAGGAGGGTTATGTTTTTCGAGTGTATGTATGTATGTATGTATATTTCTTTGGCACGCCCTTTAGCCTAAACGGCGATTTGTCTTGATCCCGTGAGTGACATATGATACATTTTTCATCCGAGTAGCAAAAAAAGGGGTTATTTATTTCTTTGGCAACCCACTGTACTCGTAGACTAAACGGATTGATGGATTTTGGTGTTAGAGATGTTCGTTAGATTCATCTGATTCCTGTGAGTGACATAGGATACATTTTAACCGAATAGCCAAAACAAAAGAGGTTAAGTTTATATGCATTTGGGTTTTTTATTTTTTATTTATTCTTTAAAAAAACTGTTTTTTTTTTGAGTTACTTATAAAAAAACAACAACATCAGAACGCTAAATCTAGTATTAAGTGTGCGCCTAAGGGGTCTCACTACACACACGGGTTAACGTACGGATTGGTACTTAATACTATTTGTTATTTTCTTTCAGCGTTCCAAAGAAAAACTATTGTGCTTCTAGGCGCCCACGGCGTGGGTCGTCGACACATCAAGAATACCCTGATAGCTCGCCATCCTGATTTATACGCTTACCCGATTCCACGTAAGTACTTACTTTAACATCTTCCTTTTGAAGTTAGGGTTAAAAAATAACAATATATTTGTTATAGTACGGCAGGTGCTTGGTTGTTGCACTTACGAGTAATGGCATCGTCCGTGGATAAGTGAAGAACATTAAACTCAAATTCAAAAGGCTTTATTTGCTAGAACACTGTAGGCACAGGATCCTTGAAGTTCTGAGTTATTTTATCTTAGCAGTCCTCAGCTTTTTTGTTTCATCTTTATCAGTTTTAGTTTGCATAAACTTTACGTAGCACTTTAAGTGTCTTAATATTTTACCTTTTCTATCCTCAATGATGTACAGCGAGACTTCTTGTAACAATCATGATACGTGATAGTTCATTCCCAAAGAAAACTTAAGAAATATTTTTATTGTACCACACGTAACTCTTTCAGATACCACTAGACCATGCCGACCAGATGAAGAGAACGGGAGACACTATTACTTTGTGACTCACGAAGAAATGATGGCAGATATCGCTGCTAACGAATATTTGGAATATGGTGAGTATTTACACATTCATTTGCAATTCCAACTTTACTGAACATTACTTCCCTGCCTACGTTTAGCGATTCTGAGAGCTATGTCGGTTTCTTTGGTTCTTCTACGGATCTCCTCGTTTCCGATTCGATCACGCAGCGAAACTCCGAGCATAGCACGCTCCATTGCCAATTGGGTGACCTAGAGCCTTCTTATGAGGCCCGTAGGAAATTGGAAATCCGCTGCATGCAGGCAGCGCAGGACCGGTCGTTGGAGGAGGATCCTTGGAGGAGGCGTCTGTCTAGCAGTGGACGTCTTTCGTCTGACTGATATAATGATAATGAATTTCTAATTAGGTACTCGTCCTGCTTGAAACCATATCTTCAACTACGCTACTATATTAACCTTGGTTCGTTTTTTCAGGCACACACGAAGACGCAATGTACGGCACCAAGCTGGAGACGATCAGACGCATCCACGGAGAGAGACGCATCGCCATACTGGACGTGGAACCTCAAGCGCTGAAGATTTTGCGCACTGCTGAGTTCGCTCCGTACGTTGTCTTCATCGCTGCGCCACCGCTCAATAATGTTGCTGATGTGAGTAGGTTATCTTGATTTTTGTAAGAGGCCGTTCATGATTATTTTTTTCCACTAATATTGTGGTCAGAGACTGTTTTCTTTTTGTCTTGTTTACCTCTTTCTTTTCTGTTTTTTTAAACGTTCTTTCGTTTTAATAAAACAACGAGATGCGTCGGATTGAACACTTTACCAATAATAGGTCTTTATCTATGAAATTGCCGTTTCAGTTTTAAAAGTCCTGTGCCATGTTTAAAACAAATGTTCAAGTTTTTATGGGACCACCACTTGTCTGCAGGCACAAAAGTGTTTTGACTTCCGATATACTACACACTAAGGCGTCGTTGGCGTAACGGCTAGGGCTGCCCTCCTGTCCGGGAGGTCGTGGTTCGAATCATGCCACGTACCTACCACAGGGTTTTTTCGAATGTCGATTTCATACGTACGTTAATCGACGCTCTTACGGTGAAGGAAAACATCGTGAGGAAACCTGAACACAACCTGAAAAAACACGAAGGTTGTGTGTGTGTATTCCACCAATCTGCACTGGCCCCGCGTGGTCGATTGAAGCTCGATCGCCCTCATGCAGAGTTCCCCCGAGCCCTTCGGTTATGAGCTGATATGATACTGGAGGCTCCTGGACCACTGTTTTCCACTTGAAACATATTAGTTTGATTCTGAATGACATTTTGAACGTGTCATTAATCCTAGAAAATATATTTGCGAGAAATTCCTCTTGAGTGGAGAGGATTCTGGACTCATTTGTATACTCGTAAACAAAATATTTTCTTTTTCAAATTTCAGTACGACGGCTCCCTGGAACTGCTAGTCCGTGAATCCGAGCAACTCAGACGAACTTACGGACACTACTTCGATCTAACTATAGTGAACAACGACATAGATGACACACTGTCACAACTGGAGGCAGCATTGGCAAGACTTCGCTCCACCCCGCAATGGGTTCCCGTCTCCTGGGTCTACTGACAATCTGATTATTACCTCTAAGTTGTCACATTCATTTCCAGCTATTCTAGATCTTTGAATGGACGATTTCTATAGATGTTTGGCCCAACTATTATGGAAGTCAAGCACTACTTCTCTCTTACTTATATGGATGGTTTCTTGGGTGTACTAAAAATTTGATTTACATAAGGGTTTACTACCTCTAAAACTGAGTTTGGCGTTCCGTGAAAAAATGAAAGCAAATGTTTATGGTTTTAAATGATTAAAAACGGTAAAAACTTTAAAAAAGCTACTTAAATTGCTACAACTTTACAATTTTGCTATTTTTAGTTTTTATTTTTGTCTATTTCTGAGTCAGGGCCGTTTCCAGGACACAGCACAGTGCTAGATTAGTAGCCTTATCTAGCCTTTATGTACCTACTAGTAAGTTTTTTGTTATTATCTATTGTTTTTATTTTATTTTCTTATTAATTATGTTGTGTTTCTGGGAATAAGTGTTTTTCTATTCTATTCTATAACTTACAAAAAAGTAATTAACCGGTTTTGATACAGTTTGTGTGTAACAACACTGGAGGCATAGCCTATCAATTAAAATAAAAAAAACATTGCAATCGTTTCACAATCAGCGAAAAAATCGCGTAGCATACTATACAAAAAAAACCATATAGGCTAACTGAGAACCTCCACCTTTGGATATATGCATGTTATTTATACAAGAGATTAAGCATAAGGAGTATACATTAAACACGATTTATTGCCGTAAAAAATCCGAGTATACTAGAAGATTCTTGTGAAATTCGTAAAAAAATTACCGAATAGAAATTTTGCCTTATACCGCAATATTTTATTGTTATACACTTCATCTCTTTGTCTAGCGACAGGTGTCAATTTTATTTAGAACCATAAACGTTTCATTCAGATACTTGTTTGCTTATATTTACCGCCTATAATTTAACACGGAAGTCCTGTCACTATATAAATATACGTAATAGTGTGTATTAAAAGTATTTCAATCTTCAGTGGTCCTGTGGAGCTTTTTGGGGATATCTAGCGATGTCGTACAGTCCGGTGGTTTTTCAAAATACAGTATAGCTGGCTGCATGGAATTGTACACTTAGCAGCAAGAAAGAAAAACTAAATTGTCACTGGACGCATTTTAAAAGATTTTTCACTTTTTAAGTGAGACTTTTGTGAGACATTGGCTGTTCTATGTGTTATTGTACTTAGTTAAGCCGGTTTAGGCATTAGAATTTTCGAAAAAGTACAATTTGTTAATAATTTATTTGAATTAAACATTTAAAAAATTATGATTATTTAGTCTTAAATAATTCTGTGTTGTTTAAGAGATTCTATATAGCTATGTACTTACTCATAGTAAGTGTTATTTTCTTGATATCAGCTTTATCGAAATTAATATTAAAACTTTTTTATTCTGAATTCTCAAGGTTTTTACGTAGGTAGTATTTTATTGTTTTATTGTTAAGGCAACGTTTAGCTTTTCTGTTTAAATTAAAGATTAGCTACTAATCTATGGTATGCTATTATTATATATTTGGTAACATTGAAGCTCAAAACACAGTATGTGCCAAAAATTTGAAGAAAAAATCACTTTGAAACGCATGCTAATATGCACGTTCACACGATTTTGGAACAATGTACATAACTATACAATACTTAGCACATAATCTACATATTAGTAAAAACAAAAACAATTCTTAGATATTTACCGTAGCTCAAAACGTTTACTTCACTAAAAATTTAAGATCTATTACTATTAGGCAAATAAAATACTACTTAGTCACTGTTGGTTTTCAACTTCGTAGTTAGGTAGGTAGAATTTACTTAATTAATTTTTTATAGGCATAATGCTATTTTTTTAACTGGACCATTACGTACTTCAAGCCTCAGATATCATCGCACCAACCTTCATAATTTTTATTTTACTTACAATACAATTTCTTACTTTCACATAGGTAAAAGTAAAATTTAAATATATGGCAAAATTTTGAATTAAGAATTTGCTCATGAAAGTGATCAAGGAGCCAAAACAATCGCAGCAGAAAACTTGCTTCTGGACAAAGTTGGCCATTCAACTAAGCTATTTCAGAGAAATCCCATTTTTTCTTGCTCCGATTGTATTGTACTTAATTGGTGTTGTTTTATTTCAAGAGTTTCTTTGAGTAATGTTGTTTTATTTCACTATTTTTCTTGAAGAAAGTTGTTTTTTTCACGAGTTTGCTTAAGGGATGTTATTTGTTTCCTTGAGGAATGTTGTTTTATTTCACGAGTAGATCCTGTGTTTTAATTTTTGTCAATGGTTTCAATTTCACACTGTATACTTTTTAGTTTACTTATGTAGGTAACTTCGTAGTTGAGAACCGACTTCCATCCTATACCAACTATCTTAACTATTATCACTTTCAAACTGTTAGCAATCACAGGGTTCAAAGAGAGGTATTTTTTTCTTCTTTACGGCAATTTCGCACTAATTTTTGTGTAAATTTTTGCACTTATGTTATTAAAATGAATATTAAATGCCATTGAAGATCTGCTTGTTACTTTGCTGAGAACTATATTAATTAATAATTATTGTAACTTATTTTAATTGAGTGTGTTAAGCTTGTCACACACGGCGCAAATAAAATATTGCTTGCCATACAATTAAATGGACCATCACACACGGCGCAGATAATATTATATAATTTCAAATGGTATAGCGAAGTCGTCAGATACAGATTATATTATTCTCGAATATGTGAATAAGATAAGTTACTACCTATTTCATTGTCCAAAAACCATCTTTACAAAAATATTTTTAATTAAAAACTCCTTTAGATATTGAGCATATTTAATATAATAACATACTGTCCAATACAATATGTTATTGTCTTTGTTAACTAACTGTCCCATACAACATCTTGTATATGTCACCGGGATATTTTAAAAACCGCAATATTACAATCTCACTAGTTAGATTATAATATAACGGTAAATTTCACGGCCTATTCTTTTACCTTAGAATAAAAGTGATGATTTCTTCTGCTGCGAAGTATTCTGCAACCCAGTTTTTCACTTCGCTTAGTGTTATTATAATGTTACGAGTGAGATTACAATGTCACTAGTGAAATTACAATGTCACTAGTGAAATTATAAACAATATGTTACAGTTTACAATCTTTCGACAGTTCACAATCTCGCGAGATAAATCCCGTTAGATTATAATCTAACGGAATTTAAAATCTTACGGTGATATATATATTGTATCTGACAGTTAACAAAGAGTGACTAACCTTTACACTGCTCT
The DNA here is from genome assembly GCA_947284805.1 of Coleophora flavipennella. Classification (NCBI taxonomy): domain Eukaryota; kingdom Metazoa; phylum Arthropoda; class Insecta; order Lepidoptera; family Coleophoridae; genus Coleophora; species Coleophora flavipennella. The sequence goes on along the minus strand of OX369257.1, from coordinate 9,421,163 downwards.
GTCACACTGGCTAGTGTGACACTGACGAAATTTCCATACAAAAAAGAACCCAAAATTTATTGGGAGTAATTTGGTAGCTGTTTGACTTAGCAAATGGACTAAGCAATATAAAAGATCCCATAAAATTGAAGAGCTCGTAAGGTTCGGATCTTTTAATTTTTCTTGGCATCAAACTTAATTTAATATGCATTTTATTAATGTAAGTACGTACTTAATGACTCTGTCGACAAACAGACAATGCTTAGCACTGAATATTTTTTTTAATCGATTGTATCGAAATGTGTTAGTAGGAATTTTAAATTTAACTGAATAGTTATTTTCCCATTTATTGAAAATACAAGTATTTTGAGTAACTACGTGAAATATATACTACTAGAAACAAAATAAAGGCTAACAAAGTTTACATAGTACATTCTCATACAGAGAAGTCGTTCAAACTTGCCAATTTACTGTGTGCTCTCATCTTAGCAGTGCACTGAGCTTCCAAAGATGTTGTGCTCTTCGACACATTTGTAGCCAGGGATCTAACAACAGTATTTATGTCACGGTAAAATTGTAAAAACCGTTAGATTAATATCTAACGGGATCTATCTCGCGAGATTGTGAGCTGTCGAAAGATTGTGAACCGTAACATACTGCTTACAATTTCACCAGTGTCATTGTAATCTCACTAGTGACATTACAATAACAATAAACGAAGTGAATAGCATAAAATAAATGATCGAGCGATGTTAGATTCGGAAAGGTTTGATTGATTTAAATCATCGGCTTTATTCGGAGATACAAGAATGGGCCGTGAAATTGTAAGCCGATTGACAATTTACCGTCATATTATAATCTAACTGAATTTAGTGTAGTGAAATTGTAATATTGCGGTTTTGACAATATCCCGGTGACATATAGAGGCTGTAAAAAAATTGGTGTAGGTCCCGTTAACTGAGGGTTCTACTTATCATACTACAGAACTTTCTCCAAGGAACCCATAGTCAATTCTCAAAAAAAAAAATTGGACCCTCCATACTAAAATTCACAAAATCGGTCGAACAGTTGACCGACTTGTATGAAAAGTAAAAAAAAAAATTTAAGTTTTCAGCGAAGTCGTAGAATAAAAGGTGTTTAGTATGATGAGTAGAAGCCCCAGTTAATGGGACCTACACCAGTTTTGTTACATCCTGTATATTAGTACTTCTAACCTAATGACCGCACTTCGTAGTTTCCTTTCGGCTGTTCGGGCCACCTCTTTGTATGAAAATGTACTGAGAAAGTTTAGGTGGTCCTTATTTTGTTTTGACTAGTATGTATTAGCATCACATTACTTACCTATATTTATTTCTTTCTCATAATGCACTTCGGCATTTCTGTATAGGTAATGTATAAAAAATAAGCAAATGAGTATAATATATTGTAAGTATAAATTAACATAAACAAGTAGAAAATTTTACTGTTATCTCAATATTACACTATTTTTAATTTTATTCGAAATATCTAGGGTAAGTAGGCTCGTTATAATTATTTTATTTTATGATAGTGTTAAATAGTAAGTTTATTTAACTATAATGTTAACTTTGACGTCTAAAAACTTGTTTTATTTTTAGAAAACGTTTTTACTTGTTTACTTTTGTATTTTTTTTTATTTTAAAATGCATTCAGTACCTACGTATTGATTTGCTTATATTTTTATTGTTTCCTCTTCAAGTTACATATTTCCTAACGTAAGTTGATGAATAGAGAATGAATGTAGTTAAAATTAATAATAAATAACATTGAATTTATTTACAATTAGATTTATTGAGAAATGTACGTACTGGCACACCCCGGACACTGCATACAACGGTCGTGAAATGACATTCCTAAAAAACAAATGACGGAGCAAACAAAATCAGCGCGAAATCCTATACGTTCGAGAACAAAACTGTAACCAATCTGTATCAATCTCGGGGTGACGAGGGGGTGAGGTTGGAATCTAGAGAGCGGCAGGGAGTGTCCATACTGTATGTTAATACTAATATATATACTTTGGCACTGGTTTGCCACAAAAAGTTGACAGCTACAGAATTATACTGCTAGTAAAGTTGATACTTGATTAGGTAGCGGAAAAGATAGGTAACAATAATTCAGAGGGATTTAGGAACTTGGGACATAGGAAAACGAACTCGGGCAGTAATTTATTTGTAAAGCCATAATAAGATCATCTGTAGCTACTATTAGACGTTTTAAAAATGAAAAATTTATCTAAAACTTTTTTTTAAATTTTTGTCAAATATTTACTTATGTTACTTTAGATACGCATATTAAAAGATATTACCTGAGAGTAGGACTTCTATAATAGTATTTCTATTTTAAAAGTTGCAAATATATTCGTTTTTTCAAATGAATTTTATTGTTGCCATATAATTGTGTTGACAATTAATATTTATATTACTTTACTAATATTTACTTATATTAATATTTATATACATATGCAATTAAATTAGCAAAATTTTATCTTATTTGTGACTGTAAAATAAAACTTGGTTAAGTTTTTAAAATTTATGAACATAGAGAAAATTGATATAGGTAACATTCCAACGTAATAGTTATTATTTATTATGATAAATAAGCACCCTATTTTAAGAGCGTTTTGTTATGAATTTAACATAAACATCCTGTACTTAGGTGTTTTTGGCTAAAATTATGTATTAAGTAGCAAAGTCCTTGAGCAAAGTTGACAAGTTTCATAAGTTATGCTGAACCCTATTTTGGGCAGAATGCACTTATGCTTAATGCATTCTGTAGGTTTGTGTACCTTATTACTTATAAGTTTTAAGTGTGCGATTTCTACCAGATATACTAGTAGCAGATAATAACTTAAAAAAATGTCGTATTGTTCAAAAAGAGCTAGATACTTATGTAAAACTGTCTTTATCATAATGGGTTGTTGAAATTTTTGTTTTGTTTAGTTAGAAAAATGTTTTGTTAGTAGAGTGTGCTACTCCCAAGACGTAGTACCTACTATACATAAATTACCTATCTAATCTAAGGATTAATTAAGTACTTAGTAGCTTCTTAATGATGTTCTGAACATCATATACTATGTTAGAAGGCAAACTGTAACATTCCATTGTTTTTCTTATATACTTAATAATTTATTTTATACCTACAGTTAGTTTACTCGACTTAATAATATTTTTTCTGTGCTAAACATATTTTTTTATTTGTATTTACTTAGTTATGAACGTAACGGAGTCAAATCTGTATATTTCTTGCTGTTTTAGTTTTTAATAAGGCTAGTGCATACAAACGTAGTTTGAATCTTATTTTAATAATTGTTATTAATCAATCAAAGTCATTAAAATTAAGTAAACACGTTCTTGAAACTACCTATGTAAGTATATGTGTCGGCGGTTTGTCATATTTTCGAAAAAAAAATTATTTTTTTAGGGTTTCGTACACCCAAAGGGTGACCAACGGGACCCTATTACTAAACAACCGCTGTCCGTCCTTCTGTCTGTCAATCAAAGTCATTGAAATTTAGTAAACACGTTCTTGACACTACCTGTAACGTAAAGTATCTGTGTCGGTGTTTGGCAGATGACCGTAAAAAAACTTTTTTTAGGGTTCCGTACACGGAAAGGGTGACCAACGAGACCCTATTACTAAACAACCGCTGTCTGTCCTTCTGTCTGTCAATAAAAGTCGTTGAAATATAGTAAACACGTTCTTAAAACTACCTACCTGTTTGTGTGTCAGCCGGTTGTATTTCATGAACCGTAATAGCTGTTTTTCTATTGCCTATATAACAACAAATCATAAAAATAATAAAAAGTGAAAAATTTGGGGGAGCTATACAAAAAAAAATTTCTTTATATGTATTTTTATTTAGCTTTTCATAAAAAACGGTGATAGATACAAGCGTAAAACTTAATGTGATTGTAGTACTAATTCTGAAGTGCAACAACAAAAAATAAAAACTAGCCAAGTGTTGTTGTGAGTCTTACTCGCGCTAAGGAGTCCGAACTGGACAAAAAAAGCATTTTTCTGTCGCTCGCGTTGATGTATTTAGTTTGTAATGTGAATAGGTATCATTGTCGTAGTTCTGTGCAGAGGTGCGGTGGTATGGAACCCTCGGAACGCGATTCCGACTCGCATTTGACCAGTTTTTAAGGCGGTAATATTACCGTAGATTTTCGTTATTTTTGACGTCAATTACTCCTAAACGACAGAAAACCCAACGTTTAAAAAACTCTTATTGTTGATGATGTTCCATAAAGTCAAAAGCTATTCGAAACACGATTGAGCAGTTTCGTCTCGATAGAAAAAAACCCAAAGATAGGTCTACACCGTTACTTTCAACTCTAGTTATTACTAGTATTTTAAAGTATAAATTAAAGAAAAATATACAACAATATTTGTTATGATAATACAAAGTGAGTAATGTTATTATTTATAAATTCATTGAAGTTTTCGTTTGAAACGAAAAACCATTTAAAAAGTGAAAAAGTGTGGTTATTTTCTTTACTCTTTACTCGTAAAGAAAAAGACAGAGACAACTGTTCCAATCAATACCTCGCCTTAATACATAACCTCAAATCATGTAACAAAAGTATTCCGACAAGTTGTTTTACAATGATCATTGATCATTTCAAACGAGACAACTGTAATACAATAAAACTTTTTAAATATTTTTATGGCTCTGGCTTCAAAAAGTTCCAATCAATACCGCTCCTTAACTATATATTTTTTAAATTCCGTAAAGATTTGTACCCATCTAAATCTATACCTACGGATTTTTCAAAAATCTGACGGACCACAGACAGTCGTTAGTCTTAGAACGTGTTTCCTTTTAATCGTTTTGATTGATAAAAATTTAAATACGACACAAACTACGTATGTATGGAGCGTTCTAGGCAAACACTTCTCTTAACAAGTAATACTGACCTGCAAACAAACCTTGCCTACCTGATAAAAAATAAACATTATTTTGAATGAATACTGAAAGAATCAATTAACTTAGGGGTGCGTAAGCATTATAGGCAGCCTCGTAAATTTGCATGCTTTGTGCCACGCCACGCACGTGGCGCTCGCCGCGTGACACGTCTCTGAGTATGTCTTAACAATCTGCGCGAGTCGCGAGTCAAGGCCGTAGCACAGATAATAGCAGGAAATTGCTTTGGGGGGAAGGGGTTGAACATTGGACGAAAGAGACAGCAAGTATCCACTTACTAAGCAATAAAGTGCGACGGAGCAAGCGCGATTTATTTTAGGGTGTTTCAGGTGAATTTTCCGCCCTCATTGAATGGTTCTCGTTTTCTATTAAATGTCCTGACATCCCACCTTAAAAGCGCTTAGTAAATATAATATAGCACGAAAAATGTGTGAGCGAAACAAGTCCGACAATTTCACTGACTAGGTACCGTTTTTTCGTTATTATTATACTGCTGCCCTCGAAATTTATTTTGATTGATAACAGCTTGACGTATCACATTATCTTGGTGCAAAGATAAGCAGAGAGCGGCGCTCTACATTTAAGTCTACGGCGAGCGAAGCGTGCCCTAGTATTTTTCTTTGTTTATGTAACTGATGTAATAAATAAGTAAGTTAAAAACGGTAGCATGGTCAGGATTCCGGAGGGGGGGATTGAGCCCTCAATCCCTCCACACCCTGTATACAACCATGGTGCGCGAGCCGTGCGTGGCGAGCCTGCACTCCCCAAGGCTACCTCTAATGCGTACGCACCATAACTACAGAAGAAATAAAACTTAACTATAAGTACCTACGTGCAATCTGCATACTTACTTAAAACTACTTAAATATAAAGAAAACTGTGTTCTTGAATGAAAATTGGTAATGGAAATGTATTGAATTTGGATATCGGAAGAAAAAATGTCAAAGATAGCAGTGTATGGTAATAAGTAGATACCAAAAAAACATAAGATGACTGAAGTAAAATCTTATAATAAATAACTGTTAAAATTGAATAAACCGCACAAAATAAGTTCTGTCTTTTATTTAACCTCAACATCTTTAACTAAGTACTTGATCAGCCTTCATCCATTGATACATGTTACACCAGAATTTAAATCATCTTCCTCAATAGTGTTTTTCTAGTCTCTACTCATATCTACCTTAATATGTAATCAAAATTATTGATTGAGACATCATTTTGTAAATACTTTATGCGCTAATGACAAAAGATAAACTAAGAGTAGTGTTAATAATGGTGGCGAGCACAAAGTCTTAGTGGGCTGTGTCTCCACAGCAAAAACCAAAAATAGGTACCGGATCAACGGAGTTTATTGTCCACGACACAATACAAAAAATAGACAAAGAAGCAAAGTAGAATACTACATTCTATAATCATGTTATACTAAAATAGTCACATAGCAACGGTGAACTTGCTGGAGAATTGCACACTATGAAATATTTACAAAAAACGCCCAAGTTGTAGAGACACGAAATCCAGTGACCGATAACTCGTAGTGGTGGCAACACTTCGACAGTTACGCGGCACACTAGTAAGACACACTGGGCACACGTAATGTCCACGCGAACGGCACTCTTGGGCACAAAAAGACACACTGGGCACTAGTCGCAGTATAATTCCACTACCTGATCTTAACACTCCCACTTGGTTTTGGTTTGAACCACTGTTCACTACACCGAATCCGGAACACACTGTGACTCAGTGCCATCTGCGCTGCCATATATAAATATTGCCATAGAAATTTCTACATCAGCGTAGATTACTCCAATTTACGGACACATACAAACAGCTGATGAACACGACGCAATAAAATCCATTGTTCCGTTGCGATGTTAAAGAAATTAACCAAAAAAGAGTATATTTTTAGTTTCCTCAGGAACTGCATCGAGCTATTTTTTTTTTGTTTATATATTCCTTGTATTATTTTACCATTATCAACTACCTACCTATCTTTGTGAAAGTGGTATTACAATGCTGTTGGGAATAAAAACGAAACAAAGAAAGCAACAACAAATGTTGAAAATGATCTCCGTTGTGCACTGAGAAGCCAAGCACCATTATCAACTACCTACCTATCTTTGTGAAAGTGGTATTACAATGCTGTTGGGAATAAAAACGAAACAAAGAAAGCAACAACAAATGTTGAAAATGATGTACTGTATGTTTTACTTTTGTTAATTTATTACTTACGAGTACTTACTTGTCATTTGAATAAAAATGCCCATTTTTATTTTTTTGTTTATTACTTATTTTGACACCCCATTTCGGCTCCTCTTGCAAAAAATTATTGAGGGCATATGGGCATAGTATTTTAGCAGAAAGGTGGGTGAGCCGCATAGGGTATAAGGTTGATCCCTGTATTCCTGATCTTGAAGAAGAAAATTATAAACCTATGTGTAAATATAAAGTTGTGTGCATACAACTTTACCACAACCACCAACCACCGTGGCGTATTGGTTAAACATATAGAAGATAAATGCGAAAATGTGTTTGTTTGTTACCTTTTCACGCTTCAACAACTCAACCAACCGCCTCCGTGGCGTAATGGTTAGTAGTCCATTCGCTTTACACCAGGAGGTCGCGGGTTCGATTCCCGGTGGGGTCATCTTGTAAGACTCGGTTTGGTTGGTGGTAGGGTATTTTGTTAGCCCACTTGGCTAGCTACCACCATCTTATCCAAGTCTTGCCGCAAAACATCAGTGTTAACAGCATTGATGTGTTCCGGCTTGAAGATAAGATAGCCAGTTCTCCATTGCGTTGGGGAATCTAGGTAAGCCTGCTTCCATCTTCGGCATCATCGTCACTTACCATCAGGTGAGATGATGCCAAGGGCTGACCAATTGTGAATAAAAAAAAGTGAAGTCAGTGATTCAACTCGGACCTACTTTTGTCCCTTTGTTCATAATGGAATTGTAAAAGTAAGTGCTAAGTATTAAACTTTTAAGGACATGTCAAGTTTTCCGCCCTTAAGTCAGCCACAGATTACTATATTAGTAGCAAGAAGTCAGCCCCGCATGCTTTCCCCGCCTTGATATTGCCGAGCGCCACTAGATTGCAGCCCGTGGATTGCGTACAGTATTGTCCACAAACTACAGCCCGTGTTCTACGGCTACACTAACTACGCAGCGGACGGCTCAGTTCCAGGGCTTAATTTGAACGCCCTATAGTTTGCAGACTACGGATGACGGGGGTATAGTTCATGTTAGAGGTCACATACTCACGTAGTTTATGAATCAAATTGTACAGGCTATAGATTACGTTCCGTAGTTGGCAGGGTGTAGATTGTGTACAAATAGTTCCAATACATCAGTCCACGAACTACGGGGTGTACACTACAGGCTGCAAACTATCAGCCCGGGCGATAGTAGACGCACCGTGGAACACGGCCCGTATTTTGTGTACTGAATTGCTCAGGGGTATAGTTCATGTTATAAATTTGACCCCGTAAATGTTAATCAGTTTCCCATTTCCGCCTATCAATTCTTATGGGTGCGTTCAGTAAAAGGCCTTATCACATCTGTGCATAGAGGTACCTATGCGTAACATAACAATCAACCTTGACATGAACAACTTGGTACTCTATAATAGGTAATCTTTCTTAGTAATTGTAGATTAACTTTGGCAGTGTCGATTAAAACAGTAAGAGTTGTAATAAATCTCATTGTATAATCAAGAATAGAATAATGAAAGAAAGAAAGAAAGAAATAAAGTTTATTCGGCAAAAAATAAATAGAAAAATAATTACAATAATAGGTACTTAATTGAAATAAACTATAGCTAAAGATTAAAACTAAAATTAAATTTTATGCCGAATAGGTCCAAGACTCAGCATGGTGCTGTGGTTTTATTATCTAAAGCCACAGCGCTGATATTCTGTCCGGACCCAAAGGAGGGGAGAAAAAGGAAAAGGGGTGGGCCTACGTACAGAGCGGACTCACTTATCACATTGTAGGATTTAATTGGTGTGAAGGTGATCAATCGGTAAATACAATATTATTATGGTTATAATTACAGTAAAAGGTTATAATCATTATAGGTTGTAATAAAAATAATTATAATAAGTTAGGTTGGTTTACGATAAATAAATTTAAAAAAAAATGAATAAATATATACTAGAAGGACGACGGACAACAGCTGGAGTAGTTTCATACGTCACACGAGATGGGCGGTACGCCCGGCTTTTTGTTCCTCAAGACAAAACGTACTAATTTTATGCTTGAATCTGAAAACCGAGACGCACTCTCTTAGAGGTGGAGGTAGGTTGTTCCAGATTTTACTCGCAGCGTATTTAAAACTACCCCGGAAAGTAGTTGTTTTGTGTCGCGGAATGACCAGTAAATACGACGATGCTCGGGTACAGTATTTATTTGTATTGCTGGACCAAGTAAGTTTATCATAGAGATATTTTGGTTTTTTACTTTTAATAATACCAAACAGTAACACAGCTAAATGTTTGTAACGTCGGGATTTCATGTTAAGAACATTTACACTATTGAGATACGGAGTGATATGGCTTCTACGTGGGATATCAAGACAGAATCTAGTACATGCATTTTGTATACGCTGTGTTAAACGGATTGTCCTGTGTAGTAAGCGAGGGCCATACACAACATCACCATAGTTTAGTTTAGAAAGAATTAAACTGTCCACAAGTAGCTGTCTGACTGACACGCTAAGGAATTCTCGTATCTGATAGAGTATTTTCAGACGATAAAAGCAATTTTTGACAACACCAGCTATATGCTTCTCAAATCTCAGACTAGCGTCTAGAGTCAAACCAAGATTACGAGCAGTGTGAACATATTCTATCTTTTCACCGGCTACTATTATGTTAGGTTGTTGAAACAAAACCTTTTTTACGAGGTGTTTGGAACCAATCACCATGAATTTTGATTTCACAGGATTAAGGACTAAACAGTTGCGATTTGACCAATGTACCAACCTCTTGAGGTCGCTATTAATGCTCACAAGAGCCCGATCCAAATTTTCAGGTGTAAAAGAAAGATAAAGTTGTACGTCATCTGCGTACATGTGGTATCTACAATTGTGAAAACAAGTTGTCATATCACTGCTGTAAAGTATGAACAGCAGAGGGCCAAGAATAGATCCCTGTGGCACACCACGCACAAGTGGACAAAAAACTGAAGAGTCAGATGAGCCAGTGTCATCGCTCATTTCTACCTTTTGAAAGCGCTGTGATAGGTAACTTTCAAACCATTTAACAGTGTTCACGTCGAAACCATAATATGACATTTTGGACAGCAGCAGATTTAAATTGATGCAGTCGAAAGCGCGGGAAAAGTCCAGTAGGACCATAATAGTGACTTGATCTGCGTCTTGTGCTTCAAGGATATTGCTAGAGACGTAAAGCAATGCAGTGGATGTGCTGCGACCATTACGAAAGCCTGATTCAAGGAATTCAGTTAATTGAGCGTAGACAACCTTTTCTAGGACTTTAGATAAACAAGGCAGGATGCTAATTGGCCTAAGCTCTTTGATACTAGTCGGATTAGTAACCTTAGGTATTGGATGAACCAGTGCCTTCTTCCGGAGCGTCGGAAAAGTACTAGAGGTAATCGAACAATTTACGATAGCAGTAATGGCCTCCAAAGAATGGGGGAGCGTCATCAAAATCATTTCTAAAGTTAAACCATCTACTCCCGTTGCATTAGATTTTAAACCGTTAATGAACTTGAGTACTACAATCTCATTTACTGTTGTAAGGGAAAATTTACCTTCACAGTACCTGTGGAACTCAAAATAAGTCATGTCAGATAGATAAGCAATGGTTTCACCAGGAACATCTAGAAAATGCTTGTTCACTGCCGTTGGATCCCGCAGATGCAATGGAAGTACCAGATCACTTTTAGGTGGAAGGGCTGAAGATTTGATAATGACATGACCATCTTTGATGAATAGTAATGTGTATCTAGAACGAAAGTGTTTACGTGCTTGTAACTTGTGCACTAATGGATAAGCTTTCTAAAACGTTGTATACAAATAGCAACACCAATTAAAAAAAAATAACACGTAATGAGAGCAACATGAATAAATGTTCTTTCAAAGTATCTTAGGATTAACAGGTATACAGGTGGGAAAATGGATTTTTACAGGCGCTGTCTAAATTAATCAATTAATTAATTAATCTAAATTAAGGGAATTGCTATTAGTAGAAGGCAGCCGATAACCCCTATAGGCAGTTTAAAAACTTTGGGTAGCGTGACTCGCCACTAGCTGTACAACCTCCACCAACCCGGATTTGGCCCCCGTGTGTGGAATATGGCCTAACCAAAGTATATATATTAGTACTTACTAACATACAGTATCAGTATACTCCCTGCCGCTTTCTAGATTGCGAACCAGCCAACCAACCAACCAACCAACCAACCAACCAACCAACCAACCAACCAACCAACCAACCAACCAACCAACCCACCAACCAACCAACTGCCAACCAGGCAGCCAATTAACCGCCCGGCCAGCCAACCAGCCAGCCAATTAACCGCCCGGACAGCCAACCAGCCAGCCAATTAACCGCCCGGCCAGCCAACCAGGCATCCAATTAACCGCCCAGCCAGCCAACCAGGCAGCCAATTAACCGCCCGGCCAGCCAACCGGGCAGCCAATTAACCGCCCGGCCAGCCAACCAGGCAGCCAATTAAACGCCCGGCCAGCCAACCAGGCAGCCAATTAACCGCCCGGCCAGCCAACCAGGCAGCCAATTAACCGCCCGGCCAGCCAACCAGGCAGCCAATTAACCGCCCGGCCGGCCAACCAGCCAGCCAATTAACCGCCCGGCCGGCCAACCAGGCAGCCAATTAACCGCCCGGCCAGCCAACCAGGCAGCCAATTAACCGCCCGGCCAGCAAACCAGGCAGCCAATTAACCGCCCGGCCAGCCAACCAGCCAGCCAATTAACCGCCCGGCCAGCCAACCAGGCAGCCAATTAACCGCCCGGCCATCCAAACAGGCAGCCAATTAACCGCCCGGCCAGTTAAACAGGCAGCCAATTAATCGCCCGGCCAGCCAACCAGCCAGCCAATTTACCGCCCGGCCAGCTAACCAGCCAGCCAATTAACCGCCCGGCCAGCCAACCAGGCAGCCAATTAAACGCCTGGCCAGCCAACCAGCCAGCCAATTAACCGCCCGGCCAGCCAGCCAGCCAGCCAACCAGCCAGCCAATTAACCGCCCGGCCAGCCAACCAGCCAGCCAATTAACCGCCCGGCCAGCCAACCAGCCAGCCAATTAACCGCCCGGCCAGCCAACTAGCCAGCAAATTAACCGCCCGGCCAGCCAACCAGGCAGCCAATTAACCGCCCGGACAGCCAACCAGCCAGCCAATTAACCGCCCGGCCAGCCAACCAGGGATCCAATTAACCGCCCAGCCAGCCAACCAGGCAGCCAATTAAACGCCCGGCCAGCCAACCAGGCAGCCAATTAACCGCCCGGCCAGCCAACCAGGCAGCCAATTAACCGCCCGGCCAGCCAACCAGGCAGCCAATTAAACGCCCAGCCAGCCAACCAGGCAGCCAATTAAACGCCCGGCCAGCCAACCAGGCAGCCAATTAACCGCCCGGCCAGCCAACCAGGCAGCAAATTAACCGCCCGGCCAGCCAACCAGGCAGCCAATTAACCGCCCGGACAGCCAACCAGCCAGCCAATTAACCGCCCGGCCAGCCAACCAGGCATCCAATTAACCGCCCAGCCAGCCAACCAGGCAGCCAATTAAACGCCTGGCCAGCCAACCAGCCAGCCAATTAACCGCCCGGCCAGCCAGCCAGCCAGCCAATTAACCGCCCGGCCAGCCAACCAGGCAGCCAATTAACCGACCGGTGAGCCAACCAGGCAGCCAATTAACCGCCCGGCCAGCCAACCAGCCAGCCAATTAACCGCCCGACCAGTCAACTAGCCAGCAAATTAACCGCCCGGCCAGCCAACCAGGCAGCCAATTAACCGCCCGGACAGCCAACCAGCCAGCCAATTAACCGCCCGGCCAGCCAACCAGGCATCCAATTAACCGCCCAGCCAGCCAACCAGGCAGCCAATTAACCGCCCGGCCAGCCAACCGGGCAGCCAATTAACCGCCCGGCCAGCCAACCAGGCAGCCAATTAAACGCCCGGCCAGCCAACAAGGCAGCCAATTAACCGCCCGGCCAGCCAACCAGGCAGCCAATTAACCGCCCGGCCAGCCAACCAGGCAGCCAATTAACCGCCCGGCCAGCCAACCAGCCAGCCAATTAACCGCCCGGCCAGCCAACCAGCCAGCCAATTAACCGCCCGGCCAGCCAACCAGGCATCCAATTAACCGCCCGGCCAGCCAACCAGGCAGCCAATTAAACGCCCGGCCAGCCAACCAGGCAGCCAATTAACCGCCCGGCCAGCCAACCAGGCAGCCAATTAACCGCCCGGCCAGCCAACCAGGCAGCCAATTAAACGCCTGGCCAGCCAACCAGCCAGCCAATTAACCGCCCGGCCAGCCAGCCAGCCAGCCAATTAACCGCCCGGCCAGCCAACCAGCCATAATTAACCGCCCGGCCAGCCAACCAGCCAGCCAATTAACCGCCCAGCCAGCCAACCAGGCAGCCAATTAACCGCCCGGCCAGCCAACCAGGCAGCCAATTAACCGCCTGGCCAGCCAACCAGACAGCCAATTAACCGCCCGGCCAGCCAACCAGCCAGCCAATTAACCGCCCGGCCAGCCAACCAGGCAGCCAATTAACCGCCCGGCCAGCCAACCAGGCAGCCAATTAACCGCCCGGCCAGCCAACCAGGCAGCCAATTAACCGCCCGGCCAGCCAACCAGCCAGCCAAATAACCGCCCGGCCAGCCAACCAGCCAGCCAATTAAACGCCCGGCCAGCCAACCAGCCAGCCAATTAACCGCCCGGCCAGCCAACCAGCCAGCCAATTAACCGCCCGGCCAGCCAACCAGGCATCCAATTAACCGCCCAGCCAGCCAACCAGGCAGCCAATTAACCGCCCGGCCAGCCAACCGGGCAGCCAATTAACCGCCCGGCCAGCCAACCAGGCAGCCAATTAAACGCCCGGCCAGCCAACCAGGCAGCCAATTAACCGCCCGGCCAGCCAACCAGGCAGCCAATTAACCGCCCGGCCAGCCAACCAGGCAGCCAATTAACCGCCCGGCCAGCCAACCAGCCAGCCAATTAACCGCCCGGCCAGCCAACCAGCCAGCCAATTAACCGCCCGGCCAGCCAACCAGGCATCCAATTAACCGCCCGGCCAGCCAACCAGGCAGCCAATTAAACGCCCGGCCAGCCAACCAGGCAGCCAATTAACCGCCCGGCCAGCCAACCAGGCAGCCAATTAACCGCCCGGCCAGCCAACCAGGCAGCCAATTAAACGCCTGGCCAGCCAACCAGCCAGCCAATTAACCGCCCGGCCAGCCAGCCAGCCAGCCAATTAACCGCCCGGCCAGCCAACCAGCCAGCCAATTAACCGCCCGGCCAGCCAACCAGCCAGCCAATTAACCGCCCAGCCAGCCAACCAGGCAGCCAATTAACCGCCCGGCCAGCCAACCAGGCAGCCAATTAACCGCCCGGCCAGCCAACCAGACAGCCAATTAACCGCCCGGCCAGCCAACCAGCCAGCCAATTAACCGCCCGGCCAGCCAACCAGGCAGCCAATTAACCGCCCGGCCAGCCAACCAGGCAGCCAATTAACCGCCCGGCCAGCCAACCAGGCAGCCAATTAACCGCCCGGCCAGCCAACCAGGCAGCCAATTAACCGCCCGGCCAGCCAACCAGGCAGCCAATTGACCGCCTGGCCAGCCAACCAGGCAGCCAATTGACCGCCCGGCCAGCCAATCAGGCAGCCAATTAACCGCCCGGCCAGCCAACCAGGCAGCTAATTAACCGCCCGGCCAGCCGACCAGGCAGCCAATTAACCGCCCGGCCAGCCAACCAGGCAGCCAATTTACCGCCCGGCCAGCCAACCAGGCAGCCAATTAACCGCCCGGCCAGCCAACCAGGCAGCCAATTAACCGCCCGTCCAGCCAACCAGGCAGCCAATTAACCGCCCGGCCAGCCAACCAGGCAGCCAATTAACCGCCCGGCCAGCCAACCAGGCAGCCAATTAACCGCCCGGCCGGCTAACCAGCCAGCCAATTAACCACCCGGCCGGCCAACCAGGCAGCCAATTAACCGCCCGGCCAGCCAACCAGGCAGCCAATTGACCGCCTGGCCAGCCAACCAGGCAGCCAATTGATCGCCCGGCCAGCCAATCAGTCAGCCAATTAACCGCCCGGCCAGCCAACCAGGCAGCTAATTAACCGCCCGGCCAGCCAACCAGGCAGCCAATTAACCGCCCGGCCAGCCAACCAGGCAGCCAATTAACCGCCCGGCCAGCCAACCAGGCAGCCAATTAACCGCCCGTCCAGCAAACCAGGCAGCCAATTAACCGCCCGTCCAGCCAACCAGGCAGCCAATTAACCGCCCGGCCAGCCAACCAGGCAGCCAATTGACCGCCCGGCCAGCCAACCAGTCAGCCAATTAACCGCCCGGCCGGCCAACCAGGCAGCCAATTAACCGCCCGGCCAGTCAACCAGGCAGCCAATTAACCGCCCGGCCAGCCAACCAGGCAGCCAATTAACCGCCCGGCCAGCCAACCAGGCAGCCAATTAACCGCCCAGCCAGCCAACCAGGCAGCCAATTAACCGCCCGTCCAGCCAACCAGGCAGCCAATTAACCGCCCGGCCGGCCAACCAGGCAGCCAATTAACCGCCCGGCCAGCCAACCAGGCAGCCAATTAACCGCCCGGCCGGCCAACCAGCCAGCCAATTAACCGCCCGGCCGGCCAACCAGGCAGCCAATTAACCGCCCAGCCAGCCAACCAGGCAGCCAATTAACCGCCCGGCCAGCCAACCAGGCAGCCAATTAACCGCCCGGCCAGTCAAACAGGCAGCCAATTAACCGCCCGGCCAGTTAAACAGGCAGCCAATTAATCGCCCGGCCAGCCAACCAGCCAGCCAATTTACCGCCCGGCCAGCTTACCAGCCAGCCAATTAACCGCCCGGCCAGCCAACCAGCCAGCCAATTAACCGCCCGGCCGGCCAACCAGGCAGCCAATTAACCGCCCGGCCAGCCAACCAGGCAGCCAATTAACCGCCCGGCCAGCCAACCAGCCAGCCAAATAACCGCCCGGCCAGCCAACCAGCCAGCCAATTAAACGCCCGGCCAGCCAACCAGCCAGCCAATTAACCGCCCGGCCAGCCAACCAGGCAGCCAATTAACCGACCGGTGAGCCAACCAGGCAGCCAATTAACCGCCCGGCCAGCCAACCAGCCAGCCAATTAACCGCCCGGCCAGCCAACTAGCCAGCAAATTAACCGCTCGGCCAGCCAACCAGGCAGCCAATTAACCGCCCGGCCAGCCAACCAGGCAGCCAATTAACTGCCCGGCGAGCCAACCAGGCAGCCAATTAACCGCCCGGCCAGCAAATCAGGCAGCCAATTAACCGCCCGGCCAGTCAACCCGCCAGCCAATTAACCGCCCGGCCAGCCAACCAGCCAGCCAATTAACCGCCCGGCCAGCCAACCAGCCAGCCAATTAACCGCCCGGCCAGCCAACCAGGCAGCCAATTTACCGCCCGGCCAGCCAACCAGGCAGCAAATTAACCGCCCGGCCAGCCGACCAGGCAGCCAACTAACCGCCCGGCCAGCCATGTAGGCAGCCAATTAACCGCCCGGCCAGCCAACCAGGCAGCCAATTAACCGCCCGGCCAGCCAACCAGGCAGCCAATTAACCGCCCGGCCAGCCAACCAGGCAGCCAATTAACCGCCCGGCCAGCCAACCAGGCAGCCAATTAACCGCCCGGCCAGCCAACCAGGCAGCCAATTAACCGCCCGGCCAGCCAACCAGGCAGCCAATTAACCGCCCGGCCAGCCAACCAGGCAGCCAATTGACCGCCTGGCCAGCCAAACAGGCAGCCAATTGACCGCCCGGCCAGCCAACCAGGCAGCCAATTAACCGCTCGGCCAGCCAACCAGGCAGCTAATTAACCGCCCGGCCAGCCAACCAGGCAGCCAATTAACCGCCCGGCCAGCCAACCAGGCAGCCAATTAACCGCACGGCCAGCCAACCAGGCAGCCAATTAACCGCCCGGCCAGCCAACCAGGCAGCCAATAAACCGCCCGTCCAGCCAACCAGGCAGCCAATTAACCGCCCGGCCAGCCAACCAGGCAGCCAATTAACCGCCCGGCCAGCCAACCAGGCAGCCAATTAACCGCCCGGCCAGCCAACCAGGCAGCCAATTAACCGCCCGGCCAGCCAACCAGGCAGCCAATTAACCGCCCGGCCGGCTAACCAGCCAGCCAATTAACCGCCCGGCCAGCCAACCAGGCAGCCAATTAACCGCCCGGCCAGCCAACCAGGCAGCCAATTAACCGCCCGGCCAGCCAACCAGGCAGCCAATTAACCGCCCGGCCAGCCAACCAGGCAGCCAATTAACCGCCCGGCCAGCCAACCAGGCAGCCAATGAACCGCCTGGCCAGCCAACCAGGCAGCCAATTGACCGCCCGGCCAGCCAACCAGGCAGCCAATTGACCGCCCGGCCAGCCAACCAGGCAGCCAATTGACCGCCCGGCCAGCCAACCAGGCAGCCAATTGACCACCCGGCCAGCCAACCAGGCAGCCAATTAACCGCCCGGCCAGCCAACCAGGCAGCCAATTAACCGCCCGGCCAGCCAACCAGGCAGCCAATCAACCGCCCGGCCATCCAACGAGGCAGCCAATTAACCGCCCGGCCAGCCAACCAGGCAGCCAATTAACCGCCCGGCCAACCGCCCGGCCAGCCAGCCAGCCAGCCAGCCAGCCAGCCAACCAACCGCCCGGCCAGCCAACCAGCCAGCCAGCCAACCAGCCAGCCAACCAACCGCCCGGCCAGCCAACCAGCCAGCCAACCAACCGCCCGGACAGCCAACCAGCCAGCCAACCAACCGCCCGGCCAGCCAAACAACCGCCCGGCCAGCCAACCATTATTTAATCAATTCCTCGTTCTCAACTGGAACATTTCCTGAACTCTTGAAAATTTCAATAGTGAAGCCACTGTTTAAAAAAGGCAGTAAAGAAGAAGTCAAAAATTACGTTAATCCCAATTTTTTCAAAGATATATGAAACGTGCATGCTTAAGAGACTTCTTGAATTTTGTGATAAATATAAGCTTATTAATGATGAACAATTTGGATTTCGGAAAGGAAAATCGACTACACTAGCTCTTTTCTCTCTACTTCAAATTATTCTGACTAATGTTAACAAAAATTTTATGACTACAGGGCTTTTCCTTGATCTTTCTAAGGCATTTGACAGAATTCAGCATGACATACTACTTTCCAAATTAGAAACGATTAGAGGTCCTACGCTTCAATGGATATCATCATACCTAGTTAACAGACAACAATGTATAGCTATTAAAAAATCCGAGAGCAAAAACAACATAGTATCGTACTCCTCTAAATATAAGACAAATAAATATGGCGTTCCTCAGGGAAGTGTGTTGGGACCAATCTTATTTATACTATACGTAAATAGTATTACTGACATAATTAATCATAAATGCATTTTATACGCTGATGATATTTCCATTATAGTAACTTCTGACAAAAAGAGTACTTCAATCGAGGAACATGAAAACGACATTAATAATACATTAGAAAAAATAATAGACTGGCTTGACATTAATAATTTGAAAATTAACTTGAATAAAACTAATTATATACAATTTAATAAGTCTTTTAATAATAAATATAATTACAATTTAGACATTCAGTATGAAAATTATACAATCAACGAGGTTAATAAACATACATTTCTAGGAATAACTATAGACCAGAATATAAACTGGAAACCACAAATAGATAATATATGCTGTAAATATATATATTTATTTATTTTTTTATTTCTGTATGCTCTCAAACAGGTCAAAAATTGCACTAACATGAAAACGGCTTTATTAACATACCGTGCATATAGAGTCAGTTTTACGTTATGGTCTTATAGCTTGGGGAAATAGTACTGACATGAATCGAGCCTTTATTGCTCAAAAAAAATGTATTCGCGCTATGTATGCTATGTATGATCACTCTTCAATAGACTTGGTGTTTTACCGCTACCCTTGCTCTACATTTATGAAATTTGTATATTTGTACGGACAAATAACGGACTATTTAAAAGAGCATGTGATGGAAGGATCAGATCCCGCAGGGACCCAGAAAAGCTAGTGTTTTAAGAAATTCCCAGGTCATTTGTATATGATTAAAGTTGCCTGACGATGTGTATTCGCATGTATAACAAAATACCACATGAAATTAAGGATCTAAACAATAAACAATTCAATATCAAATTACATGAGTGGCTGAATGACACAGACTGTTAGAGTATTAAAGACTTTTTAATATTCTAGATTACTTTAGATGAAGATTGACTTTATTTTGTATGTTTGTGATTAAGATTAAAATATTTTGCATAGGTATATATACCGTATATATATAATAACCGATTTTGATGATTCTTTTTTTGTTGGAAAGAAGATATCCCAAGGGTGGTTACCATGATAAGAAAACCAGGATCTGTTGATGGAATCCCAGGGAAATTGAAGGCAACCCTCAATATATATATATATATATATATATATATATATATATACGGTCGATTTGAGAAACTCTTTTTTTGAAGTCGTTTAAAAATCATCATCATTATATTAGCCGAAAAACGTCCACTGCCCGACAAAGGCCTCCCCAAGGATTTCCACGACGGCCGGACCTGCGCTGCCCGCATCCTGCGGTTTCCCGCGGCTTTCACCAGATCGTCAGTCCACCGCGTGAGAGGCCTGCCTACACCATCTTTTCCGGTGCGCGGTCGCCACTCAAGAATTGTACTACCCTAACGGCTATCTGTTCTACAAGCTATATGCCCTGCCCACTGCCACTTCAGTTTAGCATTCTGTGAGCTATGTCGGTTACTGTGGTTCTCCTGTGGATCTCCTCATTTCTGATTCGATCGCGTTGACCTTGAGCCTTCTTATGAGGCCCATTGTAAGCGACCATGTCTCAGTTCCGTATGTCATCACTGGCAACACAATGGTCAAAGACCTTTGTTTTGAGACACTGCGGTATTTGGTGCGTGAAGATATTGCGAAGCGTCCCGAACGCTGCCCAGCCGAGTTGGATTCGTCGATTGATCTCTTTCTTGAAGTTGGACCTACCTATATGGCTGGACTGTTTGTCCCAGGAAAACATATTCGTCAACAACTTCCAGTGTAGAGTTTCTAACCTTTAGAAGGGACAGAAGCCATGAACAAACAAAAAATATGCCGGGTTGGGTATCAAATGACTGGGTTGGTATTTTATTTTGTACAATAAATAGTATATAAACAAACATAGAAACAAATAAAATGGCTTAATTAGCTAGCTGTTGTTAGTGGCTTTGCTTGCATGCACCCGATAAATGGGAATTATCCATTATTTAAGAAATAAAATAATAAACCATTATTTAAGAAGCCAAAGATCCTCCCCCTTCGATGTCTTTACATCTTTGAAATATCTAAATTTGCAAGAGATCATCCTGACCTCCTTATGACAGCTAAACATATTATGTTTCCGAGAAACACCAGAAATCATAAAAGACTTGTACATGAATTTGCTCCAAAAACTTCACGCTATTTGAAAAATTGTTACTCAATGGCCATCACAGTTTGTAACAAACTACCAAAAGATTTAATAGTTATGGTACATTTCTTCTCGCTGCAAACAGCTGGTATTATTATTAAGATTTAGTTGGCTATTATAGCGTAGGTATTTACGCTTTTGTATGGGAGTGATGTATCTGTTACGAAGTAACTATTTAGTAATCTGTGGTATAGTACGGAACCATAATATCGCGAGTTCAACTCGCACTTGGCCAGTTATCCTTTTTAAAAGCTTTTATTTAACTTGCAATGTATGTATATTTGTTCGGATGAAATCTTGCAAGCTAAATTTGACCCACTTCCCGATTTTCGATTTAGCTGAAATTTTGCGTGCATATGTATATCGCGTGACAATGCATTATTAAAAGCTTGTACCTCAAAGTTTTGAGGTTTTTCGAGAATAATTCCTTTGTATACACCTAATAAAGTACCAAAATGCCAAACAAGATTCTATGTCACCTGGAAGTAGTTTAAAAAAAATTGGTAAATGGTAAGGAACCCGAATCTATTCTTTGTACACGCTTAATACTTATCTTATCTCGATGCCAGATTTCAGGTTTATAAGTTACCTCGAAGTGGTCTACTTATATATTTTGATGAGTATTAGTGATACGGAAATTTTTGAAAATTTTACTACCTCGATACCAAATATAAAGTTTCTGAGTCCCTTGAAAATCTATATTATATATATATATATATATATATATATATATATATTCTATATAGTATGTGTATGTTGGATATACTTAAAACTGTTTTGAAAATTTTAGCAACTAGTATCTCATCTGTGATTTTAGCACATTTTGGTTTGAGCTGTGCGTTGATAGATCAGTCAGTCAGTAATTACGTCACGAATTCTTTTCAGAAACCGTTTCTTTTTAGAAACCGTGACATAATTACTGTTTAGTTAATTAGTTGCTTAAATTTTCAAAACAGTTTTAAGTATATCCAACATACACCTACTTCCCGAGATAACTTACCACATGGTATTAGAAATAAAGTGTTTACCAAGAGAACTATGACTCAGTCAGTCATAAAGATATTCGGCCGTCCATATCTCAGAAAATGATAAAAAAAATATTTATGAAAATTGGAATTCTAGGTGTGGTTCATGAACATAATTAATTTTAGTGTTTCTTTTTCGTCAATAGGTCTTAGAAAAATAGTGGAAGGGTTATTACTTATCAAAGTGTCACAAGTAGGATTCGAATTTTGTTTATTAGTCTTTAAAAAATAATCATTAAAATATTACAAATGTCCTGAGGGTTAATATATGTCATGTTATTGTATTGAATAGAATTAATGTCAGAGCTATATATATTCCTATTTACAGTTGAAGTAATTACATCCCAAGTAGCTTTACATTTGTTCTTCTTTGATTTAATGTATTTGTTATTAATTATTTTTTTTGCGATTTTTGAATACATTTTACAAGAATGTTAGGTACTGTAACGTTTGAATTTATTTTTATGTATGTCTATGTAAGGTCTTACTTATGTAAGGAGTAGAGTAAGTAGTGATTTCAATACTCATTGGTCCGAATTGTAAGACATAAAAAGCATATATTTGTACCTCGCGTTGATGTCTTTTGTTTGTTAAGTGAATAGGTAATCGACTATGTGGTTGTGTGTGTGTGTGTGTGGAGGTGTGGTAGTACGGAGCCCTCGGAGTTGTAGTTCGACTCGCACTTGGCTGGTTTTTTATGTTTTCGTTGTGTGATATTTTCGTAGTATAGTCAATGTATTTTCGCAATATTTTCTTTTCGGATTCAAGTTCAAGTGATTGATTAAATGAGCTTTGTTCGGATTTCAGTGTGTTTTATTTATGTGAATTTCTGTTGAATGGGATATTTTCTCTTCTTCAGTTAATAAACGTTATTTTCTCTTCTTCATTTAATAAACGTAGGAGGTAACCTACCTGTTGAGGTTTATCCTCATTCCTCCTCCGTTTTGCTACTGAGTAATTTTTGTGGTCGGCAATTTGAGATAGGACTCAATCAAAATGTGAGATAACATGTTGCTCGCAAGAAAGCTTTTTGTCAATTTACCGGAGGATGAAAAGTGGTGGTAAGTGTGTTTACATAAATAAATAACATTTTATAATAACGTCTTTTCTGTAATGGGTTGTTTTGCACATAACCCGCACAGTACAATAAAGAGTACTTACCGGGCTGCCATAGGGGGAGTTCGACTGTGTAATCAGTCAAACCTGACCAGACCTATTTTTGGATTTAATGGCAGCCCGGTTATGTGCACTCCAAGCCTGTAATGTCCACCTAAATCTGCCTATCCACTAGAGATGTGCAAGGATGCGTATCCAAGCTGTAAAATGGTGCGACTCTTTCTATCAACGCTGAACATGTAGCTGACTCTTTTGCAAGTATAAGCAGTGCGCTACGTACGAGTCAGCAGGCAAGTGGGGTGTACACCGCCATACTGCCTTACACACATCCCTTGTATGCCTCCCTGATACATAAACTTCACCCAGGGCGGAGGCTCTTCGACAGTGAAATCAATCAAACCTAAAAACCTAACATTGCTCACTTCGCTCGCTCACCAGCCAAAAAACATTACCCAGTCAGTGTTGGGTAGATCTTGTTGTGTATGGTTAAACCTCAAATATCAACTTGTATTAGGACTTTACGCAAACAACTTTAGCTGGCTAATCTTAAGTTTATGTTCACACCCCACCTTTAGCCGTGACATATACATACAAAAACCTCTCTCTTCTAAGGGCTTTTTCACTAAAGCTACACTGAGCTAGGCTAGGAAAAGAAACTTCTTTTACTATCCTATTGATTAATGTTCCTCGCACACTGCTTAGCTACCTCCACAGTTCTGGCACAGTCTAAGAATCCATACAGTCGTCCAACGCCTATAATAATCGCGTCATCGCCGATTTCACGAGTCACTGATCACAGTACCAAGGGTTGTCACAATACTTTACAATTCAATGAAAGAAAATGCCATTACGTAGAAAAATTACTTTAATAGTGTAAAATCGATATTTGAAGGTACCTTAGATCTCTGATATAACAGTAACTAAAAAGTTCAAAATGTCGGCCATTTTTTTCAATTCTGACAACGGATTCATGATAAGGGAGCTCAGGGACCCCCAGATATCGATTTTGGAAGCAATCGGCCCAGTAACTAAAAAGTTCAAAATGGCGGCTACTGTTTTGAATTCTGACAACGGATTCGTGATAAGGGACCTCAGGGACCCCCAGATATCGATTTTGGAAGCAATCGGTCCAGTAACTAAAAAGTTCAAAATAGCGGCCATTTTTTTCAATTCTGACAAGGACATTTATCGATTTTGGAAGCAATCGGTTAAGTGATTAAAAAGTTCAAAATAGCGGCAATTTTTATAAAATCTGACAATGGATACGTGATAAGGGACCTTGACAGATATTGATTTTGGAAGCAATCGGTCCACTAACTAAAAAGTTCAAAATGGCGCCCATTTTTTTCAACAACGGATTATAGTATGTATGTCATATTCGGAGAAAAACCACCCCAATAATACCTATAAAATGATCCATATCAGGATCTTCAAGGCGGGAGTGACTAGTGTGACAAAAATAATGGGAACTGGGGATAAAAACCCTTACGGAGTTTGCCACATATGATACGTAATATTTAGAGGTTCGGGCCTAAACGGAGTTTTAAGGAAAAAAGGTTATGGGGTAAATTAGAATATATGTATTTTTATGATTATTTTAAAAGGAAGGAACAATAAACAATATGAGTATAAAAAAAAGGTGCGATTACATTGGTTGACCGTGTTGAAAATTTAAAAACAATGACCTACTTTATTTATGGGCAAATATCGGAAATAAATTTAAAGTTACAATTTTATTAGTATATAAAAAGTTATTTTATAGAATGCCGGTAGGCAACGATCGTTACCGCCCCTTTGGTACTTAAATAAATTACTAAGCTCTAAAATAATTAAATTTCGCTTTGGTCTGAATTACCCTATTTTTCTAACATAACACGTATCAGATACAAAACACCTTTAAAATTTAAAATAAATAATTAATGGTTAGAAACTGGAAGCAGGAAATCTTCTAGGAAGGCAGAAAAGTCAAAGAGTTAGAGAGACGCTCGGGACAAAAGATAAAATAATATTCACTTCCCTTGGCAAGCAGCTGGGCGGGCAGTGAAAGGACTGGCTGGTGGTCAGCACAGCTCCATCTCAGGATTAATCCTTATTGAGGAAAACCGTCGGGACGTCAACCTCGCAGGGGGGTGGATGAAACCCTACGGAGATATATAAATGTAGTTCGCCGCAGTACCAAAAATACACGCAAAGCGGTTTCCTTATACAAATTACTTACCATAGAATAAAATTGTGGGCCTCAACAACAACTTATAAAACAATTTATCCAAAAAATTTAAATTCGCATCACTGTAGACGGGATCACGATCAACCTTTGTTTTTCTCTTGTCAAAAATAACAACTATTTTCAAATTCAAATACCATAGAGCAACGACATCAAAAAATAATTTAATTATGAAACGCGACAAAAGAGATCGGCTCGAAACGATAGTTAGCGTTTCAAAATACCCACAAACTCACAAAAAAAAAGGCGAGAAGTCCAAAAAATTTTTGAAATTTGGACAACCCTATAGACGTTGGACAGCCCTGAAGAAGAAAAAAATAAAAACTCTCTAAGTAACTAGTTAACTACGAACGTTTACTTGAAGCTGGTAGAAGTTGACATTTATACACGAACGTACACATACAAACGGCAAAAACTCCATCTAAAAGTGAACCAACTTAATAACCCCAACAACACACTAGTGTTAAGGGATCGCTATGCACAGCCTAAAATAGTCAACTAATGCCGAAAGAGCATAACTAAACAACTAATTAAAACTAGATAGTATAAAGAGAGAACGAAGAAGGAAAAAAGGAGCACTCCGCACAATAGGCAAGTAGGGCTGTCAAGCTTAACACATCTCGAGGGAAAAAACCCCAGAACTAGTAAAACATTAAAGACCAGTAGGGTTGTCAAAAACTGAAAAAACTTGCGAAACATAGTCGGTTACGCCAGCGAAAATGTGGACAAAAACGGTAAAGGCGGATGCGTGAAAATCCGACTCACGGATAAAATTAACACCGGAAGTCTGAAACGCGATACGCAAGAGTCTAAAGGGACAACTCTACCGAAAAATAGGCCATTTGAGGTAAGACAAGGGCAAGATTAATGAAAGAAATTTGAAAAATGGGAAACTGTTATAAGACCTCAAGAAATCTAAACAATACTGCGGAATACAGAAACGTTGTCACATAAAAGTGAACAGGGTACGCCAAAAATTTAAGGAGTACCTCGCAAAGCAACGCGTAAAAATATTCCAAACAGTTAACCCTTAAAGAATTTTCCCTTAAACCAACGTTAAATAATCGTGAACTAAAAGTAAGTCTGTCCCGACTTTCGACTGAAAGAAATCTAGAGTCTGGCCATTGACTACTTAAATTAAAAATTCTCTTGGAATCGTAAGGGAATACACAGGCAAAAACAACTCATCAACACGTAAGCAATTATCCGAAAGAGGTATAATGCCATTAAGCCGGGGAAAAAAAACGACCCGTGTGAAGAGAAGCAAAAAAATACCGTGCATACAAACAAAAAAACCACACGTTTCCAAGAAAACTGCACGATTAAATTAAGTAAGGGTCTTGAGGTATTAAAACTTGAACCATAATATCCGGAAAACGGATACACCCACGAACGACAAAAAAACGGGTTCGTTAGGGAAAGATTAAAGGCAGAAAAGGGGATAAAAACATTAGTTCGGGCGCCATAAATATGTGACAAAAATACACGCAAAGCGGTTTCCTTATACAAATTACTTACCACAGAATAAAATTGTGGGCCTCAACAACAACTTATAAAACAATTTATCCAAAAAAATTTAAATTCGCATCACTGTAGACGGGATCACGATCAACCTTTGTTTTTCTCTTGTCAAAAAATAACAACTATTTTCAAATTCAAATACCATAGAGCAACGACATCAAAAAAGAATTTAATTATGAAACGCGACAAAAGAGATCGGCTCGAAACGATAGTTAGCGTTTCAAAATTGTGACAAAAATAATGGGAACTGGGGATAAAAACCCTTACGGAGTTTGCCACATATGATACGTAAGATTTAGAGGTTCGGGCCTAAACGGAGTTTTAAGGAAAAAAGGTTATGGGGTAAATTAGAATATATGTATTTTTATGATTATTTTAAAAGGAAGGAACAATAAACAATATGAGTATAAAAAAAGGTGCGATTACATTGGTTGACCGTGTTGAAAATTTAAAAACAATGACCTACTTTATTTATGGGCAAATATCGGAAATAAATTTAAAGTTACAATTTTATTAGTATATAAAAAGTTATTTTATAGAATGCCGGTAGGCAACGATCGTTACCGCCCCTTTGGTACTTAAATAAATTACTAAGCTCTAAAATAATTAAATTTCGCTTTGGTCTGAATTACCCTATTTTTCTAACATAACACGTATCAGATACAAAACACCTTTAAAATTTAAAATAAATAATTAATGGTTAGAAACTGGAAGCAGGAAATCTTCTAGAAAGGCAGAAAAGTCAAAGAGTTAGAGAGACGCTCGGGACAAAAGATAAAATAATATTCACTTCCCTTGGCAAGCAGCTGGGCGGGCAGTGAAAGGACTGGCTGGTGGTCAGCACAGCTCTATCTCAGGATTAATCCTTATTGAGGAAAACCGTCGGGACGTCAACCTCGCAGGGGGGTGGATGAAACCCTACGGAGATATATAAATGTAGTTCGCCGCAGTACCAAAAATACACGCAAAGCGGTTTCCTTATACAAATTACTTACCACAGAATAAAATTGTGGGCCTCAACAACAACTTATAAAACAATTTATCCAAAAAATTTAAATTCGCATCACTGTAGACGGGATCACGATCAACCTTTGTTTTTCTCTTGTCAAAAAATAACAACTATTTTCAAATTCAAATACCATAGAGCAACGACATCAAAAAAGAATTTAATTATGAAACGCGACAAAAGAGATCGGCTCGAAACGATAGTTAGCGTTTCACTAGGCATTATTTGAGTTTGCGTGTACCATCCTCGACTACATCGTCACTTACCATGATGAGGTGATGATGAGATGAGAATGAGATGTCGTCTAACTCACATAAAATTTTAATTTTAAAAAAGTATCGATAATTATTATATATTATATTTATATAATAAATTATTAAAACTCTTTGTTACAATATTTTTTTAATAATTTTAAATTTATTAAAAAATAGTTGTAGCAAAATTATTAATTTGAAATTTATTAAAAAATAATTCCAACGAAAGGTTTAAATATTTATATAAATCTAAATATATATAACTCAAAGGTGACTGACTGACTGACTGACATAGTGATCTATCAACGCACAGCCCAAACCACTGGACGGATCGGGCTGAAATTATAATAAGGGCTAGTTATACTATAACTAGTGGATGCCCGCAGCTTCGCCCGCGCAGATCCCGATTTTAGCGGTTCGTTTGGGAATTTCCCAAAATCCTTTCTTAGCGGATGCCTACGTCATAACATCTAC
The DNA here is from genome assembly GCA_947284805.1 of Coleophora flavipennella. Classification (NCBI taxonomy): domain Eukaryota; kingdom Metazoa; phylum Arthropoda; class Insecta; order Lepidoptera; family Coleophoridae; genus Coleophora; species Coleophora flavipennella. The sequence continues at coordinate 9,392,901 of OX369257.1, read as the reverse complement.
CTGCATGCCAAATTTCAGCCCGATCCATCCAGTGGTTTGGGCTGTGCGTTGATAGATCACTGTCAGTCAGTCAGTCAGCCACCTTTGAGTTATATATATTTAGATTTTAATAATTTTCAAAAATTATGAACCGTAATAAATCAAAAGATAATAATTAGCCGTGCATGAATGATTGATAATAAAAATGCAACGAAACGACTCTCAATGAATGGGCCCACTGCCCACTACGGACTACTGTATGGATTCTTAGACTGTGGTAATACTATGCAAGTGTTATGGATACGCTCTACTCAGGAATCTGAACAACTTAACCAATCTGTAAAATAATTGTTCTTATCATGTCGACATTAATCGATTAAAAACTAAATTTTATTGTATAACTTGGTGCAGGCCTCCCACTCAGTGGACCGACGACCTGGTTAAGGTTGCGATAAGCCGCTTGATGCTGTATGAATATAAAGTTGACCAGCCTGATCGGTCAACTCTTTATGGAGTCGTTATTCTTTTTCTGCTGACAACGGTTGTTCAGTTTTATTAGAGTATTACCAACCCAGTCACACTGTTTGAACGTTAATATACGAACGCACAAAATTGAAAACGCCAAAAATGTTTAGAAACCACAAAATTGAGGAGTTAAACTGACGACGTTTTTTTCCAGTGATTGGTACCTACACACTTGAAATTCCATATCTTGCAATTTCACACCTATTCGCTCTAGGTATCACTGACAGCCCACTATGCAGAGCGTGCATGGAGGCTGAGGAGACTGCTGCCCACATCCTATTGGATTGCAAGGAGCTAGCACAGTACAGGGTCGTGCACCTCGGTGAGCCGAGGTCGCTTCAGGAAGTCGTCAGCAACCTTCGGGGGCTACTGGGCTTCTTGGAGGAGCTGGACTTGCAGTGATGCCGGCCAAACACACAAAATGGGCGCAGTGGTCGCCTGGTTGCGGAAACCAGCCCGCCCCTAACAACTAATAACAACCATATCTTGAAAACTACTTAACTGATTTTGATAAAACTTGCACTGTTCCCTAAGTAAAAATATACTTAATCCTATAATTGAGGGTGCACGATGGGCGAGCCGCAAGCGGCTTGAAAGCGTGGAATTAAGTTTTACCCAGATCCTCTCATTTCTCTGGAATAAAAAGGAACCTATATTTTTCTCCACATTTCAATTTAAGCTCTGTGTAAAAATGTAATCTATAGATAAATAAGTATAATAGAGCTGTTGCTCTTAATAATTTCGTATTCAAAAACATTTGGATCGGGTATTTCGAAAACTCGAGATTTCCAGTGCAACAAAGTTTTGGTTTATTAAAAAAAACTGAACTGTTGTTTTATAAAAGTTTGTAATTTATGTTGTTTACAGCCTGGTCTCAAAATGTGAAAATAAACTGGCTAAGTGTACTTTCTATTTTTTATAAAAATTATGGATTTTTCATGTTATTAAGAAGAAATTAAAAATACATATTTGTATGCATAACATTTTATTTATTAAAATTAAATCGATCGTCTTCAGGGTCAGGTCTCATACGAGTGGGTATATCAAAATAAAAAAAACAAAATGGCGGATTTTTGGCGCAAAATTCAAATGTTTGACACACTCTGCAGCCTGAACGGCTCGATGAATTATAGCTTGAGGGTTGTTATGTGTCAATTTTACATGTTGATGAGCCATGAATTTTAGTGTATCTCAAAAACATTAATACTCTAAGGACTTTTTGACAACAATAATTGATTTAAATATTTTTATATGGGAGGTCGTAGAATATTTGTGTTTCTGTTTGACTATCACATACGTCTATGAGCCACAGATTAAAAATCGTCAAAAATTTATAATTGAAAAAAGTGTGACTTTTGGGCTTCCTGAAATACCCAATTCTGAATCGGGCATTTTAAAAACCCCACAGTTCCAGTGCAAAAAAGTTTTGCGAAATAAAAAAAAAACAATCTGTGTAAATATGTTAAAGCCTTGGTTAGTTATTTGTTTTAAAAAAATGTTGTTTACAGCCTGGGGTCTCACAATGTGAGAATGAACTGGCTAAGTGTACTTACTATATCTTTTTTTGACAATTATTGATTTTTGGTGTTACTGAAATACTATGTATTTGTGTAGGAAAAAAATGAAAAAATACACTCTTATGCATCTTTTATTTATTAAAAATACAATCAATCATCTTCAGGTCTATCATATGTTTCATAGTTACATGTTGGAAAGACAAAAGTTTCAGTGTATCGCAAAAACACCAATATGTACTTAAGGAGTTTTTGCAACACAGGTACTTTTATTTTATATGGGAGTTGGTGGAATATTAGTTTCTGTTTGAGTAGCACGTATTATGTCTATGGGCCACATATTAAAAATCGACAAAAAGTGAAAATCCAAAAAGACTAAGGCTTTCTGAAATACTTACCCAATTCATTTACTTAAGAATATGGTTTTTAAGGTACCAAGTAACGTAACATTAGTAATTTATTGCGCTACGATACAAAATATGTTGACCAAAGTTACATAAAATAAAGCTTATATTGGCGCGCGCTGCAATGTGGCAGTTACAAATAAACACAAAATAATATTTTCCATGTAAAAGACTCACCAATTTGAAAAATAAAACACTAATTAAAATAAACTGATTTGACCTTTATTCGACCTACCTGGACAGTAGGTAGTGGTACTCTTCCACGAGGCACTCGCCTTGCAGAGTACCAGGACAAGCGTCTTGGCGGCAAGACCTACCGTAACTGGTCCTTGTCTTCACCTTATGGTGTTGGCAGGAATAGCGGCCCCCACTGTTATGCCCTAGGGTAGGTAAGTGGGGACGCTATATCATAAACCTGGAAGTCTAGCGTATCTGGTAGATATACGAGAGGGGATGACCTTTATTCTCTAAGCAATTCAGTTGTAAATGTCAAATTGAGGTAAAATCAAGGTAACTTTGGTAGTTTTGAAGCAAGGTAACTTTTTTAACTTAATCATAACATCAAGTATATTTTTGGGTATTAAATATATTTTATGCCATACATACATAAATTGTTACAATTTAAATTATTTTCCAGCATTTTCCAAACCCAAGGCCCTTAGGCTATGCAATGAGTAGAATTAGTGAGTGCTTGAAAAAAATTGGCCAAGTGTGATTTGGATACGCGCACCAAGGGTTCCTTACCATTACATCTCTCCACACGAGTACCTACCTACAACAATGATAACTATACTTTTTAAACAAAAGACATCAATGTGAGCAACAAAAATGATCTTTTTTTTCAGTTCAAACTCCTTAGAGTGAGTAAGTATGACTTGTACGACTTACACTGACTGATGGACAGTTTTTAATATTTGTTTATTACTTTAGAATTAGTACTATCATACCAAATTTCACGCTTTGATGTATTACCGTTTTTAAAATACAGATATTACAATTAAATTTTGGGTCCCCAGGAGGCTCGAGTTTCCACACAAATTAATATAGTTCTGCTTTAATACAAAAATACATGCCGGATTGAATCCAAACTTTGTAAAATGCAAATATATTGAATAAGACGACATATCAATGTTTATACATAATTAGTTTTCGATGTATATACTAAAAATGGAAAAAAATAAGAGCAGTTTCAAATTCATTACAAAACTAAATTAAGCCTTTGTTTAGTTAATTACTACAATGAAAACTTATTATACAAACAACGATATGTGCACTAAAATTCCCAATCGTTCAGTCAACGAGCAGGTGGAAACAAATGTAATTTTCCGCTTTATTTTTTTTGTTATTTGCTATTAGATCCCCCCATAATAGCACATACTTATTCTGTAAAAACTTCAGCCGGCTACCTATTCTGGTAAAAAACAGCCCTTTAAAAGTTAAGGACAAACAGACAGCATTGTAGACTTAGTAACATCCCGTGATATGGCACGGAACCCTAAAAACACCCTGTTTAATAGGCAAAAATCGCAAATAAAGAAATACCCTAGTAAATACTGCATTTTATTTAAAAAAAACAGAATGGTAACGGAAGTCAAGCATTTCATGGTGATGTCACAAAATGACTGCTACTTATGGTAGAATGACTGGAAAGTAAGTATACGTAACTAAAAATGTAACCTCTTGGCTACTTATTGATTCTACTAATGAAATTGATCAACTTTCTAGGGACCCTATTTATACCTACCTGCTCAATTCCTATTTATGAGACTTGCTCATCTCATAGGTACTACATAGGAAATTAAGCAGCATAACTGTACCTATAAACAGTCCAAAGACTGTGAGTTTATAGTCATCCACCAATATCACATTTTATTTACTGCATCTGCATAGGTATTAAAGGAGTTTAAGGTACTTATTATTTTGTTTTTGTTGCTGTCATCCTATGGTACCCTAGTGGTACATACAAAGGACCTTCGTGGATCGACGCCATCCCTCAATGTCCTCTACAACTCTCCAGCGGAACCCTGCTACCCGTAGTTCGGCCTCGATGGTTGCCACGTGTGGACCGGATGTCCTATGGCCATCGATGTCCGCCTACACCCGCTCATCTGCCATGTGAACGCAACGTAACCATAGCAGAGTTATCCTATTTTCTGGGCAGTGTGTCCCTATCCACTTTCACACTCGTTGTCGTTGAGCGATTTCTCGCTCTAAAGGGCTTTGGTGACATCGCTTCGAGTAATCTTCGTTGCTGATTGTGTTCGGCCAGAAGATGCTCAGTATGGAACTTATGCTTTTGTTAACGAACACTTGCAGTTTTTTCGTCAATCCTTTCGTCACTTTCCATGTCTTACAGCAGAACAGACATTACGAACGATGGAATAGATCTTGATCCGCCACGCCGGGTGAGCTGGAGTCCCAGACAGGTTTTAACTGGGCGCACGCGCCTTTCGCCTTCTTCCTACCTAGTATTAAAATACTTATGGTGAATTCTGTACCTAAATAATTAATAAACAAATTTTGCTAAAAATCTCAGAATAAACCAAAACAAGCATACGGCGATAAAAGTGAGGCCACTAATGTGCTTGCTTGTATGAAAGGAACTACCAAGACTACGTAACTACGTATTTTTATGGTACTCCTCACAGAATAGATAAAAGTTACTTTTTGTAAGTACCTAAATCGGTGTAGTTTTAACGTTTTGGCCCTTCTAAATCCTGCACACCTACCTAGTGGTTCTTTCTAACTTACTTATCTCAAAAAGTTTTAAATCCGACCTAAAATAGTAATATGACATCTAAGGCAATGGGCCAAAGAATAAAGACTAACGTACTAACTTACGGGACAAAAATCCTTAATTCATTACTTTTTATAATGAACGCATTCAAAGAATAACGGATTAGATGTGACGTTTACTTAACACTCAAAGGTCAATGTCCTGAGACACGAACTACACCCCCGTAATCTACAGTACACAATCTGTAGGGTTGGTTACTTAAGCCTTGAAAGTGGCTGCTCGCTGCGTAGTTTGAGTACCGCGGAGCACAGCCTGTAGATGGCGTACCGCGGAATACGGGCTATAGTTGATGTTCGCGTAGACCATGGACTACGGGGTCAAATCTTTTACATGAACTACACCCCTGAACACTTCAGTACACGTAATACGGGCCGTGTTCCGCGGTCCGTCTACTATTGCCCGGGCTGATAGTTTGCAGCCTGTAGTGTACACCTCGTAGTTTGTGGACTGATGTATTGGAACTATTTGTACACGATCTATAGCCTGCAAATTACGTAACTTCATCTATTAGCTCGTACAATACGGGTAAAGAACTACGGTGGCCCATATTGCCACATTCCCATCGGATCCCGGAGGTTTGTTAATCAAAATGGTTGGCGTGTCCTACGCCTATTATAAATCTTTCGGAACGAAGAAGTTGGTGGGTTAGGTCATCTTTAGTCTCATATAATACACTCCAAAGATGACCTATACATTGCATTGTTTCCAGATTAATTTTATTTAAAGGAAGTAAGGGGTAACGTACTCCCTTCTCGTAGGGACCTCCTCTTCACCCTCCCCCTAAACTCAATACTTTTTCAAAAACTGGAAACAATTTAGTGTATGTCATCTTTGGTGGTGTGTATTATATGAGACTAAACATGACCTAACCCACTAACTATGATCCGATTTTTTAAAATTCTGTAATGTCTATGCTTTCTTCTTTTCTGCTCGATAATAAAATGGAGAAGCGTTTCCTTGTCAAATGGCACAATAAATTAATTATAAAGGAAAAAGAGTATTTTAACTTTCTGTATTATTATTAAGTTTTCTCATTTTCAACTTGAAATATCTCGGTTCATATAACCATCGAAGTATTATGCACCACCACACAGTAGGTAGGGCAATAGATTAATGCCCGTCGATTAAGGGTGGAGTGCGGATAAACAATAGGAAACGTAGAGATGTGCACGCAACCTAACCAGCGAGAGCTCTCAATTATGACTTACGTAACTGGTACATCCGCGACAGGGGGGGGGGGGGGGGGGGAAAGAGAGAGAGCCTCACTTCGCGGGGCTCTTGACAGTGTAATCATTCAAACCTAACTGAAACTTATATCGCTCTCAAGTCGGACCTGCATGCTTTTCCCGCTGTTTTACTCCTACATCCCCTTCGGATTCTGAAGGTTTTTTGGGGATCGAAACGGATAGCGGGGGCTACTAATTGACTCTAACCAAACCTTGCACCTAACGTAACCTCGACCCTGATCTTGATATTGAAATTACCTTGACAGATTACCCAATATTTCAATGTGTTACCCCACATACCCATCGGATCTCTTAGGTTTGTGGGGATCAAAATGGTTGGCGGGGGCTACGCTTCACCCTGACCTTTCATTATAAATCTTTCGGAACGAAGTTGGTGAGTTAGGTCATCTTAGTCTCATATAATACACTACCAAAGATGACGGATACTCTGCATTGTTTCCCAATGCTTTAAAAAATATTTTTCAAAAAGTATTGGGTTTCGGGGGGAGGACGTTGAGGGGGGTTAGGGGGAGAGTAAACCAGAAGTAAACTAGTAAGGGGAAGTGCGCTATTTCCCTCCCTTAGTTAAATTGAATTTTGAAAATATTCTATATGGTCATCTTTGACAAGAAATCTGGTAGGGCTGGCTATAGATTAATGCCCTGGAATTTAGGGGGGTAGGATCCGGGAGAGTGGGATAAACCTTTCCCACGGGAGAAGGGTGAGAGCGTGAATGATCCCCATTTAGAGAAAATGAATTTTCAAAATTTAAACTATAAGGTAATTTTGACCAGAATTTTGTTATTACCTACCGAAATCTTAATCATTGCCTTCGTGGTCCGAGGGGGACGTGGAAGTACTAGAGTTGGGAAAATGTAGGGGTTCCTTTGCTCAGGGTGGATTGCGGAAAAGACAGTTTCACACACACAGGTTTTGACATACTGATCTTTCTAAATTTATAGGTTATGCTACGTGTCATCTACTTTTAAGCGATTTAGGAATGCGACTGCTCCGGGACTGCGGGAATGGCAGCTCCTTTGCCCTTGCGTAATAAAGCGCAGGTACTCAGGCGAACCGTAGCGGCTGAGGCTGGTCGCCGAAAGCGGGGCTACCCTCCCTCCGCGCCCCCAATTTAAAAAAAAAACACTAGAGAACTTAAGGAAGTGGACTCGTCCTACCTAACCAGCCAGAGTCCTACATTTTGACTTTTAGGTCAACAATGGAGGGGGGGAGGCTCTTGATAGTATCATCAATCAAATCTGACCGAATCTAATATCGCTCGCTTCGCACGCTCAAGTTTTTTTTCCATTTTCAAGTCGAACTCTCAAGCTTTCCCCGCCCTAATACTCCCACATCCCCCTTGGATCCCGAAGGTTTGTTGGGGCTCGAAACGGTTAGCTGGGTCTTCGCCTTCGGAATGAGTCATTTAACCCTAACTGAACTCTGAATCTAACCTAACCTTGACCCTGACCTTGACCATGAAATGACCTTGACGCAGTTTACACAGTTTTTGTGATATTGATTTTTGAAATTTTATAGGATATGCTGCTTTTCAACCAATTAACGATTTAGGAATGCGACTGCTCTGGCGCTGCAGGAATGGCAGCCCCTTCGCCCATGCGTAATAAAGCTCAGGTACCCGGTCATATCGTAGCAGCTGAGGCTGGTCGTCGAAAGCGGGGCTGCCCTCTTTCTGCGCCAACTGATTTAAAAAAAAGACTAGGGATCGTAGGGAGGTGAACGTGTCCTAAGCAGCGAGAACTATTAATTTATACTTTCGTAACTGGAGATCTGCGATCGTCGCCGCCTTAGCCGAGCACGGCTTTAAGGCGGAGCACGTAAAGGCCATCCGGGCGCGCGCAGGACGCCCTGGATGCCTCTTTTACGTGCAGATCCGGCGGACCTCCAACATCGCCGCCCTCTACACCATGACGGAGCTCCTGCATATGCCGGGTGTCACCATCGATGCCTGGCGTGGCAAGCGACGAGGACCCGCGCAGTGCCACCGATGTCAAGGATTTCGTCACTCCTCCCACGGCTGCCACCGCCCGCTGGCCTGCGTCCGATGCGGTGACTCTCACACCGCCAAGGACTGCCCACGAGGACCTAGCGACCTGCGCCAACTGCGTGGGCCCGCACCCTTCCAATCACGTCTCGTACCCGGTGTTCCGCAGGGAGATCCGGAACAAGAGGGCCCGGGACCGTCGCCCGAATAACCACCACCCCTCGCCCTGAAGTGCCCGCCGCCGCCACCGCTGAGTGCGCCGCACCGGCAGCGCCTGTCGTGCTGAGCGGCTCGGCCGCCGCAGACGCTCCCAGCCGAAAAAAGCGACGTAACCGCCGGAGGAGGAAGAGGCCCCTATCGCCCGCTTCCGCCGTCCCCACTGCCGTGCCCTCCCAGAGCGACCTCCTGCAAGCTCTGGGAGTACTCCAGCAGTTACTCGCCCCAGCCGGGGCTGGAGCGGCTGCCAAGGGCCCTGCGCCCACCCAAGGACCCGCTCATCGTGATGTGCGGCGGAAGCAGCCACGTTAAGGAGGCCTCGCCTCGGGAACGTTTCCCCTTCGGGGGCAACGAGAAGAAAACCACGGTAGATCTGCCACAGGAGGGGTGGTATATTCAATTAAACCTGACCGAACCAATCGGCGGGGGCTACGCATTACGTATACGTGTAATAAAACTTTCAATAGTTAGTGGGTAAAACCTTTAATACTATATGTATAATATACTACCAAAGATGACCTATACTCTATATTGTTACCAGACTTTGAATCTTTATATATATGTCGGAGCGTCATTGAAAACGCGACCAATACCAGCTCGAGATAAGTTTACATAGTTACACTTTGTTTGGATCAAACGTCAGGTATTAGTACCTGGGTGAAACCGGTGGTGGCGTGACATTCGCTTGTACTCGTGAGACGATCATTTGTGGTAGCAAAGATGACGTATTAACGGAAGGCTGTTTGTGCTGCCACACTGAGTTGAGAATTTATTAGATCTGTGGAGAAGCCATATTAGCTGGACGTCAGTCTCGAGGCACACTTTTTGATGGAGCGTCGAGCAGAACACAAGTAGTGGTGATCTGTGAGCAAAACGGACGTGTCACGCCATCGCTGTGATCACCGCGTTTGCATCCATTGTTATCCAAGGCATCCTGTACAATTTCGATTACCAAATGATCAAGACTATTGAAGAAGGACCTCTGTGATATAGCTGCATTGTTATTTCGACGCCCAATACCGAAATAGTTAAGGACGTGAACCACAAGGCCATCCATAACCTAACCTTCGACATATATAAATCTTCTGTCCGTGTGTTAGTCATTCAACTCCTCCTAAAAGGCTGGACCGATTTTGATGAATTTTTTTGTGTGTATTCCAGGGGGTTTGAGGATGGTTTGGATTCACAAATCAGGGTGGAACGAAGTGCGCCGGGACAGCTAGTATCTATATATATAAAAATGAATTGCTGTTCGTTAGTCTCGCTAAAACTCGAGAACGGCTGGACCGATTTGGCTAATTTTGGTATTGAATTATTTGTGAGAAGGTTTAAAAGAAGAATAAATATGAAAATGCTCGGAATTAAACAAAAAAAAAACATAAAATAAAATATCAGATAAAAAATAATTGTTTTTAGGGTAGGGTAGTGTAAGTGTAGGGTAGTGTAGGGTAGGGTAGGGTAGTGTAGTGTAGGGTAGGGTAGTGTAGTGTAAGGTAGGGTAGGGTACTGTACTACTGTAGTGTAGTGTAGGGTAGGCTAGTGTAGTGTAGTGTACGGTAGTGTAGTGTAGGGTAGGGTAGTGTTGGGTAGGGTAGTGTAGTGTATGGTGGGGTAGTGTAGGGTAGGGTAGTGTAGTGTAGTGTAGGGTAGGGTAGGGTAGTGTAGTGTAGGGTAGGGTAGGGTAATGTAGTGTAGGTTAGGGTAGTGAAGTGTATTGTAAGGTAGTACTTTATAAAAAGTATTGGATGGAAGTACTAGAGTTGGGGGACTCCTTCGTTTAGGGTGGATTGCGAAAACGCAGTTTACGTAGTTTTAGTTATTGATTTTTAAAAATTTATAGGTTACTAGCTTTTTCCCGCGGCTTCGCCCGCGTGGACATCGTTTTTTGATGGTCTTTAAGGGTGATTAGTAAATTATGTCGTTTCCCACCTACTCCACCATCTCTGTGCAAAAAATCACAACAATCGAGTATTTTTTTAGTTCCCTCGGGAACTACATCAGAATATGCTATTTTCCCGGGATAAAAAGTAGCCTATGTCCTTCCCCGCCCGTGACACAGGCTACCTGCATGCCAAATTTCATAAAGATTGGTCAAGGCGTTGAAGCGTGAAAAGGTAACAAACAAACAAACACATTTTCACTTTTATAATATCAGTAAGGATGCTACTTTTTAGAATGCAAATGCGGCAATGGCAGCTCCTTTGCCCTTGCATAACAAAGCGCAGGTACCCGGGCGAACCGTAGATGAATGTCCGGTTTTTCAGCACTAGTGACACTTATACAGTACTAATATATATACTGTGCTTATACCAACATTAAATTAAAACAACTGTTTCTAGATTGTTTACATTCTTTTTGCAAGAGTGATTACATTCTTTTTGCAAGATCGTTTATATTACATTAGCTTTGTTAGAGTGTTTACATTGATTTTGCGCCGTAGGAATAGGCCTCGCCCGCCGTCTGTGTTGTGTTGTGTACAGCTGTGGTGTATAGGTATAGCGCCCAGCGATTTTGGTTTGGTACTGCTTGTGTTTCTGTAATTCATAAAAATGGCACAGCGAGAGCGTCGCTCTACCGCCGGTAATCGTATGGCAAAGTTGTTGGACGAAGAGGAGGAGGATGATTTCTACAAAACAACATATGGAGGCTTCCAGGAGATTGATGAGGACAAGGACTATGTGTAAGCAAGCAATACTACTTTGGCCTGTGGATCTGTGGTGCGGCTTTAGAATAGTTCCACCCTATCTGTTTTGTTTGCAGCAGATTTGTATACATGTTTTTATCAAAATTCGGCGGTCCGTATAGTACAGTTTTACCTATGTTTGTAATGAATAAACTATAGATGGGGCGTAATTCGTTTCACATTCGGTTCAACCGAATTTCGGAGGCTGGAACCGAACTTCGGGATTCCGTCGACATTCGGTTCAAATGTCGAATATTCGTTAGAAGAAAATAGTGAAAAATCTTAATTATTTTGTCTTAATTAATAAAACAATCACTTCATAATCATAGTCATTTATTTATCACCGAGGTGCAAGACCCTGTACTGTGTTAGCTCCTTGCAATCCAGAAGGATGTAGGCAGCAGTCTTCGCAGCCTCCATGTACTCTCTGCATAGTGGGCTGTCGGTGATACCTAGAGCAAGTAGGTGTTTATTAAAATGGCCATGTCCAGTAATAGCGGCTGTTACATTGCGAAGCTGAGCTCTCCCAAGTCTCAAGAGCTTCCTAGATAGGCCAGGGTTAGTTGTCGGCAGGGCCAACCTCGCATGCCTGCAGGTTTCCAAACCAGACCAGTACAAATTGTGTTTGTTTCTTGTGTGTTGCCTCAGGGTGGACCATAGCCAGACAGAGGGAAGGGGTATCATAGGTTCCGGTCCCACAGCCATATGTTCTGACCCTCTCCTTGGAAGCTCGTCCGCCGCATCGTTGCCGCGTGAGTTGCTGTGCCCTTTGATCCATTGCAGAGTTACGCTGCTGTGGGTACATACCTCTGTCAATTTTTGTTGGCACTCCAGTATAAGCCCGATGTGATTGTGCTGCTCTGCAGGGCCTTAAGTATAGCTTTGCTGTCAGTCAGGATGCGGATGGGGTAATCACGCACCTGCCTTGCAGCAATTGCTTAAGCTGCCTTGATAATGCCCATGCACTTAGCTTGAAAGACTGTGTTATGTGCACCAAGGGGGTTGGCTATTCTGATGTTCAGATCCTCAGAGAAGACCCCATTATTTATTATTATTATTATTGGGTAAGAGGGGAATAGGACGAAAAGAGGGTCCTAATGGATCACCGCGACCTACAAGATCTATTGTGATCACTGCCCCTGTTATATAATTTCCTCAAGGCCAATAGTTCTGATGAACTGGACGATGCACTTGGGATCGAGATCCCTGATGTCCTCTGGTGCTATCATTGGCCCACCCAGGGAGCGACTTCTGGCTTGGACGAGTGCCTCGCACTCACAGAGTAAGTGAAGAGGTGTCTCCTCTTCTTCGAGGCAAAATCGGCACTCGTCTGAGACTGCAAGCTTCATTTGATTTAGGTGTTTATTAAGCTTGCAGTGGCCAGTCAGAGTTCTGACGAGAGCTCGAAGTCCAGGCTTTTGCAATTGCAGTGCTCTAGACGTATACCCCCGAGAGAAACCAGAAATGAGCATTTTTGAATGCTTTTGGCCTGGAGAATTTGCCCAGAGTGCTTTACTCTGTTCATTTGCCCATTCCTTTAGCATTCTTTTCCCCGTGCAACGTGACACTCCCACTATTGGTTCAGGTCCAATAGCTGGTGTCTCTGCTCCGGTTCTTGCAAGCTCATCTGCTATTTCGTTACCCTTGACGCCGCTATGTCCCGGCACCCAGTATAAGGTGACCTTGTTTAGTCTCCCCAGCTGGTCGAGGGCAGCAGCGCACTCAAGGGTTAACTTGGAATCAATTTCATGGGATTTCAGTGCCATAAGGGCCGCCTGACTATCCGAACATATTACTATGTTTCTATTTTTATAGGACCTGAGAAGGTTTTCTTGTGCGCATTTTACTATCGCGTACATTTCCGCCTGATAAACCGTTGCATGCGGGCCTAAGCTGTATGACAGCTTCATATCCAAGTCTCCGCCGCATACCCCAGCTCCGGCTAAACCCTCCTTTCTAGAACCATCAGTAAACCAGATAAGGTCACTAGAATTGAGGGTTTTGGGTACCGCTGCGTTCCATTCGTCCCGCTGCGGAATGTGAACCGTGTACAGTTTATTAAAACTGTACTCTTTTAAAAGGGAGTCGGATGGCATGGCTAGTACTGGATTCACTGTGAGTGCACCATAGAGGTCCTTCATCACTTGTGATTTCCAGTCCACCTTACCACCTCCCATTGCACGCAGCATGGCCAACCTGGCCTCCTTTTGTAAATGGATGTGCAACGGTTCGAGGTTAAGAATGGCCTCTAAGGCTGCAGTCGGGGTTGACGAGATGGCATTAGTTGCCATGCGACAAGGAATTCTTTGTAGGCTATTAAGGGTAGCAATACATATATGCTGCTGAGTCTTCTTGTGCCAAGCAGCACATCCATAGGCAACCATAGGCCGCACTATGGCGGTGTAAGCCCACAGCACCGACTTAGGCTGCAGACCCCACCGAGATCCCACCAGCCGACAGCATGCTCCTAGCGCTATTTTAGCCTTCCTTGTGATGTATTCAATATGTTTATTCCAGGTAAGTTTGTCATCTAGGATTACTCCTAGATACTTAGCTTCCCGTGAGAATGGTATAGTCCTTCCGAAGAGTGTAGGAGATTTTAAGCCCTCCGTTTTCCTTCTTCTGGTGAAGGGGACTACAATTGATTTTTCCGCGTTAACTGATAGCTGAAAGTTGTTACACCACCGTTCTATCCTGAAGAGGGCCTTTTGCAGTTGTACTGAAACAGTAGTGGGTGACCCTCCTACTATTGACACAACCAGATCATCTGCATAGCCCTGTGTCTCCAGGTTAGCTACGTTTAGCTCTTCAATAAGACAGTCGACAACTAGGGACCATTCTAGAGGAGATAGAACCCCTCCTTGCGGACATCCTCGGGTAATCCTCACTTCCAGAGTGTCACCAAGTAAAGTCGTTTTTACTGTCCTATTTGTTAACATTGACTTTACCCACTCAGTGGTGGTTGAGTCAATGTTCCGCATCTTCATACATTTAAGGATGATGTCAGTAGAGGTGTTATCAAAAGCTCCCTCTATGTCCAGAAAGGCGCAGAGGGCTATCTGTTTTTGGTCCAGTGCTCTCTCTAGTCTATCGGTAAGCTCCATCAGGGCTGTTTCCGTAGACTTGCCCTTCTGATACGCATGCTGTTTTACATGTAAGGGACGCTTCAATAGATATGTTTCCCTAATATGGACGTTAATCACCTTTTCCATGGTTTTTAGTAGGAAAGAAGTGAGACTAATGGGTCGGTAGGACTTAGGCTGTGACTTATCTCGATCTCCAGCCTTGGGGATGTACGCTACCTTGACCGTAGTCCACTTATGGGGTACGTGGCCCCAGGCAAAACTGGCTCTGAATATTTTCGTCACCAGCGGAAGGATGATTTCGACGCCCTGTTGCAAAAGGGCTGGGAAAATGCCATCCTCCCCACCAGTCTTGTAGGGCTGAAAGTTATTAATAGCCCATTTGACTCGGTCGGGTTTAAAAACAACCGAAGCCATCCTCCAGTCCTCAATCTTCGGTCTAGTTTTGCTGACCGTGCAGACCGAAGGGTACCTCGCGTTGGCCACGTCTGACCCAGGGAAATGCACTGCTGCTAACAGCTGCAGGGTCTCTTTTGGCGTGGTAGTAAAAGATCCGTCTGGTTTCTTGAGAAAACCCAGATGATTAGAGGATGATTTGGCCATGATTTTATAGATCTTGGCCACATGTGCAGCACCTTTGATCTCTTCGCAAAAGCCGCGCCATGACTTCCTTCTAGCTTTCCTAAGCTCTTTATTGAAGTTGCTTAGAGCTTTGCTATACGCTTCCCAGTTCCCGTCCGACTTAGCCCTGTTGAACAGGGTACGGGCGGTTCGTCTAAGTTTATGTAATTTGCCGTTCCACCATGGTACGTTTCGGTTAGTAACCACGGTCTTGAGGGGACAGTTGTCGACATAGGCTTCGACAATACCGGCAGTTACAGCATCAACCGCGAATTCCAGTTGATCCCTGGTTCTGACGGATTTGCTTATCGTACTGAGGTTTTCCCTTAGGTCTCTGCGGAAATCGACCCAGTTAGTAGCCCTACAGTTGCGATAGGATTCTGCTCTTACCGTTTTGGTTAGTATGAGATTGAATCTAATATGTCTGTGATCTGACATGGACGCTTCCTTGCCTACATGCCAGCTGCTTATACGATCAATGAGTCGATCTGTACAAATGGTGACATCTAAAACCTCCTGTCTGGCTGATGTGACGAAAGTCGGTTCGTTGCCAATGTTTAGAACCTGGAGGTTATTAGATATCAAGAAATCAAACAGTAACTCACCCCTCCTGTTGGTATTTGTACTACCCCATGTGGTGTGATGGGAGTTGCAGTCGCAGCCAAGGAGCAGTTGCGTCTTCTGCACCCGGCAGTACTCAATGAGGGGTTCCAGTTGCCACGTTGGATCCGCGGTGTCGCCAGGCAGGTATGCTGAGCAGACTATTATCTTCTCGTCGCTGCCTGGCAGTGCTACATACGCTGCTACCAAATCATCTGTACACATACAAGGAATTGGTAAAATATTAAGATTTTTCTTAAATACTATACAAGCTCTGGGTCTGACCCCATTAGAGTTAAAAAGCAGTTTACCTGCAGAGTTCAGACCCGATATTGTGTTCCCAGAGTGGATCCACGGTTCTTGTATTAGAGCCATATCAAGTTGGTCTTCTGCGAAGTTCTGGCATAAGATGGTGCTCGCCGCCTTGGCGTGTTGAAGATTAGCTTGTATGACTTTTAGCATTTTTGGGAATAGGTGTTTGGTCAAGGGATAATAGGATGGGAGAAGGAGAAAGGGGTGGGGTGGAGAGGACTGTTTAGTGTAGGTGTGTTTGTGTGTTGTGTCTGTTGCGGTGTGTTAGTGTTAAGTGTGTGGGGGTGGAGGTTGGTTATTAAGGGGGTTGCGCGCGGCCTTCCTGCTCGAGTGCTCGCTAGCTATGGAGGGGAGCTGGACTGGCCGTCCCCTCGCGAGCCCCCTCGCTGCACTTTGTCCGGGCCGCCCCCTGGCCCCCCGCGCTCGAAATTGACCCCCCCGTGTGGCCGGCCTATTAGCCTGCCCAGCTGAAACCGTGGGTGCATTAGTGCTCCCCTTCCTTCCCCTATAGTGGTGACTCGCTGAGTGGGCCCTGAGGGCACCACTAGGAGTCACCGCTTGCCTAGATGTTCCGGCAGTGGGGTTGGCGATTCCAGCTGCTGCAGGCCTCCTAGATACACCGGCAGTAGCCGCGGGCCCGTCCAGGTCCCGTGGTGCCTGCGTTGTGGCAGGAGGAGCACTGTCGCCTTGGGCCTCAGACACCGGCCTCATACCCTTCACACGAATGTGAATGAGGCCAGTTCCAATGTTCCCAGACGTGAGGTGCACCTCGAAGTTGTTCCCCTGCAGAATGTCCAACGCAGACTGATCGAAGGAGAAAGTGACAGTTTGTCCCCTTTCTTCCCTCTTTACGTTGAGCACTCTCCAGTACAAACAACCGAGACTGCGGTTTTGCCTGTGAAGCCGGTATAGCAGAGTCTTGGGCTCCAATGACTCATCCGGGATCCAGGCTACCCCAGTGTAAGGCTTAGGGAGGTCCGCCTCATCCACAAGCCTTAGTTGTGCACCCTCCCACGGCTTCAGGTCCGCCATACGACTGGCAAGCCAGTTTCGGGTGTCTCTGTTGAAGCACGTGAGAAGCATCCACCCTGCCTTAAGAGTGCTCTTTGTGATGCGAGGCTCGAGCTCCTCTTCTTCAGGTGCGGTGTCGATCGCGTGACCAATCGCCTTCATAACAAGTCTGTGGTCATCCTCTCCTAGCGGTTTCTCGGCCTTGATGCCGACCCGAACTGACCCAGCGACTTCGGTGTAAGTGGGCCCCGAAGACCCAAGCTTAACCGTCTTGCTCGGTCGTTCTCCAGGAGAGGTCTCCTCAGACCTGGGGCGCTTCGCTGCAGCTGTTTTAGTTTGAACCTCCGGGAGGTCTTCCAGCTCCGCAAATGGCTTCAAGCACAGAGCAGATGCATCTTCGACGCTTCTGCCCTGCTGTCTCCACCAATTAAAACGTCTTTTGGCGGCTCCGGTAAGAGGCTTTTTAGCTCTCTTACGTTTGCCACCGACATCGAGTTCCTTCTGGCCCTCGTTGTCATCAGGTTTTTGGGTATGGGCTTGTGACTGAGTGTCTCCAAGCTCCATAGCCTCAGAGGCACTTGACGCGCTCTCTTCGGCACTTAAGGCATGAACTTCTGTCATGATTTTCGTAAGGTCGTCCATATGAGTCCCACGAGTATGGAAGAAATAAAAGTCCGCCCACGGCAGTGCTCCATACCGCAGGTAAGGCCTTCGACTGTCCCTGAGTCGGCCTAGCTCAGAGACCCCCGTTCGCGACTGAGTAACCCCCCAGCCATTCATCCTTTGGCACGGTGGAAACACCTTGGATTGGGGTTTTGTTTTTTGGAGTCGAGGTTTGCTCCTCCAGGAGGGGAAGGATATAGGAGAAGGGAGGATAGTGACAGGATAAGAGATGAAATTGGGTTTGAAGAGAACTGGAATAGGGGTATATAGGGATGCTACCGAGTGGACAGGTTAGGGTAGATTCAAGTAGCAGCTCGAGGAACCCGGGATCGCACCCCCGTGTACTCCGGAAAGGAGAACCCTCTGGGTTGTCGGCACTTAGCCAATCGCCAGCAATGCTCCCTTCACGACCGAGCATTGCTAACCATTGTTGCCCAGGACGCACCAGACGAGTGAACTGTGCTTCGGAGGAAATAAATTCCTTCCCAACCACAGCTGCAGCTCGCGCACGAGGAGGCGACCGACCACGTCCCGAGAGAGAAGACCGAGGCTGTTTTGGAGCCATCGGTAAATACTAGAAGCTCTTTCAGGTTCTGACCCTCCCAGGGCTCTTCATACAGTTGTACCATGTATTTTTTATCAAAGACATACCATTTGAGAATTCTATCATTAGTTGCTGTGAACGAAAGCTCCTCTGCGATGATATCGTACAGGAGTTCAGTGTGCGGAATCCTGTTTGCGCTCCAAAGCAATTTAAGACGGGGTCTGGAGGAGTTATCTTACTTTATTTTTTAGGTGTGGCCAGCGAACCAGTCGAATGACTCTATGATGTGTAATTCTTATAGGAAAAATAAAGTCTGGAGTAGTTATATTATTTTATTTTTCCTATAAGAATTTCACATCATAGTCATTTGACTGGTTTGCCGGCCTCTTCTTATTTTTTTTTGTGGAATAGTAATAGTTCACAAAAATTATTCACAATCTCTGGGTTGCCTGGAAGAAATGGCTTTAAAAAAATGTATGAAACTGCAAGGGTGTACTTTTTCAGTGTCTGATTTTGTAATTTTGTTCATTTAATAAAACCCGTCGTAAAGAGCGTCGGTCGCGTAATGGCTAGGGCCGCCGCCTCCTGTCCGGGAGGTCGTGGTTCGAACCTGCCACTTACCAATGTGATTTCGAATTTAGATTTCATATGTAAACGCTCTTACGGTGAAGGAAAAACATCGCGAAAACGTGAAAAACCTGCACACGCCTGCGAAGAAACTCCCAGGTTGTGTGTGAAGTCGACCAACCCGCACTAGGTCCGCGTGGTCGACTAAGGCCCGATCGCCCTAATTCAGGGTAGGTTCGAGCCCCTCGGTGGGGACGTATATGAGCTGATATGAATGAATAAAACCCTTTATTTTTCCCTATATCTGGGGTATTAGCCGTGGTCGCAAGCGCGAAACTCTTGTTTTCATACTTTTTCGTAGTTTGGTTTTAGTTTTTCAACCGACTTCAAAAAGGAGGAGGTTCTCAATTTGACTGTGTTGTGTTTTTCTTGTATGTTTGTTACGCGATATCTCCGCCGATTGTGAACCGATTTTCAAAATTCTTTTTTTATTCAAAAGAGTATACTCCCGAGGATCTGATGATGGGATCCTAGGGAAATCGAGGGCAACCCTCAAATTTTATAGGCAAGTTTTATGTGTTTCATGTATTTTCTTAAATTATTAAAGTATTTGCGTCTGTTAGTCATCATCTCATGTTGATGAGCTGACGAAGGAAGATACAGCTCCTTAACGGTTAGGAGTTTGAGGATAATTCTTTAAATATTTTACATAGATACGAAGGTACCAAACATGGTATGAATATCCAAAAAAATTGTTGAAGTGAAAACTTCTTTAGGCGCGTTGGGCACCATAACAAAACTTATAAAACTGTTATTGAGATAGGAAAACCCATTGAACTCGCGACACCCTTACCGTTACCTGTTACCTATCCATTAATTTTATTTGTTGGTGTTCCAGTGAAGAGAAGGAGGTTCTTGATGTTGTGGACTCAGATTTCGATCTTGAGGAGGATGACGAACCCGTCTCCGATCAGGATGATGAAGAAAAACAGAAAAGAAAAGTTGGCACCAAGGCTTATAAGGTAAACATAGTATTTTTTCTACTCCCATTTGGTAATTTGCTTAATACATAACCTCAAATCATATCACAATACTTATTTATGTCACTGCCAAGTAATGAGAGCCATTGTAACATGAGTGCTAGTAGAATATTTTTATAGCTTTGGCTTCAAAAATTCAATATATGATTATGACAAAATTTCAATGTATTTTTATTTATTTCATGGTCCTAAAAAAAGTATTGTATGCACGCAATTAGACACTGTTACACTCGTGCTGTCTATTGTCCCACTCAGCTTCGCTTCGTGGCACAAACTAGTGTTACAATGGCTCTCATTACTTGGCAGTGGCAAAAATTACTATTTACCCATCTGCAAAAAAGTGTTATGTTTTTGGCACATATCTAAAAGGACATTTATAGCAGTTAAGAACCTGGAGTTCATAAATCCCATACAAACATAGTATTTGATATATTTGTTAACCAAAGAACCGCTTTTGAAACAATTGTATATCGATAATCGGATGATATGTATATCTGTGTCGGTATCGCATTACTTTTTTGAAAAACGAAACAGGAATCCACTATCAACCAATAAACTTGTTTTCCGTATTTTACCTTGAATGGGATTTATGGGTAAATACTTGGGGGAGGCCTATGTCCAGCAGTGGACGTCCTTCAGCTGATATGATAATGGGATTTATGAACTCCAGCGGGCTCTTAAGTTTTTGATTTTTAAATGAATTGGTTAAGTTATTTTGGTTTTCGTATTTAGCAGCTGCTGTAGACACCACCTGTGTAGAATTCCGAATTCAGTTGTCATGGGAACCAATAACTTTCCCAAACTATAAGTCTCTTAGTTTTTTTATCAAGATCTGTTTAGCAATTTACACTTTCAAGCGACAAAGGATTAAAGAAGGTATTGTGAATATTACAATAACAAAAAAAACAGACTTGAGATTTTGATAGGGATTTGATTGTCTTCCAAAAATATTCTAAAAAAAAAATATGTTTGTGTGTTTGTTTATATGTTTCAACAATAGTCTAAAAACTGAAAAAAATATGTGTATGTGAGTGTGTTTATGCGTTTGCTGCTCAGCGCCTACAAATTTTTCTATCTTGATTTTTTGAGTTTAAAGTAGGGTAGTATAATTTTTTTTTTTTACTTTTGGCAAGCGTGTTTTTAGGGTTTCGTATCAGGTAACAGTCCATATTACTAAGCCTATGATGTCCGTCTGTCTGTCCGAGCTTCAAATGACTGTGTCTTAGGAACTGTAAGCTAAAATTTTCTTGAAATATGTGTTATTTATTATGGGGATTTACCAACAGTAAATAAGTATAAAAAGTTCAAAAATTAGTAATACATACAACTTTCAAACTTGATGTTATTATAGTGCTCTAATTAAAACCGAAAATAATAAAACCGGTCATGTGTGAGTCATACTCCCGAACTAAATAAAAAAATAAAATAAAAAAAATCAAAAAAAAAATACACAACAAACGTGGTTAGTACGCGGAACCCTCGGTGCGCGAGCCCGATTTGCACTTAGCCAATTTTATTATATTGATATCTGTATGCCAGGCGGTGAAGGCTACGCGAGAAAGTATGTACAGCGTAGCTGCACAAATTTATTTTACGATGGACTAAAAAACACCAAGATTTATAATACCAGCTTTTGCTATAGTTTTTATGACTGTCTTTGAGGGTATGCTGTGCGCGAGCCGCTTCCTCTTCTAAATGCTAAACACATTTCAGGATCCCAACCGAAAAAGGAAGGCTACTGCAGAAAAATCTAGGAAGCCATCCACACCGAAAGAGAAGAAACCAAGAGAAACAAGGCTGAGAGAAGAAAAGACTGAACAAGCCGACACATCTTTGGCCGATTCTTCTATAGGTAATAAAAAGTATAATATGCGCTGAATCTCCACAAAGTGTCAAAGGTAGCACGTGTCCCATTCTCAAAGTGTTCCATTGTTTTTTTTTATTTATTTTTCGTAACTCAAAAGTAAAAAAAAAATATGAGTGTGCTTTAGACCACACGACTGAAATAAAACTTCTTTAGCTCCATCTATATGTATGAAAGTAAATACTTAGTCTTCAGAAAAAAATGTTTTTTTTTTGTCATATGGAGGTATAGACAGTTTACGAAAAGGATTACGATTATTTCGTTGTTTGTCTGTGTGTCTGTCTGTTTGTTAAAACCCTTTGTTTTAATTTTGAATACCAATATTTTAATTGACAACCAATTTAAATATTATTTTATTGCTTCAGAATTTTCAAAACGATAATGTATTTTTGAAAGACCTATTCAACGATACTCCACACAATAGGGTACGTCAATGAAAAAATTTCCCCCCTCTACAAGTAAAAAAAATGTTTTCAAGATTTTATCGTATCACTTTGTCGGCGTGGTTAATAAGTATACCCATGCGAAATAACAGCTTTACTAATAGTCTATGAGTTAAGCCGCGGAAAGACGGACAGACAGACGGGCGGACAAACAGACATGGCGAAACTATAAGGGTTTCTTGTTGACTTCGGAACCCAAAAAACGCCCGGTGATATGAAAGACATTGCCCTAACCCAAATTTTACCCTAATCCGTCCAGTAGTTTGAGAACTAGAACACCAGACGGACGTACAGATACACACATACATATGCATATTTTTTATGTATCTGTTTTTTAAACTCTATTTGTGTAAGACAATCGATCCTCTGATGAAAAATTAACTGGTACCTGCGGGCAGCCGATAATTTTTTAATGGCTTATTTATATGTTGGTTATTTTTAAAGTTGTTCAAAAATATTTATTTGTATACCGTTTCTTATATGAATGAGTTTTTACTAAAGCAAAAAAAAAATCATGCATATTCCCCATTGCCAATATTTTTACCAGAAATATTTTGTGAATGTTTTATGCAGATTAGGCAAAAATAATACACCCACGTTTTTCCGTTTTTTAGATATATTTTTTATATCTGTCGACGTGATTAATTTTCACTCTATTAAACAGGCTTATACTCGTAGTTGTTCACTCTGCTTAGATCGAGTGTTATCTTTATACAGCCTTAAACTCAATTAGACCAAAAAGAAAATATATACCTACATAATACGTAACGTTGGGGAATCTTGGTAAGCCCGCTTCCATCTTCGGCATCATATGCCAAGGGCATACCAATTGTAAAAAAAAGACTAATAGTCATTTGAGTTACTTTTTATTAACTATCAACTAAATTGCTTGTGTTACATCCTATTTAGTGATTTTAATAAATATAAATTTAAAATGGATGAAAATATGAAATGAGTAATTGTAGGAGAAATGCTATTTAGTGTATAATTCCGATTTATTGTTCGTGATATTTATTAATAATTTCAATAGATTTTTGACATGAAATAAAGTGAATATATTTTATAATTTATATTTGAAATTATCAAATACCCTATTATAAAAAAAATAAATGAAACCTGGGCGTTTTTTTGCCTAACTACTTACAACAGTTATAAAAATTGGGCGTTATGAAAATTAAAATATGATTTGCAGGTTTTTCTACGGTAACGCCATAAAAGCGTTCAGCATATTTTGCGCTCTAGTCGGCTAATATATCATTTTTCTATGATTACAGAAAGGAAATCAATAAGGCAGAGTACAGCAGTGAAATCAGCGGAGACGTTAGAACGGGTTAAGATCAGGTCGGAGCTTCAGAAGAAGAAGGTGAAGAAAGTTGAAGAGAAGATGCCGACACAAGAGGAGTTGTTGGAAGAAGCGCTCATTACTGAACAGGAGAACTTGAAAAGTTTAGGTAGGTCTAGACTATACTAGTAACTATGGCATTTTAACAGCCATAACGTTTTCTCACTATGCATTTTAAATCATGACTGTGTCGAGTCTCGGTGTGCATGGGGAAAGAGGCGAGTGGAGATGTCGCAACCCAAATCTCCATATAAAACAGTGTAGCGAAAGCACGGGACGTAGCACAGTGTTTTCTGAACCCTTGAAATCAGCTCGACTCCGTAGAATATAACGAAATTGCCTTATGAAAATATACAGGC
Organism: Coleophora flavipennella; assembly: GCA_947284805.1. Taxonomy (NCBI): domain Eukaryota; kingdom Metazoa; phylum Arthropoda; class Insecta; order Lepidoptera; family Coleophoridae; genus Coleophora; species Coleophora flavipennella. The sequence continues at coordinate 9,369,103 of OX369257.1, read as the reverse complement.
GGGATTTTTTCAACATTTCAATTCTTAATTACTCCTATATTCCATATGATCCGCAATTGATAAAAATACTGCAATAAACAGACATGATAAAACTATTTTTTAATGTTCTAATTCATTGCGGAAACAAAGTATGTATTTTGAAAGAAAAAAATATAAATTATTTCACGAAAACTATACAAGGAAAAGATACGCAGCAAAGCATAAAATATAGATATATCAAATAAGGTATTTGAGAAATCAACAACACCTCAGAACTAGAAGAGATTTTTTTCGTTTTTCATGTTCTTTGAAAAGGTGTTTTTTTTTTACTCTAAAACTAGGCAAAATGGCCTGGTGGGAGTTTTACTCTTACGTTCGGAATAATAAGGTCTATTGATCTACGGAGTCGAGTGAAAATGTCCGATTTCAAGGGTTCCGAAAACACTGTGCGTGGGGGGATGAGTTCACTGCATTGCCCCGCTCTACTATAAAAGCCATCCAGCGATATTATTAATGTATTTTTAAATTGTCAACTAGTTTTCTACTTTTAGTGCATATCAATTAATATTACAAAAAAAAATCGACAACAAAAAGTTAAAACATTAATTTAAATGTTATCCCTTAATCTTTTTTCGTTTTTATTCCCTAATGATTTACAAAACATTCAACAGCGCATGACATCTTTTTGGTGCAAATACGATTAAAAACTTAGCGTATGCCGAGACTAAAATGCAACCAACTTGCTCAAACTTCACTAGACACAGACAATTGGCTCCGTCCCAATCGGACGTTCGGTTGGATGATAGTTTACTTTGACCCTCAGATTTCAGTTTTAGATGAAAGATACAAAAGTAGAGATGTTGTCAAGGGTTTACCAATTGTGCATAAAAAAAAAGTAGAGTATATCCTGAATTAACACTTTATACAGAAAATAAGATTCCTATTAGTATAAAGTCTTAAAGTGGCGAGCTATTAGTTATTTATAAAAATGTCTCATTGCAGAAAGATTTGAACAAATTGAATTGGAGAGGAAGAAAGTGAGGCCAATCAAGAAAACTATAACTGGACCAACTATAAGGTAATCTTTGTCTGGCATTAATAAATTAAAGGAGTGGAATTCCCTGCTGTCATCTTTATTCCCCAATTCGTGTAATTTATGAATCTTCAAGAAGAGAGTGAAGAGGCAGTATTTGAGCTTGCGTGATACATCCTCGGCTGCATCGACTGCAGTGATTTGCAGCCAAACGCACTCAAATTTTTAAATAAAAAAATATATTCCAGTCTCTTCCAGGTAAAATTGTTATGGCAAAAAAAACCTTGCGTTTTGATGGGATCGATTGTCTTACACTAATAGATACTCATTGATTCGCAATAATTTACGTCCTAAATACCGCATTGTCTCAAGACTAGCTTTTGACCTGTGTATGTTACTAGTGATGGATGACACACGGATCTTACTGGCCCCTCGTAAGGGCTCGATCACCCAAAGGGTGATGGAACGAGCTATGCTCGGAGTTTATCTACGCTATCGAATCAGGAATGAGGAGATCCGTAGGAGAACCAAGGTAACCGAAATAGCTCACAGAATCGCTAAACAGTTGGGGGCGTAAAGTTCGCGCGCCGGAAGACATTGCGTAGGCTGGCCTCTCACACCGTGGACCGGCGACCTGTTGAAAGTCGCAGGAAGCCGCTGGATGCGGGCAGCGCAGGACAGGTCGTCGTGGAAATCTTTGGGGGAAGCAATTCTCCAGCAGTGGACGCCTTTCGACTAATATGATGATGACACTAACGGAGTCCAAAAAAAATGTACAGCCACACGCTGTGCATACTTTTTCGTAAAGCCTTCACCGTATGGCGTAGTTGGGAATACACAAAACAACAATAAATATTACGCTTACATCATCATCATCATCATATCAGCCGAAGGAAGTCCACTGCTGGACATAGGCCTCCCCCAAGGATCTCCATACGCTTACATAGTAGCAATAAAAAGACGTGTACTTAGATTTGATGAAAATTTTTATTTTGGGAGATATTTTATTCCTATTTTTCCCGGCTTAACAAACTACGGCTGGTAATAGAACATATAAACTGCTCAACATTGCCTAAAGATATATTTAAAATTTTCATGCAAAACATGGTTTCTTGAAAAGCTAAAAATTAATTAGGACTTCTGCAGTACAGGGTATAGAAACTTTCAAGATGGGCAAGTGCTATACTTACGAGTACCTTTCCCAGTTCTTATAAACAGGGGTTCTACTAATTTCATGCAATCTATCTGTGCCATCCTTCTATCACAATATATAAAAAACAATTTTAATTTTCTGCGCGTTTTTACAAAAACTTCTTAAAACTAAATAAATGTCTAAGAACTGAGAATGTAAATGTGGCGCTTGCTCTTCTCGAAAGTCTCTACCCTACACATGTCTAATCTTTTTTATAGTTCTTCACAAAACCAGGTTTTGTCTAAAAGTGATCCTAGGCAAAGTTCATGTGTGTAAAGTTATAATAATGTTTTATGAAAATCGTTAGCCATTTTTGAGAAAAATATATAAAAAATATTTTTTTTACAATGACGGCAACCCTAAGGGGAAATTTAAAAAAAAAACAGCTGGAGATTTAAGAGTAATATTGCCCTAACCCAAATTCGTCCAGTAGCACCGGACGGGGACGCCCAACAAACACGCACACACACACTTTTCGTTTAGTGTTAAGACAATCGATTCCCATCAAAATCTTAACCTCGATTTTTTTGCCATCAAAATACCTTTTTCACTCCTTCGTCGCATGAGAGTAAAAATATGAAATAAAAACTAGCCAAGTGCGAGTCGGACTCGGGCAAAACAGTGTTGCGTAGTATTTTCAAAACATAAATGTATATTTAATAAAATAAAATTATATTTCAGTTAGCAATAGAACATTTTTTTATAATTTGATTATATATATATATTTGTAACTAGTGTGTACAATAAAGATTATTTATCTTGTCTTATTTTGTATGGAAAATATATAAACTTTTCGCAAATCCAACTGCACACCTTAAGTTGATCGACTATTACTCCTAAACTAAGAAACTCTACTTAGCCTTGATAGTTTTTCTTTTAAATGGACTATAATTATGTCCTACTATTTACATATTTGTTCAGATGTCCTAAACTAGCGGTTTAGCTGGTATCAATGTAATTTATCCACAAACATGACTTTCATAACTTGTTTATGTGTGTAAAGTTTTATTAAAATCGGCCCATTCATTATCAAGAAGTAATAATTTGGAATTGCTCTTACACTCCTCCATACCGAATCAATTCAATGGTTTCATTTTGATTTTCAGATACCATTCATTTGCTGTGCCCATTTCGGAGGTCTCGAGTGACAATACCAGTCTATCACCCATTGCCGATATAAGCCTTAGCGATCTCATGAAGAGTGAAGAAGGTATTTATGATTAACCACACGTCTATCTTGACTGACTTCTTCTTCTTTTCGTGTGAAAGTGTCTTTATATATATTTTATCCAATGCCGTGCCACTTAAACCGCGCTTTGTGTTGCCGACATGAGATCCGCGATTCTACACTGTGGTTCACTCAGGCAGGTACTCAGGTGCGCTGTGGTTTGGGGTAGTCCACAGGAGCATGTATGGTTAACCACACGTCTATATTGACTGACTGACTGACTGGCCCAAGGTTCGTAGGATCGATACCCATCCCCCACCCTGAGCAAACAGGCATTTTTGAATATACAGGATGTAACAACATTGGTGTAGGACCCGTTAACTGGGGGTTATACTCATCATACTGAACAACTTTCCCCAAGAAACCCATAGTCAATTCTCAAAAAAATTGGACCCTCTATACAAAAATGAACAACATTTTATCGATCAGCTGATTAATTTGTATGAAGTTACATTTTTTTGCGACTTCAGCAGTCATAGAACAAAAGTGGTTTAGTATGATGAGTAGAAGCCCCAGTTAACGGGACTTACACCAATTTTTTTACACCCTGTATAGAAGTATGTATATCAGTCTCATAGTAGAGGGAATCCTAGTTTGGACCAGATGACCGTGTGTGATTTGTCCCTAATGTTTATTTATTTATTTAGGTATTTGTAATATTTCATGACATCATTTTGGCTAGCTTGTCTGTTTTGCATACATTTTCTATGCTTAAAAGACAGGTTAGCCAACATGACGTCACATGAACTATTTGATGAAACGCACTCTACATCGAATCGCCAATATTGACACTCTAATGAAAACATCAAACAAAACGACACTAACTCATATTCAATCTTATTTTGGTTTTAAAAAAGGCTCTCTTTGATTACCTGAGAATATTACGTGTCACGTGATTTATTTACCTTATCACCTTTCATCACATTCTCTGGAAAACAGTCTTTCATAACAAAAAAACCGTTCAAAACCGAGTCAAAACCGCACATAAAGGGTTCCGTACCGTCATACTAGATAGCGCTAGTTTCTTCACGTTTAAAAAACTTTTTTTTTTTGTATGGAGACCCCTTTATTTTTTTACATTTTCTAATTTTTAGCATTTTTTGTTATGACGGACAGACAGGCACACGGACGGACAGTGGAGTCTTAGTAATAGGGTCCCGTTTTTACCCTTTGGGTACGAAACCCTAAAAACTACCTAGTTTGACTTAGAGTTAGTGTCGTTTTGTTTTAAGTTATTTTCTGTTTGAAGATTACGCTAACAAAGTATTTCAAAGAATTTTATTCCCGATTAAATAATGATAAAATATAAAGATATATTTGTGGTTCTGTGAGCTATGTCAGTCACCTTGATATTTCAAAGAATTTTATTCCCGATTAAATAATGATAAAATATAAAGATATATTTGTGGTTCTGTGAGCTATGTCAGTCACCTTGTTTCTCCTACGAATCTCCTCCAAAGAATCGCTCAACTTAAGTGGCAGTGGGCGGAGCACATAGCTCATAGTACAGATGGCCGTTCGGGTAGTAAAGTTTTTGAGTGGTGACCGCGCATCGAAAGACGTAGCGTAGGCAGGCCTCCCACTCGATGGACCCGACGACTTGGTGAAGGTCGCTGGAAGCCGCCGCTGGATGCATCCTTGGAGGAGGCCTATGTCCAGCAGTGGACGTCTAAGCTATAATATGATGATGATGTTGAAAGAACTATTAAGGGACAAAACACACGCGATCATCTGCCCCCAAACTAGGGTCCTTTGTACTATGTTAACCACTTTACTACAGACTGTTTATTTCAAGTGGTTTTTATTCCAAAAAAAACATGCTTTTAAACGGATTATTTATTTTCGATCAATATACAATTTCCCTTTTTTATTTCAAAAACAAAAATTGCCATTTCAAACGTCTAACCTGCCGTCAAAACAAGTTTTACTCCTTTTTGAGCAGTTCAAACACCAAAGAGTCATCAACACTGTTATCCGCTAGTATGTGGCACTCTAATAATGTCATTGTCGTTGACTGTGAAACCGCAAGTTATAAGTTTACAGCAATATTTTAAAACCTGTTTGCACCTATTGCAATTATATCTTTAACTTTGGTATACTTATGGGTGCCTAATATTTCACATTATTACCTGAAATAATTATAAAATAAAACAGTATTTGAGTCTTTTATTACATTAAATAATACTTTATTATACTTATAATCATATAATATAATCATACAATACAAAACTCACATGTTACAGTACATATTTTTAACTCGAAACTGTCACCGCGACTGCTGTCGTATTTCAACTAAAGAATAATTATTATTTTTATACTATGACCACTCCAGACCATTGGCATCATAGCTGTCCCTTTCTTTCCTGAACATAATATTGTATGCAAAACAAAGAAAGACTTAAAAACGACCAGTATTTTGCACGCGAAATTAAAGTCTGTTGAGCGGCCAAGAAACGGTTTCTACACAGATAAGGAAAATAAACAATCGTCCGTTTTTCGGATTCTCCACAGACAAGAGGTTATACATGTTACTAGTAGTTTTTAGGCGCCCAAGGTGCCCTGTTCAGTCAGCACTGTCAGTGGAGTACGCGTGCGCGTCTAACCTACTTTTGGTTAACTGGGCCCTAACTAACCGAGACGCCACGGCGACGTCACTGGCCACGTATCCAAACAAGTCGTATTGGAATGTATGGCAGCTAACTCACTTGGCGACGGTTTGGCAACGTCGCCAATGTGGAAGCGTAGCCACGACTGTCGGCTCGCTGTGTGGAGTCTGGAGACCGTGGCGACCTGGCGACGTCGCCAGTAAAATGTACACGAGCAAGCTGCGTCTCACTCACTCAGTGTCCAACCGGCCTCCAAGACGGACGCATAATGAGTTTCGATACAGAAAGATTCATTGTAGAAATTAAAAATCGACCATACTGAAGAACTACTGAAATACTGAACCGACAGATGGTCGCCACTGGCTACTTCATTTGGCAACCGAAGGTAGGCAGAGGTAACCATGGCGTCTCAGTGAGATAGGGCCCTGCGATGCGCTGGCGGCTTCTGCTGAATGTGTTGTCGAGGGTGCTAAGCCAGTTGCGGACGTCCCCGCTGCTAGGGCACGGTGTCTCTTAACAAACTCGGGTTTAGGCCGTAGTTAGTGGAGATTAGGAGTAGGCACGACTGTCGGCTCGCTGTGTGGAGTCTGGAGACCGTGGCGACCTGGCGACGTCGCCAGTAAAATGTACACGAGCAAGCTGCGTCTCACTCACTCAGTGTCCAACCGGCCTCTAAGACGGACGCATAATGAGTTTCGATACAGAAAGATTCATTGTAGAAATTCAAAATCGACCATACTGAAGAACTGAAGAACTACTGAAATACTGAAAAACTGAACCGACAGATGGTCGCCACTGGCTACTTCATTTGGCAACCGAAGGTAGGCAGAGGTAACCATGGCGTCTCAGTGAGGTAGGGCCCTTAGATGCGCTGGCGGCTTCTGCTAAATGTGTTGTCGAGGGTGCTAAGCCAGTTGCGGACGTCCCCGCTGCAAGCGCACGGGGTCTCTTAACAAAATCGGGTTTAGGCCGTTGTTAGTGGAGATTGTAGGGCTAGTGGCGAACCCCACTGTTAGAAGTTTTTCAAGCCGCCTATAAGGCACCTGACACGGCTTAACTAATGCTAACTAGTGATTACAATCGGCACCAACGCCTTGCGAAGCAATGAAACGGTCGGGAAATATGCCACTATCAGTCAAACCCATGCGAAGCACGGGAACGGTCGAGAAAAATGCCACTAAGCGTCAAACCTATGCGAAGCACGGGAACGGTCGACAAAAATACCACTAACAGTCAAATCTATGCGAATCACGGGAGCGGTCGAGAAAAATGCCACTAACAGTCAAACCCTTCCAGGTAATGACCTTGCTTTATAAGCAAGGTCAGTTTAAACCTGCGTGATCGACCCAAGGCGCGCTAAGCTACGACCGATAATCAATACTAAAAATAGTAAAAAAAATAGAAGTAATAAATAATAAAAAAAATCACAATGTCCTACAATATGTAATAGTAAAATTAGCAAGTAATTAAATATAAACAATAAAAGTAACATGCACTACATATTAGGTCGGGGAAAAAGTTTCTTCGTAATTTTAGTATGCAAATTCAAATTTGAACGTTAAATTTTCCAGAGTGGAAACACTTAGCTAAGTTTGTCTTACTGACTGATACGCATTAAGTCCTTTAAGCACAAATTTTATTCGCGGCCTGTGTTGCATGTTAACCTTTTTCAAATAACATTTCAAAATATAACGAATTTCTTTGTTGCTTTCATTTTCATAGACAGAAAAATAAAAAAATGCGGATTTTTATTTGTTCGTTTGTTTGTGAACTCTTTATTGTACATACAACATAATTACATAATTAAACGAACTTACGTGAAGTGAAGTTCTATTGTAATTATACGAGGTGCTTAGTCCGAGATCCTCTTATTAACTTCGTAGTTCACAATCTCTGCATTGGGCGTGCCGCGAAAATTCAGAGAATCCCAAAAAGCCAACTCAAAATGATTACTGAAAGGATTTAATTTAAAAGCAAAGAAACAAATCAGTACACAATTTAAAAGAAGTGAGAACAATAATCTAAAATTATAAACGGATGTTATATTACAATCTTAATCTTTTTATTCAAATTTCGAATGTTCACCTTTTAGTTTCATTAAATCAGCCAGGCCAGGTACAAATAATATAAGAAAAGAGATTCGTTTACAAATTTATACTAACAAAATATTAAGAGACTTTTTCCCGACCTATCAAATTTGTTTAACTATATACATAATCAAATACACTTTTTTAAAATAATTTTATTTATTTTTGTTTATTAGGGATAACAACAGCCAACACTGTACATTAAACATGTTTAGGTACATAACAATTTCTTATTGGGCTAATAAAAGTCATCCACTGTATTACATAAACGTGCAGACGTGAGGTGTCGAAGCTCAAAGTAGTAAGTAAGTAAAAATATGATTAAATAAAACTAATAGATAATCGAAAAATACAAAATAAATACATAAATATATGTACATATATATATATATATATATATATATATATATATATATATATATATATATATATATATATATATATATATATATATATATATATATATATATATATATATATAATAATGATATATAAATACTATTATTAAAAACCTTCATACTAAAGATGTATTTGTATATTTTAACGTAGGAATATAATATTTGTTGGTTAATAAGCTTAAAAATAAGATAAGTGCAATAGTTGAAGGCTTATGATCGGAGCACTAGATACTTAATTCCAGCAAAACATTTTTGGTTTTTGATTTAAATGATTGTTTAGAGGTAGTTATGAATGGGTCAATATTAGAGAATATGATATTATATGTGCGCAGTATTCTAGTGAGCATTTTTGCCGTAATTGGTCGAGCAGAAGGGCACATGAAATAGCGAGGTATGTCTTGTGCGACGGGTGGGAACATTAAAAGAGATGCGAGAGAGAAGATCGGGGCAATCCAGACGTCCACTCAATATATCGTACAACAAACCCATGTCCAACATGGTACGACGTTCATCGAGTGTGAGTAAATTGTGTAAATGACAGTTTTCGATGTAGATAAAAACAACTTTACATACACAATGTTAGTAATTAAGAATGCCGTCCCCGGCCGCCGTCCATACAAATCGTAATCTACTGATAATTTGAAAATAAGAAGTTGCTTTATAAAAACATCCCTTTATTTACGATCAGATAAGAGAAATCGTCAGCAATGTCCTTTATATCTCATCATATTTAAGTTTTATCATAGTTAAGGAGCGTCGGTGGCGTAAAAGAGTGTCAGTGGCGTAACGGCTAGGGTCGCCGTCTCCTGTCCGGGAGGTCGTGGTTCGGATCCTGCCACGTACCAACGTGATTTCGAATTTAGATTTCACATGTACGTTTATCCGACGCTCTTACGGTTAAGGACAAACATCGTGAGGAAACCTGCACACGCATGCGGAGAAAATCGCAGGTTGTGTGTGTAGTCGACCAACCCGCACTGGGCCCGCGTGGTTGACTAAGGCCCGATCGCCCTAATTCAGGGTAGGCTCAAGCCCTTCGGTGAGGACGTATATGAGCTGATATGATGATTTTTTTTGTTTTTTGAAAAAGACAAGGATAAACGCACATATATTTCCCTTAATCTGATCGTAAATATACGAAATGTTTTATAAAATAACTTCTTGTTTTTAACTTACCAGTGGACTGCAATTGTTCTAAGCTGCTTCCCCCGCTGGATGGCCAGCCAGATGCGTTAGGCCAAAAAGGAGCCCTGACCCTTTTCCATAATACGACGTTCTACATCGTGTGAAAACGACTTGGCCTCCTAGCCCCATGGATTGCTGTCTCGAAAGGGATCATAAAAAAATCATATTAAGGGAAGAGGCAGAAGGTTATATTTTTTCTGTTCACGGGCGGCTGCTGTCTAGATGTTAAACACTCAGTCACAGAGTAAACAGACCTTTGGTCACACGAATGTTTGCCCTGGACGGGAATCGAACCCATGATCTTCGGTCTAGCCTACAGCAGTGATGTCACCAGTTCATTCAATGATGATGATGATATTGTATTTTCAGGATTATTAGGAGCAGACAACGCAGATGTGTCAATGTCGGAGCCAAAATCGGAAATTGACGACGATAAACCAAGGACTGAAGGACAAAATCCTATAGAGGTGGACGTCATAGGACCCGATGATGAAATCAAAGTGGATAATGTCACCAAGTAAGTAACTAATCATCGCATTGTAACAAATCATTAATTAGTAGCTCTGTGAGTTGTAGATCTGGCGAGTATATGATATTTTTATGTTTTGAACCCCCCATGGCTCCGCCATTTTGACAAATTTCCAAAACTATTGAACCTGCTCACAAAATTTCATGAGATTTTGTTGAGAAATGCGACCTGTAGAGGAGAACAGCCGGACAGATATACAAAAGCATTCTTGCCCAAGCTAAAAAGGAGACGCTTCGCGCTAGCTCGATCAATTAAAATTTAAGGTCTGTGTCGCGGCTGGATGATGAATTCTATGATATCGCTACGACATGTTATAATGTTTCATTAGAATCGGCTCATCCATATTCATGAAATTGTTATAATTAATTCGTATGAAAAACGAGTTTTGGCAAGGCCCCTTAATAAATGCCGTTGTGTAATAAAGTCCTAAGCAAACGACAAACTTTCGTCAAGTCGACAAAAATTGTAAGTTTGTTGGTCCCGAATGCAGCCAGATAGATTTAAACTGACCCCGTAGTAATAGTTAAAATTCTTTGGTAGGTAGTGGTTAGTGGTGCTGCCTGCACGGCGGAGGGTCGTAGGTTCGATTTCCATCCAGGGTGATCATTCATGTGAAGGTTTGTTTGCTCTGTGTTTGGATGTTTAATATCTTTAAGTATGTATTTTAAAGTGTATTGAGGTATGTATATCACAGTCCCATAGTACAGAGAATACTGTTTAGTTTGTTTTTAGGGTTCCGTAACCAAAACGGGACCCTTAATAGTAATCTAAGACTTCGCTGTCCGTCCGTCTGTCTTTCTGTCTGTCCGTCTGTCATCAGGCTGTATTTCATAAACCGTGATAGCTAGACAGTTGTAATTTTCACAGATGATGTATTTCTGTTGCCGCTATAACAAAAAATACCAAAAATTAGAAAAAGTGAAGAAGTAAGGGGGTCTCCATACAAAAAAACGTTTTTTTTTAAACATAAAGAAACGGTGGAACCCTTTGTATTAGCGCCATCTAGTATGATGGTAGGGAACCCTTTGTGTGCGGTTCTGACTCGCACGTGGCCGGGTTTTTTTCATGTGTGATTTGTCCCTGAATACGGGTTTACATAAAAAAAGAAGCCATTTACTTTAATAATTTTTGTTATCTATTTTTCAGGAAAGAAGACAAATCCAAACACAAGCCTAAAAACATACAACATTGCTCAAGGAATCTGATCTCCTTTGAGAACGACATTAAAGATGAGGTTTACAACGCTTGCTTCCCAATGTCCCAGCCAAGGAGACGACGGGATATGCTCTGCGCTGTTACTAAGTATGTTTTTTAAAAGATTTTATTTAACTTTCAACGTTAGTTATTTAGTATGTATATACATTGCGATCGATTTATGAGCGACTTCCAGTGGTCCAATTGAGCTGAAATTTGGAATAAAGCCGTATGCCCGCTGACAATACATCCTTTTGGTATTTTGAAGTTGATCTGATAATAAATCTTGAGGTAGAATTAGGGTCCCAGAATTGTAGGGAATGGAAATACAGTCTATTTGTTTAGAAATGGCCAAATATTTTATTGGTGTTTAAGTCTTAAATGAACTACACACGGTGATTAAATAAACAAAATGCTCTTAAAAACATGCTCGATATTCAAAATGTAATGCGATTAAAATAAAATTTAATTAATGTTAAAATGTTTTGTTTACATGTTTCACCATTTCCAAACAACTAGACTTTACTGGATTTGGAAACCCCGGCCAGGTACAGAGGCCAGCACATCAAGCTAGACACTCGTAGTGCGATTTTGATCCATACGCATACGGCATAAGAACGGTACAGAGTCCAAAGTAGTTAATCTGATAATAAATCAGTAATAATAATAGTTAATTCGTTATTAATAGTGTCAATAATATTTCAATTTCGATAATGTAGACAGGTGTGTCCGTTTGTATTGTTAATCAACAGAGGCTATGATACTCCCGAAGTCCTACTTCAAAAATACGTGTCATGAAAAATGACTTACTTTTTATCCCAAAACAACTAGTAATTTTATCTATTTATTTAGTAATATCATTATCATAACAGCTGAATGTCGTACACTGCTGAACATAGGCCTTCTCAAGGATTTCCACAAGGACCAGCCCTACGCTGCCCGCATCCAGCTGTTTCCTGCGACCTACCCCAGGCCGTCAGTTCACCGAGTGGGAGGTCTTCCTACACTACGTTTTCCGGTGCGCAGGCGCCAACCGAGAACTTTAAACTTATATATAATCTATACTTGTATATACTAATACAACGAAGTAAAGTATTTTTATTAAGTAAGTTATTGGATGTAAGACGTAATCTCAAAAATTACTCATCGTATTTCAAAAATTCTTACACCAATGTTTAGAATATTATATGGACTTTCAGGATTAATACGGGCTGAAAAACATAACCCTATTTCTGGCGTAGTAAGGGAAAAACAAGTTACCTTGATATCCATCGGGCGAAGCGGCGGACAGCAGCTAGTTTCCTATAATTTAATAAATAAATAACAATAATAATCTGTTTCTTGAGTCGTGCACTTTTGACCGAGTTGTCATAACAAAATATGGTATTGGTATACGTCGGTGGCGTTAACGGCCAGGGCCGCTACCTCCGGGAGGTTGTGGTTCGAATCCTGCCTCGTACCAATGTGGTTTCGAATTTCGATTTCATATGCACGTTTATCTGACTGACGCTCTTACGGTGAAGGAAAAAACCGTGAGGAAACCTGCACACGCTTGCGAAGAAACTCGAAGGTTGTGTGTGAAGTCGACCAACCTGCCCTGGGCTCGCGTGGTCGACTAAGGCCTGATCGCCCTAACTCAGGGTAGGCTCGAGCCCCTCGGTTGGGACATATATGAGCTGATATGATGGATACGGTAAAGCATAGTTGTAAGACCATGCTCATTGGTCCCCAACGGTTCTCGCCACGTATCGTCTGCCATTATTGGAATCTTGTTTTATTTTTTCCATATTTACCAACAAGTTTTACTTTCTTTTTGCAGAAAACCAGCCCGCTACATAGACCCAATAACTAAGCTGCCCTATCGAAGCGTGGACGCGTTCAGGATTATCCGCGAAGCGTACTATCAACAGTTAGAAGCAAGGGGAACCAAAAGCGACCCGCAGACTGCCGAATGGTTGCAGTGGCGTCGCGCTAATGCCGCCTCCACTTACGTGCAAATTCATATCAAGTGATTATACTCCTACCTAATATCAATGCAGTAATCAAAGTGAAAACAAAGTAGTTTTGTGTTTAAAAAGATGAGACACTATAAATAGGGATGACGAATGCTAGTCATCTGAGTTACTCTTTATCAACTGTCAAAAAGGACATTTTGTTCTAAAAATGATAGAAATACCTATTGGTGAATTAAAGGTCTAAGACTTGATGGAAAACAAAAGGTTTTCCGAAGTTTAAGTAGGAGGGCAATTTAGTGATTAAGAGTTCAAAATTTATTTCTGATGCTGTCGTCATCCCTATTATGCAAGAGCTCGTATATATGTAAGGTTGCGTTGCACACGTCCGTAGGTGTGAATCTAAATGCCCTACACGTGACTGCGGGTGATGCTAAGTGCAACACCAGGCAACCGCCGTCTATCCCTTGGATAGCACGGTTAATTATGCCACACGATAAGAAGAAGAAGAAGAGCTCGAGTTGAGATTGAAGTTTAAGTTTTTTCAAAACGAAAAGAAACACATAGAACAACCAAGTAAGACAATTTGCGCGTGACAGCAGTAGACCACATAGATAGATCCACAGACCGCCCAATTAATACAGTGACATCGTGCCAATGCCGGAACTATATCACAACTGATCAATATCAAAACGTCAAGATAGTGACAAAATTGTTGTTAAAAATAATTGGAAAGTGATAAACTATAGTCCATGTTGCAAGAGAACACTAGCAAAAAAGTTTGGCCATATGTGGAGTACATACAGGCCCGGATCTGTGTAATTGTGTACTTTTCAGAAAGTGGTTTTGTGTGTTGCATAGATGAAAATATAAATTATGTGGAAAGAGCTTTAAGTTGTTTATATTAGAATGACGAGTATCTCCTTTCGCTAACAGCATCTATAAAAAAACGAGTGTACTTTAGACCACACGACTGAAGTAAAACTTCTAGGTATACAGTTTATGAAAAGAGTTTTATTATCTTCTGAAAATGATCAAATCTTTTTTATCTTTTGTTTGTTTTGATTGTTTTGACAACCGATATTGTTGCCTTGACAACCGATTTTGATGGTAAACAAAAAAAATAGTATCTCTATCTTCACTAATTTATATATCCTTCTCAACTTCCGTTCGCCTCGCCCGAACACACCTCCGTAACGCTCTCGTCACGCATCCACCAGCTTACTCCCGAAGTCAAGCGTGCGTAAAGAAGTTTTACCTCAAAAATAAATGTTCAATTAAGAATTTTATGTAAATAAGAATCATTATATCAGCTGAAAGATGTCTGTTGCTGGACAAAGGCCTCCCCCAAAGATTTCCACGACGACCGCTCGTGTGCTGCGTGCATAAGGATAAATATGTTTAGATAAAACGTTTTATATTCATAGATAAACTTCCTATAGAATCCTACACGTCGTCTTCTGTTTTTTTTTAAAAAACATCACGATTCCAATTTGTGATAGTATGTTTCTATATCTTTGGTTGTAATATCTTGGTAAGCCCTCTTTCATCTTCGGCATCATCGTCACCATCAGCTAGTCATTTGTCGATAAAAAAATCTTAAAGAAACTATTTTTACTGGTGTATGACGTAATATAGATGCTCCCTCAGATAGGAAACGAAACTAGCCTCATTCTTTATCTTCTAATATATATCATACCTGCAAAAATTATCTTTGTAAAGAAAAGTATAAAGACGTTTGCAGCGATCAATCAAAATTACAACTCTATTTGACTTCTGCAAGCCTAGTAATACATCCCAATATTAGGGGTTCTTTGGCCTGGATTTTTCCTTTTAATTATTTTTCTTGTAGGAAGTTTACGAAAAACAATGCAAAGTGATACACAATCGTTTATTAAAATTATATCATAATTAAGAATTATGTCCTAATTGCATGAAACTCCATCTTACACTTTATTTTAAAATTAAGATTCAATAACTGTACATTTGTACAAGAAATTATGTTCAATTAAAATCGAAATATAATGTTTATTGAACTACGAACTATTCGGGACAAAACACTTAAATGTAATAATAGCAAGAATAGTTCATTTTATTGAGGTGGTTCGTTTTTGTATGGAACGAATTTAAAAATTTTCAAGGTATTTTGTGAATTATGACTCCATGTTTATTTTTTATCAAGTTGACCCTGTTTTATTACCCTGTTAGTTTAGGTGAGATGATGCCAAGGGCTTATGAATTGTGTAATAAAAAAAATCTACCAATTTTAATGAGTTTGTCAAATGTGAAGTTCCTTATTTTGGATATGATGAATTATTACAAAATATCATAATTTTCAGGTTATCGCCAAAATATCCAAAATAAGGAATTTAAAATATGAGCAATTAATTGAAATTTGTAGAAAATAATGGTAGACTGTCGCAAAACAGGTTAAACATGTGTAAAAAATTAAATATGGAGTCATAATTCACAAAAAACCTTGAAAAATCAGAATTTCGCCCAATATCCAAAACGAACCACCTGACATTACAATATTACTTTGAGTATTAACTAAATTATTAGGTACTAGTAAATACTGTCATTTTATACTCCATTGTTTCCATATACTCGTACGTTTTATAAACTAAAGATCCACTGAGAATTTAGCATCCATCCTCATGTCTGGTACGCTGCTCCTCCTAGGTTTCTGATACATTTTTAGTTCTTTCAAAGATATTAGTCCAGATGCCTTCACGTCGAGTCTAGATTGATATTTAGCTGGATCTGTTGTAGGCAAATACGGGTATTCACTCAAATATGTCTGTGCATTTCTGAACTTGTCTTCCGTTGTCGAATCTTTCATTTGCAAAGCTACATCATACGGGCTTATCTTACTACCAGTCAAGTTTTCCATAGATCTAAAAGTTTCGAGCACTGCCTTTTTATGTGGTATGCCTCTCAAACTACCTTGCCTGCTCAGCTTACCTTCCGTAACATCATTAAATAAATGATCAACGTTAAATTTTTCAGAAATTGTTTCATATTTACTGGCTTCTGTTTTATTTTTATTGTCCTGCAGTTGATTCCAGATTTTTGATATTTCAGTCGACGGCATCGAATATGATTTTGCTTTCTTCTTTTTAGTTCTTTTAGGCGGTTGTGGAGGCTGATTACCTTCGAGAGATTCTGTTGATTTGTTTTCCAACAAAAGTTCACATTCGTTATGTTTTTTAGGCGTTTTTGGTTCTGTAAGTTCATCTAAGGATTGAAAGTATTCTTTAGCCATCTTAAAGCGTGATTTGTAGTCTATATCAAGAGGCATTGGTGATTCCATGCTTGCTTCGGAAGTCGGCTTTGTAGATTCATCTGGACTTTCAATAATTTCTAATTCTATGTCGGACAGGCTTAAGTAAGTTGTATCTTTTTCATGATCGTGTGTGTTAACTAATCCGATGTCGACTGAATCTAGACTTCTTGGTTCTGCGCTGTTGTTGCTGATGCTTTCTTGACTCTTCTTTTTCCAATAACTGATTGGTGAATGTGTCAGGTCAGTGGTAGAGTCGCTGTGCGTGTGATGATCAGGTGAGAAGAATTCAGCTCTAGTTTTGAAACAAGTATTTACAGCTCCTGTAAGAGAAGATTAGAAATTAATGATGTGCTGATACGTAAAAATTATGTAAGGTAGAAAATATAAAAATAATGGTTGATATATATACCTGAAGATGAGCTCATTGATGAACATTTTTGCAGACCAAAGGAGTTTTTCCTACTCAAAATCTTCTGTGGTTTAGATTTTATGTCCACTTTGGATACACTTTCGTATAATGATATGACATTTTTTACGTTTATCTTTGGAAGTTCATCGCATGATTTATATTTGTCCAGATCAACATCGTCGCTAGGCTTGGTTGTTATCTTCGTAAAAATGTCCATCTCTGATTTACTCATAGAAGATTTTTTTAGAATGCTGCTCTGAGGAATGTATTTTGGGTGATGATCATTCTGTTTGTTTAGGTCATTTATTAACATTTTTACGTTTTGCGTTTGTTTATCAGTATTTTCTTTTTTCATTTCTCTGTAAACTGTTTCATCAAATGTTTTGTTAAAAACTTTTTGAGCCAGTCTTGATCTCTTGTTTTGTAATGTAATACTTTCGGTTTTATCTTTACCTAGTTGTTCTTTTGCTTTATCAAAACTAATTTCAGTCATTGTTGTTATCATTGGGTTTCTTTCAATAACCTTATTGTCTATAGAACTAGAGGTTTTCTCGCTGTCTTTTTGTTGAAAAATATTATGCATCGATTGACATTTTCTTTTTGGCCAACAGGGCTCCTCTGTTTGTGATATGTTATGAAACAAAGATATTCGACTAGATACTAAGCCAGTCTCGTGATGCGCATCGGTGACATCTGTTGTTGACTCATTCGCGGTGCTTGGTTTTCCTAAAAAAGTATCGATTTTATTCATAATTTGCTTCCTGGATGTTCCGAAAAATCGCTTTGGACTTGTTTCAAATGCTTTAAAAACTTCTTCCGGAAGTTCTTGTTTGATTGGTGAGGATAAAGGTTGGTTTTCTTGATATACTTTAATTAAATTCTCGTTATTTTGTTGTCGTTGTTTAGGTGACACTGAATTTTCTCTGCTTGTTGGTGATTTTGATTTCAAGCAGCTTACTTGTTTTTTTTCTTTTTCAGTTTCTAGTTTTTCATCCCAATATTTTTTCCACTTTTCAACAAGTTTAAAATCAGACTCGACTGAAAAGGGTGACGATGGATATTCTTGTTTTTGTTCAGTTTTATTGTCAATAACTATTGTATCATTAGGCTTTTTAAGTAGTGAAGGAAGTTGTTTGCTGGAATTCAAATAATTTTTTACAATTTGTTTGCCGCGCCTTTTAGTGAGCGAATCATTATGCCTTAAAACTTTTGAAGGCAGGCGTTTTTTCTTTTGTTGTGTTTTGATTTCTTCGGTCTTCATAGCTTCAATCTCACGTATTCGCTGATCCCAATATTGTTTCTTTTCTATTACGATGTTAGTGTATTTGTCGTCATGTGATTCAAAAGTTTTTTCTAAATTTAGAGGCTGTGATTTGTTATGAAGGGTCTGACTTACTGAAACAGATTCAGTGACATTTGACTGAACCTCAGAAATCTTACCTTCCAGTTTCTTCGCGCATCTTTTCACATCTGAAATTTCAGATGCAGAATCGATACTCTCATCGTGTTTTTTGATATTTGCCTTCTCTATGTTTTTCGGGAAGTACTCCCGATAGATATTGTTCAGTTCAGCGAATGCCACTGTCACTGTATCAGTTTCATAATTTTTTGAACAGATGCCAGACTTCGTTGAATCTTTATTACTACTTGACAAACTTTTGTCGGTTTCTTCTAGAATTGGAGTAAATAGGGATCGTCGACTATCCCATTTCAGTGGCATGACTTCTTCATTTATATTTGGTGTCTCTTTTAAATCCTTACAGCTCTCCCAAATTTCTCTTTCAGCTGGACCCATTTTGGATAATCCCAAGGTATGGTCACTAAGAAAAAACTTTTGTTTACTTGTTGTTTCACACAGACCTCCGTTGTCATTATTGTTGTTGTCAGGCGTACTGTTTGTTTCATCTATACTTACGTAAGCGGAATCCCACATATCTTTTTTTGGTGGAACTATATCTGTATAAGCCATTTCAGGCTGACACATTTCTTGGCTATCACTTGTATTCGGCAAGTTGATAATTTCCACATTATCGGATATGTTTGATTCCAAACTATGGAATTTTGAAGATATGTGTAAGTTTTTTGCATTTATACTATGCAAAGGAGTTGAGTATTCAGGTGAAGAAATTTCACGATAATCAGATGTAAGTTCACGTTTAACATTATTTTTATTTGGTTTTTCTTCGCTGTTAATTATCAGTGAATCCATATTTGGTTCTGGAGTTGAAGCTCTGATTATAGGTGGTAATGAAACTGGAGCTCCAATAATAAAGTCAGTTATAGGCGATTGATTTGGTTGAAGATGGTGCAAAAAGAATGGATTTACGAATTCGTTTCCTGGAAATTTATCAGGAATAAGCGCAACTGACGGATTAACATAAACAGAATCCTCACATTCACGATGAGTTACTTCCCCTGTTATAATTTTTAAAACAGGTGTCTTGGGTCTTTCCAAATTTATTATATCAGGCTCGATAAATGGATTATTACTTGTTGGTGATGACGTTTCGGATGATTCTTCAACTGTAATTTTAATAGGAGTGATTTCTTCATTTTGTGAATTGTTGGTTTCATATTCGGTTTTTACAAATGAGCCCAAGTATTTCTCCATTTCATAATTTTGTTCATACTCGCTTAAAAATGGATTTTTCGATGATGATGATCGACTACTCAGGATATCTTCAGCTTCTTCTGGTACTGTTTCACATCTTTCTAAACTGTCTGAACTAAATAGTTCTCGATGGCTATGTAACTTGGATCTATTTGCCCTCTTGCCATCATTTTTGACTTCCTGTTTAATATCAGATGAAGTCTTTTCTGTACGAAGAGAAAAAAAAATGTTTTCAGGGATTATAATTTTGCTACGTTTCTCGGGTGTCACAAATGGAGTGGAATTCGATTCACTTAAAGTTGAATTAACAACATCTGGAACATCTTTTTGACGATTTCTTGGTTTTATAAGCGTATCATTCTCCCTTCTGTAAGTTTTGTTACTTTTCTCATTAAGTTCATAAATTATTTTACACACTCTATTCATTTTGACAACTTTGGCTGCAGTATTTCTAAACCGTAAAGATTTGCTATGCTTTCCTTCTTCTATGTTTTTTGTTAAAGTTTGCAGCTTAAACGAATCTTTCAGAAACTCAGTGTCAGTCGACATCAAAGCCTTAGCTTCTTCGTCGGTTATTTTTTGTAGAGTTCCATTTTCTTTAAGTAACATTTTCTCTGTGACAAAGTCAACTATTCTGAGGACTACTTTTCTGTCGTTCGTTACATCAACAATATCAATTTCTTCACCATCTTCTAAACAGAAACTTTCTCTTTCTAAAAGCCCAAGAATGTTTTGAGAAGCTGTCATTTTAAATGGAGAACCAGCTATGTTGATACCCCTGCTTGTTATGAAAATATCGTATTTCCCTTCTATGTTCACCACATAACTAATTCTAGCATGATCTTCGTTTATTTCTTCTTCTATTTCTATTTCATATTTTGATTTCGGAATAAAGTAAGTTTTATTCATGTCATTCTTACCAAAATTTCTGAAGTATGTGGTGCCTTGTGTCACAGGCAAAGCATTTTCGGTGTAACTTGGTTTTGATTGCAGACCCAGCAGGCTTTGTCTTATCATTTGCGCTTTGCCCAGTATGGGAGGTATCACCGCCATTCCATAACTATCTTTGGGTCCTTTTATTAAAATTGTTATTTCACCTGGATCCATACATTGTTGTGAAGTCGGGTAGATTTTGAAATGCATTTTATTATTGACTTGTGCTACGGCTAGTCCTGATCCTCTAGCTATGTAGTCAATAGTGCATTGGGCACTTTCTGGTGAGGTTCTTTGGGAAGTAGGCTTGGACACTGGAGGTGTTAATTTCGACAATGCTTCCCGGATGCGGTCGATGTATGTGGCAAGTTTCCATTCCTGGTGTCTGCTTAGTGAGTCGTTGGATTCCAATTCTTGTCTGGAGAATACCTGAAGACAAGCCAAAATAATATAAACTAAAGTTTAATTTTATCTAGGATGTGTTAACACGACTAATTGACACTTAGTTGCTTATCTAGTCTCAGATGTGCAAGTTTCCTCTTGATGTTTCCACTCATAGTTTAAATCAATCACTTCAATGAAATGTTACATTCTTTGAGGCTCAACACCGTGCTTCTGCCTCATCCTTGTACATAATTTTTATTCCTTTCCGTTCTATAATAATTAATAAGGGTTGACTTATATTCTTAACAGCTTACAAGCAAGGTTTTCGTGGCCGTAAGCCCACATACTGCCTTAGATGTAATCACCAATAGTGTTTGTTTGTTTGTTTGTAAACTCTTTATTGTACAAGAAAATACACAATTATTGGTACATAATAGCAGTAGCATGTTATTAGTGGTTTTTCCAATTCCTTCACACCAGGAGGTCGCAGGTTCGATTCTTTGCGGGTTCTAACTTTGTAAGACTCGGTTTCGTTGGTGGTAGAACGTTTTCTAAGCCCGCCTGGCTAGCTACCATCTTATCTAAGTCTTGCTACCAAACATTAATGTTAACAGCATAGATGTGTTCCGGCATAAAGATAGCCAGTTTCCTATTGCGTTAGGAAATCTTGGTAAGCCCGCTTTTATCTTCGGCACATCGTCACTTACCATCAGGTGATATTATTGTCAAGGGCTTACCAATTGTGGATAAAAAAAGATGATGTGAAGAAGAATAATGCATGCATCGTTTTTTCCTTACCGGCTCAACACCCAGGTAATGATCAGCGATTGTCTGCGCGTGCTTCAGCGAAAGCCTGGTCCTTGGATGGCCTGCGCACGCGCCCGGCAGCGCCGCGTCGAGTACGCCGCAAAGGATCCACCCGTGACGCCACACTGTGTCCAGATGCTCTACGTGAACGTTTCCAGCTTCCTCCAGCCATTTTAGCACTGCTTGCTTCTGTTCTTCGCTTGAGAATACTACTGAAAGAAGAAATGTTATAAGTTTATTTAGGGAATCCTCATATTCGAATTCCATAAGGAAGACCAATTTTTTTTTATCTACCTACGATTATTTACGGTTAAAATGTGGGGAAGTCATCATCCCGGTTGACGGTTAAAAAATAATAATTGTACAGCCACGTTGTGCATACTTTCTCGCTTAGCCTTTATCGTCTGTCTTAGTCGGGCATACACAAATCAATAACAAACATTACACTTACATAGTCGCAAATAATAAAGCTATATAGGTATATCAGACTTGATGAAAAATTACAAATAATTTGGGTTTATATGAAATATACGAAAGGACTTTACTCAGAGAAACTGTAAACGCTAAAACAATTAGCCAAATATTTGTAAAATTTTACGTGTTTGACAAATTATTTGATAGTCTGCGGTGGTTGGTTGCCATCTATCCCTTGGATAGCACGATTTATTGTGCCACACGATAAGAGAGAGAGAGAGTCTGCGGTAATGTTTTTTAAATTTTATGAGTTTGGCTGTTTGAGAACTTTGATTAGCGTGTGCGTCAAATAAGTTTGAAGGTGTACTGTCATGTCTGCGATCCAGACCGGCCCACAGAATAGTAGGTATTTATATGAATAAAGAAAATGACTGATCTGAGTGAAAAGGAATATTTATTGCAGCTTATTTCATTACTACGAGATTTTTCTCTATTAAACATTATTAAGAGTAAATCTATCTCTTAGTTATATCCAATGTCTCCTTTTTTTAGGGTTCCGTGCCTCAAGGGTGCTAACGGGACTCTCTTACTAAGCCTCGGCTGTTCGTCCGTCCGTCCGCCCGTCTGTCAGGGGGATGTACCTAGGTATTTCATGAACAGTAATATTATGTAGACAGTTGTTTTTTTTTGTGTTTACCTCTTCTATTACCGCCGCTATAATAACAAATTATCATATCATCCGAAAAACGTCCACTGTTGGACAAAGGCTTCCAAGGAGTTCCACGACGACCGGTCCTGCGCTGCCCGCATCACAACAAATAATAAAAATTAAATACGGCCCCAGTCCAAGTTTGTACACATTACGAAAGTCAATGCAAGAAATGCTTTGTCAACGTTACTCATCGGAGCGTCCCTGAACGGCGAAAACAGCCCTGAAATGGAAATCTTGTTTGACAGACTTGTTGGTCGTATGCGGTGATGTTTGATGAAAACATACAAACAAAACGTAAAGTTAGACAAACGTGTTTGACCGTTTACAACGTGCTCAGTTTTTTCCCTGAAATAATGAAATACCCAATGCAGTAGGGCTGTATTAAGTGCTAATTATTCACAAAGTAACATTAAAATCGTTGAGCCATTTTTGAGAAAGATAAGATAGCCAGATCCCCATTGCGTTGGGGAATCTTGGTAAGCCCGCTTCCATCTTCGGCAACATCGTCACTTACCATTATCTAGGTGAGATGATGCCAAGGGCTTACCAATTGTGACTTAAAAAAATCAGCCTGAAAATGACAATATGGCTATCGTTAGATACCACTGCAGACCCCCATTCAACGGGTATGGTAGGAGTATCTTTTTATCCCTGCGGTACCGCTGAGTGCTGAGATTGAACACGAATTGCGGTAACAATTATACAGCATGTGACGAAATTGGTATAGGTCACCTTAACTGGGGTTTCTACTCATCATACTGAACAACTTTTGTTCTACGACTTTGCTGAAATCGCAATTTTTTTATTCACTCTTCATAGCTGATTAACCAATTTTATGCATTTTTGTGTGGTGATCAATTTTTTTTTCAAAATAGACTGGGTTCTTGGTGAAAATTGGTCAGTTTGATGAGTGGAACCCTAGTTAATGGGTCCTATACCAATTGTGTGCCAACCTGTATGATAAGTATTAAGTACCTACGTGTCTATATTAAGTACTAGCCGCGCCCGCGGCTTCTTCCGCGTTGTTTTCAATTTTCCCGTGGGAATAAAACGTTTTCCCGGGCAAAAAGTAGCCCATATCCTATTCTAGGACCTAACCAATATGTGTGCCAAGTTTCATCCCGATTCGTCCAATGGTTGAAGCGTGAAAGAGTAACCAACCATACATACAAACTTGTAGTACCTACACACATGGTCGTTTCGCTGCAATTTTTTCACCTCTGTGGGTTCACAGTTTCACACTTACGAGTATCGTTAAATTCTCAATCTAGGTTTCTTTTCTGTAAGATAATTCTCACAAGAACATATTTAAATAGGTAGTAGGTACTTAGGCCACACTAAAAGTGGTCACTTGTAAATATTTGAATTTCGAATTATTTAATTTAAAAAATATAGATTATCGTTTATGGAATTGAATAGTTATTGGCGGAAAACTGGTCATCATTTGTTTTTTCTGGGGTTTTGAAGTGAACAATTTGCACTGAAAATGGATTTGACGCGAAAAGGTTTTAGGGCAATGATTTTTTACGATTTCAAAAGTTCTCTTTCTCCGCAAGAATGTAGTGCTCGTCTTCAAAATGCTTTTGGGCTTGAAGCACCAAATTTAAGCACTGTAAAACGGTGGTACGCTGAATTTAATAAAGGGCGGGTTTCTCCAAAGACGATTTTCGTGAAGGTCGGCCGTCTACCGCGGTGACTGAAGAAAACGTAGCTGCTGTCAGGCGACTAATAGAGGAAAACCGACGAATTACCTATGACGTAATTCGTGGAAAATTAGGAATAAGTATGAGCCAAATACAAAATATTTTACAAGAAAATTTAAAAGTCAGGAAGCTTTGTTGCGGATGGATCCCCTATGAACTGACATCAACTCGGAACTAAGCCCGTGTTGATTGGAGCCTAGAAATGCTGCGAAAGTATGACCACGGGCGTTCAAATGCAGTATATAATGTGGTAACAGGAGACGAAACATGGATGTATTGTTACGATCCGGTAAAAAACAATAGTCAAGTGAATGGGTCTTTGAAGGTGACCGAAGACCAACAAAAGTGCACCAAGAAAAAAGCGTTGGGAAACAGATGATCGCTTGTTTTTTTCAAAGGCAGGTTAAATTTGTACTGTACCACTAGATAATAAGAGAACGGTTAATGCTGAGTGGTACACAACCACTTGTCTGCCCAGTGTCTTTGAAAAGGTCTGTGAGAGACGACCAAGAAGCCGCATTCTCTTACATCATGAAAATGCGTCTGCTCACACCGCAAAGAAGACAAAGGCATATTTGCATTCTGAAAAAGTGGAGATTGTGACCCATCCTGCTTATAGCCCGGACCTTGCGCCCTGCGATTTCTACCTTTTCCCTAAAATCAAAGATTTGATGAGTGGTTTGATATTTAGGACCCCCGAAGAAGCGGTGACGACGTTCCACCAACAAGTTGAAAACATGACCTCAAGTGATTGGGCCTCATGCTTCGACAAATGGTTTGAGCGTATGAATAAGCTTACAATGTAATGGCTAATATGTTGAGTAGCAATAAATGAATAACTGACTCGGTGGCTTAGTGGTTTGTGCTCATGACTACTGATCCGAGGGTCGTGGTTTCGATCCCCACCCAGGGCAAACATTTGTGTGATGAGCAGATTTGTTTGCTCTGTGTCTGGGTGTTAAATATCTATATATGTATGTATTTAAACTTATACAAGTATGTATATCAGTCTCTGGTTCCCATAACACAGGGAATCCTACTTTGGGGCTAGATGACCATGTGTGATTTGTCCCAGAATATTTATTTTATTTTATTTATTATTTAATAACGCAAAACTTTCAATGTGGCCCTCGTAGGACAACCTGGGTTGTGAAGTTCTTTTTCGAACCCTGAATAAGTAGGTAAGTAAGTACTACCATGTACTACCCAATTTAATGTGTAATTCCGGTAAACAATAAAAAATATCACTGTGTGAATTGGTCATGATGAAGAAAGATAAAGGCAGTGTGAAACTAACGTTTGAGCTCTGTTGATTGTTTTTGTTAAAGATAAAGTAAACAATGTCACA
Source organism: Coleophora flavipennella (assembly GCA_947284805.1). Lineage (NCBI taxonomy): Eukaryota > Metazoa > Arthropoda > Insecta > Lepidoptera > Coleophoridae > Coleophora > Coleophora flavipennella. The sequence goes on along the minus strand of OX369257.1, from coordinate 9,343,113 downwards.
TTGTTTTTAGGTTAAGACCGTTAAGGTGTGAGATGAGAAGCATGAGAAATGTAACAAACAATAATGGAACTGTTTAATAAGCTGTATCTACATTTTCTCAAGATCATAATATCAGCCGGTCTACTACGGGATAAAGGTCTCCCCCATGGATTTCCACGACGACCGGTCCTGCACTGCTCGCAATCAGGATATTCAAAACATATTATCATCATATCAGCCGAAGGGCGTCCACCGCTGGACATAGGCCTCTCCCGAGGATTTCCACGACGACCGGTTCTGCGCTACCCGCATCTAGCGGCTTCCCGCGACATCACCAGGTCATCTGTCCACCGATATTCTAATCAAAATTATGGATTCGATGCTTCGACGAATAAAAATAATAAATAATAATAAAAAAACCAGTCAAGTGCGCGTGCAAGTCTTCAAAAATAAATGTTTATTTTAAAAACAAAATATTATTTACAGTTGGTAATAGAGCATTTTGTACGGAAAATCTATGAACTCTTGACAAATCCAACTGCACATATTAAAGTTGGTCGACTATTACTCCATAACTAACAAAGCCTACTTAGCCGTGATAGTTTTCCTTTTAAATAGATTATAATATGCCCTATTATTTATAAAAAGAAACCAGATGTACTGAAATAGCGGTGTAGCTTGTAGAGGGTTAGTAAAAGCTTAATATTTCGCAAATCGATCCCTGAATGAAAAAATGTTTTTAGAAAACACTCGTTGTTTTAAAAGACCTATTCAACGATAGCCCATACGATAGGGTACTTTAGCAAAATAAAACCACCTCCTCTATTCATGTAGGGGACGTACCATATTTTTTTTTTCAATTTTTATTGTACAACTTTGTCAGCGTGATTAATATTTTTAACCATGCCAAAGTACAGCTTTCTAGAATTAATAATCTAAGCCGCGGACAGACGGACAGACAGACAGAACTATAAGGGTTCCTTGTTGACTTCGGAACCCTAAAAAGTAGGTAAGTTTACTGTTAAACATATACTTAGTCAACATCCTTCTATTTCTCATTATCGTGTGGCACAATTAACCGTTCTATCCAACCCGTTAAGTTTGTGAAGTTGCGACTTTTTATACAAACGGCGCGCGTCAACGATTTTCACCTCTTAAATGTTAACCGATTTGGACCAACTTTTGATAGGTAGTCACTTAGAACAAAAGCTAGGCTTTCTGTCTTACCTTGTAAGACTCGGTTTTGTTGGCGGAAGGGCATTTTCTAAGCCCGTATGGCTAGCTACCACCGTCTTATATACTTGTTGCCGCCAAACATCAATGTAAACAACATTGATGTGTTCCGGCTTGAAGGTAGTCAGTTCTTCATTGCGTTGGGGAACCTTTGTAAGCCCGCATCCATCTTCGGCATCATCGATCGTCACTTATCATCAGGTGAGATGATGCCAAGGGCTTATCAATTGTGTATAAAAAAAATCTACACTCTTGAGTAAGGCGTTGTTGATCAAGAGCAAAGCTTGCACCAGGTGTATTGAAAAATAGAACATGTAAACTAATTTTCTCCAATTAACCTAACCTACTATCGACGTTCGACTCGATCAGATTAAAGTTTCGGTGACGACTTTAGGCCATAACAAGTGAACGTGTTAACGGTACTTTTAACCGTTATTTTAACTCATGATTAAGAGATAGGTGTACCTTGTGACTCGTGACACAGTTATTTTGTAGGCAGTCAGTTTGACCTAGTGGGTTATATATAACCATCATGATAGATAATGAGTAGGCTAAGTAGGTAGATAGATAGGTACTAATCTATCTACAAAAAATTAGTTCTAGCTACTTATAGGTAGGTAACTGTATTAGCACACCCGTACACTGCGTACAAACGGTAGTGAAATGACATTTCTAAAAACAAATGACGGATTAATAAAATCCCATACGTTCGAAAACCAAACTATAACCAATCTGTATCAATCTGGGTGACGAAAGAGTGAGATCGCAATCTAGAGAGCGGCAGGGAGTGTCCACACTGTATATACTTTGGTATTAAGCTGTTCATGTTCAAATGTAATTCATTTAAAAAAAAACAATGTACGGAGGCCAGCACCACTTTGGAATTTGTACCATTATTATTTATTTATTTTTCAATTATGCCGTATGCATAATGGATCAAAATCGCACGACGCGTGTCTAGCTTGATGTGCTGGCCTCTGTACGTTGTATGTGATCCTTCCTTACATTCAAATTACACTAAAAAGTAAATACTTATCTAAATTAAAAATAAGTTTTAGGGTTCCGTAGTCAACGAGGAACCCTTACAGTTTCACCATGACTGTCTGTCTGTCCGTCTGTCCGTGGCTTATAGCTCAGAGATTATTAGCACGGATGAGATACTAGTTACTTCGCTATTAGTACTAGAAAGTTGTAAATTGTCATAGGTATATATATTAATCACGCTGACATAGTGGTACAATAAAAAAAAAAAAAAAAAAAAATTAGGTACCTATCTCCTACATGTATAAAAACATTTTTAGGTACCTATCTCCTACATGTATAAAAACATTTTAGGTACCTATCTCCTACATGTATAAAAACATTTTTAGGTACCTATCTCCTACATGTATAAAAACATTTTTAGGTACCTATCTCCTACATGTATAAAAACATTTTTAGGTACCTATCTCCTACATGTATAAAAACATTTTTAGGTACCTATCTCCTACACGTATAAAAACATTTTTAGGTACCTATCTCCTACATGTATAAAAACATTTTTAGGTACCTATCTCCTACATGTATAAAAACAGAGGGTGATTTATTTTTGGTGACGTACCCTATCGTGTTGTGTATCGTTGAATAGTTCTATCAAAGCAATTGAGGCTTTTCTGAACCCATTTTTCGATTCAAAGATTGGTTTGCGAAATATTAAACTTTAAAGTACTAATTTTTGACCTCCTAGCTACTAACTACAGCTAAACTGCTATTTCAGGACATCTGAAAAAAATATGTAAATAATAGGACTTTAATCAATTTAAAGAAAACTTCTCACGGCTAAGTAGGCTGTCTTAGTTTAGGAGTAATAGTCGACTAACTTAAAATGTGCAGTTGGATTTGTAAAAAGTTCGTAGATTTTTCATAAAAACTGTTCTATCACCGACTGCAAATAAAATTTTGTTTTTAAAATATACAGGGTGACTGGTTGAACAACCGACACATTTAAGGAGGTGTATAAGAAGCCGATACCCATTCCATTAAGCATAAAAAACCACCAACTATTTATTATTATTATTTTTTATTTTTAAAAGGTCCATCTCCTTTTTTAGCGTTTACTACGCTCGCTATGACGCGTACGCAACAGCTGACAACGACTCTGATAGGAAGATAAAATGCGCTCCGCACAGTATAAGCAAAATTAGAGAAATTTCACATTTCAAAAAATGTGTAAATCACACGTATTTCAAAATAATTTTCACTTTTTTTTTACCGAGAGGGAATGTACATGGGTAACTAGTTTACCTCCTTAAACGCGTCGGTCGTTCAACCTGTATATACATTTTTGAAAAGACTACGGAACACTTCTTTGAGTGAGTCCGACTCGCACTTGGCCTGTTTTTATTATGTAGATATGCAAAAAATAAGGTAGGCTTAGTTACAACTCGAAAACAAAAACAGTATGAGAAACAAAAAACCGGACAAATGCGAGTCGGACTCGCCCACCGAGGGTTCCGTACAAATAATTATTATAAATCATAAAAGTGCAAACTGTAAGGTACTACATACACCAAAATTATTAGGTATCTACCTATACATATAAAAAAGGTATTTTTTTAAATTTTATTCTGCGTCATAAATCGAAAACTATACATCAAAAAATTAATTCAAAATCTGTTTAAGTTTGTGCCAATGAAGCCCCTTTCATACGATACCCCACATGAACTCAATTCAATATTTGGACCGCCGTTTTCCTTGCATTATACTTTAAATAAAGACTATTTATGATTTAATTACAAATGTATAGTTTCAGATTTTTCTCTATACTTGTAGTATAAGACGGTATTACTTGCCAAATTTCATTGTTCTCGGTCAACGGAAAATACCCTATGAATTTTGATTCCCTTGATTCCCTATTTATATACTACATATTTACATTTAAAATTACCTCTTTCTAATTATCTTTAGGTACATAAAAATGCGAGTTGACTTGAGCACCTCCTCCGTTTCAGTAAGACGGTTAAAAAGATGATTCTCCAACAGTTAACACATAAAAAAATCAAAAATATCTGGGTAATTATTCCGTGTGAGCATCTATTAGCGCATTTACATGGAGAAAAAGGTAATCACTTACACTACCGCAGCGCAGGCGGCAAAGCATAATTCATACGAAAGTTTGCAATTCAGAATATTTTAATGAGGCAACGGCGAGTTATTTCACGTAGATATCCAAACTCTGCGAGAGTGGAGTTATTTCGGAGGTAGATAGATGAAACATTTTATTCTTTACCACAACACAAATACAGTACGGTAAATTAACATTAGTACACTTATGTAACTAAAAATCTATAGTATAGCTATAGATATGTATTTCTGAACTATTCCGATGTCTCTATGAAAAATTTTGTAACATATATTTTTTTTGAAGTAAAGTAAAGTAAAGTAAAGTAAAAAATGTTTATTTGCAGAAAGAACACTACATATTTTTTTTTTTTCAACAATAACCCCACACTAGGCAACTTGCCTGTATCGTGGTAGTTGATTTAGTACGATTTCCAGATTACAAAGAATGCGGCTGATTTATGCGGTTAAACATGGTAAGTGAAAACTTCTTTAGCTCATCATAGCTCAAAGATCATGAAAAAAAAACGCAAGAACAATCATCATCATCATCATAGCAGCCGAAAATCTTCCACTGCTGGACAAAGGCCTCCCCCAAGGATTTCCACGACGACCGGTCCTGCGCTGCCCGCATCCATGGGCTTCCCGCGATCTTCACCAGTTCGTTCGTCCACCGAATGGGAGGCCTGCCTACGCTACGTTTTCCGGTGCACGGTCGCCACTCGAGAACTTTACTGCCCCATCAGCCATCTGTTCTACAAGCTATGTGCCCTGCCCACTGCCACTTCAGTTTAGCGATTCTGTTAGCTATGTCGGTTAATTTGGTTCTCCTGCGGATCTCCTCGTTTCTAGAACAATAACAAGGATGAAAACAATACTCACTAGCTCTAAAGCCCGAGTCAATGGCCCGTATCAACTTGAATAGGAAGCTCTGCTGTCCCCAGAAGAGGGTGAGGAGGGTCGCTGGGGCTAGGTACCGGAGGGTGGTGAGTAGTACATCGAGGGCCGATGACCACATGCCTCGCCCCTCCAGCTCTGGGTACTCCGGGATCGGGAATAACCCTGTAAAGAAAAAAAACAAAAAGTTGAGTGCAAAGTGCATACGTTGTAACTGATGCAAGTCGGTTTAGTGTTGCTGCCGGTCACAGACATATACAGGATATAACAAAATTGGTGTAGGACTCGTTAACTGGGGGCTTCTACTCATCATACCCACATCTTTTTCCAAGAGACCCATATGCAATTCATAAAAATATTGTTTTTTTTTGTATGGTGTGGCCTGTACTTACTACAAATTGTAGCGTATAGTAATGAATGAAACTCATTTCGATTCAACCCCTTAAAAATCTCTATATTTCACTGGTATTACCTGTACCTCATCTAACGGGATTATTCAGATATTAATTAAAACTTGAATTATGCCTGTTGACCTATTATTACCTTCTAGCTGGTGCGCGATGCGCGAGCGCATATACAGGGTGACTTTTAATTAGTTCTTGATAGCAAAGGATATGAATGTACTCGTGATTACAAACAACTTTCCTAAAGAAACTATGTGTCAAATAAAAAAAATGTTGGTCCTCGATACATAATAAGTTATCAAAGCGGCAAAAATGTATAACCAAAAAATTTTTTACCTTTCGGACAGGAGGTAGCGGACGTAACCGTTACGCCACCGACTCACGGGATTAAGAGGAATCAATATAAAACAAGCCGTTTAGCCTATTACGCCGCCGACGCTATTTGTTTAGAGCGTATTTTTATCAATTTGTATAGAGCGATGAAATTTGTTTTTGAGAATAGATTATAGGTTTCTTGAAGAACATTATTCAGTATGATGAGTAGAAGCCTCTACTATTACATCAATTGTTATATCCTGTAGAGAACAATATAACTCTGTGTGGTGTCAGCCAGTTGCCAGTATTATAGTTAAGAGGGTAATATTACTAAAAGTGGGTCCTAATGGATCTAAGGAGATCTAAGGAGATCTATTGTAACCTGCCGCTGTAAATGGACCGTCCATAACGGACGGACCAGCCCTAAGTTATTGTAAATGACAATCGTTAAAGCTTTCTTAGAGCCTTATGAAGGCCCGAGAAGTTCTGTGACAGTAGGGTTGGCTCTTATATCTTTATCATTCTAGACTTAGACTTACTTTTCCGCCACTGAGGGAGGAGACCCTTGCCCCAGCAGTAATACGTGTCATTATTAATTGTTCTACCTATTTTAAAGCCAGCAAGCTAATTTTTAAGCAGGCTTAAACTAGTTTTGCCAGTTATAAATAAATAAATAAATATTCTGGGACAAATCACACATGGTCATCTGGCCCCAAAGTAGGAATCCCTGTGTTGTGGGAACCAGAGACTGATATCACACAAATGTTTGCCCTGGGTGGGGATCGAACCCACAACTCACGGATCAGCAGTCAAGATCACTAACCACTGAGCCACCGAGTCAGTCATAAGACCTTATAAATCTGGCTATTCTCATCCACTTCCAGTCATTGATCTCTCCCAAATAGCTCATTCACTTTACCGGTTTTTGGCTTTGCACGACTGTCATGCTGTCTCCAGTCTTCAGGAAAACATTCTTATATCCGACACTTTGCTTAGAATGTTTAGCTGAAAACTACGTGCTCTTTAAAATTATGTTTTTTCTAGTTTTTAAAGGAATAGGTACTGACCGACACTTCTAGAGTGCTCATTCTCGTTCACGTCATCTTCGTAACGTCGCATCAAATCCTTGATTCGGTCGGACATTTTAAATTTTTAACTATTTTCTATTTCTTAAGTCGCCATCATACACTTCGTTGTACGTTTTACCTTCTTAAAGATAAGTAATAGCGAGCACCTATCTTTAAAAATTTGGTGTCAATTAATGTTCTTCGCTGTGTGTGTTCATATTTTGGTCATCAGTCGGGCTACTAAGTTTTATATTATAATATTTTACTAGAAAATACTTTGTTTCGGTTTTCCAGACTTCTGTCCTTACTAGTATAATATTGTAAATGTGAAAATGTGTTTTTTATCTCTTCACGCTTCAATACCTTAACCAATCTTGACAAAATATGGCATGCAGGTAGCTTGTGTTATGGAAACTTATGGGGAAGGACAAAGGCTACGTTTGTCCCGTGAAAATAGCCTAGTCCGATAACTGTTCCTGAGGGAACTGAAAAAATACTCTTTTTTGGTTGTTTTTTTTAACATCGCAACAGAGCAACGGAATGTTGTAATTTTTTGCACAGAGATGGTTGAGAGGGTGAGAAATGACATAAACTGCTAATAAGCATAGCCTGAGACCACTCTCGAGGGACGAGCTACGGCTGACATTGCGGCGTTTGGCTAAGTAAGTGTCATAGGTGTCTCGACTTCATAGGCCCAAAAATATATAATAAAATATCTCCCGATATCCGGGATTCACCTAGCTACAACTCGTTTAAAAAAAAAAACTAAAAATTTCTTATATCACACGCGTTCGAGTAGACGAGTTCACTGACCCTCCCCACGAGCATACTTAAGGACTAATAAACATACTAAGTACATACTCGTACCTGCACTTGTAATAATATAAAAAATAGAATGTCCAATTATAAATATAATGTAATAGTTTAATTAATAATAAATATTTGTATTGAATTAACATTATGACGTGACGTGTAAACCATCTAGTTTATCAATAAATATTTGTATTTGTATTTTGATCTGGGGAAAACTCATTTCCAGCCTCGCGCACGTCGGCGTCGCAACCGATCAGCGGATTGACGTGGTTTCTTGTATACTTATAAATAGTTGAGGGGTGGGAAGTGACATAGACTACAAAAACAGAATAGCCTGAAATAGTTCCCGAGGGATCTTGAGTAACTCACCCACAAATACAGTCATAAAAACGATGCCCACGCGAGAGAAGTGCGGCTTAGTAAAAGCTAGTTTCTCTTATAACTTAGATAGTGTTAATGTAAGTATATAAAATGTTACCAAAATTAAATGGAAGATACAGAGTGTTCACTACTTTCCACATTACTATCCTCTTCATTGACCATCTCAGTACTTTAAGCTAATCTTATCAGTTATATCAACTATGAGCTCAGCTGATAAGCTGCAGCAATGATTCATTTGGAAATTAATAACTGTGCCGACGGTAGGTATAGCTAGTGTTTGAATTTGTTATCAAAAGGACATTCTTACCTACTTTTTACAAAAAATATAGTATTCGGCTGTAAACATTGCAATATCTTTATACCTAACTTATTTCTTAGTCATTGCATGCAAAGAAAGATTATCTCCGAATGAGCCTCTACGTACGTCATGGAAAAGTGTCTTCAAATTTTAACCGCCTCCGTGGCGTAATGGTTAGTTCATTCGCTTCACACCAGGAGGTCGCAGGTTCGATTCCCGGTGGAGTGGACTTGTAAGACTTGTAACTTGCGGGTGGTAGGGCATTTTTTTAAGCCCGCCTGGCTAGCTACCACTATCTTATCTATATCTTGCCGCCAAACATCAGTGTTAATAATATTGATGTGTTCCGACTTGAAGATAAGATATCCAGTTTCCTCATTGGGTTGGGGAATTTTGGTAAGCCCGTTTCCATCTTCGGCATCATCGTCACTTACCATCAGGTGAGACAATGCCAAGTGCTTACCAATTGTGAATAAAAAAAGCTTCATTATAAAACAGATACTTTTATCTGTTTACAAAAAAAAAACCCCAAAAAGGGTTTGTAGGGTAGTACCTACTAAGTATTTCTATATGCAAACGAAAGTTGGATTTTTGGGATTACTACACACACAATCGGAGCATAGAGTACTTACCTATTTGTGCCTATATCCTGGACACACAGCGTAATATACAGAGTGTAACAAAATTCGTGTAGGTCTCGTTAACAGGGGGTCCTACTCACCACACCGAACAACTTTTGCTATATGACTTTGCTGAAATCGCAAATAAAAATTTAACTCTTTGTACAAATCGATAATTTATTCGATCACATAGCTCGTAGAACAGTTGGCTGTTGGGGTAGTGACGTAGCGTAGGCAGGCCTCCCACTCGGTGCACCGACGATCTGGTGAAGGCCGCGGGAAGCCGCTTGATGCGGGCAGTGCAGGACCGGTCCTTGTGGAAATCTTTGGGGGGAGTCCTTTGTCCAGCAGTGGACTTCTTTCGGCTAATATGATGATAATGACAAATGGATCAGCTGATTGACAAATTTTGTGCATTTTTGTATGGAGGGTCCGATGTTTTTTTTTTGAGAATTGAGTATGGGTTGTTCAGTATGGTGGTCCCCTAGTTAACGGGACCTACACCAATTTTTTTACACCCTGTATCCTGGAAATTATTTGTTTCTAAGTAGGTATCTACCTACCTACATTCCACGCAGAGACTGCATGGGAAGGTACACAGTACACACGGCGCCACATCAAGCTGTACAAAACCAGTATACGTGGGCCTCGCGTATGTTGAAACGCACAGGCGTCGCGCGACTCGTGCGGCCAGCTTATACTGGTTTTGTATAGCTTGATGTGTCTCCGTGTATACGTGTCTTGTACTGTGGTTATTTTTTTCACATGTGGGTGTGAGTAAAAACAGCAGGTATCAATGATGCTATAACGTATTGTATTAATAATTGTACCACCTAGATATACACACACACACACAAACACACACACATTATACAAATAAGTTTCAGACCACTGTTCAATTGTTTTCAGTCGTAATAATTCTTTACGTTTCTGAAAATTAAATAATCAATCAATGTGTTTACCCATTGTAACAGTTTTGAGCGTTCATAATCATACCTAAGTAGGGTTGCCAGATGATAATTTAATTTGACAAAAGAGGGCTGATGGGTGGGTCTGAAAAGGAGAATATTCTGTAAACAATACCCTTCCTTTGCAGTCGGGTAAAAAGTATGACATTTACTATTTAACAAGTTTTTTTTGCTCAAAGACAGTCATAAAAACGATGTCCACGCGGGCGTAGCCGCGGGCAAAAGCTAGTATTAACATAAGAGTATACCTTATACTAACAAAAAAAAGCACAATGTAAACAAACTTAGTAGGGATTGGACAGTTTCAAATTTCAATTACATAGTACTTTTGTTTACCTTTTGCCTTTTTTTGGTTGATATATAGTACTATTTAATAAACTCGACTGTACCTACATTCAGACTGTACTTTGTGTTTGAATACCCACAATCGACATATTACTTATTACTGTCTGTTTTGTGTAGAGCTATGTACTACCTGAAGAAAATATGATCACATCCACAAGGTTTTCCGATTCACTGAGTTAAGACGGATACCTAGATACGGTAGGTGGGTATATGTAATTGATTTATTTAATATATTCGTTACATATAAACATTGTATTATGACGCACCAACGAGTCGTCAGGGGGAGTAATCTCAGAGGGATCACTTTGATGATTGAAAATGCAATTTCTAGGTTGTGAAGAAAGACATAGAGCAATATTTATTTTGATGATTGGGCTGAGATTACCAGACTAAGCTAGTGTTGCACTCTTGCTATATAAACCCCGTTTATATGTACACCTCGACCACGGACAAAGGGACCTCTGTCAAAGTATATATATATTAGTACTAACATACAGTATGGACACTCCCTGGCACTCTCTAGATTGCGACCTCACCCCTTCGTCACCCAGATTGATACAGATTGGTTACAGTTTAGTTGTCGAACGTATAGGATTTCGCCGCCATTTTGTTTGTTTCGTCATTTGTTTTTTGAAATGTCATTTCTGGCCCGTTGTATTTTGTTGCCCAGTGTGTGCCTCTGTCCAGACTCGCCGTGACGAATATAATACCACTTAACTGTTTCAGAAAGGCTTTCGAACGACCCACTAGTTTAAATTTAGTAACTATTTAAACTTAGCTTTTTAATACGACCCGCGGATAGCAAGATTGCAAAAGAGATGTAAGTGCGCGAACGCAGAGTTATACGATCTCTATAGTATACAGGTGTAGGAGTTGTAGGACCTGTTATCTGGGGCTTCTAATTCTTCTTTCTTTCCCCCAAAGAATTTCATATATACGGCGTCATCGTCCCGCTTACCCTCAGGTGAGATGATGCCAGAGGTTTATTAATTGTGTTTAATTTTTAAAAAGGAACTCAGACAATTTACAAAAAAAAAAAAAAAAAAAAAATCGACGCTCCATACAAAAATGCACAAAACTGATCAATTAGCTGATAATTTGTACGAAGATTTTAAATATATATTTTTGCGAATTAAGTAACTAAATATATTTTATTGCACACCAGAAAAACAGCAAGAGATAAGTTTATTATATAGATATTATCCAGAGCAAATGCGACTTTAAGTTGTTCAGTATGATGACTAGAAGAAGCCAAAGTTATCGGCCCTACACCGTTTTTTACACCTAGAAGGTCCTAGCTAGACTAAGGCTAGCTAGGTACGGTGTGCGGTCGCCACTCGAGAACTTTACTGCCACAACGACCTATTGTAATTAAATGATTTAATACTAACCTGGATAAATTCGTAGGATTCAGAATTTGTATTGTTTAAATTTTCAAATGAATTGAGGCCCTTTTTTATTAGTGAAACCTATTTGGATCTGTGACGTTTCTCTTTTTACCATTTGAAAAATCATAAAAAGTGACCATTGAATAAAAAAAAATTCGAGCGAGACCTACAGTACTCGCATATGATGTGTAACATGTGACAAAATACTTTAGGTTAGTTAGATTTGATGACGATATTGTACCTGGGTGGCGGATCTGACAGTAACGAAAAAAAGCGACCAAGTGCGAGTCGGACTCTCGTAAAGTAGAATTCCGCGCTTTCACGACTTCCTGTTACACATTTCCGTCCCATGTTACACATTTCCGTCCCATTTCACGAAATCACTCCCACAAATTGCAGGAAAGCGAGAGCAAAGATGTTACACATCAAAAAAGATAAAAGGACGGCAAAGATACGGCAGACTAGGCTGTATGGTCATAGATACCTTTGCCTTTTCCGCGCTTTTAAAGCCTGAAAAAAGGACGGCAAAGATACGGCAGACTAGGCTGTATGGTCATAGATACCTTTGCCTTTTCCGCGCTTTTAAAGCCTGATAAAACGCGACTTCCTGTTACACATTTCCGTCCCATGTTACACATTTCCGTCCCATTTCACGAAATCACTCCCACAAATTGCAGGAAAGCGAGAGCAAAGATGTTACACATCAAAAAAAATATTTTTTCTTAAAAAAACGTTTTAATTTTTAAACAATGGCAGTTGAGTAGGTAGGTATATCTAACTACTACATAACTTATTTAATACCAACGGTTAGGTGTGAAAGTAAGTACACGTAAGTATGAATGAATTAAACTTCGTGTTACGATTTTTCATTTGCGGACAGCGATGATGTGGAACTCCTTGCCTGCGTCTGTGTTTCCCGACTCTTACAATTTGGGGATCTTGATTATTTAAGTTTGCGTGTACCATCCTCGACTACATCGTCACTTTCCATCAGGTAAGATAAAGTCAAACGCATTTAAATTTTTATTTAAAAAAAAGGTAATAGGTATTAAAGCTATTTACGTAGATTGTGATCTCTACATGTTGTTTACTTGGTACTTGTACGAGTAAGGCCTTGTCAATTATCTCTATAGGTACCTACGGATGATCTCAGAATACAATACGATTGATTTATCACATGATCTGAAATTTTAAACATGTGACTTTTAGTTTACCTTGTTTTACTGGATACTCAGCATTTTAGCTAGTGTTGGTTATTTTATTTTATTTTTATTTTATTTCCTTAATGAAACCTACAGCATATAATTTTATTATTTAAATTTTAAATACAATTTTACAGGCCAAAAAAGATTTCATACGTAAATTTTAAACTTTAAACAGCTGTTAAGGGATGGGTGAGAATGCGCATTGTAAAGTATAAGTCTGCGTGTATGTATGTGTTTCTGCGCGTGGGGAGGGAGTGTATGTGTTTGTGCGCGTGGGGAGGGAGTGTATGTGTTACTGTGAGGGGTGTGGGGGTGAGGTGAATGTGGGGGGGGAGGGGAGGGGTGGGGGAGGTGTGTGAGTGTGTGTTTAGTCGCAATTTAAATTCAGAATTTCACCTACACGTTTTTTGAAAGAAGATGAAGTTAGATGGTATATGTCCAGCTCCGAAAATATTGAATTGTAGGAATGTATACATCTTAAAACAATAGAGTTCTGTGCGTACGTTGTATGTGTTCGAGGTTCATAAAACAGACGCGAGTGTCGCGTCCGCTTGCCAGGAACAGACAGTGCAATCCGTTCAACGAGTTGCGGGCAGTCGTACAAGTTGTTGACTATATTGTGCAGGAATACCATTTCACCTAATTTTCGCCTGTCGGATAGGGCTACTATTTTGTGATGTGTTAGGCGTTCCTTATAATTGGTACATTTTTGGTCAGCTCTGCGATTTAGCAGAGACATAAACCTCCGTTGAATTTTTTCCAAACGATCCTTGTGTAGCGCGAAATACGGTGACCATATTATATATATTATATCCTATAAATGCATATTAAATGAGCAATATTTATGTTTATATGTTTGGAGATCTCGGAAATGGCTATAACGATTACAATTAAATTAGTTATATGAGGGTTTAGGGGCGAAAAATCGATGTTGCTATAATAGGTTGCTCTCACCTGGGAAAACGCGTATTTTCCGAGTTTTCACGAATATCGGCTTTTCCGCGCAATAAGATTGACAATTTCACTGCGTCTGATATGTAAGCGATAGTTCGGAGGTTAAAGCGCTGAACTTCCTCCCAGCAAATCATGAGTTTGATTTCGGTCCGGTCGACCTTTAGAATTTTTTTTTGCTTTTTCCGAGCAAAGATCGGTCACCCAGGTACTTATTGAATGAGCGAGTGAAACAAGCGAAGTTCTCATACTACTGAAATAATCCAGCGTTTTATGTATGTATGAATGTTTGGTTGACGATAACTCGAGTATCGTTGATCGGAACGTTGTGAAATTTGGGAGGCGTAAATTCGCGATAAGTCTCATTAATATGCGACAAAAATATTTTTTAAGTTTGAACATGAGCCAAATCGGTCAACAGTTTATATAAGGGGTCTTAAATGTTGAAAAGATGGTTTTTCTATACAGAAACACCACTAAATAGGGCAACGAGTTAAGAAAAGATTCATTTATGGAAGCGAGTAGCGGTGGGTCGTTGACGGTTTTTGCGCCAACGAAACGAACACGTTAACGGAAATTGATCAAATAGTTGAAAAACCAGTTGACGATTTTAACTGGTTCGAATAAACGACAACATGCGAAGGGTTGACAAATAACGATCGAACGACTGACCCTGTATTTCATACGTTAAACATTCGTTATTTGAACCTTCGTTGACGGATTTAACTAGTTAAGGAATTCAACTGTTTTTCCGTAAAGATAAAACTGTTAAATCGTTGATAGTAGAAAATCGGTTGATAGAAACGGTTCTATCAATCAATGCCCACTCCTAGAGGCGAGTAAGAAAACGAAACATTATAAATTCCCCTAGGAACCAAAATATAAAAAAAAACAAATTTTGAACTTCTCTTAGAAAGCTGTCCAGTCAGCTGATCGATTTGTATTGGAAATATTATGGGTGTATGAAATTGCCGATTGAATAAAAAAGATTAAAGAAGAAAATTAATATTAAGAAAAATAGTTATTAAAAAATAATAATTCTCACAATAGAATTATACTATTAGAAATTAATAACTGGTAAATGTTTACCTATTGTTTAGATATTTTGAGAGCATGGTGGCTTTGAACCCATGAAGACGGTTATTTTCATCTTAATAAACATCATCTTTAAAGGCAAAAAATACAAATTTTTAATTTTAAAGCTCTATAGATATCGCAATAGTTTCTTCGGTAATGACATATTTGGGAATACACCGCATAAGATTTCGTCACTTAAAAAAAAACAAGAAAACTAACTTGTCTAAAAAATTGCCCCATCTGACCACTAAGAAAACGCCTTTGTTCCATCCAATGCTACGTAACTCAGGGGATTGGAACATCAAAGACATACCACTAGTTACTATTATAAGACCTTAAGTAGTGTCACCATAAGGTCAATAATAAAAAAACAGTAACTTTTTTTCTCAATAAACTTGAACTTCAAAAACTGCATTGGCAATTTCATACTTAAACCTTGTCTCCCCTTGTATATTACTTGTAAAAAATTCGATTTTTAGGGTTCCGTACCCAAAGGGTAAAAACGGGACCCTATTACTTAGACTTCGCTGTCTGTCCGTCTGTCACCAGGCTGTATTTCATGAACCGTGATAGCTAGACAGTTGAAATTTTTACAGATCATGTATTTTTGTTGCCGCTATAACAATAAATACTAAATATTAGTAAAAGTGAAAAAATAAAGGGGGTCTCCATACAAAAAAAACATGAAAAAACTAGCGCCATCTAGTATGATGGTGCGGTTCTCACTCGCACTTAGGTAACCGGTTTTTTAACAATTAGATTCCTCAAATAATTAGAAACACTTTTAGCGTAAAAACCAACTTCAATCGCAGAAACCAAGTACCTACAGTTTTGCTACATTTAATGGATATTGTTAATTTCCTAAAAAAGTACTGAATTGATTTTGATAAAATTTATTTATTTGATAAGCTTAATTGGTAGATTAATTGGTAAGCCCTTGTCACCAGATGGTAAGTGACGATGATGCCGAAGATGGAAGCGGGCTGGATGGGACCAATTTGACATACCCTATCGAAATCGGTTCGCAATGTGCGAATATATATCGTTTAACAAACATACAAAAACATCATTCAAATTGTGACCTCTTCTTTTTTAAAGTGGGTTAAAAATTTCTTCACTTTTGTTCTCCCAATTCATCCCTGTTTCAACAAATAAGTATGTCAATAAAAGTCGGGTAACTGTAAAATGTATACTAAGTATGTATAGCGTCGGTGGCTCAACCGGTAACGACTCGGTCCTCCTAACCAGAGGTGCCGGGTTCAAATCTGGACGGCCAATGTACCAATGAGTTTTTCAATTTAAAACTTCCGTACATATATTTACCGATTGCTTTAACGGTGAAGGAAAACATCGTGAGGAAACCTGCACACGCCTGCGAAGAAACTCGCAGGTTGTGTGTGAAGTCGACCAACCTGCCCAGGGCGCGCGTGGTCGACTAAGGCCTGATCGCCCTAATTCAGGGTAGGCTCGAGCCCCTCGGTGGGGACGTATATGAGCTGATATGATGATGTATGTAGGTACCTAGTTACTGCACTTCGGTGTTAGTACTAATATACATATATAGTTTGCTTCGGTCACTTTGCTGCGTGACGGGGGGGTGAGTGAGGTCGAATGTAGAGAGCGGCAGGGAGTGTCCAATTTTCCATACTGTACGCTAGTACTAATATATAGGTTGACTTTTAATTAGTTCTTGATAGCAAAGGATATGAATGTACTGGTGATTACAGACAACTTTCCCAAAGAAACTATATGTCAAATATAAAAAAAAATTGTGGTCCTCCATACATTTTTGCCGATTTGATAACTTATTATTGTATCGAGGACCAAAAATATTTTTTTCTGATTTGACATGTAGTTTCTTTGGGAAAGTTGTTTGTAATCATGAGTACATTCATATCCTTTGCTATCAAGAACTAATTAAAAGTCACCCTGTATATACTATGCTTCGGTGCTAGTCCAAGGCCGATAAAAGCGGTAATTTGACGGTTGACCGCCACCGTACCGTGTGCATGCTCTATGCTCCGTAGTGAGTTTTGTAACGGTTAAACTGTTAGTTTCTTTAACGTAAACCCATTGAGAGACTGACTGTATAAATAGTGGTACGAGGAGTTTAATTCATAAAAAAACTAGGTTAAGTTAAGTTAAGAAACTGAGAAATAACACCGAACAGAAGGTAACAGTAAGCATGTTTTTTTAATTTTAAACCAACCAAACCGAGTCTTAAAAAGTTTGACTCCACCGGGAATCAAACTCCCGACCTCCAAGCTTAATGCGGAGGAGAAATTGAGCAAAAAAAAATGAATAAAATAATTGTATCAAGTTGTTTTCTATATGTATGGTCGAAGTCTAGTTATAAAATCTCTGTTTGTTTTTTAAAAAAATCTTGCATTAGGTAACGTGTTTCTTTGGTCCTTTCATTACTAAAAAGGTTGGCTTTAAGAGATACCCGTGTGGGATAAGTCTGATTTTTTACATGGTATTCCTATTCTGTACTTATTACTGTTATACAATAAACAGTTCACAAACAAACTGAAAAGAAAGGCAGAAAATAAGTAGATAGGTAATTAATAATAGGGTCCCGTTGGTTGTACGAAACCTTAAAAAAATAGTTAGTCTTTCATAGAGTTTAAAGATTCATAAAAGTCCACTTCAGTTTTCATCAAACACTCAAATTCGTTTTTGAAGGTCCCTTACCTAACTGAAATGTCCAAAAATACTTATCTTTATTATCGGCGAGATTTAGATAGGTAATGACTAGGTCAGCACACAACCTCTAGTTAGCTAACCAAACACAAAATATCTACTTAAATAAGCTGAGTGATTTGATTAACTAAGGTAGTTCCTCTGCACATTTAGTAAACCCTTATTTAATTCTTTTTTTATTAATTGCATGTGCTTTTTTATCGTTATCCTGAATTAAAAATATATTTAAAAAAATAAATAAATAATAAATAAAATAAATATTCTGGGACAAATCACACATGGTCATCTGGCCCCAAAGTAGGATTCCCTGTGTTATGGGTTACCAGAGACTGATATACATACTTATATACGTTTAAATACATACATATATAGATATTTAACACCCAGACACAGAGCAAACAAATCTGCTCATCACATAAATGCTTGCCCTGGGTGGGGATCGAACCCACAACCCTCGGATCAGTAGTCAAGGGCACCTATTGAAAGACCTCAGAAATAATTAGTACTTATTAATTTCAGTATATAATGACTATAAGCTACGATGCTGTAATCATCATCATTATCATCATAAAAACAAATAAATAAATAAAATAAAAACACTAATAGGATTTATCAACCGATAGACGTCCACTGCTGGACAAAGGCCTCCCTCAAGAATTTCCACAACGACCGGTCCTGCGTTGCCCACATCCAGTGGCTTTCCGCGACCTTCACCAGGTCGTCGGTCCAACGAGTGGCAGGCCTGCCCACGCTACGTCTTCTGGTACACTGTCGCCACTTAAGAACTTTACTGCCCAACTGCCATCTGTTCTACTGCCATCGATAGCTATTTCTGCTACTTTGGTTCTCCCATGGACCTCCTCTTTTCTGATTACATATGACACTGTAGATAATTGTGATTATAATTAAAAGCAATAATAAATTACTACTTTACAGTAAACTCTACATTTTTCTAACGATACCTAAGAACATAATCCTACTTTTCAATTTAATATCAACCATATCATTCAGTAGGTAAAAACACTTTTCAAATCACACAACACACACACACTTTAACTCTAATCGATAATACGCTTTAAATTTTCAATTATGACCAAAATATCAACACCACGGAGTTTGTTTTCCAAGGAAAACAAAATCTCCTTGATCAACACACGACACAAAATTTTAGTTTTTAATTCAAATTCGTTATTTAAATTTTAAAGTAAACCGTACACGACGAGAGAACGCGCGCAAGCGCAGGTGAGATAAGAACTGAACTGACACTGAATATTATATTATAATATCTAGCGCATTGTTCTATAATCTTTGTTTTATCGAGATAGATTATCGCAGCTTAAGTATACATTTTACCTGTACAGTATACTTACAGGATGATATTTTATTCGACAATAGCAGATCGAGAAACACAACTTTTTCTAAGAAATCTATACATTCAGAGAAAAAAACGCCTCCGTGGCGTAACGGTTAGTCCATTCGCTTTACACCAGGAGGTCGCAGGTTCGATTCCCGGCGGGGTCAACTTTGTAAGACTCGGTTTGGTAGGTGGTATATTCATAGCCCGCCTGGCTAGCTACCACCATCTTATCTAAGTCTTGCTGCCAAACATCAGTGTTAACAGCATTGATGTGTTCCGGCTTGAAGATAAGATAGCCAGATAAGGTAATCTCGCTTCCATCTTTGGCTTCATCGTCACTTACCATCAGATGAGATGATGCCAAGGGCTTATCAATTGTGGATAAAAAAAAGTAAGACTATATAAAAAAGTGTGGAAATCGACCATTGACTGATTAACAAAATTGACAGTGCACTGTGGTAAGTCAACTTTTTTTACTTTGATTGTATAAGGTGCCTTGATTTTAAATTGATCACTTTTATAAGTAAAGTATAACTTTATAGAGCGTGTAAAAAAACTGAGCACTAAAACTTTAAGGTGGGCATCTACTTATCAAACTGAACAACTCTCGGCAAGAAACACATAGTAAATTCTCAAAAAAAAAAATCTCCATATAAAATTGGTCAACAAGCTGATCGATTTGTATGAAAAGTCAATTTTTTTACCTTTCAATTTAGCTAAGTTGTAGAGCAAAATTTGTTCAGTTTGATATTTATTTATTTATATTTATTTATCTATTTAGATGTTCGCCTTTAAGTATTAGTGCTCAGTTTTTTTTACAAGCTGTAGAACTATTTGCTGCCTTACTGGAAATAACTTCACCCTGTAATTCAATAAAAATTCAGTTATTATGTTAAAAATGTGAGCTTGCTCTTAGAAGAAAGTGAAAAAATGAATATTTTAAAATGAGCAGTTATGTACTTATTACCTACCAGGTAATATACTTTCTCTTTTTCATATGAGATCATTGTGATTCATTTTTAATAGACTTTAAAAAAAGGAGGAGGTTTCTCAATTCGACCGTATATATTTTTTTAATGTGTGTTCACGGATAGCTCCGTCGTTTATGAACAGATTTTGATAATTCTTTTTTTGTTGAAAAGGAGATATCCCAAGGGTGGTACCATCATAAGGAAACCAGGATCTGATGATGGCATCCCAGCGAAATCGAGGGGAACCTTAGTTTCCTGTTTGAAGTCGGTTTTTTTTGTTCAAAATTATAAGATATATACTTTTCTCAAACATGCTTGGAAATTTGAGCATTATTTTGACAACCTTCTTCGAGATAAATCAAAATTGCTGTAGGAACTGGCCAAATACATGCGAGCAGCGGCCGGAAAAAATGTATGAAAATCCATATCTGTCGTGTTTAGCGGCCAAATAAATTACTATGTAAACTCATATCTGTCGTGTAATTTAAAAATGAAACTATCTTTTACTCCGAAACATGGCAACCAAGGTGGTAACTTATCCAAGGTTTTATTTAAATTTCGAACTGACTTGCAAATAGAACGCTGTTTATTGAAAAAAAAAAAACAAATGAACACTTTGGCGCGTGAAAAATTACTGTTGTTCGTTGTTTGTCATTGATTTTGAAAAGTAATTAATGAAGTTTTAATTTCCGCGCATTATTCGAGAAAAGTACTACACAAGCCTTGGCCACAACTAGGCATTGATGGACTTAAGTATGTGGGCAAAGGCGAAGGTACACGTTCGTCCAACAATGCCTCTTTTGCTGGCCGCTACATTTACACTATTTATGGAGTTATTTTGATACTTACATACGCATTTTTAGCTTCACGCTCGCTCCGTACAATACTTTATAACCGATTTTTCCCCTTATGTATTTCTGAAGTACCTACTTCATTGATATTTATCAAACTTCCCATAAGGCTTATGTCAAAGGAAAAATACAATATAGTAATTTCACTCTTAAATCCTATGGTGCTGCAGGAAATTGTCAACCTTAACCGTCAATGTGATGATTTTTAATTAGTTTAATAAGTACCTACTGTGTATATCAAGGATAAGTAAGTACGTAAGTAAGTAAGAAAGTGAGTGAGTAAGTAAGTAAGTAAATAAGTAAGTGAGTAAGTAAGTAAGTAAGTAGTTTATTGAAACATATTAATGTTAAGATACAAAAAAAATAAGGGTGTAGAGAAATTACAAAAATCCGTTTCACTTAATTTTTGGGTGATTTCACTTGTTACTAGTGAAACTTTCTGGTGAGTCGAATGGCATTCACGGTACTTTATGGCTTTAAGCTCATAAACAGAATAGGATAGGCACTTTCCAAAAGGTCATCATATAAGCCGAAGAGGACAAAGGCCTCTTCCCAAGAATTTCCTCAAAAACCGGCCCTACGCTGCCCGCATCCAGCAGCTCCCGTCCTTCACCAGGTCATCAGCCAAATTTGTGAGAGGCCTGCCTACCCTAAGTGTTCCGTAGCGCAGTTGCCACTCGAGAAAGTTACTACCTGAACGGCCATCTGTTATACAATGCGATTTTGGAGCTATGTCGGTTACTTTGGTTCTCCTGCACATTTCTCATTCGATCACAGTACTTAATTATTTAATTTATTTTAAATCTAAGGTCGATTAAATTACTACGGGTATTCCCATTGAAAATTACCTCTAGTCTTTATTAGCGCAAAAAGACATTGATGGCAAAAAACCTTATTATCTACGAGTACAAGGTCATTTCCATAGCTATTTATTCAAGCATTCCTTAATCTGTGTAGAGTTATTCGATTCTATTCGATTTTGTGAGAAATAAAAATAATCTCATGTATTCTGTGCTTCTATTGTTTTTAGAGTTTTTGTACAATTAGGCCGACCTGAAACGTCCCGAATGCCTGCTGAATTCAGATCCTTATTAAAGGATTTACAAAGGACAAAGGTTAGACAAGACCGTTCTCACAACATTAGTCTTATCTAAGCTTTGTCCCTGTCGATGTCGTCAGGAACTTAGACCTCGTGAGATCAGAATAGTTTGAGGCCGGCCTTATTGTAATACAATTACGTAATCATCAAATTGGAATGACGTTACAATGATGAACTTTTTAGATCATGTGGATAGAGATAATATAACTTTGTTTTGTAAACTATACCATAAAGTTTGGAAGTTAGGCATTTTGACATCTGTAGGTACCTATAGTTTGAAGCCGGTCTTATTATTTACGTCAACGTTACTTTAATATTTATGATGCAAATAGTTATTGGATCGGGTATGATCCATCTGTAGATAGAGAAGATATTTTGTAAACGATATCTTATTTTGTAAATTTTGACAAGAAAGTAGGCATTCTGACATCTGTACAGTTTGAAGCCGGTCTTATTATTTAGTCAAATTGGAATGACGTCACTTTAATAATTATGATGTAAATATGTAGTTATTAGATCGTGTATGATCCATCTGTAGTTAGAGAAGATATTTTGTAAACGATATCTTATTTTGGAAATTTTGACAAGAAAGTAGGCATTCTGACATCTGTACAGTTTGAAGCCGGTCTTATTATTTAGTCAAATTGGAATGGCGTTACTTTAATAATTATGATGTAAATAGTTATTAGATCGTGTATTATCCATCTGTAGATAGAGAAGATATTTAGTAAACGACATCTTATTTTGTAAATTTAGACAAGAAATTAGGCTTTCTGACATCTGTACAGTTTGGAGCCGGTCTTATTAATTAGTCAAATTGGAATGACGTTACTGTAATAATTATGATGTAAATAGTTATTGGATCGTGTATGATCCATCTGTAGATAGAAAAGATATTAAGCTTTTTTCGAATTTGGAAACATGTATATTAATAATAAAATCATCACATCAGCTCATATATACGTCCCCCCCACCGAGGTGCTCGAGCATACCCTGAATTAGGGCGATCGGGCCTTAGTCAACCACGCGGGCCCAGTGCGTGTTGGTCAACTTCACACAAAACCTTTGAGTTCTTCGCAGATGTGTGCAGGTTTCCTCACGATGTTTCCCTTCACCGTAAAAGCGTCGGGTAAACATACATTATGAGATCAAAATTCGAAAACACATTGGTACGTGGCAGGACTCGAACCACGACCTCCCGGATAGGATTTCCGGATTCTGTTTTGCTAGAAAGAGACAGAGACAAATATTTAATGGCTTATATCTTGGTTATTTTTAAAGTTATTCAAAAGTATTTTTTGTATACCGTTTCTTATATGAATGAGCTTTTATTAAAGCAAAAAAAATCACGCATATTCCCCATTGAGAACCTCTTTTGATGTCTATTAAAGAGCGGCTAATTGAGACTCTATATAAAACTCAATAACTATCCCCAACAAAAAATACAAGCATAGCAAAAAAAAATTACTTTCCATACTATTAAGGATGTTTACTGCATCAAAGATAAATTAGGAAATGTTACTCCATAAATTGCCTACTAATTGAAAAAAAAAACATACTTATTTTGTTTGCACTGCGTCTTTAAAGTCACAAAATTAGTACACCAGTGACGCTGAAAAACTATTACGTCACGTGTTCCTATTTCATACATTTTTAGAACGCAATTTTGGTTCTGACAGATGATAAAAAGGAACCCAAATGACTTTTTTTTGTATTCACAATTGGTAAGCCTTTGGCATCATCTCACCTGATGGTAAGTGACGATGATGCCGAGGATGGAAGCAGTCCCCTAGCCTATTATTTATTCGATTTGGCCAATTTGCAAACTATGTTGGAAAATCGTTTAATGTAAAATCAAGTGTTAACTTTGCTTACTCACGTTGTTAACATCACGTTGTTTGCTTACGCTTTATTTAGTTACTTTTATATCAGGAAGATTAGGACTCCATGGCCATTCAGTCTAAACCGAGTATGATAAATAAAACGACAATACAATTTTCCGCTCAAGCACCTATTAGGTAAAAGTATATTTATTTGATATTATTTCGAACAATAATACAAATTACCTAACATTAATCATTATACTCTTAACTATCGTCTTTGTAAACAAAAGATTTAACTTTCACCGTGACGGAGGCAAAACATGAACGGAAATGTGTAACTTTTTTACGCGCCTGAAACGTGATTTCCGATCATCAGTGGTACCATCGGTTTTTAAGTCACTTTCAAAAATACTCGAACATCTTGGCAACAATGAAGGAAAAAACAATTAGACATTGGAAACATTAGAGCAAATTTTTTTCCTTCATGTTAGCAATAAATTTATAAGGATTCACAATTTTGACTCAGTTTGAAAGTAGTTTTTTGGAAGTCCGCTTGCACACTTTAGCCAAGATTATGCTGTAACTTAATTATCTAACGCCACAAACAATATGATTTTTATATGGCTACTTAAGCCTGCAAAAATAGTCTAACATAGTATCGTCGGACCCGGCTTAAAGATGCTATCGAAACTAAACAAATAACATCTATCATTTGCCGCTTTTTGCGAAAAAGGTCACATGTAGAGTAAGTACGAGTATAATACAGGTGATAGATAAAATAGAAAGTCACATGTAGAGTAAGTACGAGTATTATACAGGTGATAGGTAAAATAGAAATTAACATGTAGAGTAAGAACGAGTTTATACAGGTGACAGGTAAAATAGAAAGTCACATGTAGAGTAAGTACGAGTATTATACAGGTGACAGGTAAAATAGAAAGTCACATGTAGTGTAAGTACGAGTATTATACAGGTGACAGGTAAAATAGAAAGTCACATGTAGAGTAAGTACGAGTATTATACAGATGACAGGTAAAATAGAAAGTCACATGTAGAGTAAGTACGACTATTATACAGGTGACAGGCAAAATAGAAATTAACATGTAGAGTAAGAACGAGTTTATACAGGTGACAGGTAAAATAGAAAGTCACATGTAGAGTAAGTACGAGTATTATACAGGTGACAGGTAAAATAGAAATTCACATGTAGAGTAAGTACGAGTATTATACAGGTGACAGGTAAAATAGAAATTAACATGTAGAGTAAGAACGAGTTTATACAGGTGACAGGTAAAATAGAAAGTCACATGTAGAGTAAGTACGAGTATTATACAGGTGACAGGTAAAATAGAAAGTCACATGTAGAGTAAGTACGAGTATTATACAGGTGACAGGTAAAATAGAAAGTCACATGTAGAGTAAGTACGAGTATTATACAGGTGACAGGTAAAATAGAAAGTCACATGTAGAGTAAGTACGAGTATTATACAGGTGACAGATAAAAAAGAAATTAACATGTAGAGTAAGAAAGAGTTTATACAGGTGACAGGTAAAATAGAAAGTCACATGTAGAGTAAGTACGAGTATTATACAGGTGACAGGTAAAATAGAAATTCACATGTAGAGTAAGTACGAGTATTATACAGGTGACAGGTAAAATAGAAAGTCACATGTAGAGTAAGAACGAGTTTATACAGGTGACAGGTAAAAGTATATAAAGTTCGTTCGCTGAATTAGCTGCTCCTCTGATAAATCCCGCTCGCCGCTGCCGGCTCGCGACAAAGGGGTCGCCCTGAGTTCAATAGACGTCACACCTGCACGGGGTCGCGCGAATCTTGTTCAGTCTTTAATTATTAATGTAGGCGACAATTCCAAAGATATAATACTTCGTCCAGCAGTGAAAGTGATGAAAATTAATGATATATTTTGAATAAAAAAATTCCTATACCTATAACTACCATAAATATAATATTATTTTTTGTAAAATTGTTTTAGCCTTCGACACATTTGCAGAACTCCGTTCGGGTGTACTGCAGTTAATTTACCGAACGTACCTACTCTACATGTGACTATTTCTATCTATTATCTTTTCTATCTTTCTATCTATCACCATATTTTAGAGCGTCGGTGGCGTAGCGGCTAGGGCCGCCGCCTTCTGTCTGGGAGGTCGTGGTTCGAATCCTGCCACGTACCAATGTGATTTCAATTTAGATTTCACATGTACGTTTATCCGAAGCTCTTACGGTGAAGGAAAACATCGTGAGGAAACCTGCACACGCCTGCTGGGAAACTCGCAGGTTGTGCGTGAAGTCAACCAACCCGCACTGGGCCCGCGTGGTCGACTAAGGCCCGATCGCCCTAAATCAGGGTAGGCTCGAGCCCCTCGGTGGGGACGTTTATGAGCTGATATATTATAAAGGACTATAAAGACGGAAGACGTAGCGTAGGAAGGCCTTCTACACGATGGATCGACGACCTGGTGAAGGTTTTTCTTGTTATATTCATAATTGGTAAGCCTCATCATCTCACCTGATGGTAAGTGGCGATGATGACGAAGTTAGAAGCGGGCTTTTCAAGATTCCCCACCGCAATGGAGAACTACCTATCTTATCTTCAAGGTCGCGGGAAGACGCTGTATGCGGGCAGCGTAGGACCGGTAGTCGTGGAAGTCCTTTGTCCAGCAGTGGACGTCTTTCGGCTGATGTGATGATGATGATGATAGGACTAAAATTGTTCAGTGTCATGAAAAATATGCTTTACACAAAGAAATTTCATCATCATCATATCAGCTCAGTCGTCCCAACCGAGGGGATCGAGGCTAATGTGAATTACTGTGAATAAGGCGATCGGGCCTTAATCGGCCACGTGGGCCTAGTGCGGGTTGGTCGACTTCACACACAACCTTCGAGTTTCTTCGCAGGCGTGTACAGGTTTCCTCGCGATGTTTTCCTTCACCGTAAGAGAATAAAGAAATTTAAAAGTAGGTAAATATAACGTAGTAACGCTTCTGTTTTTTTCCTAAGATGAGCCTGAGTTCAGGATGCGCAAAAACAAAGTCCAATTTAGAGGAAACCGGGCCATGAAAAACCTGAAAACGTGGTGAGTCATCATCGCCTTAAAAAAATTCTATAATTTTGTTGGCTTTTTGTCAAACTGTGACGAAGTTATTATTTTTTGTTTGTTTTAGATCTGTTTTGTATTATTTTCTTTAAAATTTGTTTTTTTTTATATATTTTCAAACATTTTGTTTTTTGGTCCAGTTTTCCTTCCTCACTTCATCGTGTCTGATATTTTTTTGTCATGTTCAATCAAAGCTACTGTTGGTAAAAACATACTTTTATTGGACTAAAGCGGATCCTGACTCTACCCTCCAAGTCTTAATTTCTTGATTCAAAGCGGAGGGCGCGTCGATGCTGCAATACTATGTACTAAACTGATAATCAAGCAAGGTTTTCAAGAGTAATTCGTTTGCTATTTTTGTGAACAACTACATCTTTGTACTTTTAAATAACATACCCATTTTTTAGGGTTCCGTACCCAAATGGTGCCTGCAGGACCCAATTACTAAGCATCCGCTGTCAGTCCGTCCATCTGTCTGACTTTATTTAATGAAGCGTAATAGGTATACAGTTGAAATTTTCACAGCGTATGTATCTATTGCCGCTATATCAACAAATACATCACAAAAAAATAAAGGCAAGAAAGCAAAAAACGTGTTTCTTTTTGTACAAAGGTACGGAACCTTTCGTGTGCGAGTTCGACTCGTACTTAATAAACGTTTTTAATAAAGTGATAGCCTATAAGTGATACTGTAACGGTGATGTAACACCGATTTTGTAAAATCTAGTTTATTTACCATCTATGCAGTACACCAGTATACCTTCATAATATCAGCCGAAATACGTCCACTTGACAAAGGCCTTGCCCAAGGATTTCCACGACGACCGGTCATGTGCTGCCCGCATGCAGCGGCTTTCCGCGACCTTCACCAGGTCGTCGGTTCACCGTGTGGGAGGCCTGCCTACGCTACGTCTTCCGGTGCGCGGTTGCCACTCTAGAACTTCACTGCCCCAACGGTGTCCTGCGGATCTCCTCGTTTCTGATTCAATCACGCAGAGAAACTCCGAGCACAGCACGCTCCATTGCCCTTTGAGTGACCTTGACCTTAAGGCTCTACCTAACTATTATAAAAATTTGTAGCTCTATTATTACTATTAACGTAGCAGGATGCTGTTCGTTACGTGAACAAAGATATCTGCTGAAATTTCTTTTTGTTGACTCATTAGGAAATTATTTGCTGGTTCTTTATTCCTACCATATTCATAGAGAGCCATGTACGATAATAACAGTTGTAGTATAATTTAATTCCAACAAAAAAAATATGTAAAAACGTGCCTAGTCTCGACCTGAGGCCCACGCTAGTGCCCCTGCCAAGTCTAGCGGAAACCAAGCACTACTGCCCTAATACCTTTTCTAGAACCATTTCGGCTGATTTTCGAGCCCCTATATCTTGGCGCTATGATAGGTTCGTACAAAAAGAAGTGAACAAAAATATTCTGTAAAAAAAGTGCCAAGACTCGAATCTCGATTAAGGCATACTTGGCCATAAAAAATATGAAGATCAAATAAGAAACCTAAGCCTTCTTAGTGAATAAAAGAAAACCAGTCACATCTAGGTAGATATACTATTATGCCAGACAAAGTTCCCTCAGATTAAAAAAAAAACATTTTTCTCGGGGGATCATTTATCGGGATATAAATTACCCTATTTAATATACCTGGGTCATTATAATATTTAAAATAAATAAATAAATAAATAAATATTCTCAGACAAATCACACATGGTCATCTGGCCCCAAAGTAGGATTCCCTGTGTTATGGGTTACCAGAGACTGATATACATACTTATATACGTTTAAATACATACATATATAGATATTTAACACCCAGACACAGAGCAAACAAATCTGCTCATCACACAAATGCTTGCCCTGGGTGGGGATCGAACCCACAACCCTCGGATCAGTAGTCAAGGGCACTAACCACTGAGCCACCGAGTCAGTCAAAATATTTATAACCAAATCATACAAATTTTTAAACGAAAAAGTATATATGTTTGTTTGTTCCGTTTCAACGGCTGAACGGATTTGGATGAAGTATGACAGGTAGATAGATCATGCACTGGATTAACACAGGGTAATTTTTATCCCAGAAATGCATGGTTACTTTAGGATCTAAAGTTCTTCGTAGTTTGGGATAGCTATTATTGCACAGAAGTTGTGTCCGTCTGTCTGTCTGTATGTTACTCTCCCAATCCTTAATACTAACCGATTTCGCTGAAATTCGGCTTGGAGATAAAATAAAAGGGTGAAATGCCAAGTAAAATGTAATTGCCAATTTAATGTTATTGCGAATGAAATGTCGAATGTCAATGCCAAGGTAATTGTCAAATGTCAATTACTAATGTTATCAGTCAAACGTCTATGTCAAATATCAGTCAATTTCACTGTCAAATTTTAAATGACAAGTGTCAAATGTCAGTCACTTTTAAACCATATTTAAAATGTCAATATCAAATGTTAATTTAATAAAACCTCAGGCCAAAGAAAAATAGAGTGTTTGCATGATATTTCTACATCGTCGGGCAAACCAATTTAGATGTGACTTTAAGTAATGCATTTAGATAGGATTGCGGTAGGATTTTGTCTTTCATTTAAATCTGTTGATAAATAAAAAAGATATGTCGTTTCTTGCGGGAGACGCGTCATTAATTCCATACAGACGAAGTCGCAGGCGGCTGCTAGAATTTTTATTCATATTGCGCTGTACTAGATAGTACAAATATAATAGACAAACCTTATATAAATTTGGTTTGATTTTTGAATTCAATTAAATGTCTGCACCTAAAATAAAGCGCTTTAATAACATGTAAACTAAAGAAAAGCCTAATTAAGTTAGACAATGTATTTTAATGACATTTTACTGTTGTTATGTCGTATCAAAACCTTAAGAAGAAGGCTGAGGTTAAGAAGAATAGAAGATCACTCCACAGACAAGAGCAGTTTCTTTTAAGTTTATGATGATGATTTCAATGTAATGTTGATTGTTAACACTGATGTTGTTAATCATCATCATCATCATTATATCAACCGAAAGACAAACCTCCCTCAAGGATTTTTATATCTATCATTATGATCATCATCATATCAGCTCATATACGTCCCCACCGAGGGGCTCTAGCCTATCCTGAATTAAGGCGATACGATCATTATGTTGTAAATAATTAACAATTAAATTTGATACCGCAGAACTTATTAATTCGTTTCAGTTCCATTCCGTTTTAAAGCTGTTGTAAATAGGAGGGATAATTAAAATACGTTCAAACTGGGACCGAGTAATTGATGTGTCAGATGCAGTGCATTCAGGATGAGCGCCCTCTCCACTCTCGGTGGACCGTTGCATGCGGACTCAGGGCAGGACTTAGACTTGATGCCCCTACAATTTTTGACTTATTACTATTCACCGATTTTCTGTAGGCATAGACGTTGCTAATGAACTTTGGCACTCTGTTTAGCTAAATCAATGACTCTATAATAATAATAATAATAATTCATTTATTGTCAGACTAAAAATCCATAAAGTACAAAATTTAAACATCACATTTACTTAAAAGAATAACCAAAATAAGATAAAGATCACATTCATTCAATAATGAATTAGGTAGAACATAATAGGTCAAGTTAAAAACAAATGAATGAAGTTAAACATAAAACCAAATATGATTAAAAATTAACATTAAATTAAGTTACCAAAAAAAGTTGTCAAATTATATTATTATTATGTAAAAAATAAAAAAATGTTAATAACTCTATGATTGGCCTCAATGACTTAAATGACACTAATACGCCGATATAAAACAATCAATAAAACTTATTCATACTTACTTTGTCTTATTCAGTGTCCTTTAACGTGTTCATCAAATATTAAAAATGCATAAAGAGTATACGAGATTTAAACCTGTATTATTTTACTTGGTGATGGTATGATGTCGGGGCTATCCACAAGAACCCTCGGCTTATAAAGAAACTTGGAACGAGATCTTTTCTGCTTAACATAGATTCTTCGCGGCAATACATATATCGATAGAAGATAGTCAAAATCGCTATACGTCAAATAGTACCAAGTTTCGCTACTCAAAAACTTTTCTTAAGAGGAAACGGATAACCAAACTTTATTTATTGAATTCACCGGTAATCAAACCTGTGACCTCCCGATGTAAAGATTTAGAGTATCTAGCAAATACGCGACAGTGTAGTCAGATAAAGTAAATGTAAGGTGTCCGAGCCATTGCTAATACCTAAATCCGACACTGTATGTAGATGCATTCTTAATACGTCGAGAGTTTCTGTAGGAAATGACCAACATGTTATGAAAATGTTGTGGTATGGTATCTCTACCTATAGTTACATACATACAATATATTTCATAAAAAATTAGGGAAACCAAAAAATAAGCAAAAATTTTCGAACGAATGTGGAACAAATCTGTTTAAGAGCGTATTCTCAAAATTGATTTCTATACCAACTTAAAATAACTACTTCTTGAAAATGGAAGAACCGATTCTAATGAAACTTTATTCACTTATGCAAGTAACAAAATCCCACTTTTGGATAGATTAGATTTTGGGAATACTTATTTTAAAAAAAGATAAGCAAATTTTAAAATAACTATGAAAACATTAAATCACTATTATTTAGTGACGACACTATTTTTTTGAAAATGTAAATCTATTTAAATTTATATGGGAAACGATTTTGTGAATACGCTCTTAACGTTAACAACCCTTTAGCGTGTCCACTTCTGGGGCACGAGTCTCTCTTCCCGAACAAGGACGGGGTAGGCCTTACTCCACACACTAGAATAAGCCGCACTCAGAGGTTGTAGGGCTGGTGGAGAAACTGCTGTTTTACACTATGAGAGATGAGGTGAGGTTAGGTGAGATGTTGTCAAGGGTTTACCAATTGTGAATAAAAAAAAAATTATAAAAAAATACATTAGGTTTAGCCGCCTCCGTGGCGTAATGGTTAGTCCATTAGCTTCACATTACGAGGTCGTGTGTTCGATTACCGGCGGAGACTAACTTTGTAAGACTAAGGGCATTTCCTAAGCCCGCCTGACTAGCAACCACAATTTTATCTAAATCTACTCGATCTAGTTGAAATATAATTATGCCAAATATCAATCTTTAACAGCATTGATGTGTTCCGTCTTGAAGACAAGTTGCGTTAACCCCTATTTCTTCTGGTCATCGCATCACGCGTAAAGTCCTGGACCGATTTCGCTAATTCTTTTTTTTTTGAGTTCGTTATTGTCAGGAGAAGGTTCTTATGTAGGGTACGGTAGGGGAGGGTAGTGTACTGTAGGGCAGGGTAAGGTAGGGTAGGGTAGTGCAGTGTAATGCGAAAAATAAACGAATTAATTTAAAATTAAAAACCCGAATGCATAAAAATCCCTCTTTTTTGGTCAGTTCAGAAAAACTGTATCATATGTCGCAAGGACTTTGTCATATGGTCCTAATTGTATCCTGAGTTTTAGAGCATGTCTGCTACCGGTAACTTCGTTTACCAATCTATTGTATGTAATAATGGCATAATTATATTTCAACTAGATCGTGTAGATATAATCTTGTAATAGCTACGTAATCTTTGTAACATGGATTTCATTATGACGTGTTAAATACTATAATTATACAGACCAAGCGTTACTCAAAATGCACTTAAATTTTATCTTAAGTAAAGAGGTCTTGCGATTAACAAACATCGTAGGATTTGGCAGTTAGACCAAAGTTAGCGTTGTAAAATAACGAAAAAGTATGAAAACAAGAATTTCCCACCTGAAATCATAGCCTTTATTTTTCACTACATCTGAGGTAATAGCCGTGGTCGCAAGCCATAATTTTTAAATACGATAGGGCTTGCGACTACGCGGCTATTACCCCAGATGAAGTGAAAAATAAAGGCTATGATTTCAGGCGGGAAATTCTTGTTTTAAATGGACTATAACCCTCCTTTTTTCGCAGTCGGGTAAAAAGAGGTTTAAATAGTCTGGTTTGTCTGTAGAATTAAAATATCCTTGCAAGTTTCTTTGATGTATTTTTTCTGTATTAAAAGTTAACGAATCTGCAACTGACAAAATAAAGAAATTGAAATGAAGAATCAGGTTATAAAATATCACTTTCATATGTTTTGTAATTGCTGAGAAAAATCGAGATCCCTGTGTTCAAAGTTTACAATACGTCGCCTTGGAGCTGTCATTTTATCATCTACTAACTGTTGCCCAAGGCAACGCCCGCCCAGATCTCGTTTTCTGCCGTTCCCGTGGGAATTTCTTAAAATCCTTTCTTAGCAGATGCCTACGTCATAATTGCTATCTTTATGCCAAACTTCAGCCCGACCCGTCCAGTGGTTTCAGCTGTGCGTTGATAGATCAGTCAGTTAATCAGTCATGGTTTCCTTTCAAATATAATCAGGACGTCAGAAAAATAGAGTAAACGAATTTTTTGACAGTTACAGGATGTAATCACTCAACACTAACACTCAAGAAAATTCCATGTAAAATGGTCTAGTAAATTTCTAGGCTATCAAGATAAATGTGTCTGGGTACTTTCCCTGTGTTTCTACGTTGTGATGAATATGATATGGAGATACTCTATGAATATAATAGTAATTATCCTAATCTTCATCACATAAGACGTCTACTGCTGGCCTTACCCAAGGAATTCCACAACGACTTGTCCTGCGCTGCCCGTATACAGCGGCTTCCCGCGACTTTAACCGGTCGTTGGTCTAGAGGGAGGCATACGTCTTCCTGCGAAGGCTTATTAATTTGGTCCAACGGGACCCTCCCTATTAATTACCAAGCTTCGCTGTCCGTCCGTCCGTCCGTCTGTCTGTCATTGGACCGTATTTCATGAACCGTAATAGGTAGACAGTTGAAATTTCACAGAGTATGTATTTCTATATTTTTATTTATTTATTATTTGTAAGCCCTTGATATCATCTCACCTGATGGTAAGTGACGATGATGCCGAAGATGGATTGCCGTTATTACAACAAATAATAAAAATAAAATTAATGTAAAAATTCAAGAGGGCCCCATACAAGAAACAAGAATCATGTATGATGGTACGGAGCATTTCGTTTGAGAGTCCGTCTCCCAGTTGGCCGATTTTTTTGTTATGTATGAGTAAACCTTCCCGGGCGTGCGCAAGACTATTTACTAAAGTTTCAAAAAAGTTTCCAAAACGATTTTTCTGCGAGTTTAACACACGGCAATTGATTTTATATACCACAATGATTCTTGATAATATATATAAATTATTAAAAATCCGATGGATAGATATCGTAAATATAAATATGTTAAAATCATAAATTATGTTAATTTCTGAGATTGGGTTATTCCTCGATCCCGCAGGGACCCGTCTCAACTCCCAATTTCTAATAATCTCGACAAAGTCGATTAAGAGTCAACCTTTTTGATTCACAGCACAAACCTAACACGTGATAAATCACAAAATCAATAATAGTCATCGATATTTTAAAACTCGTGTTTTTTTCGTTGAATTTGTTCATTCTTTAAATTATCTTGCTATCTCTAATTCTTAGAACTACATATTCTGTAGGTACTTTTTATACATACAAATAAGGTTCAAACTGTATCATTAAAATCGCTTTCGATTTCTGGGCGGTACAAACTCGCTACACTGCAGGTATTGTACCGTGAAGGCACTGAATGTTATGAAAGAAATTTAAATTTTAAACATAAAAAAATGCAAGTAAATAAAAGTGAATTTTAAATTGTTATTCTAAGTAAGTTTCACATTTCTTTGTTTGCAAGTATAAAATATGATAATTTTAATCCACAATTGTTACGTAGTTAAGTCAGGTTATTTTATCTCTTGTAAATTACATATGTACTTTACTTATAAATTATACATTCAAGTTAATGTACCGTAAAAAGGCGAAAAAACTTAAAAAACGGCCAAGTGCGTTCGGGGTCACATAAACTGGGTTTCGCACCAAAACTTTAACTACCAATACATCTCACTTTGTTCTAGGTAAATAGCGGTCTACTTATTCTGGAACCTCCAAATTTAATTTTTTCTTTTAGAACGAAAAAACTTTGGATTTGTTGAAAAACTTTGTTTATTGTAATCTATGCATTCAATTTCAGGTACTGTGATTTTTTCAAGATTTTAGGGCCAGTACTTTCGGAGATAAGTGAGAATGATAGTTTTTCGTATATTTTCCTAAATAAATTCAAAACTATTTATCTTAAAATATTAACAAAAATATGTTAAAAATTTTCATAACAAGCTTTTTTATATGATGTTGTCACAAGATATAGTTTAATTTTTTTTAAACATATCTAACTTACCCCCCAAAAGTCTAAACGTTTAATTTATTTACATTACGTCCGTCCATGGATCATCGACTTACATATTAAGTGAGTGTCGGACCACGCAAAAAATAGGGTTCCATATTCTTTTTAAGAAATAAATTTACATAAAAAAAATATTTTTGCATTGGGTATAGAACATTTTATATGGAAAATCTACGAACATTTTCCAAATTTAACTGCACATCTTAAATTGGTCGACTATTACTTCTAATCTAAGATAGCCACTATTTTCCTTTTAAATTTATAACATTCTGTCCTACTACCTTATTTTTTTTAATTTTCGGAAATAGCGATATAGTTGGCGTTCGGTTCAATTGACTGTAACACAAATTAGTACATTAAAGATTAATATTTCGCAAACGGATCCCTAAATACAGAAATTTTGGAAAACCTATAATACACGACATCCCACACCATGGGATAGACCAGAAAAAAAAACTGCCCCACTTTACTTGTAGAGGACGTATGCAAAAATAGTTTTTCCAACATTTTATTTTACCCATGCCAAAATACAGTTTTCTACTACAAAGAGTCTCTGAATTAAGCCGAGGACAGACACACAGACGGACGGACATGGCAAAATTATATGGGCTCCTTGTTAACTACGGAACCCGATATTAAACACAAATTATTTTTTACGAATTTCCAGTAAAATACGCACACACGTCATACACTTTTTAAAATCCAAGTAAAAATTTTCATATACTTACTGTTAAGTATACTGAATTGTTTTTATAATTAATTTGTTTCTTAGCATAGGAAACAGAACATTTTTAAATACGAATTGTTCTTACTTAATTTTCTTGTACTTAATGTTTTTTTATTTCAAATTAATACATTTCAAATAAAAAAATACGTACGAGTAATGCATGAAGCATTTTACTAATATCAATAATTGTTATTTAATTAAACAGCTACACAACCGTAATTGTTAGCTGTTGAGAGCTAATTGATCAAAACAAACACGTATTGCACACCTACTTACATCTGTCAGTTTTTAGAGATCCGTACCACAGATGAGAAACTAGTTACTTCGTATCCGTACTACGTAACCAGATCCTATTACCATCTATAAATCGTTTCGGCCGTCTCTATCCGTCAACCCATCTGCCTGTATGTCTGTCCGACCTTTAATATGTATTATTTTGGGGAGTTTACCAACAAATAATAAAAAGTGAAAAATTAATATAAGTACGAGTAACACGTGTTTTTTAGGTTTACTTGTTTTTGCTCTATCGTAAAAACGATAACACACATAATCGTGAAAATTGGTGTGATTATAGAAATAATCCTAAAGTAAAAAAAATAAAATAAAAACCGGCCGAGTGTGAGTCACACTCGCGCTAAGGAGTCCGATTAATTCAACCGCCTCCGTAGCTCAGAGGCAAAGTTCACTGGCTTTACACAGGAGGTCGCGGGTTCGGTTCCCGGCAGGGTCAATTGTAAGACTCGGTTTGGTTGGTGGTAGGGCATTTTCTAAGCCCGCCTGGCTAGCTACCACCATCTTATCTAAGTCTTGCCGCCAAATATCAATGTTGATATCATTGGTGTGTTCCGGCATGAATATAAGATAGCCAGTTCCCCATTGCATTGGGGAATCTTGGTAAGCCCGCTTACATCTTCGGCAACATCGTCACTTACCACCAGGTGAGATGTTGTCAAGGGTTTACCAATTGTGCATAAAAAAAAGTTGGAAAAAGAAAAGCATTTTCTGTTGCTCGTTTAATGTCTTTTGTTTCTAATGATTAGTTATCATTATTATAATTTTGTAAAGGGGTGTGGTGGTACGAAACCCTCGAAGTACGAGTCCAGCTCGCACTTGGCCAGTTTTACTTTAAAACGTGCCGTTGGCTCTATTTTTTGTGAAAAAAATCACCTGTTTAGTATTTATTTATACTTAGTTAATAATCAATAATTCATGAATATACTTCGTAACTTTGCATTAGGTAAGTATTGCCGATTGTTTTTACGCTGAAGGAAAACAGCGTAAGGATACCTGCACATCTGATTTCAAGATGTGTATGTAGGTTGCGTTGCACACGTTCGTAGTTGCAAATCTGTATGAAAATGACTTACTCGTGTCCCACTTAACTTATTTGTTAAACATAATATTTCAAAGAGTTCATAGTTTCTAATAAACAACAGTAAGTAACTATTCATCATTTTCATCATCAAAAATTTAAGTATGTAATCAGAGGGTAGTAATTTTAGGGTTCCGTACCCAAAGCGTCGGTGGCTCAACCGGTAACGACTCGGTCCATCTAACCAGAGGTACCGGGTTCAAATCTGGACGGTCAATGTACCAATGAGTTTTGCAAAAACTTACGTACATACTTACCGATTGCTTTAACGGTGAAGGAAAACATCGTGAGGAAACCTGCACACGCCTGCGAAGAAACTCGAAGGTTGTGTGTGAAGTCGACCAACCCGCACTGGGCCCGCGTGGTCGACTAAGGCCTAATCGCCCTGATTCAGGGTAGGCTCGAGCCCCTCGGTGGGGACGTATATGAGCTGATATAATAAAAAATAAAACCCAAAGGGTAACAACGGCACCCTATTACTAAGACTCCGCTGTCCGTCGGTCTGTCTGTCTGTCCGTCTGTCACCAGGCTGTATTTTCACCGTGATTGCTAGACAGTTGACATTTTCACAGATGCTGTATTTCTGTTGTCGCTATAACAACAAATATACTAAAAATTAACAAAAAACAAAAATGATTTTTATGTATGTTCGTCGATTACTCTGTCAATTGTTGACCGATTTTCAAAATTCTTTTTGTGTTTAGAAGAGTATACTCCCGAGGTGGTTCTATTGTCACCAAAGCAGGATCTGATGATAGAATCCCAGGGAAATAGAAGGCAACCCTCAAATTTTATAGCACGTATTACGTGTTTCATGTATTTTTTCAAAAGCTATTTAAGTATTAGCATACAACAACATGATATGTCATGATGATGAGCTGATGATGGAAGGTCCAACTTCTTAACGGTTAGGAGTTTATAATTTTTTAGACATAAATTACGTGTTTCATATATTTTCTAAAGCTATTCAAGTATTTGCGTCCGGCAATCATCATCTCATGTTGACGAGATGATGATTGAAGGTCC
This sequence comes from Coleophora flavipennella, assembly GCA_947284805.1. Classification (NCBI taxonomy): domain Eukaryota; kingdom Metazoa; phylum Arthropoda; class Insecta; order Lepidoptera; family Coleophoridae; genus Coleophora; species Coleophora flavipennella. The sequence continues at coordinate 9,304,702 of OX369257.1, read as the reverse complement.
AACTCCTTAACGGTTAGGAGTTGAAGGATTATTCTTTCAATATTATGGATAGATGCGTAGGAACGTATAGACGGATAGTCATGTTCTTTCAGGTTATTCAGGTGCGCTGATGATGGAAGGTTTAACTCTTTTAATTTAGCTACAGGACTCTGTATCGGTTAATGAAACACGTGAATTATTGATTTGATGATATTCTATTGGCGAGTAGGAGATTGGATTGGGTTTAAAGTTGTTAGACAGCATTATCACAAGAAAAAGTTGAAAAAAAACTAAAAACCGACTTAAAAAAAATCATTAAAAAGTATGAAATAATATTTTTTTATATATAAAAACACAACATAAAACAACAATAACGAAAACAAAGGTAGGGTGCGAATCAAGTTAGGGGACTCAAGTTATTTTTGAGGTCGGTGCCAGCCAGCAAAGCCATCGAATCTAAAACATAAACTAAAAACTTCTAAACTGTGTGCTGGTATCGACTTTGTGTTTGAGAAAAAACGACACAAGTAGGCGTGATGTTAACAAAAATAGCATCTGAGAGTTATACAGGTGTTATAAAAATTGGTGTAGGGTTCGTTAACAGGGGTTTTTACTAATCATACTGAACCATTTTCTCCAAGGAACCCATGGTCCAATAAAAAAAAATCAACGCTCAATACAAAAAGTAGTCAAGGGCGTGTCGGACCACGCGCAATTTAGCGTTCCGTAGTCTTTTCGAAAAATAATGGTATATTTCAATAAAAAAAATATATTTTGCAGTTGGTTAGAGTACAACAATTGTATGGAAAAGTTATGAACTTTTTACAAATCCAACTTTTTTTTAAATATTCTGGGACAAATCACACATGGTCATCCGGCCCCAAAGTAGGATTCCCTGTGTTATGGGAACCAGAGACTAATATAAATACATACGTTTAAATACATACATATATAGATATTTAACACCCTGACACAGAGCAAACAAATCTGCTCATCACACAAATGTTTGCCCTGGGTGGGGATCGAACCCACAACCCTCGGATCAGTAGTCAAGAGCACTAAACACTGAGCCACCGAGTCAGTCAACTTGTTTTCCAAGTTTTTCAACTACTAATAGTCGAATAGACTAATCCTTAACTAAGAAAGCTTATTTAGCCGTGATAGTTTCCCTTTGATATTAATCACATATTCTTTTCAAATTCCTTGAAACAGCGGTTTAGTTGGCATGTAACTGTAACAAAAATCACCTTAACATAAAGTGAATGAATCATTTATCGGAAAAATAGACTAAGCAGTAGTTTTTAAAGACCTACGAATTCAAGGATACTCCACACAATAGGGTAGGTACGTAAACAAAGAAAATCACCCCCACTTTACATAACAAACACATTCACCACTGTATGCAGGTGGCTATAAATAGCTCTTTTGGCTATTTGGTGGACATCTGACATGGAAATGGGCTAGTTGACTGCTAGTCATTTGAGTTACTTTTTATCATCTGTCAAAAACGAAATTTTGTTCTACAAATGTTTGAAATAGCAAGGCGTGACGTCACAGCTTTTCAGAGTCGTTAATGTACTAATATTCTAAATTTAATCAATTTAAAATTGAAGACTTGATAAAAAACAAAACGAACAAGGTTTTTCAAACTTTCAAGAGGAGATGAATTTAGGAAATAATATTTCATAATTATTTTTTTATGCTGTCAACTACCCTAGATGACAGCATAAAAAAATAATTGTCTACTTAAATAAACGATTAACTTGGTACAATTAACATATGGATGGATTTAATCTATCATAATCATCATCATATCAGCCGAAAAACGTCCACTGCTTGACAAAGTCCTCCCCCAAGGATTTCCACGACGACCAGTCTTGCGCTGCCCGCATCCAGTGGCTTTCTACGATCTTCACCAGGTCGTCGGTCCACCGCGTGGCAGGCCTGCCTACGCTAGCGTAAGACCGGCCGTTGTAGCACATTTTTAGGGGAGGCCTTCGTTCAGCAGTGGACATCTTTCGGCTGATATGATGATGATGAATATGATGATGAAGGTTTTACGATCCCTACGGGTCCTATACCAAATTTGTTGCATCCTCTGTAATGGCCATGATTAGGTAAATAGCTGAAATAGATACAATAATACGTAATATCGATTTCTTGAACAACAGTTTTGTTCTTCAATATCTACTTCTGTCATTCGATATTCTGTTAAGATAGTGAGAGAAATATCGAAGTAACATCACTACAGATGGCTGGTCTAATGCAAAAGCAACGGATTTATTTAAGGTAACTAAAGGAAAAAAGTATTAATAAAGTAATTAATAATTGAAAACGCCAAACACGTAAAGGCGGTAATATTATTTTGTTATGATATTGCAAAAGTGAGTAATGTTATTATTTTTTATACTTTCATTGTAGTTTTTGATTGAAACGAAAAACCATTGAAAAAGTTTGGTTATTTTCTTTACTCTTTACACGTAAAGAAAAAGACAGAGACAACTGTTCCAATCAATACCTCGCCTTAAGTTTATACCACATAGCTTTCTATCATGAAATCAAAAGGATATCGTGTGACACTAATAACATTGCCTCATCGATCTCATTTTGTGCTAAGGATAGATATCTGATTCAATTTAACTGAGTGAATACTATTGAAACGAATTAAACTATTTGAAATAATTATTATATCAGCCGAAAGACATCTACTGCTGGATAAAGACCCTCCCCAAGGATGTCTACAACGACCGGTCCTGCGCTGCCCGCATTCAGGAGCTTCCCGCGACCTTCACCAGGTCTTCGGTCCGCCGAGTGATAGGCCTGTCTACGCTACTTATTCCGGTGCGCGGTCGCCACTCGAGAACTTTACTACCCCAACAGCCATCTGTTCTAGGAGCTATATTGCCCACTTCCACTTATGTTTAGCGATTCTGTAAGCTATGTCGGTTATCTTGGTTTCCCTAAGGATTACCTCATTTCTGATTCGATCACGCAGGAAACTTCGAGCATAGCACGCTATTTGAAATGACTTAACCAATTTCATTACAACCCTAGTCATATGTCATTTAGGGATCAATACGAATTTTACCCTCCCTTTTTGGCAGTTTTCAATCTACAATCCACCAAGCCATGCAAGCTACAGTATCTGCCAAAAAAACAGCCTACTATACCCGCAAAAAAAATACCCCTTCTTTTTGGGGATTCAAGTAAAAAAAAAAGGGTAAAGTGCGAGTCAGAATCGCGCACAAAGGGTTCTTTACCATGGTAATAGATGTCGCTAGTTGCTTCACATTTAAAAAAAATCACGTTTGTTGTATGGGAGCCCCCCTTAAATATCTATTTTATCCTGTTTTTAGTATTTGTTGTTATAGCGGTAACAGAAATATATCATCTGTTAAATGTTCACCTGTCTAGCTATCACTGTTCATGAAATACAGCCCGGTGACAGACAGACATACAGACGGACGGACAGTAAAGTCTTAGTAATAGGCCCCATTTTTACACTTTGGGTATGGAACCTATTGTACCTATTGCATGTTCCGATTTAATTTATTTACGCAAGCTCACTAGGGCGCATTCGAAAACCAGGCTCTGGCTGCAGCATATGCTGAAATGGGTCTGTTTGGCGTCACACTACAGCGCAAAGCACACCTACCTCCCATATGTGGCGACGTTAGGTATCTACCTTTTGTTGTTGTTTATTGATGTGTAACATCTTTTCTCTCGCTTTCCTGCAATAGGTTGTCATAGCCATGCCGCCTAGTGTGATGGCAAAGGCAAAGATGACATACTACTATTCGAAGGGTCGGCCCGTGAATGTACGACCCGATAATTAATTAATTTCATAAGTATTTTGTCACATGTTACACATCATATGCGAGTACTGTAGGTCTCGTTTTTTTTTAAATGAGACTTTCTGTACCTACATTTTTTTTGTCTACTCATGTTATATTGTTTTGTGTTGAGTTGTAGTGTCATGTCTAATAAATGTTTGAATCTGAATCTGGAACCCTAAAAACAATGCTCAATTGAATTCCACTGTGTATGTAATCTTTCACTTTTTGTGAGACTTTTTTTACGTACCTTGTATATGCATGTACGTTATTTCTTATTATCGTCGTCACGGATTAAGCGAAAACGGAACGTAAAGCATAATATAACGGAACCACGTATGAGCCTTAACACGTGGTTTCATTACACACCGTTAAGGCGGAGATTATTGCCAATCACCTATCTATCTCGATGCTTTTTTCTATTAAAAAAAAGAATTCACATTGCTTATCTTATTTATTAATTTATTTTAAATAATCTTTAAAATTAATTGAAATAGATTTGAATGTATAAAAAGTTTAAAATTCTCTTTACAATAATTTGTTTCTTTTTTTCATTAGTAATAATTTGAGTGCGTTTATCGTTAATATTATCATCATATATATTGTTAATTATTTATCGTTTATCGTTGAATAAGTGTTCAAAGTCATAAATCGTAATAATCAGTACTATTAAACGTATCTGGCTCAAAGTCCCATAAATATAATTAGTTATGTTTGTAGCTAAAAACTACTAATAAGCTATTAAAAAAAAGTCATAATCAATACTATCCTGACTAATCTTATAAATGTGAAAATGTGTTTGTTTGTTTGTTTGATATTTTTTCATGCTTCAACACCTCGACCAATCTTCATGAAATTTAGCAAACAGTTGTCACAAGGAAGGAAATAGCAAATCCGATGCAGTTCCTGAGGGAACTGAAAAAATACTCTTTTTTTGATAAATTTCTTTAACATCGCAACGGAACAATGGATTGTTGTAATTTTTGCACAAAGATGGTTGAAGGGGTGGGAAATGACATAATTTACTAATAACAATATCCTGACATACTTCCCGAGGGATCTGTGGAAAACTCATTTCCACGCTCGCGCACGTCGGCGTCGCAATGGAGTAACGGATTACAGGGATTTTTTTGTATAGAATTGGTTAAAGGGGTGGGAAGTGATATAGAGTGCTAATCACCTAATCAGAATAGCCCGATATACTCGTAGTTCCTGAGGGATCTGGAGAAAACTCATGTACACGCTCGCTTGCGGCTCGCGCACCATCCACCCTCAAAGACAGTCATAAAAACGATGTCCACGCGGGCGAAGCCGCGGGCAAAAGCTAGTAATAATAATATAGTCAGCTCATATAAAAACTGGGTAAAAACTGTAAATTGAAACCAATTCTAGGCCTTAAATGAGTACTTTAAGTTTCATGGTTGCTTTGATTACGTGGTTTAACTGGTAACTATACTATAATCACGAGTTAATTCCAAAACAAGTGATGGCCTCGATAGTATTGAGGTTATAACGCTTCTTTTTACCTATAGAGTTTTTATTTATTTTGATACTTTAATCTTGATATTGTTAACGCTGTCAACATAGTACAATTCGTTATCGCCTCTGTGGCGTAATGGCTAGTCCATTCGCTTCACACCAGAAGGCCGCGGGTTTGATTCCCGGCGAGTCAACTTGCAAGACTTGTTTCGGTTGATGGAAGGGCATTTTCTAAACTCGCCTGGATAGCTACCAACATCTTATCTAAGGCTTACCGCCAAACATCAGTGTTAACAGCATGATTTTCTGGCTTGAAGGCAAGATATCGAGTTTTCCATTGCGTTGGGGAATCTTGGTAAGTCCGCTTCAAAGTATTTTTTTATGGGATTTATGTATGAACGATTCAAACAAAGCACCCTTGATGATAGTCATAAAAACGATCCACGCGGGCAAAAGCCAGCTTTGAATAATGAAATTAATGTTTTAGGCTATCCTGCCCTAAATGAACATGTTCATTTTTAGGGTTCCGTTCACCCAACGGGTGACCAACGGGACCTTATTACTAAGCCTCCACACTCTGTCCGTCTGTCAGTACTCTGTATTTCATGATTCGTAATAGGAAGACCGTTGAAATTTTCAATGAATGTGTATATCTGTTGCCGCTACAACAATAAATACAAAAAAATTGAAAAAAGTGAAAAAATAATGGGCGGCTCCATGAAAAAAACGTGTTTTTTTAACGATAATATATACAAGCGTAGAACATGGTGTAATAATAATACTAAAACTAAACTAAAACAACAAACAATAAAAATCAGCTAAGTAGGTACCTATGACTCGTACTCGCGTTAAGGAGTCATATTTTTGTCGCTCGCGTTGATGTCTTATGTTTGGAATGTGAATAGATATCATTGTCATTATACTATTTAGTTGTGTGGAGAGGTGTGGTGGTACGGAATCCTCGGAGTGCTAGTCCGACTCAAACTTGATCGGTTTTTGTTTTATCAGCAACGTATTGGACTCTGTACAATCCAATACGTTGTTTTTTTTTTATTAAAAGGGGTACGACCCTCTTTGGCAGAGCTACAAATTACATAGGGGAAAGGTGTAGATTAGTCATTTGAGTGCTGATATACTGACGAGTAATCTTTTTCCGTTCGCTAACCTTTTATAGAATAATTGAACATTTTCTAAAAGTTTACGAAGGGATCTTTTTGTATACCTGGGTGTATACAATGATCCCTAGGGTAGGGTTAAAATGATCCAAGGGATCATTTTACACTCGTAGTTAAAATATAATAGTGATCGGAATAGGTAGAGTATAAATGTCTTAAGTTCGCGAGAGGGAAGTTAACATGGAGTTGTTAAAACCACCAAATATTTAAATGAACTTTTGTTACTTAAAAAAATCGCAGCGACTAAATAATTAACTAAGGCCCGATCGCCCTAATTCAGGGTAGGCTCGAGCCCCTCGGAGGGGACGCATATGAGCTGATATGATGAAATTATTGAAAACCGGCTATTGGACGTCCTTTGGCTGATATGATGTTGATGATTGCGATAAAGTAGGTGACTCAAATGTTATATGCTTTGTTCATACGTAATACCATAGTTCCCAGTATTATGGAACTGAAAATAAATAAATAAATATAATTTTGTTTTTTTCAAGACCGTTTGCTTAGTATTAAATCTGTATATTTCGATCCAAATGAAAACTTAGTATATTTTGACCTAAAGTGTCACGTTGCTCACATGTTATGTATGAGAGATTAAGAGTTACACTATTTCTTTAACAACCTTTAAATTAAAATATCTCAGAAAAGTATCTCAATATTCCATGTAATTATTAGATATTATGAATAAATGAATTATGAATTATATTTTCGATTTATATTTGCATCTCCTGTCAATATATGCTGGTTTGATCATGTGCGTTATATTAAAAAAAATGAAAATATATTTTAAAATTTTGTCACAATTTTTTAATCTTGACACTATATCACTCGATAGTAATGCAATGGGGAACTGGCTATCTTATTTTTAAGATGGAACACATCACAATGTTGTCAGCATTGAAGTTTGGCGACAAGACTTAGATATGATGGTGGTAGCTAACCAGGTGGGCTTAGAAATTGCCCTTCCACCAACCCAACTCCCTCCCTCCGTAGGGAATCGAACCTGATGTGAAGCTAATGGACTCAACCATTACGCCACCGAGGTGATTAAAATGCTACACTCATTACAAAAAAGTTCTATTCCACTTATGCGCTATGTTCTGTATTTTTGTAATTCAAAAAGCCAATTAGTCAAAAATTTTATCATCCAAGTAGCTCTGTGAATACCGCAAAGAAAAAAATAAATTAATGATGCATTTCTTCGTTTCAGCAACTCTTCAGTTTTTACTCTTTTCTCTTTGACCCTAATAGTCTGCGGTGCGCTTAATTGCCACACAGATTAGGGATGTATACAGTTCTGTGCGGAATTATTCATTACTCGTAAGGTTGTAGAAATTTACAAAGTCGACGATAATTTAGCGTTAATTTTTCTGACGTATCTGTATGTTGTTTAAAAGTAGTTGCATATATCATGCATAGTATCACACCAAACGCGATGGCTGAGTGTAATCTTAAAAGTTGCGAGTTATGGCGCTAAGATCACTCAATCCGAGCAGGTTGATACGTTTTTCAATAATATCGAACGTAAATCTATTCATTTTAAGTTCAAATCAATGCGGGATTCAACCCGGCTGTTACGTTGAAACCAAACGCCCAATTCTCGATTTTACTTGTTTTTATTACTTTTCATCACTTTTAAATATAAATTTAAAAAATTTGTTCAATTAAAATGAGAGGTCTTAAAGTCACTGTTTTGTGTGTGTTGGATTCATTTAATATTAACTATTTGTTTTTGATAAATTTTACACATAATGCCAAAAACAGGGTCTACAGTATATTTTTATTACATCAAAAGTAGTAATATTTTTAAAATTGTATTCAGTTAAATCGATTTTTATTACCTTAAGTATATTATACATTTTTTCCATAGCTTTATACAGTTTTTCAATAATTTAAATTGAATATTGTCATTTGACCCATCTTAAAGACGATTTCCAGGATAGTACAGGGCAAAGTGGACAAAGAAGAGCAGGAAGCAAAACCAGACGGGAAGATTTTCCAAGAAGAAGAAGAATTAATGTACTTCAAATTTCAAAATGTTCATTTATAGTGCTTAGTGTAGCAAAAATAGGGTTAAAATAGGAAACCCGTTTGCTGCAAATACAATAGGTTTTTTTCCGATTCAAAACGTCGAAGAAAAAAAACATAACCCTCCTTTTTTCGTAGTCGGGTAAAAGAAGCAATAGCCAACATAATAGTAGAGCTTTTATACTCGTTTTCGGTTAATGTTATGCTGTTTTTAGTTTCTTTTTAGTTTTAGGCATTAAAGACAATAGCGGCCACGCCACGTACGTACGCGGTTGGCTTAGACCTCGGAGGAAGATTGGCTTAGACCAATCTATTTTATCTTTTGAAAATTCCCAATAACCAAATTAGTTATATTTAGGATGTTCCTATTTTCCAAAATTAACGGGAAACAATTTCCCACTTGTAAATTTTAATAGTAAATATTATAGGCGATGACAATACTTTGTATTATGATATGAGGTTTCTTTATACTCAATGCTTTTCTTTCCTTTTTAAATATTACAATTATAAACTCTGATTATTGGCTGTTGTTATTTTTATCTTTAACATTTTGAACCGGAAAAAAAATCTAACGTATTTGTAGCAAACTGGTTTCCTTAATATTTTATTACTATTTTAAACCTTGTTTTGCTACAGTAGATAGTTACACTCTTTTTGATAGTCATAAAAAGTAATTGCATCACATACATATAAAAATAAACAAACAAACAATCATTAATTAATAACTTCGAAGTTAAATAATTGATAGAATAAAAAAATATATCAGTATAACAGAAAAAAACAACATGATAAGAGAAATTATAAGCATACATGAGAAGTTAAACATTAAAAGTATTCAATTAGCCAATGAATGCATTTGTTAAGAGTAGGGCCAGTTCACACGGACAGCACCCTGTCACGAGTATAACGCGAGAGTCAGCCATCGCTGCCCTAGCTCTCAATTTTAAGACGGAAAAAAACGACCTGCGGCTCCATTATCACATGCATGCAGAAAGAGATAACGCAACAAAAGAGAGCGGGTCCTCCGGGGAGGTCACGATCCTCAGTCATGAAGACAACGAAGCAAGGAGGAGGAGTACTGAATGCCGGCGTCGAAGCATATACAGGGTGACTGGTAAGTAGTGCAAATCCTTTTAAGGGGATAAACTACATCTAATTTAGAACAAAAAAAGTCATAGTAACTGGGGGTCGGAAATCAACGGTTTTCGAGTTAAAGCCCATTTAATTTTTCAATTTTGTATGTAAAACGAATTGGTTTAAATGTTTTGTGATTTTCCAAAAAAAAAACTAAAATATAGTTTACTTGCAAAATACGATAAAAACTTCCTTATTTTATCATCTTTCCATTAAAATAAAAAAAAAACTAAAAAAATAGAAAATAAATTGCAACAAAAAACAATGATTGTTGTCAAAAGGTGTCTCAAGTCCCATACTAATTTATCCAACAACTTTGTACGAAAAAATCAAGTTTGAATTTTTGGATGAGCTTGTGAATCAAAGTTAGTCGATGATGGTAGAGGGTCAAAGATTTCTGTTAATGCAAAAACCTCATAAATCTTGAAATTAAAAAAAATAATTTATAAACATTTGTATGGGATTTGAGGCACCCTTTTGACAGAAATCATTGTTTTTTGTTACATCTTATTTGTATTTTTTTAACTTTTTTATTTTAATGGAAAGTTGATAAAATAAGGAAGTTTTTATAGTATTTTGCAAGTCAACTAAAGTACTAGTACTAACATAAAGTATGGACACTCCCTGCCGCTCTCTAGATTGCGACCTCACCCCCTCGTCACCCAGATTGATACAGATTGGTTACAGTTTGGTTGACGAACGTATAGGATTTCGCCGCCATTTTGTTTGTTACGTCATTCGTTTTTTGAAATGTCGTTTCTGGCCCGTTGTATGAAGTGTCCAGGGTGTGCCACCGTCCTGTTAGGTGGACCGTTGATCAGCGCATGGTAGCTGGAGAGTGTTGGATGCACAAAGTGGAAGATCGGAACAATAGTGATACAATAGGTGATCTTCTTTATTTTTACATGAAATTCCGCTGTGTATGTGTTCGGTAAACTGTAGAACAAAAGTTTTTCAGTTTCATCTGAAGAAGCTGTGAGCCTTATGTGTCTGTTGCTGAATTAACTGCATATTTGAATCCATCAAAAGGGGCGCCCTGAGTTCAATCGCGGCGCCGACAATTTCCGGTGCGATTTAACTAAGGGCGGCCCTTTTGACGAATTGTTTGACGCGAGGTGGCAGCGGCGAGAGGCAATTATTAATGGTACAGCTAATTCAGCGAACGAATCTCGTGCTAGCTGTTTCCCGCGGCTTCACCCGCGTGGACGTTTCTATGACTTTTCGAGGGTGCGCGTGGAAAAAAGTAGCCTATGTTTTAATCCAGGTCCTCATGTGCCTATTTACCAAAATTTAGCCAGATCCGTTCAGAAGTTTTTTCGTGAAAGAGTAACAAACATACATCCATACATTCTTACAAACTTTCGCGTTTATAATATTATTAGGATTTAACAACCCATTACATCTCTCAACTATTGGGGCACAGGCCTATTCCCAGACTAGGCCTAGGGAAGGTTAGGCCATACTCCACACGGGGACCAAGTCCGGGTTTGGGTTGGTGGAGGATGTTTGTAGGGCCAGTGGCGAACCCCAATGTCAGAAGTTTTCAAGCAGCCTAAATAAGGCCTCTGACACTACATAGCGACTGCAATACAGTAATAGCAACCGACACCAACGGTATATTAAACGATCGAGATAAAATCACCATTAACAGTTAAACCCATACTTTTTTTATAGGTTGTTAACAACATATGTAGCTCATATACGTCCCCACCGATGGGCTCGAATTAGGGTGATCGAGCTGTATAGTGGACCACGGCTTAGTGTGGGTTGGTTGACTTTACACACAACCTAGTCGAGTTCGTGTGCAGGTTTTCTCACGATGTCTTCCTTCACCGTTAAAACGGTAATGTTATACAGATTTGCGTTATTTTTGACGTCAATTTCTCCTAAACGATAGAAAATCCAATAAAAAAAACACTTCTTGTTGATGATGTTTCATATAGTCAAAAGCTATTAGAAACACGATTAAGTAGTTTTGGCTCGATAGAAAAAAATCCCAAAGATAGGTCTACACCGTTACTTTCAACTCTAGTTATGACTAATATTTTGAACTATAATTTTTTTTAAATATACAGCAATATTTGTTATGATAATACATAGTGAAAAATGTTATTATTTCTTTTACTTTCATTCAGAAAATTGAAACTTAACGAAAAAACACTGAAAAAGTGCAAAAGTATTTTTATGTTCTTTACTCTTTACACGTACAGAAAAAAACTGTTCCAATCAATGCCTCGCCTTAAGAGCGTCGAAAAAACGTACATCATCATATCAGCTCATATACGTCCCCACCGAGGGGCTCGAGCCTACCCTGAATTAGGGCGATCGGGCCGCAGTCGACCACGCGGGCCCAGTGCGAGTTGGTCGAGTTCACACACAACCTGCGAGTTTCTTCGCAGGCGTGTGCAGGTTTCCTCGCGATGTTTTCCTTCATCGTAAGAGCGTCGGATAAACGTACATGTGAAATAGAAATTGGAAAACACGTTGGTACGAGTACGTGGCAGGATTCGAACCACGTTTCAAAATATATGTAAGTCAGTCAATGGTTCCTATAGTTCTTACTGGGAATCCTACCTTGGGCCAGATGACCGTCTATGATTTGTCTCTGAATTTTTATTGATTTTATTTCCAGCTTTACAATAACACTAACTGTTTACGTACAAGAATAGACAAACGTGCGTGCAAGTCATTGTATTAAATGAAAACACGGCATGACTGATCTTATTAATCATAATCACCGACCGTTCCGTGATAGAAACCAATAAAATACTAGTTTCGGTTTCGCTGTGCACAGCACTACAGTTGGCCTAAAACTAGCGCCTATCATCATTACAGCTCATACACGTCCCCACCGAGGGGCTCGAGCCTACCCTGAATCAGGGCGATTAGGCCTTAGTCGACCACGCGGGCCCAGTGCGGGTTGGTCGACTTCACACACAACCTTCGAGTTTCTTCGCAGGCGTGTGCAGGTTTCCTCACGATGTTTTCCTTCACCGTTAAAGCAATCGGTAAGTATGTACGTAAGTTTTTGAAAAACTCATTGGTACATTGGCCGTCCAGATTTGAACCCGGTACCACTGGTTAGATGGACCGAGTCGTTATCGGTTGAGCCACCGACGCTTCTAGCGTTCAAAACTAGCGCCTATAAGGAAACCGAAATACAGAACAAACGGTATCTTGCCACGATCAATGGTTGTGTACAAAGACCTTAAATATATCTACGGACGAGTCCTTCCGGACTACAAACCGTTTTGTAGCATTTTAGTAAGTGTCTCAATAAAGAGGTCTGATTGAGCTGTTCTAGTTCATAAAATGAGTACGAGAGAAAGTTTCCTCTCTCTGGGATTACGGTATGATTGACAGGGTGATTGATGACAATTCTGGGCTCCAAGAAAAAACCGGCTAAGTGCGAGTTGAACTCGCGTGGAGAGGGTTTCGTACAATGCAAAAGTCAAATACAAAATATCACATTTGAAATCCTCACACTAAGACGCGAGTTAACTGCTATTAGCGCTATCTAGTGGTGTTTTAGTGAACAATTTTCTGTAAGTGAACGTATTATATTGAGTTTACCACTTTATATTCAATTTATAGAATTCTTATAGGTTTTCCTGTAATCTACAAGCAATGATATATATTTTGTATGATTGTCAAAATTTTAGGCTTAGTAGTTTCGGTGATCAGGGGATGGGGAGGAGAGGGGATGGTAAACTTTCGTCTTCTTTCGTGAATATAATGTAAATTATTTATTTTAAAATAATAACAAAAATATATTTTAGATCCTTATAACGAGCCCTTTCATTTGATATATGACACAGTAAGGTTTGCTAAACTTTTTTTAAATTTCCTAATTGTCCCCCGAATATTCTATAAAAATATTTATTTACTTTGCACATCTGTGTTTGGGTCATAGGATAACACCATCCTACTAAATTTAACCTGATTTGCTCCAGTAGGTCCGGTGCAAATTGGCTGTGACAGACGGACGGACAGACAGACAGACGCACGAGTGTTCCTATAAGGGTTCTGTTTTTTGTACGGAACCCTAAAAATAATAAATTTTTATAGTTCAAAACGCCTCGTCCATAGATTAATAAGTTATTTTGTTTATAGATTTGGGGCGGATCTAAATGTTAATAGTATTAGTACGTAATGAAGCGATCGTAGCTTAGTGTGACTTATGGAGTCGCGTCGATCAAGCAGGTTAATTCACCATAATCACGGTCATTCTTTGGTCATCCAAAAACAGAAAACTGCCTAGACTATCCCGCGTTTAGACAAAACGACTGCCTAATTTCAAAACACAGTTATTTGAAAATTCTCTGGTTTTTAAAAAAATTACCTTATAAAAACTGTTTTGCTCGCTTAATTGATTAATGAATAGAAGATTTTTTCAATAAAAATATTTATCAGAAAAAATACTTCAAATTAAGTAATAAAAAATGAAATATAATACTAAAAAAATCAAGTATAAAAACTACCTTTAAAACTAGTTTTAAAATGGGGCAGCCGAAATTTACCGTTACAAATCCATAATTGACAGTTAGTGGCATTTGTTTCGATCGTTTTTGTGCTTCGCGAAGTAAGTTTAACCATTGATGCTGGCTGCTATCACTAGATGGCAGTCGTTAAGCTGTATATAGGTATTAGAGGCCTTTCAGGCGGATTTACAACTTCAAAATTGGGGTTTCCTCCACTAATCTGGACTGGACGATCGTGTGTGGAGTTAGGTCTAAGCCTACCAAGTTTGGATAGCGTATGGCACCCCCCGGACACTGCATACAACGGTCGTGAAATGTCATTTCAAAAAACAAATGACGGAGCAAACAAAATCACTGCGAAATCCAATACGTTCGAGAACCAAACTGTATCAATCTAGGCGAGGGGGTGAGGTCGCAATCTAGAGAGCGGCAGGGAGTGTCCTTTCTGTATGTTGGTACTAATATATATGTCGCCGGGATATTGTCAAAACTGCGATATTACAATCTCACTACACTAAATTCAGTTAGATTATAATATGACGGTAAATTGTCAATCGGCTTACAGTTTCACGGCCCATCCGAATAAAACCGATGATTTCTGGTTCTGCGAAGCATTCTGCTACCCAGGAGGGGCGAGGGGGGTGGGAGGGGGAGGGGGGGGAGCCTCGCTCTTTGACTCTTTAATCAATCAAACCTAACCGAACCTAACATCGCTCGCTTCGCTCGCTTATTTATTTAATGTGTTATATTCACTTCGCTTAGTGTTATTGTAATGTCATCGGTTCACAACCTTCCCTTACAATTTTACGGTGACATATATACTTTGGTTATGGGTTGTTAAAGTAACCGACATAGCTTAAATAATCGCTAAAATTATTAAGCAGTCGGCATACAGATCGTAGAACAGATGGCCGTTGGGGTAGTAAAGTTTTAGTGTCGAACGCGGACCGGTAAACGTAACGTAATATTTCGGAAACAGATTCCTGAATCGAGAAATATTTTTATTTGGACAACCTCAGAAGTTTTAAAAGACCTATTTAACGATACCCCATATGATAGGGTACACCAATAAAAAAATATTCACCCTCCCTTTTCATGTAGGGGAGGTACCCTAAACTTTTTTTTTTCAAGATTTTATTGTACCACTTTGCGGCGTGATCAATATGCCAAATTACAGCTTTCTAGTACTAACAGTATCTGAGCTAAGCCGCGGACAGATCGACAGACAGACAAACGGGCAGAAATGGCGAAACATGGCAGTTATGGTTCCTTGTTGGCCACGGAATCCAAAAACTGATTTAATTGAATATTACTGCTTTAAATACTAAGTTACCGAAAACCTTTGTGTTAATGAATTATACGGAAACTACAGAATAAAATACTGAAATTCCCAAAACTTCGTTCCTGTGCTAGGTTTTTATGCTGGGCGATCAGTCAGATCCCAACAAGGGGGGAAACAGTGTCTTCATCAAACTCGCTTCGCTCGCTCAACTTGGATCCGCCACTCGTCTGTCATGTCAAACCTGTGTCGCTCTGTTCCTCGCTACTTAACAACCCACTAACTTGACCTCCCACCTTGATCCCTACTGAACTTTTCAAAAGCAGAACATTAGTTTTCGTTAAGTCAGTATTTATTAAGAAAGTTTAGTATTTTATTCGGTAGTTTACGCATATTTATTACAACCAAAGTTGTCGCAAACTTATTTTTTATCCACAATTGATAAGCCCTTGGCATCATCTCTAAGTGGTACATCTCTAATCTGGTAAGTGACGATGATGCCGAAGATGGAAGCGGGCTTACCAAGATTCCCCAATGCTAACTTAGTATTAAATTCAGTAATATGCAAAAATCTCATTTTAAAATTGTTTTCGGAACTATTAGTACTTATATTAGGGTATATTCCACTATCAAGGGTCCGATTATTTTTTTTGCGAAATGTCTTTAAGTGTCTTGGAAAAAGTTTTTCAATATGATGGATGAGTAGTCATGGTTTTATTTAAAGTAAACTTAAGTGGCAGTGGGTGGGGCACATAGCTCGTGGAATATTGGCCGTTATGGCAGTAAAGCTCTCGAGTGGCGACCGCACACCGGAAAACGTAGCGTAGGGAGGCCTCCCACTCGGTGGACCGATGATCTGGTGAAGGTCGCGGGAAGTCGCTGGATGCGGGCAGCGCAGAACTGGTCGTCGCCGTGGAAATCCTTGGGGGAGGCCTTTGTCCAGCAGTGGACATCCTTCTTTGGTTCGGCTGATATAATGATGATGATGAGTAGAAACCCCAGTCAACGGCTTCTACACCAATTCTGTTACATCCTGTATAAAATAGTATATTCAAAGAAGTATAGAAACATAGAAATACTTATAGTAATTTATTACCCTAATAAAGATCTCAGAATGTATTTCAACTTTCTTTGCGAGTCTTAATGATCATTATTGTATGTGAACGCGTTTCATAGAAAGTTCAAATAAAAATCCTATGTATCGTTAAAAGCTTTACAAGTACAACAACCTTTGGTATTTTCCAAGTTGGTCTTCCAAGTGAGATCAAAGTTAACGAGCCAAAGATACCTTAACAAAAAACTGTCTGACAATAAGAAATACGAAGGTTAAATGTCAAATCAAACTTTTTGTCGCAGCCGGCTTAGCGAAGAAGGTATCTATGTTCGCTACGGTTATACAGATGTTATAAAAAAAAAACAGGCAAAGTGCGAGTCAGAACCGCGCGCAAAGGGTTCCGTATCATCATAATAGATGGCGCTAGTTTCTTTACGTTTAAAAAAAACACGTTTTTTGTATGGAGACTTTCAATTTTTCTCTTTTTTATAGTATTTGTTGTTATAGCGGCAACAGAAATACAACATCTGTGAAAATTTTCACTTTCTAAGTATTTGCAGTCTTGTGACAGACGGACAGACAGACAGACGGATGGACAGCGGAGTCTTAGTAATAGCAAACTGTATGGACACTCCCTGCCGCTCTCTAGATTGCGACCTCACCCCCTCGTCACCCAGATTGATACAGATTGGTTACAGTTTGGTTGTTGAACGTATAAGATTTTGCCACCATTTTGTTTGTTCCGACATTCATTTTTTGACTTCCTATACAAAACAGGCAGGCAGGCCTCCCACGCGGTCGACCGATGACCTGGTGAAGGTTGCGGGAAGCCGATGGATGCGGGCAGCGCAGGACCGGTCGTCGTGGAAATCCTTGGGGGAGGCCTTTGTCCAGCAGTGGACGATTTGTGGCTGCTATGATGATGATGATGATACAAAACCGGCCAACCAGCTGACCAATTTTTGTGAAAGATCCAAAAACAATTTCGCGACTGCAGCTAAGTTGTAGAAAAAAAAGTTGTTCAGTTTGATTAGTACAAACCCACCTTAAAGTATTACCACATCTTTACGTACATCCTGTATATTTTCTTCGTTCATCCGTTCGTCCGTCATACAGACAGCCAAAAACTTATAACTCTTAAATTTTTAATAGAAATGCGTGAAATTTAGTATAAAAATAAAACTTTTTTTACCTAAACAGGTAATAAAAAAACGGTCAAGTGCGAGTCAGACTCATGCACCGAGGGTTCCGCACCACCGCATCTCTCTTCACGAGCACAACAATATTACGAGAATAGTGAGACGAGTGTCAGAAAAATATTTTTTTTATTCAGTTTGGACTTCTTAAGCGAGTACGGTTCACTTTAAGCTGGTTTGTTATTGTTGCTCGTTTGTTATTTCATTCAGGATTAGCACTTTAGTCACACCAAGTTTCACGCTTGTATGTATTACGATTTAAACGATAGAGCAAAAACAATTATGTAAGTTTTTAATTGCAAAAACATATTTTTAAAAACAGTTGCTCGAAAAGTTGTACTTTGGTAGTTTACTGTGCGCAAAATTGATTTTACCGCACACGTGCTTTTTACTCTGCCACTTTTCTTTTATTTCTAACTCGGATGAACAATACATTTCTAGCAAATAAAAAATGTAGATACACAATTTTCTTTCAGACTTTTGGAAGGAGAATTTTAAAAGAGACAGGTTGTTCCTTCGAGAGGTTACATAGCGTTAGTTGGTTAGATTCTCTTTATCTTTATCTTATATCTTTTAGCAAAAAGGAGAATAAATACCACGGTCGGTAGCCTGTGTCAGAAGGAGATAGATTGATGACGCATTAAACGCATAGCTCATTTTTGGAAGTGGGCTTACCAAGATTCCCCAACGCAATGGGGATCAGGCTGTCTTATCTTCAAGCTGGAACACATCACTGCTGTTAACACTGATGTTTGGCGTCAAGACTTAGATAAGATAGTGGTAGCTAGCCAGGCGAGCTATGAAAATGCCCTACCACCAAACGCATATCTTAATATCATAGCTTTCCAAGGAGGTTTTAATGCTTATAATTTATTATTCCAAGCCTTATTGTAATCTATTTATAAAAAAAACTTACGCATGCGTATGTGTACTTAGATAAAATATTACGCTGATTTTCGTAAAACTGAATTGAGTTGTTTTAGTTGTGAAAACCAATTTAATTAATGAATAGTTAATATACGTGTGATAATAATATAAGTACTTACGAGGTGCGGTCCAAAAGTGTCCGGCCTAACAAAGAAAACAAGTAGATATATTTACAATTTTATTTTTATTTTTCGATAATCCCCCTCTATTTCAACGCACTTTGCAGATCTCGTGATAAGCATTTCTATCCCCTTATAAAAATATTCTGGAGTTTTGTCCTCGAAATGGGTAAAAACTGCTTGGGCCACTTCATCATCCGAAGAAAATCGTCTTCCCCTTAAGTCTGCCTTAAGTCTCGAGAACAAGTAGTAGTCGCTTGGGGCCAGGTCTGGGCTGTAAGGGGGGTGGCGAATTTCCTCGAAGCCACATTTAGCTACAGCAGCTTTGGCAATTGCAGCAGTGTGAACGGGAGCATTATCGTGGAGAAGCCGAACACCTCTACTAAGTTTTCCACGTCGTTTCTGCTTGATCGCCTCTCGCAACTGCTCAATAAGGGTGGCGTAGTAGCTGCCATTTACCGTGGTATTCCTTTCTTTTATGTCAATCATTAGTATTCCGTGACAATCCCAGAATACCGTTGCCATAATCTTTTTGGTGGATTGCGTTACCTTGGCCTTTCTAGGTGGCTTTTCACCAAGACGACGCCACTCCATCGATTCCCTTTTAGACAGGGGATCATAGTACAAAACCATGGCTTCGTCTCCCGTAACAATCGACTTCAAATAACTTTTTCCGTAACGCCTATACGCGTCTAAAACTTCTTGAGAACACGCTTTTCTCTCAGTACGCTGCAAGCTCGAAAGAAGTTTGGGTACCCACCTAGCACTAACTTTATTCATGTGAAGATGATCATGTAGTATCCTAAGTACTGAAGTTTTGGAAAGTCCGGTTCTTGCCGCTATTTCTTTAGTCTTTAGTCTTCGATCACTCAGAACTTCCTCTTCCACTAATTTAATACATTGCTCGGTGAGTACTTCTATAGGCCGGCCGGAGCGAGGTTCGTCGTCAATGGATTCCCGCCCCAATCGAAACTGTTTACTCCATTCTTTTACCGTGGAAAATGATGGAGAAGAATCCCCGTACACGGCATCCAACCTTTTTTTTATATCGGTCGGGCTGACCCCTTCCTTAGTCAGGAATTTGATCACGGAACGATATTCCAATTTGATCATTTCGAAAGTTTTCCGGATTCGTATCGTTAAAACGCCGTAAAATCAAAACTACAACCAACAAAAACGCCAAAACCAGACTCGAAAAAGCAGACTAAATGACAATCGCGATGACATCTTTTTTATTTTTTTTTAAGCCGCCAAATTTTTCCAGCCAGAAAGTTTTGGACCGAACAGGTAAGTGTATGTATAGGAAAAGAAAGTAAGATTACTTCCCGGACATTTCAAATAAACAACAAGATGCGTATAATTAACTTTGGTTGCCGAAACCTTGGTAGGTATGTATTTGTAACCTATGTATTCTGTTTGTACGTTACGGCCCTTTTTTATTTTACCTGTTTTCTCATAACTGTATTGAAAAACGTCGTATAATATATGGGTGTAAAAGGTGAATGGCAAACTTGAGATGATGCTAAACCCTTGCCTGCGGTTCGGGCTTACATTTGTCACTCGTTTGTTATTTACCTTTTTACCACCCTAGTATCATAAATAACTATTATACGTGATGTAACTACAAATGAAAAGTTTTTGGACTTATTCTTCATAATTGTGATGTTTTTTTTAAACTATAAATAAATTACTTTTAGATTTTTTTTCTTAAAGGCCGGTATACACTTTGATTAGTGCGAGTGCAGGTGTTAAGTGAAAGTAGAAGTACATTGCCTGCTTCACTGCAGTGCTGAACAACACAACAAAGCAACCAAGCAATGTATTTTTACTTCACTTATCACCTGCACTTGCACTTATCAAAGTGTATACGGGCCTTAACTTGCGCTGTAAGAACTTGTTTCTTGCCAAATTTTATGATTCTAGGTCAACAGGAAGTACCCTATAGGTTTGACTTACTGGTGGGAATCATAATAATTGGAAACGCTAAACACGTTAAATAAATTGTACAGCCACGCTGTGCATACTTTCTCGCGAAGCCTTCACCATCTGTCGTAGTCGGGCATACATTAATCAGCAATAAACATTACACTTACTTAGTACTAAAGACTACTAAAAACTCACTTAAGACTATGAAAAATTTACAAATAATGTCGATTTTTAAGGGATACCTCCCTTACTCGGATTTTTGCTAGAATAATTAAGTATCCAGTGTAGTTGTATAAGTCCAAGTTACTCACAAAGTTTCATTTAAATCGTTGCAGCCGTTTTTGAGAAAAAGTAACAAAAAAACCTGGGTTTGTATGTATATTGTATAGGAGTTCGGCTTAACCAGATTTTTTTGGAGTATCAAACTATTGCGTACTATGGGCCAAATAAGGTTATAGTAAGGTGCCGAGTTTTATTAAAATCGTTAGGGCCATCGTTAGAGTTAAAAAAATCTAAGTGATTTTACTATGGTTGCAACCCTTAATATCAAGATAGGGCAAATTAAAAAGAAACCGGCTGGAGATATAAAAAGTAAGATTGCCCTAACTATACAGACAAATAGACAGACAGTTGGACAACGAACGGTTCCTTTTTTCTTTTGGAGGTACTGAACCCTAAAAATATAATTTTATTATTAGGTGTGTTGTAAATGAAGATAAAAAATATTTCTCTCTGTCTGTGGTGTTTTAATAAAAACTCTTTTAAAATTTAGTATAATTTCTTCATAACATATTTTTATCAGATGTACCTACTGTTTATAGGTCACCAAATTTGTGGACAAAGTATCCCACCCCTGGCATTTCTGAACAAAATTGACGATAAATTATCCCACGCCCTGGCATTACTGAACAAAATTGAAAATTGAAATTACCCATGTAAGTGGATTGGGTACTCTCAATGATACTAGATGAATTGTGAATTGAAAAGTTTTGAGCCTGATGTTGACAATGAAATTAAAAAGAAAAAATAATACTGGCACGTAAGACTTACATATTTTTTGTCATAATGCACAATCTTTTGTTTTTCTTCTATCACAATCGACCCCAATTCTGGTACAATTCACCCTCGTATCTCGTAATTATTCCGGATTTTTAACCGCCTTCGTGGCGTTATTTCAAAGTTTAAATAATAGTACTAACTTAGTAATGGTTAGTCCATTCGCTTCACACCAGCAGGTCGCGGGTTCGATTGCCGGTAGGGTTGACTTTGTAAGACTCGGTTTGGTTGCTGGTAGTGGATTTTCATAGCCCGCCTGGTTAGCTAACACCATATTATCTAACTCTTGCCGCCAAACATCAGTGTTAATAGCATTGACGTGATCCGGCTTAAAGATAAGATAGCCAGATCCCCATTGCATTGGGGAATCATGGTAAGCCCGCTTCCATATTCGGCAAAATCGTCACTTACTAACAGGTGAGATGATGCCAAGGGCTTACCAATTTTGAATAATAGAAAATAAAAAAATATCTCGTGATAAACAGTTTTCAATAAAATAACACCTGCAGAACCCTACATTTTGCTTAGTCCGACATGCACTTGTCTTTTGAATACTGTTGTAAGAAGGATTCTTATATAATCTATCATCTTGAATGAGTTCATCAGATAGGATTATGGAAACAACAAAATTAATTTAAATACGAATGCCATCCAAAACAACAATTAAAACTAGAGGGCTTTCGCCAAATACAAGCATCATCTGCCGGGTTCAGCATATTGCATTTTAATTTAATATTTCAAGCGCTATCATCATCATCATCATATTAGCTCATATACGTCCCCACTGAGGGGCTCGAACCTACCCTGAATTAGGGCGATCGGGCCTTAGTTGACCACGCAGGCCCTGTGCGGTTTGGTGGACTTCACACACAACCTTCGAGTTTCTTCGCAGGTGTGTGCAGGTTTCCTCACGATGTTTTCCTTCACCGTTAAAGCAATCGGTAAGTATATGTACGTAAGTTTCGAAAAACTCATTGGTACATTGGCCGTCCGGATTTGAACCCGGCACCTCTTGTTAGGAGGACCGACTCGTTACCGGTTGAGCCACCGACGCTTGTCAAACGCTATAAAATATTGAAAAGCCGACTACATATATGAAAACAAAACAAACACTTCGGCAAAAATAAATATACTTAACTACCTAGCTATACGCATGTTAATAGCAACGTGCTAAAAGCCGAAGCAAACTTCAACTTCTTACTGAAGACGAGACAACGATCGTTTTCTTTCGAAACAAAAACACCCATTATCAAAGGAAAAGCAAAAACTTGACTTACCTCACGTTAACAACACTCCATTTTCCGCTCTCATGAAGATTTCAAACACAACAATCTTATCAGTACTGTTAGCCGGTGAACTGATATAACGCCACTCTTGCGCAACTGTGATAACTTAAAATTCCGCGTTTTGTAGCGCAAAACGAACGGATTTTAAACGCGCGCGAAAAATGAACGTCGGAGTCAAACGCGTCTGGTCTGCGCTCATATTCGAACGCAAATGGCTGTTCTTGCATTGAAGCTCTACAATCACTATGACGTCAAACAAAATGGAATTAAAAAATAACTGAAGAAGCTACACGCTACACAGCGACACATAAGTAACTATAGGTACATATTGAGGCTTTATTAACACTACTTACTGCGTATGTCGGACAAGCAAAAGAGAGAAAGTCAAGTTAGACCCAGTCATTCCATTTGAAAGTGTAAGCCGTCCGTATTTTGCGAAACATGCAACATAATCAACGGCTCTCAACATCTTGAGACGGTTGACAAAAACCACAAAGGAGATACAAAAACGCTCTAATTCGAGTTGAATGGTCGCATCTATTATAGTTTTAAATCACTTCCTAAATTTACGTTATTTAACATGGACATTTTGGTTTGGTCGCACTGTTTTTTTTTATTAATCTGCCCCAGAAGCAGTGTAATGTTTTTCGGTTGTAAGTATGTCTGTTTGTTTGGCTAAGCTTGTAGCCTGATGGATTTAGGAGTGCGTTGGATTCGTCTTCAATCTCCTGAGTCTTTTCCGACCCATTTTAGGACGACACACGACATTTTGTTGATATGATCTGTTATGTAACTTTAGCTTTTATAAATAAACTAGCTTTTGCAGGCGGCTTCACCCATATGGAATCGTTTTCATGACCGTCTTTGAGGATGAGTAGTACGCGAGTGGCTAGCGGCTCGCGAGCGTGGATGACTTTTTTCAAGATCCCTCGGGAACAAAATCGGGCTATTCTGATTGGCAGTCTGTGTCACTTTCAACCCCCTTAACCAATTCTATGCAAAAAATCACTTCAATCCGGTGTTCCGTTACGATGTTAAAGAAACTAATCAAAAAAGAGTGTTTTTTCAGGTCCCTCAGAAACTGCATTGGACTATGCTGTTCTCACGGGATAAAAAGTGTCCTATGTCCCTTTCCAGTGACACAGGCTACCTGCATGCCAAATTTCATCAAGTTTGGAAAGGTGTTAACAAACAAACACATTTACACATTTATAAAGTGATGTCGTCGGGCCCAAATAGTACGAAAAAACGGTCCCAATACGTACTAATTTCAATTGACGAATATGAAATGAGTTTAGATAACTAAATTATAAAAATCACAATAAATTGATATGATTAAGTTTAAAAAAATGAATAGTTAATATTATTAAGTTACTTTTTACAGTATTTTTAGGGTTTCGTACCTCAAAAGGAAAAAACGGAACCCTTATAGGATCACTTTTGTTGTCCGTCCATCTGTCTGTCAAGACCGTTTATCTCGGGAACGTGTGGAGGTATCGAGTTGAAATTAAAACCATATATTTCGGTCTACAGTCCCTTGAAGTTGTGAAGAAATTAAAACTTCTTGAAGAAAGATACAGCCGTTTATGCCGCAATAAATGAATGTTTCGACATTCTCAAGGGAATCAAAATTCATAGGGTATTTTCCGTTGACCTAGAACTATGAAATTTGGCAAGTAATACCGTTTTATACTACAAGTATAGGGAAAAATCTGAAAACTGTACATTTGCTATTAAATCATTAAAAAATTGTATTTATTTAAAGTAAGTAATCAATTATGCAAGGAACGGCGGTCTAAATTTTGAATTGAGTTAACCGTGTCATGTGGGGTATCGTATGAAAGGGCTTCATTGGCACAAGCTGAAACAGATTTTTTATTATGAAGTTAGTATAGCTTTCAATTTATGACGAAGATTTTTTGTATGTATCGGTAGGTACAATTTTGGTGTATGTTTAAACACTAACAGTTTAATATGTTATGATTTATAATATGTACCAACACATTTGTATGGAACCCTCGGTGGGCGAGTCCGACTCGCTCTTGTCCGGTTTTTATTTTATTTACATGTCCTATAAAAAAACTGAACAATGACAGTTTATGTCTTCGGCCTTATTTATGGTACAAATAAAATATTACGGCGTTCTATATCTATTCTATAATATAATAAAACTGTAACGGGGCCGCGTCTGTACATGAAATATTTTTGGAAAATAATAACTGTGGTGGACATTACTAACGATATAGAGGCCAAAACAACAACTTTTGGAATTTTTGTCTGTCTGTCTGTATGTTCGCGCATCACGCAAAAACTACCAGGCCAATTTTGATGAAATTTTGTATGGTGGTTCCTTATAGCCCGGGGTAACATATAGAATACTTTTTATCCCGGAAAACTGAAGAGTTGCCGTGGGAAAATCAAAAGTATTCATTTATAGAATGGCTCACCACGCAAATGTGGCTTGACATATTACAATCTAATTTTACACTTTGATACCCTATATCGCGAACTAAAACTGGGACATTGTGAATCCCAAAAAAAATAAAGGTTCCTGCAGAAATGCAAAAAATTGTATCTTTAGATTGGCTCAACGTAACAATATGAAACCTTTACATTGGGATGGGGTGTTTTGACCATCATTGTATAGTCGGGTATTCTTTATCCCGGAAAAACTAAAGAGGTCCCGTGGGAAATTAGATCTATCGATACTTACAATAATAACAAGAGTACTTTTTTCTCCTTATTAGCTACAGATACCACACATTATAATCATAGCAGCAGAATGTCAATAGATATTGGCACTGCAGGGATAATAAAACGCGCTCAAGTTGTATTAAAACATTAAAATATTATTTCATACTTTTGATTGGATTTCTTTTATGTATTTTTCAGCATACGCTACTTTACACAACTCTAACTCTGGAACTATGGCACGTAGCGATGTGTTTCATAGACGAACCGATAGGTATTTTTTTTACAGATTCCAATCGTGTAAAAAAATTAAAAACACATAAATCGAGTTTAGCATTTTTTATCAGGAGGCACAGATATGGGAACTCTTCTGACGGCGACTATTTGCGTGTGGCAGTTGCTCTCCGCCTGCAAAGCTGAAATCGATATTCGTATAGATCTTGGTAAGTGACAGGATTCGAACCACGGCCTTCCGGACAGAAGGTAGTGGCCCTAACCGTTACGCCACCGATGCTCTATATGTTATTTAAGATTTAGAAATCCTTACTTAATATTATAAATGTGAAAATGTGTTTGTGTTTGTTTGTTTGTTACATCAATGTTGTTCTTATTGATGTTTGGCGGCAAGACTTATAATTTGTTCTTAACATTTTAAGTTGTAACTTAAACATAAGTCCAGTCAATTTATTTTATTAATACAATATCGTTATAACGCGATTTAACTCAAAACATAAAACAACAACGCGACATCGGTAAAACAAAACAATAAATAGATTTTAAAATTCCTTCAAGAGAAGAATTTTATTGATAACAAAACAACGGAAACAAAGGAACTAGATCCCCGGTTTCATACAAAATAAACTTCAAAAACGTCCGGATAGTTGTTTGACGAGGGTATATATGAATATTCAAATAGCAATGTAAGAAAAAGAGGGAGAACCGCGAAAGTACACCTCCGTGAACAAAAAAGGTAACTATATGTTCGGAGACTTTTGACCGCTTTACCCTTAATCTGGTTCTTTTTTAAGTGATATAAGTATAGTATCTGAGTAAAAACGATAAGAATGTATACTCGCCATTGAACAGGAGTAATCACATTATACATAGAGTTCGAAAAGTAAAAAAAGATGTGATTGATGTAAAATCCTCCCATCGACTTCACCACATATCGAGACACACGGCAGTGTGTCCGCAAAGTTCGAAAAGAAAAAGGCGAATTACGTTAAAAAAACTACAGTGAAAGTATAAAAAATAATAACATTGCTTACTTTGTTTTATCTTAACAAATATTGTTATATATTTTATCTTTAAAATATTAGTTATAACTAGAGTTGAAAGTAACGGTGTAGACCTATCTTTGGGATTTTTTTCTATCGAGCCAAAACTACTCAAACGTGTTTCTAATAGCTTTTAACTTTAAGGAACATCATCAACAATAAGGGTATTTTTATTCAACCTTGAGTTTTCTATCGTTTAGGAGTAATTGACGTCAAAAATAACGAAAATCTGTAACATTACCACCTTAAATCAAAGATAATGTAACACTTTTCTAGGAATAACAATTACGTAACCTTTTACAGTACTTATCTAAAAAATTTCCTTCCAAGAAGAGCCATTCAAAGATCCAAATTTATTAGATTTTTGTGTGAAATTTTCCGAAAGTGTTTTACCATAAATTATCGATGGATCGTTTTCTATCAAAGAAAATTGTGTTAGATTATCCCTTTAGCTAGAAATGAAGATGGGTCTTTGTTTGTAATAGTCCCCTAGGTTCGCCGGTTACAGTGGATAGTTGACAGGATTGGTCCCAAAGGCGGTCTAAGTATACCCGAAGGACCAACTCTTTCCTTGCTATTTTCCATTATTTACGATCATGCACTATCAAGGGTAAAATCTTTCTCAATAAATCTTTTTACATCGTTATAAGCTTAGTATCATTTACTATTCATCATCATCATATCAGCTAAAAATCTTCCACTGCTGGACAAAGGCCTCCCACAAGGATTTCCACGACGACCGGTGCTGCGCTGCTGCTGCGCTGCCCGCATCCAGCGGCTTCCCGCGACCTTCACCAGGTCATCGATCCACCGAGTGGGAGGCCTGACTACGCTACGTTTTCCGGTGCGCGGTCTCCACTCGAGAACGCAAAGCCTATATTGGATTATAAATAACTATAAAAGAATGTTCTCACTACGAATGGTAAACTTTACATTACTCGCTTCACTAAATGTTCTAATTGCAATTACACTATGAACATGTTAGTGAGAACATGACGGGAATACGATCTTACTAGTGGTTCTCGATAACGAAACAATCTTCAAAGGCAGGTATAGCATAGCAGTGTGTTTAGACAAGACAAGACAAGACAAGAAAAGCAAGACAAGACAAGACAAGACAAGACAAGACAAGACAAGACAAGACTTGTCAAGACAAGACAAGACAAGACTTGTCAAGACAAGACAAGACAAGACAAGACAAGACAAGACAAGACAAGACAAGACTTGTCAAGACAAGACAAGACTTGTCAAGACAAGACAAGACAAGACAAGACAAGACAAGACAAGACAAGACAAGACAAGACAAGACAAGACAAGACAAGACAAGACAAGACAAGACAAGACAAGACAAGACAAGACAAGACAAGACAAGACAAGACAAGACAAGACAAGACAAGACAAGACAAGACAAGACAAGACAAGACAAGACAAGACAAGACAAGACAAGACAAGACAAGACAAGACTTGTCAAGACAAGACAAGACAAGACTTGTCAAGACAAGACTTGTCAAGACAAGACTTGTCAAGACAAGACTTGTCAAGACAAGACTTGTCAAGACAAGACTTGTCAAGACAAGACAAGACAAGACAAGACAAGACAAGACAAGACAAGACAAGACAAGACAAGACAAGACAAGACAAGACAAGACAAGACAAGACAAGACAAGACAAGGCAAGGCAAGGCAAGGCAAGGCAAGGCAAGGCAAGGCAAGGCAAGGCAAGGCAAGGCAAGGCAAGGCAAGGCAAGGCAAGGCAAGGCAAGGCAAGGCAAGGCAAGGCAAGGCAAGGCAAGGCAAGGCAAGGCAAGGCAAGGCAAGGCAAGGCAAGGCAAGGCAAGGCAAGGCAAGGCAAGGCAAGGCAAGGCAAGGCAAGGCAAGGCAAGGCAAGGCAAGGCAAGGCAAGGCAAGGCAAGGCAAGGCAAGGCAAGGCAAGGCAAGGCAAGGCAAGGCAAGGCAAGGCAAGGCAAGGCAAGGCAAGGCAAGGCAAGGCAAGGCAAGGCAAGGCAAGGCAAGGCAAGGCAAGGCAAGGCAAGGCAAGGCAAGGCAAGGCAAGGCAAGGCAAGGCAAGGCAAGGCAAGGCAAGGCAAGGCAAGGCAAGGCAAGGCAAGGCAAGGCAAGGCAAGGCAAGGCAAGGCAAGGCAAGGCAAGGCAAGGCAAGGCAAGGCAAGGCAAGGCAAGGCAAGGCAAGGCAAGGCAAGGCAAGGCAAGGCAAGGCAAGGCAAGGCAAGGCAAGGCAAGGCAAGGCAAGGCAAGGCAAGGCAAGGCAAGGCAAGGCAAGGCAAGGCAAGGCAAGGCAAGGCAAGGCAAGGCAAGGCAAGGCAAGGCAAGGCAAGGCAAGGCAAGGCAAGGCAAGGCAAGGCAAGGCAAGGCAAGGCAAGGCAAGGCAAGGCAAGGCAAGGCAAGGCAAGGCAAGGCAAGGCAAGGCAAGGCAAGGCAAGGCAAGGCAAGGCAAGGCAAGGCAAGGCAAGGCAAGGCAAGGCAAGGCAAGGCAAGGCAAGGCAAGGCAAGGCAAGGCAAGGCAAGGCAAGGCAAGGCAAGGCAAGGCAAGGCAAGGCAAGGCAAGGCAAGGCAAGGCAAGGCAAGGCAAGGCAAGGCAAGGCAAGGCAAGGCAAGGCAAGGCAAGGCAAGGCAAGGCAAGGCAAGGCAAGGCAAGGCAAGGCAAGGCAAGGCAAGGCAAGGCAAGGCAAGGCAAGGCAAGGCAAGGCAAGGCAAGGCAAGGCAAGGCAAGGCAAGGCAAGGCAAGGCAAGGCAAGGCAAGGCAAGGCAAGGCAAGGCAAGGCAAGGCAAGGCAAGGCAAGGCAAGGCAAGGCAAGGCAAGGCAAGGCAAGGCAAGGCAAGGCAAGGCGCAAGGCAAGGCAAGGCAAGGCAAGGCAAGGCAAGGCAAGGCAAGGCAAGGCAAGGCAAGGCAAGGCAAGGCAAGGCAAGGCAAGGCAAGGCAAGGCAAGGCAAGGCAAGGCAAGGCAAGGCAAGGCAAGGCAAGGCAAGGCAAGGCAAGGCAAGGCAAGGCAAGGCAAGGCAAGGCAAGGCAAGGCAAGGCAAGGCAAGGCAAGGCAAGGCAAGGCAAGGCAAGGCAAGGCAAGGCAAGGCAAGGCAAGGCAAGGCAAGGCAAGGCAAGGCAAGGCAAGGCAAGGCAAGGCAAGGCAAGGCAAGGCAAGGCAAGGCAAGGCAAGGCAAGGCAAGGCAAGGCAAGGCAAGGCAAGGCAAGGCAAGGCAAGGCAAGGCAAGGCAAGGCAAGGCAAGGCAAGGCAAGGCAAGGCAAGGCAAGGCAAGGCAAGGCAAGGCAAGGCAAGGCAAGGCAAGGCAAGGCAAGGCAAGGCAAGGCAAGGCAAGGCAAGGCAAGGCAAGGCAAGGCAAGGCAAGGCAAGGCAAGGCAAGGCAAGGCAAGGCAAGGCAAGGCAAGGCAAGGCAAGGCAAGGCAAGGCAAGGCAAGGCAAGGCAAGGCAAGGCAAGGCAAGGCAAGGCAAGGCAAGGCAAGGCAAGGCAAGGCAAGGCAAGGCAAGGCAAGGCAAGGCAAGGCAAGGCAAGGCAAGGCAAGGCAAGGCAAGGCAAGGCAAGGCAAGGCAAGGCAAGGCAAGGCAAGGCAAGGCAAGGCAAGGCAAGGCAAGGCAAGGCAAGGCAAGGCAAGGCAAGGCAAGGCAAGGCAAGGCAAGGCAAGGCAAGGCAAGGCAAGGCAAGGCAAGCAAGGCAAGGCAAGGCAAGGCAAGGCAAGGCAAGGCAAGGCAAGGCAAGGCAAGGCAAGGCAAGGCAAGGCAAGGCAAGGCAAGGCAAGGCAAGGCAAGGCAAGGCAAGGCAAGGCAAGGCAAGGCAAGGCAAGGCAAGGCAAGGCAAGGCAAGGCAAGGCAAGGCAAGGCAAGGCAAGGCAAGGCAAGGCAAGGCAAGGCAAGGCAAGGCAAGGCAAGGCAAGGCAAGGCAAGGCAAGGCAAGGCAAGGCAAGGCAAGGCAAGGCAAGGCAAGGCAAGGCAAGGCAAGGCAAGGCAAGGCAAGGCAAGGCAAGGCAAGGCAAGGCAAGGCAAGGCAAGGCAAGGCAAGGCAAGGCAAGGCAAGGCAAGGCAAGGCAAGGCAAGGCAAGGCAAGGCAAGGCAAGGCAAGGCAAGGCAAGGCAAGGCAAGGCAAGGCAAGGCAAGGCAAGGCAAGGCAAGGCAAGGCAAGGCAAGGCAAGGCAAGGCAAGGCAAGGCAAGGCAAGACAAGACAAGACAAGACAAGACAAGACAAGACAAGACAAGACAAGACAAGACAAGACAAGACAAGACAAGACAAGACAAGACAAGACAAGACAAGACAAGACAAGACAAGACAAGACAAGACAAGACAAGACAAGACAAGACAAGACAAGACAAGACAAGACAAGACAAGACAAGACAAGACAAGACAAGACAAGACAAGACAAGACAAGACAAGACAAGACAAGACAAGACAAGACAAGACAAGACAAGACAAGACAAGACAAGACAAGACAAGACAAGACAAGACAAGACAAGACAAGACAAGACAAGACAAGACAAGACAAGACAAGACAAGACAAGACAAGACAAGACAAGACAAGACAAGACAAGACAAGACAAGACAAGACAAGACAAGACAAGACAAGACAAGACAAGACAAGACAAGACAAGACAAGACAAGACAAGACAAGACAAGACAAGACAAGACAAGACAAGACAAGACAAGACAAGACAAGACAAGACAAGACAAGACAAGACAAGACAAGACAAGACAAGACAAGACAAGACAAGACAAGACAAGACAAGACAAGACAAGACAAGACAAGACAAGACAAGACAAGACAAGACAAGACAAGACAAGACAAGACAAGACAAGACAAGACAAGACAAGACAAGACAAGACAAGACAAGACACACAAGACAAGACAAGACAAGACACACAAGACAAGACAAGACACACAAGACAAGACAAGACAAGACAAGACACACAAGACAAGACAAGACACACAAGACAAGACAAGACAAGACACACAAGACAAGACAAGACAAGACACACAAGACAAGACAAGACACACAAGACAAGACAAGACAAGACACACAAGACAAGACAAGACAAGGCACACAAGACAAGACAAGACAAGACACACAAGACAAGACAAGACAAGACACACAAGACAAGACAAGACAAGACACACAAGACAAGACAAGACAAGACAAGACAAGACAAGACAAGACAAGACAAGACAAGACAAGACACACAAGACAAGACAAGACACACAAGACAAGACAAGACACACAAGACAAGACACACAAGACAAGACAAGACACACAAGACAAGACAAGACAAGACAAGACAAGACAAGACAAGACAAGACACACAAGACAAGACAAGACAAGACAAGACAAGACACACAAGACAAGACAAGACAAGACACACAAGACAAGACAAGACAAGACAAGACACACAAGACAAGACACAAGACAAGACAAGACACACAAGACAAGACACAAGACAAGACAAGACACACAAGACAAGACACAAGACAAGACAAGACACACAAGACAAGACACAAGACAAGACAAGACACACAAGACAAGACACACAAGACAAGACACACAAGACAAGACACACAAGACAAGACAAGACAAGACAAGACAAGACACACAAGACAAGACAAGACAAGACACACAAGACAAGACAAGACAAGACAAGACACACAAGACAAGACAAGACAAGACAAGACACAAGACAAGACAAGACAAGACAAGACAAGACAAGACACAAGACAAGACAAGACAAGACACAAGACAAGACAAGACAAGACACAAGACAAGACAAGACAAGACAAGACACAAGACAAGACAAGACAAGACAAGACACAAGACAAGACAAGACAAGACAAGACACAAGACAAGACAAGACAAGACAAGACACAAGACAAGACAAGACAAGACACAAGACAAGACAAGACAAGACACAAGACAAGACAAGACAAGACAAGACACAAGACAAGACAAGACAAGACAAGACACAAGACAAGACAAGACACAAGACAAGACAAGACACAATTCAAGACAAGACACAAGACAAGACAAGACAAGACAAGACACAAGACAAGACAAGACAAGACAAGACACAAGACAAGACAAGACACAAGACAAGACAAGACACAATTCAAGACAAGACACAAGACAAGACAAGACACACAAGACAAGACACAAGACAAGACAAGACACACAAGACAAGACACAAGACAAGACAAGACACACAAGACAAGACACAAGACAAGACAAGACACACAAGACAAGACACAAGACAAGACAAGACACACAAGACAAGACACACAAGACAAGACACACAAGACAAGACACACAAGACAGCTCTTATAGGTCCCCACCGAGGGGCTCGAGCCTACCCTAAATAAGGGCGATCGGGCCTTAGTCGAGCACGCGGGCCCAGTGCGGGTTGGTCGACTTCACACACAACCTTCGCGTTTCTTCGCAGACGTGTGCAGGTTTCGTCACGATGTATTCCTTCACCGTAAGAGACACAAGACAAGACAAGACACAATTCAAGACAAGACACAAGACAAGACAAGACACAAGACAAGACAAGACACAAGACAAGACACAAGACAAGACAAGACACAAGACAAGACAAGACACAAGACAAGACAAGACACAAGACAAGACAAGACACAAGACAAGACAAGACACAAGACAAGACAAGACACAAGACAAGACAAGACACAAGACAAGACAAGACACAAGACAAGACAAGACACAAGACAAGACAAGACACAAGACAAGACAAGACACAAGACAAGACAAGACACAAGACAAGACAAGACACAAGACAAGACAAGACACAAGACAAGACACAAGACAAGACAAGACACAAGACAAGACAAGACAAGACACAAGACAAGACACAAGACAAGACAAGACAAGACACAAGACAAGACAAGACAAGACACAAGACAAGACAAGACAAGACACAAGACAAGACAAGACAAGACACAAGACAAGACAAGACAAGACACAAGACAAGACAAGACAAGACACAAGACAAGACAAGACACAAGACAAGACAAGACAAGACACAAGACAAGACAAGACACAAGACAAGACAAGACAAGACACAAGACAAGACAAGACACAAGACAAGACAAGACAAGACACAAGACAAGACAAGACAAGACACAAGACAAGACAAGACAAGACACAAGACAAGACAAGACAAGACACAAGACAAGACAAGACAAGACAAGACAAGACACAAGACAAGACAAGACAAGACACAAGACAAGACAAGACAAGACACAAGACAAGACAAGACAAGACACAAGACAAGACAAGACACAAGACAAGACAAGACAAGACACAAGACAAGACAAGACAAGACACAAGACAAGACAAGACACAAGACAAGACAAGACAAGACACAAGACTAGACAAGACACAAGACAAGACAAGACAAGACACAAGACAAGACAAGACAAGACACAAGACAAGACAAGACAAGACAAGACACAAGACAAGACAAGACAAGACACAAGACAAGACAAGACAAGACACAAGACAAGACAAGACAAGACACAAGACAAGACAAGACAAGACAAGACACAAGACAAGACAAGACAAGACACAAGACAAGACAAGACAAGACAAGACACAAGACAAGACAAGACAAGACACAAGACAAGACACAAGACAAGACAAGACAAGACACGAGACAAGACAAGACAAGACAAGACACAAGACAAGACAAGACAAGACAAGACAAGACAAGACAAGACAAGACACAAGACAAGACACAAGACAAGACAAGACACAAGACAAGACAAGACAAGACACAAGACAAGACAAGACACAAGACAAGACAAGACACAAGACAAGACAAGACACAAGACAAGACAAGACAAGACAAGAATAATATTTATTGTCAAAACTGACCAGTGTGTGATGTCAGACAACATACATACATACGGTACTGAGACGTGGTCTTACTATAGGCACACCCTGGACACTCAATACAACGGGTCAGAAATGACATTTCAAAAAAGGAATGACGGAACAAACAAAATGGCGGCGAAATTCTATACGTTCGATAACCAAACTGTAACCAATCTGTATCAATCTGGGTGACGAGGGGGTGAGGTCGCAATCTAGAGAGCGGCAAGGAGTGTCCATACTGTATGATAGTACTAATATATATACTTTTTTATAGGCCTCATACATAAGAAGGCTCAAGGTCCCTGGTCAAAGGGCAATGGAGTGTGCTCTTCTTGGAGTTTCGCTATGTGATGACCAAAGCACCCAAAGTAACGCTCGAAGTTGCTAAATTAATTATATAGGGTGACTTTTAATTAGTTCTTGATAGCAAAGGGTATAAATGTACTCGTGATTACGAACAACTTTCCCAAAGAAACTATATATCTAATCAAAAAAAAAATTTGGTCCTCGATACATAATAAGCTATCAAATCGGCAAAAATGTATGTAGGTAAAAAGTATACCAAAAGTTTTTTTTCATATTTGACATATAGTTTCTTTGAGAAAGTTGTTTGTAATCACGAGTACATTCATATCCCTTGCTATCAAGAACTAATTAAAAGTCACCCTATATATAGCTCGTAGAACAGATAGCCGTTGGGGCATTCCCTCTCGTATACCAGATACGCTAAAACTACCAGGTTTATGATATAGCGTCCCCACTTACATAATTACTTAGCCGTTGGGGCAGTAACGTTCAGGAGTGGTGACCGCGCACCGAAATAAGTAGCGTAGGCAGGCCTCCCATTGGTGGACTCACAACCTGGTGAAGGTCGCGGAAAGCCTCTGCATGCGGGCAGCGCCAGACTGGTCGTTGTGGAAATCCTGTAGACATTTTTCGGCTGATATGATGATGATGATGATGATAGCATAAGGTTGGTAGATGGCTTCTTCTTCTTCTATCGTGTGGCACAATTAACCGTGCTATCCAAGGGGAAAACGGTGGTTGCCTGGTGTTGCACTTAGCATCACCCGCGGTCACGTGTAGGGCATTTAGATTAACACCTACGGACGTGAGCAACGCGACCTTCATACACATATGGAATCAGATGTGCAGGTTTCCTCACGATGTTTTCCTTTACCGTTAAAGCAATCGGTAAGTATATGTACGTAAGTTTAGAAAAACTCATTGGTACATTGGCCGTCCGGATTTGAACCCGGGACCTCTGGTTAGGACCGACGCTTTTAGGTAGATGGCTGTTAGATGTTTTTAAACAAGCCTTATTCAAGAATAGAGGTATTAATATGAAATAATTAAAGATGTTTTCGTAGTTAAATAAGGTAAAATACAAAACCGGCCAAGTGCGGGTTTAAGGTTCCATACCAAAACATCTTTTTGAGTACAAAAAATATGAAGAAGATACTACTAGATGTCACTAGTTTAATCAAGTTTCAAAAAATCAAATTTAATCAAATTTTTAATTTAATTTAATTTTTTTATTATTATTTAAAACTAGAATAGAAATACAGCCTTTGTAAAGGGTCAACTTCCTACCTATTACGGTTCATGAAATTCAGCCCGCTGACAGACAGACGGAAACACGGATGGACGAACAGCGGAGGCTTAGTACTAAGGTCACATTGTATGAGTATCTTTTGTGTACGGAACCATAAAATTATATCGCATAGAGTGACAAAAAAGCAAAACGTAAAGTAAATGACTCTTAAGAGTATTGTGAAGTCGCAACTTTTCATACAAATGACGATAAAGTTTTTCACCTCTTAAATGTCAACCGATTTGGACCAATCAGCACAAAAGCTAGGCTTAAACGTTTTTGTTAATAAGTTTAATTTTATTGTCGTTCAAGTGTTTTCATACAAAACTAATTTTGGCCATATTTTTTATTTTCTAATCAGTAACTTACAAAACGAAACGTATAAGCCTAGCTTTTGTTCCGACTGAACCTATCAAAAATTGGTCCAAATGGGTTAACATTTAAGAGGTGAAAAACTTTATCGGCGTTTGTATAAAAAGTCGAATTTTCACTGTGGGTTCACAATCCTCTTAAGCATAACCTTACGAACGTAACGTGTTGTATGAACTGCTGTAAACACCCATCCTCATTAAAGGGAAGACAATAGTAGAGGAAATTAAGCGTTTTTTTTATAATTGTTTTAAGTTTCAAAACAGACAGTTGCAGAATCGATGTTAATCTAAGGTACAATAATAATACGTATTACGACATCTGTGGTTTAGCGGTTAGTCCACTCGCTTCTCATCAAAAGGTCGCGATTTAAATTTCCGGCGGAATCAAATATT
Organism: Coleophora flavipennella; assembly: GCA_947284805.1. Classification (NCBI taxonomy): domain Eukaryota; kingdom Metazoa; phylum Arthropoda; class Insecta; order Lepidoptera; family Coleophoridae; genus Coleophora; species Coleophora flavipennella. The sequence goes on along the minus strand of OX369257.1, from coordinate 9,267,526 downwards.
GTAAGACTCGATTTAGTTGTTATTATCCAGTTTTCTTTTTGAGCCCAAATAAAACCATTTTGTTGATGGCAACACTAAGTAACTTTTTTATAAGTCATAATGGCGTAGTGATCTGTGCTCGCTCTGAGAAATAAATTTATTTACGTGAATCGTGGAATTGTATTTCTACCAACATCTACAAAACACAGTCCACGCAAGATTTTGAAGCTTCCAACACATTTTATCTAAATCATTCTACCACTGTAGAAGGTGTTCTGGTTTGAAGATAAGAAGACTTTGCGTTGGGGAATTATGTTAAGCTCGATTCCATCTACGGTATTATCATCACCTTTAGGTGAGATGTAGTCAAGGGCTTAGCAAAAGGGATGACGTCATCAAAAATAAAATAATTATGAACTTTTGATCACACAATTGCTCTCCTACTTAAACATCAAAAAACCTTACTTGTTTTTTTTCCATCAGGTATTCGATTTTTAATTAACCAAAATCATAAAATGAGTACATAAATGACGCTGCAAAACTATGACGTCACGACTAGGTATTTCAAACATTATTTGAATAAAATGTCGTTTATGTTTGACAGATGATAAAAAGTAACTCAGATGACTAGCATTCGACATCCCTATCTAAATATATATAACTCAAAGGTGACTGACTGACTGACATAGTGATCTATCAACGCACAGCCCAAACCACTGGACGGATCGGGCTGAAATTTGACATGCAGGTAGATGTTATGTCGTAGGCATCCGCTAAGAAAGGATTTTAGGAAATTCCCACGGGAACCGCAAAAGTCGGGATCTGCGCGGACGAAGCTGCGGGCATCCACTAGTTGTGGATATAAAAATAATGTTTCAAGCTACGAATAAGTTATGTTTCAAGATATTAAAGGTCCTCAGGAGGCTCGAGTTCTCAAACAAACGTAGTTCCGCTTTAGTACAAAAACTACATGCCGAATTAAATCCAATTTTTGCGAATATATTGAGTAGACACACATCGATGTTTGTAATTAATTTTCATCGTAGTAAATTGAAACATAACTAAACGAAGGCTTAGATTAGTTTTGTACTAAAAGTTTGTAACTTTTCTTGTTTTTCCCATTTTATATTAGTACTTACATCGAAAACTAAAATACAAACATCGTTATGTGTTTATTCAATATATTCGGAAAATTTTGATTCAATCCGGCATGCAGTTTTTGTTTTAAAGCGGAACTACGTTTGTATAGAAACTTGAGCCTTCTGGGGACCCTTAAATAATAATTTTCTATTATGTGTATTTAACCACTTACACCTACGCATGCTCGCTCTTTACCTCGTAAAAGACGACGTAATTGATTGTAAGACCTTTAGTAGGAGCCGATGTTGAAGAGTGCTCTTCAGTAAGAAATGCATTGTTTTGTTTACAACTTTTCCCGTCGATGCTTGATAATTACTCGACTATAATTGTGGCTAATCGCTCGTGACGGGACTGTTTGTATAGTCTGTCCAGTTAGCTGCGTCACCCATTTTCTTCAAGAGATTTATAAGAAGTGGAAGTTAATGCGACGCATTTGGAAACTTTTGTTGCAGGTATCTCGATATGTAAGAGGTATTTTGTAACCTGATTCTTTATTTCAATGAATTAATTTTGTCAGTTGCAGAAACATGATTCGTTCACTTTTATAACGGAAAAAAATCTATCAAAGATATCTCTTTTAAAACAGAGATTTGCATTTACAGGCAAACCAAACCGATTCAAACCTTAAAATTTTCCAAGTCGATTAATCTAAACACCCAATTCAATATGCCAGTTGTATTTTTAAAATTAATTGTAGTTTTTAATTGACACGATTAAACATAGAAAAATTCCAAGAGTATGATTATTTTCTTTACTCTATACACGAAAGGAAAAAACAGAGGCAACTGTTCCAATCAATGTGTGGCGGCAACTGCCGTAACCCGCCACTGAACCTTAACACAAGCGACGCGAGAACAAAAAAAAATACAACATCTAGAACGCGCTGTTAGAATTTCTTCAGCGCTGAGTCCATATACAGATATAAATCATCAATGATTGGTCCACGGCTGGACCTCAGGCATACCACCTCGCCTGGCGGAGATATCTACCTTTGCTCTCTTCGAGTAGGAACGCACCGTTCCTAAAAATGCCTCGCCTTAACAACCCAAAGCGTCCCCAACTGCTAGGTCATGGGTTTCTTCCTATCATCATTATCATTTCAGTCGAAATAAGTCCCCTGCTGGACAAAGGATTTCCACGACGACCAGTCCGTCACTGCCCACATACAGCAGCTTCCCGCGACTTCCACAAGAATGTCGGACTCCTGCCTACGCTACGTCTTTTGGTGCACGGTCGCCATTCGAGAACTTTACTACCCTAACGGCCACCTGTGTTACGAGCTATGTGCCTCGCCCTCTGCCACTAAAGTTAAGCGCTTCTGTGAGCTATGTTGGTTACCTTGGTTCTCTTACGGATCTCCTCATTTCTACGGACTATATATTCGTCAACAAATTCGAGTTGCGAGTCGAGTACTTCTAATTTAATTTATATAAATACATAAACAAATACTATTGTAAGCTGTTTTATTGCTTTTGCGCTGTTAGAGTCTTTGTAATTGAGTCGCTGGACTTTGAATTGTCTATACTATACGTCGTGTCTCATGTTCTGTGCTGGCAAGACCCTCAGACTGGAATTGGTCAATTATAGGATCACACCATCTTCATCTGCTTGAGAATCTATCTGCCCATTAACTTCTTCGACCTGCAATCATGTTCCTCTATCCTGGCTTGACGACGAAGTCCAGCGGAGCATAATTTCTGTGTTTCGGAATTGACCTTCGGCCACCCCTTAAGAACCGACTGCGAGACATTCAGGCCAGTGACTCCTTCCTAATTCTACTCATACTAAATGTTTTGCGGACACTGCAAATGAAGGCCGAAATACTCGTATATAATTGTAAATTCTAAATTTCATTTTTTTTATTTCAAACCCACCCTAGTATTTTCTTCTGCGGCACTCCAAACGCCGCAGTGACCTTCAGAGGAGTGGGTGCGACACGGACCTTCCTTGTAATTTTCGTCTTGTCCATGTTAATTTTAAGACACAGTTGTGGACAGATACTACTGAGACCGCCGTCGCATGTTCGTGGCGCACGGTGCGTGCAGCCGGCGCCGCCAGTCTCTATGACTTCATCTTAAAATATTATTTGCTTAATGAATATTTTTTTTAATCCATTCAATAAATTCTTATTGAAATTACAATTACTCTTTGTCGATATTATGGAGCGTGACGATAAAATTATAAAAGTACCGTCAAAGTGTGCTTGACATACTATAGTAACATTTTCTCATGCAATACATACAAACTAGATGTACAGATAAGCAAATTGGTGTAGACAAATCTGATCTAGATCGAGATATGTCTATAATCGATTGGGTATCGTGAAACATTGATGATTGATTTAATTATACTAATTTACTTATTTCTTTAACGTCTCCGGTCTAGATCGATATTCTTCTCTATTTTATCGTGTGACACAGTTAAGGCGAGGTATTGAATGGAACAGTTGTCTCCGTTTTTTTTACGTGTAAAGAGTAAAGAAAATAACCACACTTTTGCACTTTTTAAATGTTATTTCGTTTAGTTTCAATTTTGTGAATGAAAGTATTAAAAAATAATAACATTTCTCACTTTTATTTTATCATAACAAATATTGTTGTATATTTTTTAAAATTTATACTTTTAAAATATTAGTCATAACTAGAGTTAAAAGTATCGATGTAGACTTATCTTTGTGATTTTTTTCTACGAACTAAAACTGCTTAATCATGTTTCTTATAGCTTTGACTTTAATTTACATAATCAACAATAAGGGTATTTTTTTAAACTTGGGTATTCTATCGTTTAGGAGTAATTGACGTCAAAAATAACGAAAATCTGTAATATTACCGCCCTAACCGTGCTATCCAAGAGATAGACGGTTGCCTAGTGTTGCACTGAGCATCATCCGCGGTCACGGGTAGGGTATTTAGATTTACACCTACGGAAGTAAACATCGCGACCTTCATACACATCTGGAATTAGATGTGCAGGTTTCCTCACGATGGTTTTCCTTCACCGTGTAAGCAATCGTTAAGTAATTATACATAAGTTTCGAATAACTCATTGGTACATTGGCCGTTCGGATTTGAACCCGGAACCTCTGATAAAGAGGACCGAGCCGTTACCGTTGAGCCACCGACGCTGTTATAATCTCCTTCTTATATTTTTGTTATCTACTCTGGTTTATCATGATTGGTTGATAAAGTTAATGTTTTTCAGTCTTGTTGTTAATTTTGTAGCTGTGCTCCAATTGATGTTAGGTAACTGTTAGCAAGCAACAATTTTTTGTCTGAGAACAATATGTTAAAGCCTTATCTTCAGGTACATCGGAAAGTAAAAGGTGGTAACCGCACAGCTGTGTAAGTTACAAGAGATACACATCAAAATACAGGGTTATTTACTTTGTGACTGGTTAAAGTGGGGTTAGTAAGTACTAATGAAACTGAACTACTTTCCTTTTTTTAGGATTTCGTATCTCAAAAGGAAAAAACGAAACCCTTACAGTATAAGGGTTATAGGATCACACGTGTGTCTGTCTGTCCATCCGTCTATCACAGCCGATTGTCTCGGAAACTACTGGACTGATTGAGTTGAAATTTGGTACACATAAAGTCGGTGAACCAAAGACTGAAATGTAACGTAAATTCATTAATTTTAAACGTGGGGGCTACTTCGGGGGGGGGAGGTAAGTTATATAATATTATAGGTAATATTATTACGTTAACTACTCGTATATTGTGTGACATAAATGAAAGGGCATGTTATGACAATTTCAAATATATTTTTTTATAATTTTAAATTATTTAATAGTTTAGAAAGTTATCTAAGAAAATAGGTGAAAATTTACCATTCCCTTCCTTATCTTCGAAATACTGGGCATAAAAAAATCACAGTATATGTATATATGAGGTTAATTACATGAGATTACAGGAAAATCGATAAGAAAATCCAAAGTCCTTCCGTTTTTACAGGAAAAATTATAATTTGCATAGTCCGATTATTTAGAAACAAGCAACACCTAGTGGGATCTAGTAGTATCTTCTACATAGTTAATTTAAGTAGTAATACGACAACAGCAATTAGTTCCCTTTTACCTATACACATATAGATGGCGCTGTAGATAAAAAAATGTTTTTTGTACAGTAGCCTTAGTGCGCGAGTTTGACTCGAACATGCCCGTTTTTTTAATTAAAAAAATTGAGTGGGTTTGACTACATCTCACCTGATGGAAAGTGACGATGTAGTCGAGGATGGTACACGCAAACTGAAATAATGCCTATTAACTCTCGCCTTGAAGATCCCCAAAATTATTACAGTGCGGAAACACAGACGCTGACAAGGAGTTCCACTCCATTGCTGTCCGCATAATAAATGAGGAAGCGTAAAGCTTGTGCTGATAGGCGGAATATCAAGAACAATATCTTTCAGAATCCTATGACCAATTCGTTATTCTATTAATCTTTATCATGGCCGGATTACTGGTTTTAGTGCTAGGTAATCGTTTAGTAGCCTGTTTTTTTAAAAGTACTTTTACTCGTGGTCGTGAACGATTTTCTTTTTTTTTCAAGGAACTCAATTTTGCTCGCTTCGAAGAGGTTCAATTTTTACATGCGCATCAAGAAATACAGTCCATTTTAACTAAATACAAACTGAATAATTGAAAACGCTAAACACGTTAAAAAACCGACTTCCATCGCAACAATTTAGTACATTTTTGCATTATTATTTTTGGTTTTTGTTAATTTTCTAATAAAGTACTACTCCGATTTGATAAAATTTATATGGGACCACACGGGAAGCACTAGCTTTCAAATAAAAAAAAAATCATAAAAATCGGTTCACCCAGTCCAAAGTTATGAGGTAACATACATAAAAAAAACATACAGACGAATTGAGAACCTCCTCCTTTTTGGAAGTCGCTTGATAAAATACAGCGCACTCATTATAATATCACTCATACGTCTACAAGCTCTTAATCTCTCGTTTTGCCTACCTTGGGCCGTATGAACGCTTCTTCAAATAGCTTTGCCACCTTTGCCACCTACAAGATCACCCACACCACAACAGACGCATATGCCATAACAGTCACCTTTGCCATCTCAATCACCCACACTACAACAGACGCACATGCCAAACCAGTCACCTTTGCCATCTCAATCACCCGCACCACAACAGACACACATGCCAAACCAGTCACCTTTGCCATCTCAATCACCCGCACCACAACAGACACACATGCCAAACCAGTCACCTTTGCCATCTCAATCACCCACACCACAACAGACGCACATGCATTACCAAGTCACCTTTGCCCTCTCAAACACTCACAGCACAACAGACGCACATGCCATACCAGTGACCTGACCAGTGTCATACCAATCGATCTAACGGTGTACTTATGTCGTGGCCATATCGTTGAAATTGGTCAGATCATGAAATGGCCGTCGTAGAATTGGCCAGATCATGAATACCCGGACGGAATTGAGTTGAGCGAGCGAAGCGACCTATAATAGGTTCGTTAGGTTTGACGATAATACTGTCAAAGAGCCTCGCAAGCTAGGCTCCCCCCTGGGTGGAGAAAAGAAGGCAGTTAGGTTAGGTTAGGTTAGCATGATATGCTTGGCTATTTCATGATCTGATCAATCCATTTCATGATCTGGCCAATTCTACGACAGCCATTTCATGATCTGACCAATTTCAACGATATGGCCACGACACTTACACCAACTGACTGAACTCATAGGCCTACGTGTGAACGACATAGCATTTTCCAATTATCCTGGATTATTGGCTTATTGTCATGGCTTACTAAGATTGTCTCGGCTATTGGCCTCGTCTAAAAGGGCCATAAATGTCGCCAAAAAAGCCAACGTGATTCGTACCGCCCACAAGGACTTCTTTAAATGCAAACTGTTTTTTCTTTGAAAATCGTGCCAACAAAATTCTACAAGTGTACGACTCACGTAGACATAGCTGTAAAAACAGTTAAATAATGGTGATTTACCGTGAAAAAAAAACATGTTTATGTAATCACAAGATTACCTGAATATGTATAATTTAAAAAACGGAATGTAAACTCACGGAATCAAGACAAACCTAACGACACCTCGCACTTGAACATGAAGCCGTTTAGGTCATAGGCTCAGCCAAAGAAACAGACATACTTACATACATACTTACATACACAACCGAAAAATGTTACCCTCTTTTCTAGAAGTCGGCCTGACAAATGACCCGACCTGCAGGGCCTGTGGTGAAGATACGGAATCAATGGTACACTTACTGTGTCACTGCGATGTCCTGGCTAGCAAGCGTATGTATCTCCTAGGACCTAGGTGATGGCTACCCAAAACCGGAGGACTACAAGCACCATCCAATCAGCGGAATTGCTGCATTGACGCAGCACATCTTCGAGTAGGTTGGGGTGCAAAGGTTGTAGGGGTAGACATAAAAGATCCCATTGGGTCGAAGTGTCGCTGCAACTGCAGCCCCCACTTAGAAAGATAAGAAGATAAGAAGTCGGGTCGAAAAATTTCGCATACTTTTTTTAAAATTTACAATTCGTAAGCCCTTGGCATTATCTCACTATATGGTAAGTAACGATAATGCCGAAGATGGAAGCGGGCTAACCAAGATTCCCTAACGCAATGGGGATCTGGCTATCCTATCTTCAAGCCGGAACACATCAATGCTGTAAACGCTGATGTTTGGCGGCAAGACTTAGATAAGATGGTGGTAGCTAGCCAGGCGGGCTATGAAAATGCCTTACCACCAACCAAACCGAGTTTTACAAAGTTGACCCCGCCGGGAAACGAACCGGCGAACTCTTCGTGTGAAGCGAATGGACTATCCATTACGCCACGGAGGCGGCTAAAAAACAGAACGTTATATTAACCGCCTTCTAAAAATTTATTACTTTGTAAATAAACAGCAGAAGTTTATCGCTTACGCTCGTTCTTGCACCACATCGCTAAGATTTCTCACTAATAACTGTGGTAGCAAGTGTTTTATCTTCACAAGCCACCGGTTCTACCACACTTATCTTAGGTACTGGTGGATGCGCATGCGACGATGGGAGCAAAACTTCCTATATGATTACCGTATTTGATAATAGCAGATGTGTATCGCAAGAAATTGGTAATTATGTATTTTTGTACTATGCAGACAAGTGTCGGGTATGAAATGTTTTTCTGTCCGATGTTTTAATGTCTCACAATCATATCTTATGATTATGTCTATGACAAAACAATATTTTTTTTCAGTTATTCTAAGATCCCTTCTAGTTATAAGTACTACCTTTGTACATCTTCAACTTTTTTGTATGTGCTTTTAGGGTTCCGTGCCGTCAACGGGACCCTATTACTAAGCCTACGCTGTCCATCTGTCCGTCCGTCTGTTTGTCTGTCCGACCTTTAATCTGTACCTTTAAAACTATAATAATCAACTAGCTGAAATACCAAAAATTTGAAAACGTAAAAAACTAACAGGGTCCCACATATAAGAATCGTGTTTTCATAAGTTTTTTGTTTTTGCTCTATCTTAGCAACGGTAATTTATTCAAGCGTAAAACTTGATGGGATTATAGTAGGAACTAATCTTGAAGTAAAACAAAAAATAATGATGAACCGAGTCATACTCACGTTGGGAAGTCCAAACTGAATAAAAAAGTATTTTTTTGTCGCTTGCGTTGATGTCTTTTGAAACGAATTTGTATCATTTTTGTATGGAACCCTCGGTGCGCGACTCCGACTCGCACTTGTCCAGTTTTTGTTATTTGTTGTGCATTAAAAAAGAGAATACAAACAAAGATTTGTAGTTATCTTTACTACAAGCGTTTACCTAATTATACAGGGTGTAACAAAATTGGTGTAGGGCCCGTCAACTGGGGGTTCTTCTCATCATACTAAACAACTTTCCCCAAGGAACCCGTAGTCAATTCTCAAAAAAAAAATTGGACCCTCCATACTAAAATGTACAAAATTGGTCGATCAGCTGATCGATTTGTATGAAGAAAAAAAAATTGCGATTTCAGCAAAGTCGTAGAACAAAAGTTGTTCAGTATGATGAGTAGATGCCCCAGTTATCGGGACCTACACACATTTTGTTACACCTGTATAAATAAAACATCAGCTAAATGTTAATTCAAATACCTACCACATGATAGTTTTTACCATTGTCATTGATACTTAAAACGTAAATAGTGGCTTGTACATTTTTGAATATACTAACCGGTAATGTAGGCGTACAAAATATTCTTACTTTTCACTACTAATAAATATTCATTAGGCACATGAGTTGTCAGTTATTTGCTTGGAGCAAGTGGAAACTTTCTTGTCCATTGTAAGGTGACAATCATCATTATTTTTAAATAGCTTTTGCCCGCGGCTTCGCCCGCGTGGACGTAATTTTCAAGACTATCTTTGAGGGTGAGTTGTGCGTGAGCCGCAAGACTTCTCCAGAATCCTCAGGATCTATATCGGGCTATTCTAATTAGCTGTCACTTTAGTCCGTTGCTTCGTAGCAACGCGTGGAAATGAGTTTTTCCTAGATCCCTCGGGAACTATGTCAGGATATGCTAATTAGTAAATAATGTCATTACTAACCTCCCCCTCATCTCTGTGAAAAAAATCATAACAATCCATTGTTCCGTTGCGAAATAAACCGAAAAAATAGTTTCGAAATTAACCCAAAAAAATAGTACTTTTTCAGTTCCCTCAAGAACTGCATCGGACTATGCTATTTTCACGGTATAAAAAGTAGCCTTTATCCTTCCCAGTGAGACCGGCTACCAGCATGCAAAATTTTACAAAGATTGGTCGAGGTGTTGAAGCGTGAAATGGTAACAAACAAACACATTTTCACATTAATAATATTAGTAAGGATTTATCATTGCTTACCATAAAAAACAACTCCTTTCTAACTTACTCGAATGTTCATCATAAACACAATTTAAATTGTTAGTTTTGGCAAATCATTCCTTAGTTAGTTTGCGCTTTCATTCATTTAAAAATCAATTACAGTTTCTTTAACGAGCAGAGTTATTTCGTTGTGAATTACTTTGATTTCCACTAGATATGTTTCAGTTTCACTTTTGAACAGTTTACTTTTTAGCTGACTTCCCATAACGGAGGGTAATTTTTTTCAAGTGTATGTTTGTATTTGTATGTATAACCTGCGCAGATAAAGAATCGATCTGAAAATGGCGGCGGGTACTTATGGTACGGTTGGCGAAACAAGTTCTCAAAAATTGATTTTTATTTTTCTTACTGACTTTTTTGTTATAAATTATTAATTTTTATTGATGATACTAATAATAATGACAAAAATATTTATAAAATAAATAAGAAGCAAGAGTGTGAGCGAGATAGCATGCTAGCGGCCGCCATTTTCAGATCTATTCTTTATCTGCGCGGGTTCTATGTCCGTTTCTTTGTCTGAGCCTGTAACCTAAACGGCTTGATGGATTTTGGAGTGCCAATTGACGTTAGATTCGTCTTGATCCCGTGAGTGACATAGGATACATCTTACCCGACTACAAAAAAGGAGGTATATTTTTAATGCAGCAGGTTTTTATTTTTTTAATAAATTGGTTAGGTTACTACGGATTTTTTTTAATTCAAGGTCGTTTAATCTTCGTAAGGATTTTTTCTGGAAATTCAAGGTCATCTTAAAAAGTCGGTTAAAAATATTATTAATTTGACCTATTTAAAATTAATTAATAAAATAGACTTATGATTGTACTTAGTTATTAGTAATTGTACTTAGTACAATCATAAGTCTATTTTAATCTTTGTAAGGAAATCATTATAGTGTTATTAATTGTTATCGAGACTGATTTGATTCGCATTTGTTCTTGGTCTATTTTAAAAAGCACACGTCGGACACTCTGAACCCTGCCTACAACGGTCGTGAAATGATATTTCTAAAAACAAATGACGGAGCAAACAAAATCACGGCGAAATCCTTTAAGTTCGTGAACCAATCTGTATCAATCTACCGAGGTAACGAGGGGGTGAGGTCGGAATCTAGAGAGCGGCAGGGAGTGTCCATACTATATGTTAGTACCTACATATATATACATATGCTTTGTTTCAATAGGTCAAATGAATGCTATTTTTAACCTACTTTAAAAAGAGGAGGTTCTAAATTCAATTGTATGTTTTTTTTGTGTAATGTATGCGATTTCTTTGCGGATTGTAAATCTATTTAAATAATTATTTTTAAATTGACAGGTTATGCCTCCGGTTACGGTCACATACAAATTTTACCAAAATCGGTTTAGTACTTATTTAGAAAATAAACAAAAACAAAATTATAGCAAACTTGGTTGTTAAAGACGGCGTGTTTAATTATTATATAAGGTCTAACAAAATTATCTGAAACTATTTTAACTGGTGCTTCTACCCATCAAACTGAACAACTTTCCTCATGGAACCCATAGTCAAATCGCAAAAAAAAAATTGGCTCTCCCATACTAACTCGATCAGCTGATCAGCCAACTTAGTATGGGAAGTTCAATTTTTTTTTGAGATTTGACTACGGGATTCATGGGGAAAGTTGTTCTGTTTCATGGATAGAAGCACCAGTTAAAATAGTTTCAGACACTTTTGTTAGACCTTAATATACAATGATGCCATGAGCTTAACAATTTAATGCGTAACCGTAAAAGGTTTCATACCATACATTGAAATTCAATTTAAATTTATAGCAGAATAAGGATCTATACCGCATTTGAAAGAAACTGGGTGAAAAAAATATTATGATAAATGGCATTTCACATAGACCCTTTTACGGGTAACGCATTCAATTGTGAATAAAAAAACGGTACAAGAAGAATGGTGGATAAGAACATAATATATATGACGTTATGATTCGGATGAAATCTGACAAAGTCTGCAACATTTTAAATAAACTTCAATAAGATATACTTTCCATACAAATTGATCAGCTGCGTCGATGACATTTGTATGGAACGTCCAAAATTTTTGGCGTTTATTTAAAAAGTGATAGAGCAAAAGTCTAATTATAACGTGGATGTGTTCTTATCCGCCACGCCATTAAAAATCACCTCGTATGTACTAATATACTTTTTGTACTCGACTGCCAATAAAAGAGGGTTATGTTTTCGAGTGTACTATATGTAATTTATGTATCTTTGTTTTTTTGCTGATCGTGTAGCTTAAACGGCTTGATGGATTTCAGAGTGCGAGGTGTCGTTAGATTTGTCTTGATCCCCGTTAGTGACGTAGGATACATTTTTACCCGACTGCCCATAATAGAAGGTTAGTGTACTATGTATGTATTCATAATGTAATGTATCTCTGTTTTTTGGCTGAGCCTGTAGCTTAAACGGTTTCATGGATTTCAGAGTGCAAGGTGTCGTTAGTATTGTCTTGATCCCGTGAGTGACGTAGGATACATTTTTACCCGACTGCCTATAAAAGAGGGTTACGTTTTTCCAGTGTACTATGTATGTATTCATAATGTAATGTATCTCTGTTTTTTGGCTGAGCCTGTAGCTTAAACGGCTTGATGGATTTTAGAGTGCGAGTTGTCGTTAGTATTGTCTTGATCCCATGAGTGACGTAGGATACATTTTATCCGACTGCCTATAAAAGAGGGTTACGTTTTTCCAGTGTACTATGTATGTATTCATAATGTAATGTATCTCTGTTTTTTGGCTGAGCCTGTAGCTTAAACGGCTTGATGGATTTTAGAGTGCGAGTTGTCGTTAGTATTGTCTTGATCCCATGAGTGACGTAGGATACATTTTATCCGGCTGCCTTTAAAAGAGGGTTACGTTTTTCCAGTGTACTATGTATGTATTCATAATGTAATGTATCTCTGTTTTTTTGGCTGAGCCTGTAGCTTAAACGGCTTGATGGATTTTAGAGTGCGAGTTGTCGTTAGTATTGTCTTGATCCCATGAGTGACGTAGGATACATTTTATCCGAGTGCCTATAAAAGAGGGTTACGTTTTTCTAGTGAACTATGTATGTATTCATAATTTAATGTATCTCTGTTTTTGGCTGAGCCTGTAGCTTAAACGGCTTGATGGATTTTAGAGTGTAAGGTGTCGTTAGATTTGTCTTGATCCACGTGAGTGACGTAGGACACATTTTTACCTGACCTCCCATAAAAGAGGGTTATGTTTTTCGAGTGTACTATGTATGTATACATAATGTAATGTATCTCTGTTTTTTTGCTGAGCTTGTAGCTTAAACGGCTTGATGGATTTTAGAGTGCGAGGTGTCGTTATATTTGTCTTGATCCCGGTGAGTGACGTAGGATACATTTTTACCCGACTGGCCAAAAAAGAGGGGTAAAGTTTTATACAGTCGGGTTTTAAAATTTTAATTTAATTAGGTTATTATTAAAGACTCTAATTTCCTTAAACTGTTATAAAGCTTCACACGTCATCTTTTCGTTTCTTTGTAAAAAGTTTTGGATATTGTTTTTTACATTTATTCTGTTCAGCATAAAAAAGTGCAGTTTTGTATTTGTCACCAATTTTTTGGAATTCCCTTTCGAAAATGCCCTGTTTGAATAAGTGCCTATGCAATTTATTTGGAAAATCTTAAAACATTTTCTTGACGATAATAAAACCGACTCACTCTTTCGATGGTATAACTACTACTGAAACAAAGTCAGCGATCGAAGATCAATGCAACCTGCATAGTTTTGTCGATCACGCAGGTTAACTTGCCTGGAGCACGGTAATTATCTTGATGCGTTTGTTTTTTTCCTAACCAGGAGTTCTAGAAATGTATATAACAAGGATAAAACAATGTTACAAAAAAATTTTTTTTTTTCAAAAATTTAGAATTTATCATTAATTTTAATCACTTTTGCTGCTAGACCAAGTATCTTCAGAATCTTTACCTACATTAATAATAAAAGACTGAACAAGATTCGCGCGACCCCGTGCAGGTGTATCGTCGGCGTCTCCTCGATTAAACTCAGGGCGGCCCCTTTGACGCAACCGTTTGCGGCATTTATCAAAGGTGCAGCTAATACAGACCCATGACCCAACAGTGGGGACGTTTATTAGTTGTTAACGACTAAACAGGATCACAACTCAGCGAGAACAAAACGAATAAGATTTTACCTTGTGCCTATGGTATAATATCACCTGTTTAAATATTGCTAAACAGTTGGTGAAAAACGACAAAATCACGAGCTAACGAAGTGTGAATGAAATTAATTAATCATAATATCAACCTCATTAAGTCAGCACCACTCATATTCATTAAGAGTATGATAAATTAATTTTGAAGACGAAAGCCTAATATAAAAAAACTCCGGTAATATTAAATGTTTTAAACTTATTTTAAAAATTTTGAAGCGCATGCACGGAAATGTAAGTTTAAAGATAAAGTAAAGTAAAGAGATAGTCGTTAAAGAATAAGTTCAAAGAAATCAATATTTTAACTGTTACTTGTCAATTTATATATGAAAACTTCATGTGCGTTCGAAAGAATTTGCATTTATATTTCCTAAAAACAGTGACAGGCATAATTTCAATATAAAATAGATAATAGTCTTTTCGAGATTGAGTAAGGTTAAAAAGTCATTTGTGGAGCAGTGTATAAGATTCTACAATAAAATTCCAGAAAATGTAACTAGTTTGTCAGAGAATAAATTTAAGACTCACGCATGTCAAACAATGCTTGTGCTCTAGGATAATATTAAATAATATATCACGTAAATGACAAAGATATACAGGGTGTCCTGCGATAAAGTGCAACCCCGAAAAAATAGTTAAAAAAAATTAAAAAATCGTTAATTTTTTTATTGCAGATTTAAGATTTTAATATTTACAAGGACTCTAATGTGCAAAAATATCAATTTCTTCCAAAGTAATTAGGTCGATTTCGTTGAAATAACAAAACATATTACGACAAATACTTGGCAAAGAGAATAAAATAGCAAATAACTTGCAAAAAAGTAGCTATCATGAATTAAACTTGACTTTTTGTAATAAAAATGCATTTGAATGAGCTGTTTTTTTCAATGAAATCTTAATTTATCAAAATTTTGCTGATATTACCAGAAAATTTTATGGCTTACTATTGTTCTTTATCATATTAGCTTTCAATCAAAAAAAAAATCTGCGCTTTAACTCGAAAAAACAAGCTAGCTAAGAACTTTTGAAGTGGACCACTGATTACGTCACCACTCAGGTAGAGAAAAAAAGAGTCTCCAATTACAATTAGAGTCCTAGTAAAAATTAAAATCTTAAATCTGCAATAAAAAAATTAATATAAAAAAAAATTTTTAAGATAATTTTTGATCTAGTTTCACCCTCTTTCGGGGTTGCACTTTATCGCGGGACAACCTGTATATGTATATATTTTTGAACAGACAATTTAAAATAATTTTTGATTTTTAGATTTCCATAAAAGAACATTATATGTAAAATTAAATAAACTGTACGGCAGCCCGCACTGAGCTTTCTTGTCAATTTCTTAATTTTTTTTCATACAAAGTTGAATAAAAAAAAAGTGTAATAATTTTGATGAATTCATGTTGCATGACCAAATATTATATACTTATTCGTATAATATACGAAAATTCAATAGTTTCAATTATTTGTAAGTAAATCACAAGTTTCAATTTCATTTGTAGGCGAACAATTTTAACTGCCTCCGTGGCGTAATGGTTCAGTCCATTAGCTGCACATCAGGAGGTTGCGGGTTCGATTCCCGGCGGAGTCTTACTTTGTAAGACTCGGTTTGGTTTGGTTACTGGCATTTTATAAGGGTTGGTTGACTTCACACACAACCTGTGAGTTTCTCCGCAGGCGTATGCAGGTTTCCTCAAGATGTTTTCTTCACCGTAAGAGCGTCGGATAAACGTACATATGAAATCTGAATTCGAAATAACATTGCTACGTGGCAGGTTCGAACCACGACCTCCCGGACAGGAGGCGGCGGCCCTAGCCGTTACGCCACCGACACTCTTTGATTTAGCTAAGCTTAGCTTTAATGTTGATAACGAAGAATAAGAGATCAAAAGATGTCACAATATCACAATATTATTGCTACAATGTCAGAACTAGAGGTATCCTTACTAATATTAATAAAGTGAAAATGTGTCTGTCTGTTATCTTTTCATGCTTCATCGCCTCGAGCAATCTTGATTTAATTTGGCTTGCAGGTAGCCTATGTCACTGGGATACATAGGCTACTTTTTATCTCGTGAAAATAACACATTCCCGAGGGAACTGAAAAAAAACTCTTTTTTTGGATAATTTCTTTTACATCGCAACGGAGCAATGTATTGCTGTGATTTTTTGCATAGAGATGGTTAAGGGGATGGGAAATAACATAATTTACTGATTAGCATATCATGACATAGTTCCCGAGGGATCTGGGGGAAACTAATTTCCACGCTCGCGCGTCGCAACGGAGCAACGGATTGAAGTGATTTTTTGTATAGAATTGGTTAAGGGTGTGGGAAGTGACATAGACTGCCTATCAGAATACCCGTTAACGTACCTGAGGGATCTAGAGAAAACTCATGTCCACGCTCGCTGCGGTTCGCGCACCACTCACCTTCAAAGACAGTCATAAAAACGATGTCTACGCGGGCGAAGCCGCGGGCAAAGCAATGTAGGAACGGACGAGGTTAACTCATACATAACTGTAGGATGCCGTGACTATGTCACATCAGCTCATATACGTCCCCACCGAGGGGCTCGAGCCTACCCTGAATTAGGGCGATCAGGCCATAGTCGACCACGCGGGCCCAGTGCAGGTTGGTCGACTTCACACACAAAAGCGTCGGTGGTTCAACCGGTAACGACTCGGTCCTTCTAACCAGAGGTACCGGGTTCAAATCTGGACGGCCAATGTACCAATAAGTTTTTCAAAAACTTACGTACATATACTTACCGATTGCTTTAACGGTGAAGGAAAACATCGTGAGGAAACCTGCACACGCCTGCGGAGAAACTCGAAGGTTGCCGTGACAATGTCAAGTCACAATCAATAAAATCTGCTTTAATTACTTAGGTATGACTAGTCTCAGTTACAGTATCGTAATCGTTAAAAGGTCACTAAATGCTATTGCTTAATATTGTAGCGTCGATGGCGTAACGGCTAGGGCCGCCGCCTTCCGTCCGGGAGGTCGATCGTGGTTCGAATCCTGCCACGTACCAATGTGATTTCGAATTTAGATTTCATATGTACGTTTATCCGATGCTCTTACGGTGAAGGAAAACATTGTGAGGAAACCTGCACACGCCTTGCGGAGAAACTCGCAGGTTGTGTGTGAAGTCGACCAACCCGCACTGGGCCCGCGTGGTCGACTAAGGCCCGATCGCCCTAATTCAGGGTAGGCTCGATCCCCTCGGTGGGGACGTATTAAGCTGATATGATGATGATGAAATATTTATAACAGTTGGTTATAAAGAATATAATATTATGAAGGTAGTTGTATTCGTACTTTGATTGCTGTTTTAAATGTCAGTGAACTTGTAGAATATTTAGAGCCTACTGGAAGAATTTAAAACAAGTATTTTAAATTAAATTTCTTATAATGATTGAAAACGCTAAACACGTTAAAAAACTGACTTCCATCGCAACAATTTAGTACAATTTTGCGTTTTTATTTTTGGTTTTTGTTAATTTTCTAATAAAGTACTACATCGATTATAATAAAATTTATATGGGACTAACTCGAGAGCATACCCTATCGAATAAAAAAAGAATCATAAAAATCGGTTCACAATCTGCGATGATATCGCGTAACAAATATACAAAAAAAAACAACATACAGTCGAATTGAGAACCTCCTCGTTTTTGGAAGTCGGTTGAAAATAGATATATTAAGTTACCTACTCTTTAAATGTTGTTGTCTATGTAGTGTTTTATTTTGTTTATGTATGTTTGTCCCTTGTCTGTGTACAACAAATTTGTTAAATAGATCTTTATATACATTATTTTATATACATTATTTATATAAAAGTAAACCACTATTTCTTAGTTTCACGCCTAAACTTGAGAGCGGCTGGACCAATTTCGCTAATTATTTTTTGTTGAGTTCGTTATTGTCAGGAGAAGGTTCTTATGTAGGGTAGAGTAGGGTTGGGTAGGGTAGGGTATTGTAGGGTAGGGTAGGGTAGGGTAGTGTAGGGTAGGGTAGGGTAGGGTATGGTAAGGTAGGATAGGGTAGGGTAGGGTAGCGTAGTGTAGTGTAGGGTAGGGTAGTGTAGTGTAGTGTAAGGTGGTACGAAGTTCGCCGGGACAACTAGTAAATAATAAAATAAATGCAGAAGTGAATATTGATTCATTGTTGATCAATAGATAGAAATAAATAAATGCCCTTCCATTTCGTCATTATATCTGAGTTAAACTACCTTTAAAAACTACTTTTTGAACTTTAACTGTCCAATTTTATCATCATCATAGCTCATATACGTCCCCACCCAGGGGCTCTGATCAAGCCGTAGTCGACCACGCGTGCCCAGCTTGGGTTGGTCGACTTCACACACAGCCTTCGAGCTCCTTCGCAGGGGTATGCCTTATGGTGAATATTAAATTTAATAAAATTCAATTATTTTCGCTTCCGCATTTTAAGATAGGAATTGATAGGACGTACCTGCGGGAAGATGGTTGTACTTTAATTTTTGTCCACAACACGCTTTGAGTACTTCTGCGCTCTGTGAAAGATCCGTTTTAACCGAAACTTTTAATGTCTAAGACTTATGATGATTATAATGACAATGAAGTATTTGATGATTAATATTAATCAGAAATAAGGTCCATAAGAGAACCAAAGTAACCAACTTAGCTCACAGAATCGCTAAACTTAAGTGGCAGTGGGCAGGACACATAGCTCGTAGAACAGATGGCCGTTGGGACAGTAAAGTTCTCGAGCGGCGACGTGGAAGACGTAGCGTGGACCGAGGACCTGGAGAAGGTCGCGGGAAGCCGCTGGATGTGGGCAGCGCAGGACCGGTAGTCGTGGAAATCCGTGGGGGAGGGGTTTTTCCAACAGTGGATGTCTTACGGCTGATATGATGATGGAAATGACTTTCTGAAAGTCATTGAATGACGGTGATGAATGCAAATATACAGGCTCTACAGTTACCGAGCGAGGGCGATATTGAATGACCAATAGTCAACATAGTGTATTGTTATTGTATTAACATAAACACTGCAAAATATAGCTGTTGTGTCCAATGACAATAATCCGGCATTGGATGATGGTGATGAATGGAAATATACAGGCTCTACATTTACCGAGCGAGGGCGATATTGAATCAACATAGTGTATTATTATTGTATTAACATAAACACTGCAAAACATAGCTGTTGTGTCCAATGACAATAATCCGTCATTGGATGATGGTGATGAATGGAAATATACAGGCTCTACATTTACCGAGCGAGGGCGATATTGAATGACCAATAGTCAACATAGTGTATTGTTATTGTATTAACATAAACACTGCAAAACATAGCTGTTGTGTCCAATGACAATAATCCGTCATTGGATGATGGTGATGAATGGAAATATACAGGCTCTACATTTACCGAGCGAGGGCGATATTGAATGACCAATAGTCAACATAGTGTGTTGTTATTGTAATAACATAAACACTGCAAAACATAGCTGTTGTGTCCAATGACAATAATCCGCATACTGTTACGCTTTTTTTAATATTTTGTTCATAATAGGTAAGCCCTTTGCATAATCTGAGATCATGCCATCAGGTGAGATGATGCCAAAGGCTTACCAATTGTGAATAAAAAAATAAAAAAAAAACACCTGATGGTAAGTGACGATGACGCCGAAGGTGGAAGCAGGCTTACCAAGGTTCCCCAACGCAATGGAGAACTGGCTATCTTATCTTCAAGCCGGAACACGTCAATGTTGTTAACACTGATGTTTGGCGGCAAGCCTTAGATAAGATAGTGGTAGCTAGCCAGGCGGGCTATGAAAATTGCCCTACCACCAACCAAACCGAGTCTTACAAGTTGACACAACCGGGAATCGAACCCGCGACCTCCTGGTGTGAAGCGAAAGGACTAACCACTAAGCCACGGAGCCGGTAAAACTTACTATACCATACTGTAATATAAACGTGAAAATGTGTTATATGTCCTTCAAACGAAAAAAAAAGAACGTAAAATCGTCGCAATAGATTATTGAGGTTTTTTTTACAGAGATAGTTGACGAGGTGGGAAGTGACATAGGCTACTTTTTATTCCGTAAAAATAAGTGTTATAAAAAAGCTTATGGCTTATTCGGTAACGACTCGGTCCTCCTAACTAGAGGTCCCGGGTTCAAATTGAACAGACGACCAAAGAGTTTTTCAAAACTTATGTGCATATGTGCGTACTTACTTGCCTTAACGGTGAAGGAAAAATAATCGTGAGCAAACCTGCACATCTGATTCTAGATGTGTATGAAGGCCGCGTTTAACACGTCCGTAGGTGTAAATCTAAATGCCCTACACGCGACCTCGGGTGATGCTAGGTTACTTTTTAAAGTAATATTTTTTACTCTTTGGCTAGGTGCAACACCATGCAACCGCAGTCTATCCTTTCGATAGCACGGTTAATTGTGCAACACCAGGCAACCGCCGTCTATCCTTTCGATAGCACGGTTAATTGTGCAACACCAGGCAACCGCAGTCTATCCTTTCGATAGCACGGTTAATTGTGCAACACCAGGCAACCGCCGTCTATCCTTTCGATAGCACGGTTAATTGTGCAACACGATAAGAGAGGTAGCACATTACGACACAGCTCTTAAAAAACTTTTGTATGATTTCTTTCACATTTTTTGCACAGATTGTTGACGGGGTGCGAAGTGACCCACTACTTAATAGAATAACCCGACATAGATTGCACCCTCGCGATCCGCATACGGCCTGAAGAATCACCCTCGAAGACAGTCATAGAAAGACGTTTACGCGGGGGAAGCCGCGGGCAAAAGCTAGTACTTAATAGACAACGCTAAATACACTCAAGACCCCTTCTTAGTATTCCCGAGGACATCAGTGTGAGAACTTCAAGGAGAGATTGATAAGGTTATATTTATTTTTATTACATTCATTTGTTTCTATCAGGCTACAAAGTATAAACACCTATTCATATATAGGGTGACCTTAAATTAGTTCTTGATAGCAAAGGATATGAATGTACTCGTGATTACAAACAACTTTCCCATAGAAACTATATGTCGAATCAGAAAAAAATTTTAGGTCCTCGGTACATAACAAGTTATCAAATCGACAAAAATGTATGAAGGACCAAATATTTTTTTTCATATTTGACATATAGTTTGTATGGGAAAGTTGTTTGTAATCACGAGTACATTCATATCCTTTGCTATCAAGAACTAATTTAAGGTCACCCTATATACATCCTACTAATATTATAAATGTAAAAGTTTGTATGTATTGATGTATGTATGTTTGTTACTCTTTCACGAAAAAACTACTGAACTCAACAGGCTGAAATTTGATAGCTAGACAGATTAGAACCTGGATTAACATTTGAGTTTGCGTTAACATCCTCGACTGCATCATCGCTTACCATAAGGTGAGTTGCAGTCAAACGCACAATAATTTTTAATAAAAAAAAATGTTTTTTTTCCACACTTGTGAGCCGTTTGTGGCTCGCGCACTGCGCACCCTCGAACACAGTCATAGAAACTATGTTCATGCGAGCGAAGCAAAATCACGACGGCAAAATCTAGTGAAACATAAAAGACTATACATAGAATCTTTTTTTTTTATTAAAAATTTGAGTGCGTTTATAATAATAATTATATAATATTATCATCATAATATCAGCTCATATACGTTCCCATATGGGACCGAGCGGCTCAAGCTTAACCTGAATTAGGGCGATCGGGCCTTAGTCAACCACACGAGCCCAGTGCGGGCTCGAGTTTTTTCGCAGGCGTGTGCAAATTTCCTTACGATTTTTTCCTTCACCGTAAAAGAGTCGGTCAAACGTACAAATGAAATCGAAATTCTAAAACACGTTAGTTTGTGGCAGGATTCGAATAACGACCTCCCGGACAGGAGGTAGCGACCCTAGTCGTTATGCCACCGACGCTCCACATATAACAAAATTATTAAACACTGAAAATAATTAGAACAAGGTAACTTTACCTGTGTATCGGTGGTAGATCACGGAAAGCTCTCGCGTGGAATGTCCTGGACACCACACCCTTCGGCCAGAACTCCTCCCTGATGAAGGACTCCAGCTGCTCAGGCGGGACTCGCACCACAATCGACTTCAAGTCATAAAGTTATTGAAAGTTTGAAAGTATTGATGTAACATAGTTATAGCTGTGGCTGTACCGGGTGTAAGAGACAGGTTCCCGAAAACTCATAGGGTGCATTCACTTTATCATGTTATAAGGTAATCCGCATAAACAATAAATTCAGGAAAGTAATGTAAATCAAGAATCGCCTGGCTAGCTACCACCATCTTATCTAAGTCTTGCCGCCAAACACAGCATTGATGTGTTCCGACTTGAAGATAAGATAGCCAGATCCCCATTGCGTTGGGGAATTTTAGTAAGCCCGCTTCCATCTTCAACATCATCGTCACTTACCATCAGGTGAGATGATGCCAAGGGCTTATCAATTGTGAATTAAAAAAAAAATATTTTTCTTCTACGCAATGTAACGTAAAGTGGCGCCAATGCGACGCACACGCACAGTGAGTTTGTGATCGCTGGCCAGCCGAGCGAGTTTGGTTAATTCCATTTAAATATGACTCCAAATGTTTGTTTGTTTGTGAATTCTTTATTGTACAAAAATATATACAATTATACATACAGAATAGCATTAGTATGCACAAAGGCGGACTTATCCCAAACAGGGATCTCTTCCAGCCAACCCTTTGATTTGAATGATGAGCTGATTGAACTCTATCAGTTTTCGGATACCTGTGGCTTACACCTGGTATAGTTATTAGAGGCCGTTGATGTTAAAAGGTGTAATCTCATAACTAACAAATTCAACTCCCTCCCCCCGCCAAAAATTGTTAGTGTTGTAAGTACCTTGGCTAATTGGTGATAGTAAAGTTTTGGGTCATATAACTTTATTAATTAATCTAATGCTGTTGTACATTTACTATGCTACAATACATAAAATTGCCTAATATATATATAGCTGATCTCTAAAAATGTTGCATTGCTTGCTTGCGTTGCTTGCTTGCTTTGCGAAGATGCATCACGTCGGGGTCACCCAATGTAGGAACAGTGCGTTCCTACTCTTCGAGAGCAAAGGGAGATATCTCCGCCAGGTGAGGTAATATGCCTGGGTTTCGGCCGTGCACCAATCGTTGATGAATGGAATCTGTATATATGCTCAGTGGCGAAGAAATGTCTATAGCGCGATTTAGATAAAAATAAAGACCTGACTGCATTAAAGCATTACCTTCTATTTTGGGCATTCGGGTAAAAATGTATCCTATGTCACTCACGGGATTAAGACAAACCTAACGACACCTAGTTCTCCAAAATCCATTAAGCCGTTTAGGCTACAGGCTCAGCCAAAGAAACAGACACCCGAAAAATATTGACCTCCTTTTTGGGCTGCCGCGGGTAAAAATAGTGTCATCCTGAAACTGTACCTTTACGCAGTAACTTTATACACGTTAATAACTTTAAATTATTTTTTTTATAAAAACACGACTGCATAAAAAACATTATACCTCCTTTTTGGGAAGTTGGGTAAAATGTATCCTAGTGTCACTCACGGAATAAAAACGAATACAATAATATCTCGCACTCTGAAATTCATCAAGCCGTTTAGAAGATATCGTGGAATAAAGAAACATAGGTATGTTGTATGTAGGTACATACACGAAGTTCATGACCCACATACATAAGGCATACCACTTTTTTTCATCATCATATCAGCCGATAGACGTCCACTGCTGGACAAAAGCCTCCTCCAAGGATTACCACGAGGAACGGTCCTGCGATGCCCGCATCAGCCGCTTCCCGCGACCTTTACCAGGTTGTCGGTCCATCAAATGGGAGGCCGGCCTACGCTACATCTTCCGGTGCGCATTCGCCTCTCGAGAACTTTACTGCTCGAACGGCCATCTGTTCTACGAGCTGTGTGCCCCACACACTATCACTTAATTTTTGCTTCTTCCTTCATCATGCGAACGGCCAAAGAGTGGAATTCCCTTTCGGCTTCTGTATTCCCCTATTCGTTTAATTTAGGAATCTTCTAGACGAGAGCGAATATGCACTATTTGGGCTTGCGTGTTACATCGTCGGCTGCATCGGCACTTACCATGAGGTGAAGTGCAGCCAAACGCACTCAAATTATTTAAAATAAAAAAAAGTTAAGAGATTCTGGGAGCTATGTCGATACCACTTTTAAGTAAGTAGTATGGCAAATGGAAAAGCAATAGGACCGGATGGAATTCCGATTGAAGTATGGAAAATATTAGGGGAAGAGGGTTGTGAATGGGTAACAAATTTGTTTAATAGAATCCAAGAAGAAGAACATATACCCAACCAGTGGAGAGTAAGCTATCTGGTTCCAATTTTCAAAGAAAAAGGTGACATCCAGGACTGCAATAATTATAGGGGGATCAAACTAATGTCACACACAATGAAGCTGTATGAGAAAGTTCTAGAGAATAGAATCAGAAAGGAAACAGACATCACCGCAAACCAATTCGGTTTCATGCCTGGACGAAGTACATCGGATGCCATTTTTGCAGTAAGACAACTCATGGAAAAGTACAGGGAAGTTCACCGTAACCTTCATATGGGTTTTGTGGACTTAGAAAAGGCGTATGACAGAGTTCCCAGAGAAGTTCTGTGGTGGTGTCTGCACAAAAAGGGTGTTCCATTAAAGTACATTTTGCTCATACAAGATATGTACAATAACGTAAGTACACAAATCCGTACTGCAGTAGGAGTGACGGACAAACTACTAGTCGGAGTCGGCTTACACCAGGGATTAGCACTTAGCCCCTATCTGTTCCTTCTTGTAATGGATGCACTATTCAAGAGAGGGCCCCGTGGTGTATGCTTTTTGCTGACGACATAGTTCTAATCGATGAAACTGGAGAAGGACTTCAGAGCAGACTAAATAAATGGATGCATGCTCTAGAGAATGAGGGCTTGAAGATCAGTAGGACCAAAACTGAATATATGTTCTGTGACTTTGGCGGTGTCTCTGGAGCTGCACAATTACAGATCGGCCGAACACCAGTGCCAAGCTGCTCTGATTTTCGTTATCTGGGTTCTCTCCTGCAGAATGATGGAGAAATTGACCGCGATGTCACCAAGCGGATAAACGCAGGATGGTTTAAATGGAAACAGGTTACTGGAATGACGTGCGACAAACGAATGCCAGTCCGACTAAAAGGGCTTATCTACAAGACTGTCATAAGACCGGTGCTACTTTATGGAAGTGAGTGTTGGGCGCTGAAAGCCACCGAAGAAAAGCGAATGCACGTGGCTGAAATGAGGATGTTACGATGGATGGTAGGGGTAACCAGAATGGACAAGATCAGGAATGAATATATAAGAGGTAGTCTTAAAGTAGCACCGGTAACAGAGAAGATTCAAAGCCACCGACTGACTTGGTTTGGCCACGTTTGCAGAAGAGAAAAGGAGCATGTGACACCTAGAGTGATGGATATGAGGGTGGAAGGATACAGGAGCAGAGGAAGACCGAAGAAACAATGGGTGGATGGAGTGAAGAAAAATATGGAGGAGTGTGGAGTGACGCAGGAGTTGACCAGTAAGAGGCCGGAATGGCGACAAAAAACATTTAAAGCCGACCGATTAATAAGGCTCGGAAGATGATGATGTCGATACCACTTTTATGTAGCCTTTACACCGTACAAAAGTAAGTAATCAAATCAGAAATAAATACAGTGTAATTACTAATCCGGCACTATTAAAAACGAGAGGGTGCCGGATTATTGGAATGTTCGAAATTACTGGATTATACTAAAAAAGTCATAGGTAATGAATAAAATAAAGTATTTCATAGAGGGAATAAATGTATGTCATGTATTAAATTAACATGTAGGTACATATGTAATTAACTAGTTTTAAATAATCCTTAATTGAGGTCTGCTTTTGTGCAACTTGTAGTCCTTGCTTAAAAGCCTTTTCTCGCATGATGAGGGAGGCGTGGGCGGAGGGTGCCGGATTATTGGACGTGCCGATCTATCGAAGTGCCGGATTAGTGAGATTATCGTCAATAGGTAATCAATTACATCAAACAATTGAGATCAAAAGTGAAACTGCTGTTATAGCAAATTCATCTGACTTTCCATCGTGGTAGATAAAAGAATTAATACTTATCTTACGTTTTTGTTATAATTAAAAACTAGTTATGAACGCTTCATTTGTTATATGAATTATACAGGGTGTAACAAAATTGGTGTAGGAACCGTTAACTGGGGCTTCTACTCATCATACTGAACTACTTTTGTTCTATGACTTTGCTCAAATCGCAGAAAAAAATGTAAACTCTTCATAAAAATCGATCA
Source organism: Coleophora flavipennella (assembly GCA_947284805.1). Classification (NCBI taxonomy): domain Eukaryota; kingdom Metazoa; phylum Arthropoda; class Insecta; order Lepidoptera; family Coleophoridae; genus Coleophora; species Coleophora flavipennella. The sequence goes on along the minus strand of OX369257.1, from coordinate 9,240,914 downwards.
GCTGATCGGTCAATTTTGTGCATTTTTGTATGGAGGGTTCAAATATTTTTTTTGAGAATTGACTATGGGTTCCCTGGGGAATGTCGTTCAGTATGATGAGTAGAACCCCCAGTTAACGGGACCTAAACTACTTTTGTTATACTTTGTATAGCAACGATTGTATCAGAGTTTTTAAAGTACCCTTGCTTAACCAGCTATCTGGAAAAAATGTTTCAATAAAGATAGTAAAAATATGAAACTGAATAATTCCTTTATCAGTATTAGACTAAGAAAGAAAAGTCTATACGTGGGCTCTTTTAAAAATAGTTAGTTAAATGAAAAACAGTTGGAATATAAAAAAAGTTTATTTAGAGCTTTTCAAAATATTCATCTCCAACCCCTACGCACTTACGCATTCGAGTGAACCAGCTTTCAGAACATTTAAAAAACGTATCTTGCGGGAGGTTGAAAAATAACCGCCGAAATTCTTCGACGGCCTCGTCTGCAGTGTTGAACTTTCACCCACGAAGCATTTTGTTTACCGTGGGAAACAAAAAAAATCGCATGGAGCTAAATCTGGGCTGTACGGAGGAAGGGGTAAAATTTGCACCCCCGAAATTGTCAAATAGTCCATGGTTCTAACGGCTGTGTGAGCAGGCGCGTTATCTTGGTGAAAAAAATTCCACGGACGCCGCTCCTTGGGCGCTCGCTATTTATCTCCCCGAAAGCTTGAGGCAGGCAAACTTCGCAGTACCATTCACCAGTAACGGTTCTACGGTCTTTTAGCGGAATTGCTGCTACTGGTCCACTGCTGCGTCAAAAAAACCGCTATAATTTTTTTATTAACGCTCCGACCGCGAACCATTTTTGTGGGCAACTGGTCCTCTTCAAACACCCATTGCGTGGATTGCTGCTCCGTGAGAGCATCGTAGCTGTACATCCAAGTTTCGTCAGTTGTAAGGATGTATGATACGTTTTGCGAAGTCTCTCCTTTGAAATTTTCCAGCATAAACTTGCACCAATCAACGCGACTGGATTTTTGCTCTTTGGTGAGAGAATGAGGTATCCAACTTTAAGATGTTCATGAATGATGCCGAAAATTGCCTGTGATCCAATACTCAGGTCAGCCTCAATCTCCCGATATATGATGTGTCTACTCTCCCGCAGTAGCCACTCTACCCTGATGACATTTTTCACGAGTTACTGCAATTAGTGGTCGGCCGGGTCTGGAGTCATCGTTTAGGTTCTCTCGACCACGTTTAAATTCACGAAACCAATAAGTTACTGTTGCTAACGCAGAAGCAGACTCCCCAAAAGCACCTTGTAAATTTTCGCGAGATTCCTTGAAGGGTAACCCTCGTTTATAATTTTTAGAAAATCATAGCACGACAAACTTCCTGCGAGACGTCCATTGTTACAAACAAAAGAAGAGTGATAGATAATCTTTAGAAATATTTAAAAAAAGAACTACACTTAGGTGACCAATGATTTTTATCAACGAGATTTGTATTGAAATAATCCGTCAATTCAAATTAATTTTAATAAAAAAGAGATTGTATTTATTCTGTGGCTAACAATTTTGGAAACAACCTAGGAAATTGAGATCGCTTGTAAATTTCCTTTGTTTTGATAGAGTTTAGAAGAAAAATGAATAGTAGGTACTCTCGGAGGAAGAAAAAAACGTCCTTGTAGGTACTTTATCAAAAAACAGGTCAAGTGAGAGTCAGACTCGCACACGAAGGGTTCCGTACCGTGGTACAAGAAAAAAAAATCGTTCCTTGTTTTTTATTACCCACCTCCTTTTTTATTTTTATTATTTGTTATTATAGCGGCAATAGAAATACACAAATTTCAACTGTTTGCCTGTTACCGTTCATGAATTACAGACCACAGACAGACGTACGGACAAGGGAGGCAAAATAATAGAGTAAGTAAGTAAATATACTTTATTGCATGCCAATAAACAATACAGGACTTATAATTTGTAAAATACATAGAGTACAAAGACGGCCTTATCGCTTTAAGCGATTTCTACCAGGAAACCTTAAGTTAGGGATTAAAAGACAGGTAAACTAGTACAGGATGGCAGCAAATTCAACTTTTAAACGATTTTAATAGAAGTGATATAACTAAAAGTAAAAAAACAAGTTTATAAACTTATTTTAATACTAAACCAATATACATATATACAATATAATATACTAACATGTGCTTTGCAGTCCCTAAAATAATGTATCTTCTACGGACGTCTCCAACGTGGTTGTATTCCTGAAGATATCTCTTCCTTTGATGGTCAGTTGAAGCTAGCTGTCCAAGATCTTTTAAACGTGGCGCTTAGCGAGGAGCAGTGGGACCAAGCCACTCTACCGATTCGGCATTGAGGTCTCGGAGTGCGGCGTGCTCGGGATGTTGGGCTGAAGGCCTACTTGGCCTACAGGGGGTTGCGGACCTCGTCGCTAGTATACTATCTTTTGATGGTGGCGAGGCGAGCATCCCTTTTGTGTCGGAGGCTTTGGCGACTTGGTCGGCGCAGCACCCTGGGACGACTGCTCCAGTGACTGCGGCAACTCAGCGTGCCTGGGATGAGGTGGGCTCCGAGGCGGTAGCGCATCGTTTAGTTGAGGGTGCTAGTGATGCGGATCTGGCCCGACTAAAGGCGGTCTCTCGGCCGGAGTCCGGGACTTGGCTGCACGCGCTTCCATCACCCCACCTAGGAACGCTACTGGACAGCGACTCTTTGCGTATGGCGGTGGCACTCCGCCTGGGCTGCAATGTTTGTGAACCTCACAAATGTATTTGCGGTTCCATGGTGGAGGCCAATGGGCATCACGCTCTGAGTTGCTGTCGGTGTGCAGGTAGATTTCCGAGGCACCACTCCCTCAACGATCTGATCCGCAGGGCTCTTGTGTCTGCAAACGTCCCAAGTGTGCTCGAACCACTCGGCCTCTTTCGCACGGATGGCAAGCGTCCTGATGGGTTGACATTGGTGCCGTGGCGAAACGGGATGTGCTTACTGTGGGATGCAACCTGCGTAAGTACTTTCGCCCCTAGCCACTTGGGACGCACGACACATGTTGCCGGGGCGACCGCAGAGCTTGCGGCAATTAAAAAGCAGGAAAAGTATAGCACACTCCGTGACAAATACATAGTTACTCCAATTGCGGTGGAGACAGCGGGGAGCTGGAGTGTGGAGGCACGTCGATTTGTAAGAGAGATAGGGCGTCGCCTAGTTCAGAGAGGCTTTGTCTCCCGCTCCGGATCGTTCCTGGTGCATAGGCTGTCCATAGCCATTCAGCGCGGAAATGCAGCTAGTGTTATGGGCACCTTTGCACCGGGGATGACAAGGGATGGGTTATTTTAGGTGTTTTTTTTTGTAAGTTATTATAGGTGTGATTTTAGGTATATACTAACATACATACATACACATACATACTATACACGGTCCCGTTGGTCATCCTTTGGCTGAACGGAATCTTAAAAACTGTCAATGACGGTCAGTCAGTCTTTCGGAGTCTCTCGGGTTTATCTAGTTTCTGTGTAAGTCGATAATTAACGTACGTATAAATATCACATAATTAGTACTAGCATGCAAGTAGCAGTTAATGTAATAAGTACCCGCAATCTTAAGTAACTTTTAGCTTTAAACTTAATCTGACTTCACATACTTTATATCCGGGGAAAGTTTTAACATTAAAAGCGAATATTGTTCGTTAAGTTGTTAAAATCAGTTACGAGGTAACGTAACGACTTTTATATGGTAACAAATGTTCTTAAGGCGATGATTACATGAATGAAACTGTGTAGTGTCAGGGAAAGCAGCAAAAGAGCAAATAAAACCGGCTAAGTGCGAGACGGATTCGAACAGGAAGGGTTCCGTAGCATCGTACAAGAAAAAAAACCATCTTTAACTTTTTTTATTTTTATTATTTGTTGTAGCGACAATCAAAATACACACTATGTGAAAATTTCAACTATCTACAAGATAACTCTTTATTGTACACACTAGTTAAAAAAATATAAACACATTATAATAACCTAAAAATCTCAACTCAAAAAATATAAAAAAAACAAACAAAATATAAAAAAAGAAACTTAAATGGATACTATAGCGGTACAAAATGCACAAGAGGTTTCTTCCAGACAACCCGGTGTTTGGAGATAAAGGAATTAAAGCAGGTATTGCACGAGTACCTAACTAAAACAATTCTTACGTAATTAGAGATAAAGAAGTTAAAACTGAAGTTAAAAATGCTTGCATGATAGTTTAGGATTATTCATCTTTTAATTTTAGTGAACCTTTTAAATTGTTCTCTCCGTTACTTTTTTATCAAAATAAAGTATTGCGCCAACTGGAAGAGGACTAATGCCTATAACATAGGCTCTTGCCTAGCTTAGGCTTTAGTTGTAATAATTTTGATACTGATCTGTATTTCTTGCTGCATGAGGAGAATATTTTTGTAAATAAAAATGTAAATAAAAATAAAAATAAAATAAATAAATACATACTAGCTGTTCCGGCGAACTTCGTTCCACCTTATACTACACTACACTACCCTACCCTACCCTACACTACCGTACCCCACCCTACACTACCCTACCCTACACTAAACTACACTACCCTACCCTACACTACACTAATCCGACCCTACCCTTCACTACCCTACCCTACACTTCACTATACTACCCTACCCTAACTACACTACCCTAACTACACTATACCTACACTACATACTACACTACACTACACTACCCTACCCTACCCTCAAAGCAATTATTTTTTTACTGATAATATTTTTTTTATTGATGAATATCATACTTTAATACTTATTATCCTATTCTGGACAAAGACAAAATATGCAATAACACAAAAATCATAAAAATTGGTCCAGCCGTTCTTGAGTTTTAAATGGTGTAACTAACACGACTTTCTTTTATATATTAAAAAAAATTGTGCGTTTGGCTGCACCTCACCTGATGGTAAGTGCCGATGCAGCCGAGGATGTAACACGCAAGCTCAAACAGTGCCTATTCACTCTCGTCATGAAGATTTCTAAATTATAAGAATCAGGGAATACAGATGTCGGCAGGGAATTCCACTCCTTGGCCGTTCGCGTAATAAACGAATAAGCAAAACGCTTCGTGTGTAAAGATGGAACATTGACGACAAAGGGGTGGAACTGCTCTCCGCGCCTGGTCGTCCGATGATGAAATGAAGCTCTAAGGCACACTCTCCGAAATGAATCCTCTAGAACACCGATAGACAGGCGACTTTGCAGCGATGCTCGAGGCTTTGGAGTCTGTTTGATACCTTCCTCGTCGCCAATGAGTCTTCTAGCGCGTCTGTCGATAGAATCCAAGGCATCTAGCTGGTAACGAGCCGATCCGTTCCATAAGTGAGAGCAGTTCTCAATACATGACCGAACTTAAGCTTGGTATATTACTAGAAGCTGCTCTGGTGTGAAGTAAAGTCTCACCTTCGAGGTTTTTGGCAGCCGTTTTTGCCTTGGATTCAATGTATCTCCTGAAATTCAGATCGGACGTTAAATCTACGCCAAGGAGCTTATTAAAATATACTTAGTCAGGTTATAAGTTTTGTCAAAAACTTTTTATAAAATTAATGATACACTTTTTGATAATTTTTGATAATTATATGGAAATTATATATAAAATGAAAGGTAATTTAATTTACAAAACAATTTTATTTACTATATTCAAAATTCCCTCCCCTATTTTGAACACATACTCTTAATCGACGCGGCCAATCATCAATCGCAGCACGCACCACATTCATATCTTTTTCCACATTTTTTTAAATTCACAATTGATAAGCCCTTGGCATCATATCACCTATCTATTTCTGCCGCTGCTGTAGCCAAAGATGCTCGGAGAGATTCCAAATTCTGATGAGGTTTAGCGCAGACTTTCTACTCTAAATTTTGCCATATCTTGTAATCCAGTGGGTTTAAATCTGGACTAGAAGAGGGCCAGTCTTCAAGTCCGATAAAGTCAATTCCACGGGCGGTCAACCAGTTTTGCGTGCTTCGTGCCCTATGAGCTGGTGCAGAGTCCCGTTGGAATATCCAATGTCTGTTTTTGAACATTGTTTGAGAAAGAGGTTCCACTATGTTTGTTATGACGGTATTTTGGTACACCTCGGCACTGGTTTTTACACCTTTTTCACAGAAAAACACCTCAGGTAAGCCTGAATCCAAGCCAAACTATGAGTGACGAAGGATAATGTCCTCGTTGAACCCTCAGAATACACGTGATGGCTTCGTCACTGCTGTAGGCCACTGTGTACCTTATCATTTTGTTTATTATAACTTTCTTCGATGTTACTTTTTTTTTAATCCGAAACGAAACTTCGTGATATTTTTTCCCGCGTAGCGGCGTAACACATATAATACACAAACAAAAGAAGCTTAACTTTATGATTACTTAATTTTACGAATTGGACTTTTAATTAGGCATTTCTTTTGGGAATATTACATTTAGGGAAAGGATATTTTCAGAAAAGGACATTTTGACATACATAGTTTCACGTTAACACATTTTGGGAAAAGGACATTTTGAGAAAAGGACATTTTGGGAATAGGACATTGTGAACCGACACGCTTATCTTATAGGTATGCGGCATCAAAGATAATTCAATTAGCTCATTATGCAAAACAGAATCTCGTTAAGTACCTAGCCCGGCTGCTTAGAAACCGTAGTAGTATGGCTTACAGCTATTTGTAGACTGTTGCGGATTTTAAAATCGACAGGGTTATGCAGAAACGCAGAAGGGAATCCTTAGAAAAATATGTATACTCTGTGGTCGTTTTTAAAAAGGGAACAAGTCTTGTTTTCAGACTGCGCTTTATTTGATAACAACAATAGCCATTAATTTACTGAGATAATTTAGTTACTTAGGTAAGTAGTTCATTTTCAGCTCGTATACGTATACCGAGGGGCTCGAGCCTTCCCTGATTTACGGCGATCGGGCCTTCGTCAACCACGCGGGCCCAGTGCGGGTTGGTCGACTTCACACAAAACCTTCGAGTTTCTCCGCAGGTTTCCTCACGATGTTTTCCTTCACCGTAAGAGTGTTGGATGAACGTACGTATGAAATCGAAATTTGAAAAGACATTGGTACGTATGAGGCAGGATTCAAACCAAGACCTCCCGTACAGGAGGTAGCGGCACTTGCCTAATGGCAAGTTTGGCGTAATCGCCACCGACGCTAGCAGGTAAGGTAAGTAGTACTTAAACATTTTTTTTGTAAAGATAACAGAATGTTGAATTTAGAAAGAAAAAAAAACCCGCCTTAGAGCGGGTCAGTCACGCGCAAAGTAGAGTTCCGTAGACTTTTCGAAAAATAAATGCCGACATGTTTTGCAAAACTAAATTATTTCCACAGTAACATTTTGCATCGAAAATCTATGACCTTTGTAAAAATCCATCTGCACATCTTTAGTTGGTCGACTATTACTATTAAACTAAGAAAGCCTACTTGGCCGTGATAGTTTTCCTTTTAAATCCTATCCTACTATCCTACTAATATTAAAAACGTGAAAGTTTTGTTGGACGGATGGATGAATGTTTGTTATTAAATCACGCCAGAAGCGCTATACGGATTTGGATGAAATTTGGTGGCTAGACATATTATTCTGGATTAACATTGCTACTTTTATGCCCATTTATTAACAGGTTCCCGTGGGATAGCTGTTAAATCTATATTTTTGTTGATTTCTGTTACGTCTCAATTCCGAGTAATACTTATCATATTATAACACGACATTTCATAAGTGTGCCTAGCAGAGCAGTTAAGGCGAGTCTAGCCTATAATTCGAATCACCTCGGTTCAAACCCCACTGGAGTTGTGAGTTTTTTTTTAATATAATATATGGCAGAAAAATTCTTGAGTGGCGACCACGCACCGGAAAGCGTAGTGTAGGCAGGCCTCCCACTCGGTGGACCGATGACCTGGTGAAGGTCGCGGGAAGCTGCTGGATGCGGGGAGCGCACAACCGGTCGTCGTGGAGATCCTTGAGGGAGGCCTATGTCCAGCAGTGGACGTCCTTCGGCTGATATATATGGCTTTATTTCAACTTATTATTTACCCAACTACCCAAAGTGGAGGGTAATGTCTTTTGCGTGTTTGTATGTATTAGATTACGGAGTGCGAGGTGTCATTAGGTTCGTCTTGATCCCGTACGTGACGTAGGATAGGGTACATTTACGTACCCGAATGCCCAAAAAAAGAAAGGTAATGTTTGCAGGGATTATGCGGCCGGGTTTTAAATTTAAAATTATTTGATTAGGTTTTAATTCTGAAAATAACCCCCGGCGACCCCATAATTCCTGACTCTGGTAGCGTTTATAGTAACAGCGGGGCATGGGGAGCGAAAAAGTGAAGTGTTTGTATAATGATAAGATAGCCAGTTCCCCATTGCGTTAAGCGGTAAGCCCGCTTCCATCTTCGGCAACATCGTCACTTACCACCAGGTGAGATGTTGTCAAAGGTTTACCAATCGTGAATAAAAAAAGGCGCCACCATGTCGGTTCGTCTCCAGGACCTAAATTCAAAACCAATCCGGATGCAGTGATGGGGTTAGATAGGAAAACGTCACATCTCAGAAACTGTTCACCGCCACCTTAGAAGATGTTTTTAAGCTTTTGGACTGAGCTGCACTCGGCATAAATATCAACGGCGAGTATATCACTCACTTTCGATTCGCTGACGATATCGTTGTCAAGAGCGTCGGTGGCGTAACGGCTAGGGCCGCCGCCTCCTGTCCGGGAGGTCGTGGTTCGAATCCTGCCACGTACCAATGTGATTTCGAATTTAGATTTCATATGTACGTTTATTCGACGCTCGTCCGGTGACGGAAAACATTGCGAGGAAACCTGCACACGCCTGCGAAGAAACTCGCAGGTTGTGTGTGAAGTCGACCAACCCGCACTGGGCCTGCGTGGTCGACTAAGGTCCGATCGCCCTAATTCAGGGTAGGCTCGAGCTCTCGGCGGGGACGTAAATGAGCTGATATGATGATCGTGGTCATGGCTGAGACCATGGAAGACGCAATGCTCGATGACCTCAGTAGAGCATCTCAACAAGTGGGTCTTAGGACAAGAAATATAAAAAAAAGTGTGCGTGCCAGCCCCCACGCGCGACAGGAGTTTACTCATGAAACACTGTTTTTCTTGTCCTCCGACCTCGTAGGGCGTGCTCCAGGATTCGCCCTATACGTATGGAGCTCGGCCTCCAGCCTCGCAGGAAGCGCTCCGGGCCCGGTCTGAGACCATGAAAGACTTAGGCATAGTGCTCGATGACCTTAGTAAAGCCTATCAACAAGTGGGTCTTAGAAAGAAGATGGACAAGAAATAAAAAAAAAATGTGTGCGTGTCAGCTCCGACGCGCGACAGAAATTTACTCATGAAACATTTTTTTTGAACTTCGGCCTCGCAGGGAACGCTCCGGGCTCGGTCTTGTAGGGCTTGGCCTACGGCTTCGCATTAAGCAGTATGCCCATGGAGCCTCAGTGTTCGTAACTGAAAAATGACAAATTTTACGCATTATATTAACGCGTTATATTATACCACTGGATTTTACTCCCTTTGTTCAGCAGTAGACGTTTCTCGGCTGATATTAATTCAGAAAATCCGTTATAATATTTTTAGTTTACATGCCTAAGAGACTCCGAGCATCGCACGCCTAAGTATGGATGTTTGTTTGTTTTACCACAGATGATATACAAGTTACTTCGTGTTCTACGCCTAAATGGCTGAATAGATTTAGATTATTGATCAAAGATTGGATTTACACAAAGGCAAATTTTTGTTCCACGCTTGCGAGCCCCTTGCACCCTCGATTACAGTCATAAAAACGATATCCACGTGGGCGAAGCCGAGGGCAAAACCTAGTTGATTATATATGCAAACTATTGTCTCTGCACCACTCTTCCCGCGGATTCCCTCGACGTTGCAGAAGGAAGTCGCGCATATAACCGAGAATGCTCGATCGTTTGAAGATGATCAGCTCATATCTAAGGGATTGTAAGCAACTTCCTCAGGTTTGATTGATTCGATATTAGGTATCCTGTTACTTCGATAATATTTCAAGAACAAGACCTTTATGCTGCAGCATCACCTGGAATTTGCAGTATATCCAACTCCTCACCAACTTACAGCAGAGGTATCGTGTTTGGGCTCATTGGAATGGTCTCAATTAATAGGTTATGTATATTACTAGCTGTCCCGGCGAACTTCGTACCACCCTACCCTACTCTACCCTACCCTACCCTACCCAACCCTACTTTAACCTACCATACCCTACCCTACACCTCACTACACTACACTACACTATCCTACCCTACCCTACCCTACCCTACACTACACTACCCTACTCTACACTACCCTACACTACATAAGAACCTTATCCTGACAATAACGAACTCAACAAAAAAGAATAAGCGAAATCTAGATACCATAGATATCTAGAAACCTAGATACTGGCTGCAGTACCATCTGCTGGGCTGATTTGTGAATCTAAACCATCCAGGGCGCCACCAAACGCATACAAAAAAATCATTCAAATCGGTCCAGCCGTTTAGGAGGACTTCAGTGACCGAAATATTCTGAGATGTTTCTTCGGTTATGCCGGGGACGAAACGTGACTTACTCGTAATCTGTGCTGACTTTTTATATGTTGTACTATCTAGTATCCAAAACCTGTTTACTCTCAACCCTCAATCCACCAAAACCAACAGCTGTATGAGGAATTTCAAGGAAGTAATAAACATATTTTTCATTTCAACTTTTTCCCCCCTCGATCGGTCTGAACCAACGCTCGCGAAGTTGCAAACTCAATACGGGCGGAAACTTAAGCATTGCAACTCCTGCCTGCGTTTTGGTTGGAGTTCTTCCGGGAAATAAAGTGAACTCTTTTCTGAGGAGATTTGAATTTCAGTAAGTGAGCGATATAGGTACTAGAATTCTTTTGTACTCCTCAGTAAGAAACTAAGAGACTAAATCCCGTAGAAGGTTAAAAACGATCAAACCTTGTTGATGTCTTTTTAAATGAAGCTACAACTCTTTGAAGTTATTTCTATGCAGTTGCAACTTGCAGGCCCCGTTGATGTCTTTTCTGTGAAGCAAAAATTTGTGATCTGTGTATAATTATTTTTTTAAATCCTAATAAATTTTTTATAAATTTCTAAATAGGATGCCCTGATTCTTGTAATTTAGAAATCTTCAACACGAGAGTGATAAGCACTTTTTGAGTTTGCGTGTTACATCCTCGGCGGAATCGGCACTTAAAATGAGTGAGATGCAGTCAAATGTCCTATTTTTTTTTATTTAAAAATATATGAAGATACCATTTGCATTACTGTGGGAATAATGATGTGTTAATAAGAGGCCTAAGTAATCCAAGCAATATTTTGGATTTAAGTAGGATGGAACTCGAATGAAACCTTTTTTTTTATTAAAAATTTGAGTGCGTTTGACTGCAACTCACCTGATGGTAAGTGATGATTCAGTCGAGGATGGTACACGAAAACTCAAATAATGCCTTGCCGTGAAGATCCCCAAACTCCATGAATCGGGAAACACTGACACAGGCAAGGAGTTCCACTCCTGCGTTGTACGCATAATAAATGAAAAAGCGTAAAGATTCGTGCGAAAAGGTGGAACATCAACAACAACCCCTTCCTGCGTCTCGTCGACCGACGCTGGAATGGAGCCGGGGGAATGAAGTCGTGAAGTTCTTGTGCGCACTCTCCGAAATGAATTTGATAGAATACCGATAGACAGGCGAATTTGCGGCGATGCTCACGGCTTTCGAGCTTTTCATTGACTAGCTCGTCGTCACCAGTGAGTCTGTGCGCGTCGGTCGATGGCGTCCAAGGTATCCAGCTGATAGTTGGCTGATCCATCCCATAAGTGTGAACAGTACTCCATACATGAACGGACCGGTGCTTGATATAAGGTGCTGTTTAGGTGTGAAGTACCGTCTCACCTTAGAGAGAATGCCCAGCTTCATTGCAGTAACTTTTGCCTTGGACTCAATGTAACGACCGAAGTTAACCTATTAATGCCATACATAATAGGATGTTTCAATAGGAGTGCCCTATTTATTTATTTTTCACCAGGTCGTCCGTCCACCGCGTGGGAGGACTGCCTACGCTACGTTTTCCGGTGCGTGGTTGCCACTATATAGCTTTACTGCCCCAACGGCCATCTGTTCTACGAGCTATGTGCCCTGCCCACTGCCACTTCAGTTCAGTTTAGCGATTCTGTGAGCTTTGTCGGTAAATCGCATAAGCTGATGATGGATGCGGGCAGCGCAGGACCGGTCGTCGTGAAAATCCTTGGCTGAGGCCTTTGTCCAGCAGTGGACGTTTTTCGGCTGATATGATGATGATTTAAATTTTGTGGCATTTTTTTTAGTGCATGTAGCAACTCTCAAATTTGACAGCTGTCACCTATGGTTGTTCCGATTATTAAAAAAAGCGGTACACAAAAGCGTTATCATTGTGAAAACCTATTACGAAATATGAGGCCTGAATTGGAGTGACTGTGAACGGCATTCGTTACAAGAACATGATAATGGAGTTCTTGTGGCCTCAACTGGAGGGCATGAATCTTGACGACTTGTGGTTTCAACAGGACGGCGCCACCTGCCGCACCGCGCATGAAACAATCGATTTATTGCAGCAACGTTTGAGCTAATGCCATAAGCTCTAATGTGAATTTAAAAAATTAAAAATATCGGCCAAGTGCGAGTCAGAACCGCACACTTAGGGTTCCGTACCATCATACTAGATGGCGCTAGTTTCATGTTTCAAAAACAATCATACAGATGGCGCTAATTTCTTCATGTTTAAAAGCAAACATGTTTTTTGTATGGAGACCTCCCTTATTATTTTACTTTTTCTAATTTTTATAGCTGCAACAGAAAGACATCATCTGTGAAAAGTTCAGCTTTCTAGCTATCACGGTTCATGAAATACAGCCTGGTGACAGACGGACGGACGGACAGCGGAGTAATAGGGTCCCGTTTTTTCCCTTTGGGTACGGAACCCTAAAAAGCAACGATTTCAAGACCAAAATATCTCACGAAAATCTAATGTTTATTCATGCGATTTAATGCCGTGCGATTTCTTTTTTTGAGGATTTTGGAAATCTGGGATCTATGAAACAATTCCTGAGCTCAAGGCCGAGATCCAAAGCATCATCGGTGAGACACAGCCACAACTTTCTCAAAAGTTATAAAAAATTCATGCAATTCCGGCCTTATTCTTTATTAGGTTTTCACAATGACAACGCGTTATTTTTTTGTGTAGAATAATTGGAACAATCATAGGTGACAGCTTTCAAATTTCAGAGTCGCCACATACACGAGAAAAAATGCCACAATATTTAAATAGTGCATTCCTATTGAGACATCCCTTATTTTTTGGCGGAACAGTATGACGACGATTCTCGGCTCAATCTTGGCAACACGGTTTTTTGTATTAAAACCTCTGCCACGATTTATGGCTAAAGTTTTCGGAGTGCCACTTGAAGTCCAGGCTTAAGAGGAAACGCGGTCTAAAGAATAGGTATTTGAATAAAATGGTGATGTCTCTCTGTCCCCCAAACCTCTCCGTATATAGCAAGAAAGGGAGAACTGCAGCGAAGACCGATAATAGGCACTAAAATTTGACCAAAACAGATTTCGTAGTCCCCTATTTCCTTCTCCAAAACTTGAGCAATAATCATATTTTTGTCAAAAATAATTTTAAAAATGTTTTACATATACCTCTATTTTTTCACTTTATTGTTAATATGCATATTTTTTTTTGGGTGGGTGTCTGAAAATTACGTTTCAAATGGGCAATTTTCTTATTTTTTTAAAGGCTCCTACTTCCTATTATAATTGGAATATGGGAAAACACAGAACATAGGGGCATTGGCTATGGTAGATACAGGTTTGATGAAAAAAAAAACGCTCTATTTTCATTATCTCGGGAGGAAACAGGAGACTACGTTTGTATGGAAAAAATGGCGCTCGCGTTTCCTCTTAACACAGCCTTATTCTGACGCATTTAAATACTTTTCAACTGACTCAAAAAAAAGAAGGAGGTTCTCAATTCGACTGCTTGTGTTCTTTGTGTGTGTGTGTGTGTGTGTGTGTGTGTGTGTGTGTGTGTGTGCGTTTGTGTGTGTTACGCGATTTCTACACCTTGAAAGCTTTTAAGGGTTCCGTATTCAAACTAGGAACCCATATAGCTTTGCCATGTCCGTCTGTCCGTCGGTATGTCACAGCCGCTTTACTGAAATATTATTATAGCTATAAAGCTGAAATTTGGTATAGTTATACAAATCTGTGACGCCTATAAACATATTAAATAAAAGAATTTAAATATTTTTTAAGGTCAAGTTCCTTCCGTACATGTAAAGTGTGGGTCTTTTTTAGGGTTTGGTAGCCAAATGGCAAGAAACGGAACTGTAATGGATTCGTCGTGTCTGTCTGTTTGTCTGTCCGTCCGTATGTCACAGCCACCTTTTTCCGAAACTATAAGAATTATACTGTCGAAACGTGGTAAGTAAATGTATTCTGTGAACCTCATTAAGATTTTCACACAAAAATAGAAAAAAAAACAATAAATTTTGGGGGTTCCCCATACTTAGGACTGAAACCCAAATTTTTTTTTCATCAAACCCATACGTGTGGGGTATCTAAGGATAGGTCTTCAAAAATTATATCAAGATTTGTAATATAATTTTTTTCTAAACTGAATAGTTTGCGCGAGAGACACTTCCAAAGTGATAAAATGTGTATCTCCCCCCCTGTAACTTCTAAAATAAGAGAATGATAAAACAAAAAAATATATATATGATGTACATTACCGTGAAAACTGCCACCGAAAATTGGTTTGAACGAGATCTAGTAAGTAGTTTTTTTAATACGTCATTTGTTATAGATAATGGTGCAGAACCCTTGGTGCGCGAGTCCCACTCGCACTTGGCTTGTGGGGTACCGTTGAGTAAGTCTTTAAAAACTATTGATTGAAAGTTTATAAATTTGTTTTTTTCGAAGTAAGTACTTGAAAAAGTAGGCCATTATAATCGATTTACAAGGAAATTTATCATAGCTATGTAGGCTTCTTAGTTTAAGAGTAAGTCGAACAACTCCTTGCCTGCGTCAGTGTTTCACGATTCCTATAATTTGAAGTGTGAATAGGCAGTATTTGAGTTTGCGTGTACTATCCTCGACTGGATCACCACTTCCCATCAGGTGAGATACAGTCAAACACACTAAAATTTTCAATAAAAACTAAAGACGTGCAGTTGGATTTGTAAAAAGTTCATAGATTCTCACTTATGACTATCACTGATGAGTGGTGCGGGAGCCGCAAGCGGGTCGCGAGCGTACGTAGGAGTTTACTCTAGGTCTCTCGAGAACTTTAACGGGCTATTCGATCAGCAGTCTATATCACTACCCACCCCCTCAACTATTTCTATAAAAAAAAACGAGACCTACAGTACTCGCATATGATGTGTAACATGTGACAAAATACTTATGAAATTAATTAATTATCGGGTCGTACATTCACGGGCCGACCCTTCGAATAGTAGTATGTCATCTTTGCCTTTGCCATCACACTAGGCGGCATGGCTATGACAACCTTAGTTTTCGAGAATTAAAAAACGTTCGCATTTCCTGTTACACATTTCCGTCCCATTTCACGAAATCACTCCCACAAATTGCAGGAAAGCGAGAGCAAAGATGTTACACACCAAAAACACAACAATCCGTTGCTCCGTAGCAACGCTGACGTGCGCAAGCTTGGACATGAGTTGTCCCCAGATCCCTTTGGAAACTTGTTATGCTACTTAGCAGCAGTCTTTATCATTTCCCACCCCCTCAACCATCTCTGCACAAAAATGACAACATTCCTTTGCCCCTTTGCGATGTTAAAGAAATCAACCAAAATAAAAGATTTTTTTACAGGTCCCTCAAGAACTATATCGGACTATACTATTTTCAAGTAGCCTGTGTCCTTCCCCATGACACAGGCTACCTGCATGCTAAATTTCGTCAAGATTGGTTGAGGTGTTGAAGCGTTAAGAGGTAACAAACAAACAAACAAACTAACACATTTTCACATCTCGCTATTAGTAATTTTACTAACGTTAACTTAAAGAATAAAACAAATGTAATTAAACAAAAAGTCAAACATAAATTATAATAAGTAATATAACTGTCCATAAATAATAGGGAAACGCAATAACTGGTAATTCACCTGCAAAATGGAATAAGGGCGTATCCATATTGCTTCTATTATGAAGCTTTGGACGTTGGAAGAAGTATTTTGTCACATTTGCACAATGACCATTTGCACAATGTCCAATTTTCTGACACCAATTCACAAAATAAAGAAAGAAACAATTGTACGGCCTCTCTATGCATACTTTCTCGCGTAGCCTACAACATCTGACATATATAAAGAAATCAACATCAAAATTGAAAAAAATAAATTATTTAAGGTAAGCTTATGGTACCATACCATACCATGCTTGACATACGGATGCCAGACTTGGAAGTTCACTGCAAAAGCCAAGCACAAAATCACCACCTGCCAGAGAGGAATGGAAAGAAGCATGCTCAAGGTTAAGAAAATTGACAAGATAAGAACCACCAGTATAAGAGCAAAACGAAAGCCACAAATGCCCTGAGCTATGCACAGAAGCTAAAGTGGAAATGGGCAGGCCACGCAGCGAGGCCCACGGACCAGAGATGGACCCTCAAAACCACCTTGTGGAGAGGGCCACAGGGAAAAAGAAGAAGAGGAGGACCGCCTACACGAAGGGAGGACGAAATAAAAAAAAATGCAGGCCCAAATTGGTGCCAAACAGCCCAAAACAGGGAAATTTGGGTATCTTTGGAGGAGGTCTTTACCCACCTGGGGGTTCTTGATATAGTCTAAAGTTAATTAGTAAGTAGTTAAAGATTATGTAATTATTAAACAAGACAAATAAAGGCTTTTTAATTTTTATTTATTTATTTATGGTTACTTAGTAGGAAAAACCGGCAAAGTGCGAGCCAGAACCGCACACATAGGGTTCCGTACCATAATACTAGATGGCGCTAGTTTCTTCAAGTTTAAAAACACACGTTTTTTGTATGGATACTTTTACCAATTTTTAGTATTTGTTTGCGGTAACAGAAATACATCATCTGTGAAAATGTCAACTGTTTACCTATTACGATTCATGAAGTACAGCCTGTTAACAGACGGACGGACAGCGGAGTCTTAGTAATAGGGTCCCGTTTTGCCCTTTGGGTACGGAACCCTAAAAAAACAGTCTATCGAAATTGATGAAAAATTTACAAAGATGATCTGGTTTTATTTACTTTATTACGAATTTTTCTGGAATCATGAACCCGGTATAGTAAGTCTTACAAAGTCCTAGTTATTTTCAAAATTTTGTTAAAATCATTAGAGCCAATTTTGAGAACAAACAAATAACCTGGGTTTTGTAAGATAGTAAACTTATTCTGTTTTTTTCTTGGAATAAATAACTACGGCGTAAAGTAGAACATATGAAGTTATTATAACTTACCAATTTTAATCAAAATTGTTAATAGAAACTTTTGAGAAAAAAAAGGTTTTTTTTATGGTAGCAGTCCTAAATAATCAAGGTAGGATTTTTTTTCTAAAAAAAACGGCTGAATATAATAATTATAAGATTGCCATAATCCAAATTTTATCCAAATCCATTCGTAATTTGGGCGTTTGAGCATCGGACAGACGCACAGACACACATACATTTTTTATGTGTTAGGGATCGATTGTCTTACACCAATCCCCATCAAAATCTCAACTTAATTTTTTTTTGCTATCACAACACAATACCCTCATTCCCGTCGACCAAAAATAAAAGTGAGTGATCCTTATAGTTCTTAAAAAATATTTCTTCGTACTTATAGAACACATGACATTTATCTAATTTTAGCTAAAGTACGAAATGTTTTATTTATTAAAAATAGATCGCAACGACAGATTATGCCCAAATTAATGTTTTTAATTGTTTTGTTTGAAAAGTCTAAGCTGTTACGCACCTTCCTACGTGAAAAAAAACCCAGCCAAGTGCGAGTCAGAACCGCACACATAGGGTTCCGTACCATCATACTAGATGGCGCCAGTTTCTTCAGTTCCGTAGAATACTAGATGGTGCTATTTTCTTCACGTTTAGTATTTGTTGATATAGCGGCAACAGAAATACATCATCTGTGAAAATTAATAGGGTCCCGTTTTTACCTTTTGGGAACGAAACCCTAAAAATAAAAACCGACTTCAAAAAGAAATTCACTCAAAATTATGTTATTTATATAAATACACGAAAATAACCAACAATAACGAAATCAAAGGTAGGTACGAAACAAGTTAGGGGCCAAAATATTTTTTAGGTTGGCACCAGCTCTAGATAAAAGTTTACTTACCTACCAAATGTAATAATTTATATTCAACTAGCTTTTTCCCGCGGCTTCGCCCTCGTGGACATCGTTTTAATGACTGTCTTTAAGGGTGATTAGTAAATTATGTCGTTTTCCACCTATTCAACCATCTCTCAAATCACAACAATCGAGTATTTTTTTAGTTCCCTCAGGAACTGCATCAGATTATGCTATTTTCCCGGGATAAAAAGTAGCCTATGTCCTTCCCCGTGACACAGGCTACCTGCATGCCAAATTTGATAAAGATTTGTCAAGGCGTTGAAGCGTGAAAAGGTAACAAACAAACACATTTTCACATTTATAATATTATAGCTTTTGCCCGCGGCTTCGCCCGCGTGGACATAGTTTTTATGACTGTCTGAAAGGGAGCGCGGTGCGCGAGCCGCAAGCGGCTCGCGATCGTGGACTTGAATTTTCTTCAGATCCCTCGGGAACTATATCAGGATATGCTTATTAGTAAATCATGACATTTCCCACTCCCTTAACCATCTCTGTGCAAAAATTCACACAATCCATTGTTCCGTTGCGATATTAAAGAAATTAAACAAAAAAGAGTATATTTTCAGTTCCCAGTGGACATCGTTTTTATGACTGTCTTTAAGGGTGATTAGTAATTTATGTCGTTTTCCACCTACTCAACCATCTCTCAAATCACAACAATCGAGTATTTTTTTAGTTCCCTCAGGAACTGCAACAGATTATGCTATTTTCCCGGGATAAAAAGTAGCATATGTCCTTCCCCGTGACACAGGCTACCTGCATGCCAAATTTGATAAAGATTGGTCAAGGCGTTGAAGCGTGAAAAGGAAACAAACAAACAATCAAACACATTTTCACATTTATAATATTATAGTAAGGATAGTTTTGTTTTTATTTTTTTATTTTTAGTGATAATGCTATTTTATAACGTTACACCCAATCACCCACGCACTAATAGGCTATCTCAAATCATAATGCATGTGTTTAATTAATACAGAGTCCATCATCATTAAGCAGCATGAAAGTTAAGGAGATAAACCTTGCATCATCAGCTCACCTGAATAACTTTAAAGAATACAACTGTCGGTCTATATATACTCTATATGTCACCGGGATATTGTGAAAACCGCGATATTACAATCTCACTAGTTAGATTATGATATAACGGTAAATTGTGAATCGGATCACACGTCATTAATACTTTACGAGTTTTTTTTACATATTTCGCATTACATCTTTACATTGTTTTATTTATGAGTTGACATGAAATAAATGATTTTAATTACACATTTATATGGACGTTTTGCAAATCATACAATCTGCTTTCCGAACTTTACGCACAGCGAAAGAAGGTCGTAAGTTCCGGAGTACTTGCGTTATGAATTTGGCACCACGCAGCGGCCTAGCTGTAAATCTTTGCCTGTTCTCGTACAGTCGAGCGCTGAATTCTGTTGAAACCGGGGGTGCCAACCGGTTACCAACTTCAAACTTTATTAAATTTTTGGAGAAATATGTAGGATAGCAGAACAAAATTTTCCATAAATAGAAATTTAGATATCTGACAGCTAATTTTAATACTTATCATCTGAATCTGATTTCGAATAGTGTAGTAATTATTTTTTTAGAAGTTCAAAACTTTCTTGCGTTGAATGTACTTCATTTTAAAATTTAGATTTTAAATTTAGTTAGTCTGTTCGGATTATTACATTAGCCATTAATTGCTCTTAATTATTAATAATAAAAATTCATAAGAGGGCTCAAGGTGACCCAAAGGGCGATGGAGCGAGCCGTGCTCGGAGTTTCCTACTTTTTGAGCTTGCGTGTCATCCGGTGAGGTGCAGCCAAACGCTCTCAATTTTTTAATAAAAAAAACCATCGAATTAAAAACGAGATCCATAGGAAAACTAAGGTAACCGACATAGCTCACAGAATCGCTAAACTTAAGTGACCATAGGCGGGGTACACAGCTCGTACTCGAACAGATGGCCGTTGGGGTAGTGAAGTTATCGAGTGGCGACCGCGCACTGGAACACGTTGCGCTGGCAGGTCTCCCACTCGGAGTACCGACGACCTGGTGAAGGTCGCAGGAAGCCGCTAGATGCGAGAAGTGCAGGACCGTTTGACGTGGAAATCCTTTAGCGAGGCCTTTATCCAGCAGTGGACGTCTTACGGCTGATAATATGATAAACATGATAAAATAATAAAAAAATCAGAAGTTCAAAACTTTCTTGCGTTGAGTGTACTTGATCAACTTAATTGAAATTTAGATTTTTAATTTAGATAGCCTGCTGCTGGATTATATCATTAGCCATAAATTGCTGTAAATCTAGGAGATAAAATGTTTCTAAGTAGACGCCCAATGTATCAGGTTGTCATGATTCATTATCATATCACTTGCTTCCCGCGACTTCCCGGGACTTTCCCGCGACGTCATAAAAATGTATTCAGTCACTCACGGGCTTAATACGAATCTATCGACACCCCGTCACCCCACACTCCAATATCCATCAAGCTGTTTAGAGTACAGGGCGTGCCAAAGAAATAAACAAACATACATACATACATACACTCGAAAAACATAACCCTCTTTCTGGCGCAGTCGGGTAAAATATACACGACAATTGCCGACCATATAAACATCCTTACTAATATTATAAATGTGAAATGTGTTTGTTCGTTTGTTACCTTTTCACGCTTCAACGCCTTGACCGATCTTTATGAAATTTGGCATGCAGGTAGCCAGTGTCACGGGGAAGGACATTGGCTACTTTTTATCCCGGTAAAACAGCATAATCTGATGCAGTTCCTGAGGGAACTAAAAAAATACTCGATTGTTGTGATTTTTTGCACAGAGATGGTTGAGTAGGTCGGAAACGACATCATTTACTAATCACCCTTAAAGACACCCTTAAATCCTCCTTTTTAGGGTCAACAAGTAACCCTTATAGTATCGCCATGTCTGTCCGTCCGTCTGTCCGTGGTTTAGCTCAGAAACTTTTAGTACTAGAAAGCTGTAATTTAGCAAGGGTATAAATATAAATCTCGGCGGAAAAGTGATAAAATAAAGTCTAAAAAAAAATGTTTTAGGGTACCTCCCCTTCATGTAAAAAGGAGGTGATTTTTTTTATCGTTGAATAGATCTTACAAAATTACTAAGGGTATATTTAGACCATTTTTCTTTTCAGGACTTAGTTTAAAAAATATTAAACTTTAAAGTACAAATTTTTGTTACCAGCTGTACTGCTATTTCAAACATCTAAAAAAAGTGAGAATAGTAGGACATACTCGTAATATATTATGTAGGAGCGTCGGTGGCTCAACCGTTAACGACTCGGTCCTCCTAACCAGAGGTCCTGGGTTCAAATCCGGACGGCCAATGTACCAATGAGTTTTTCGAAACATACGTACATAAACTCACCGATTGCTTTAACGGTGAATGAAAACATCGTGAGGAAACCCGCACACACCTGCGAAGAAACTCGAAGGTTGTGTGTGAAGTAGACCAACCCGCACTGGCCCGCGTGGTCGACTAAGGCCCAATCGCCCTAATTCAGGGTAAGCTCGAGCCCCTCGGTGGGGACGTATATATGAGCTGGTATGATGACTCGTAATATAATCAATTTAAAAAGATACCTTTCACGGCTAAGTAAGCTTTCTTAGTTTAGGAGTAATAGTCGACCAACTAAAGATGTGCAGTTGGATTTGTAAAAAGTTCATAGATTTTCCATACAAAATGTTCTATTACCAATTAGTGTATTTTTTTAAATAAAATATACATTTTTTTTTAATATACATTTATTTTTTGAAAAGACTACGGAAACCTACTTTGCGCGAGTTCGAATCGATCTCGGATAGTTTCTTTAGGTATTTTTCCACCTTCCGCTACCTCCTGTCCGGGAGGTTGTGTTTCGAATCCTGCCACGTATAACAATGTGTTATCGAATTTCGATTTCATATGTACGTTTATCCGACGCTCTAACGGTGAAGGAAAACATCGTGAAGAAACCTGCACACGTCTGCGGAGAAACTCGAAGGTTGTGTGTGAAGTCCACCAACCCGCACTGGGCCCGCGTGGTCGACTAAGGCCCGATCGCCTTAATTCAGGGTAGCCTCGAGCCCCTCGGTGGGGACGTATATGAGCTGAAACGGTGATGTTTCCACCTTAAATTTCAGGCTTTCGGACCAGAAATATTATTAGGTAACCCATTTATGATCACAATAATACATTTTGTGTCAAAAACTTACTTCTGCTAGCAAAGGGTCCGCTCCCAAAGGGTAAAGTTTATAAAATTGACCCATTTCAGCGAAACACCCGGCGCGCGGTCTTATCCCAACGTACCTCAGGGACGCACTTAGTTTTCATTTATCAATGTACAAAGGCCAGCACATCAAGCTATACACTCGTAGTGCGGTTCTGATCTATACGCATTCGGTATAGGAACGGTACAAAGTCCAAAGTGTGTAGCTTGATGTGCTGGCCTGTGTACCTAAAGTTCGTTCGCTGAAATAGCTGCATCTTTGATGAATGCCGCGAGCCGGCAGGGACGACATTCAAGATTCAAGATTCAAGGTATTTATTCAAAATAGGTGCAAATTACACTCTTTCTGTCTGATAGTCATAAAATAATAATAACATTATTTAATTTGTGAAAAATCAAGAAATAAACAATCATTAGTTAATAATGTCAAAATATTCTTGTCCTTGAAATAAACTTGATTATGTCATTAGAACATGAACACAATATGACACGAAAAGTTGTACATATATATCATTGAATGTAAGTGATACCTTTGACAAGAGTAGGCCAGTTCACACGGACAGTACCCGGTCACGAGTATAACGCGAGAATCAGCCATCGCTCCCATAAACCATATTAGAGGGGAAGGAACGACCCGGCTCCCGATGCGCCACTTCTCTGGTGCTTTCTCTTCTCATTCCCTCTCGTATATCTACCAGATACGCTAAACTACCAGATACAGCGTCCCCACTTACCGACCCCTTGGGCATACAGTGAGGGCCGCTATTTCTGCCAACACCATAAGGCGAAAGCAAGGACCAGTTGCGGTAGGTTTTTCCGCCAAGACGCTTATCCTGGTACTCTGCAAGGCGAGTGCCTCGTGGAAGAGAACCACTACCTACTCTCCAGGTAAGTCCCGGAGCTGTAGGCACGCTCACCTCCCACGACTTTCGCTGAAGGCGGTTCGATCCCAGCTCGGGACGCCAGAAAAGCTGGTTCCCACATCTCCAGTGTGGTACCGGAGCTGTTGGAGCGCTCACTTGCTGGCGCTTATTGCACCTGTCCATACTTACTCCTACGCGGCGGATCGGCCGGAGCAGTACTAGCATAGCTCTACTTGCTATCCAGGCAAGCGCCGGAGATGCTTCCCCGCCAGTAAACCAGCAGTTCCGCTTAATGGACAACTCACGTGTCCCGTGTTGTTTTCGCCCAGAGCCAACGTGGCCGGCTACGACAACACTAGTTGCGCGCGGGGGAGGACGCCTGGACGTAACGTGCTTGCCAGGCAACAAACATTGCCCCACCCCTGCAACTAACCACATACCACTACGAGTCCTTGACCCAGTCGGGGCACCGACAAGCCTGCCGAAGGCGATAGACCCGACCCCGTAGTACCCTGATCCAAACAGTCGGACCCGTAGTTCCGGCTGCGAACTCCACCTAGCCGGGTAGCTCTAGGCAGAGTATATGAGATGATGTACCTAAAATTCGTTCGCTGAATTAGCTGCATCTTTGATGAATGCCGCGAGCCGGCAGCGGCGACAGTCAAACACTCCGACAAAAGGGCCGCCCAATTGAACGCGATTGAACTCAGGCTGGCCCCTTTGACATAATGTTTATAGCGAGCCAACAAAGATGCCGCTAATTCAGAAAACGAACTTAAGGCGACGATACTGAAGATACTCAGTCCAGCAGTGAAAGTGATTAAAAATAATGATAAATTCTAAATAATAAAATAATTAATTTTAGATGTTAAAACAATCATCATCATCATCATCTAAGCCGGCAGACGTTCATTGTTGAACATATTATGCCTCCCGCGTAGACCTCCACTCAGCACGGTTTCGAGCCACATGCACCCAGCCCAGCGGCATCTTGCGAGCCTTTTAGAGCGAGTTTTTGCGAGTTATCGATGTATGTCCAGGTTTAGCTAATTTGATGCGCCTACTTATCTACCTGATGGCACACCCTGGAAACTTCATACAACGGGCCAGAAATTACATTTCAAAAAAGGAATGACGGAACAAACAAAGTGGCGGCGAAATCCTATGCGAACGACAACCAAACTGTAACCAATCTGTATCAATCTGGGTGACGAGGGGGTGAGGTCGCAATTTAGAGAGCGGCAGGGAGTGTCCATATACCGTATGTTAGTACTAATATACATACTTTGCTGATGGAGCCGTGCAATCCTACGTCTTCCGACCCGTTATCGCCACTGGTGAACCTTTCTTCCTCATCGGATATCGTTTCAACGAGCTTTATGGCTACAAACAGTACTAATGCTTTAACAAATTACAACAAATTTTATAATTCCATTGAAATAATAAACAGCAACGCTTTTTGACGCTTTTAAAACTAATGGTCTCTAATGGTATTAATATTATAGCAATGCAAAATCATTTACGGTCCCTCAGACGGACCAAAGTTGCCAAATCGTCGACTTAGTTTCAATCAACATTTTACACTTTGAAAAGTATAAAATCGACTCTATTCATTTGTAATAACGCTACACTGATTGCATGATTTAGCGTGTTACTTTGTACACATTTGCAGAAATTATATGAAGTCAATTTAAACAACTTCAGACTTTAAGACAATGCTTCAAGGGTTATTAGAAGTTATAACAAAGGTTTGTTTCCCGGATTCTCTCGGGACGAAAGCCGCAGACCACAGACACCTGCGCACAAAGGCTTGACACTTTCATGGTATGATAAACAACAGTAATAAAGGATTTCGCATGCTTTCTACAAGTATTTGGGTTGGGATAGAGACACGTGAGTTAAATTGGAAATTATAATACAGGGTCTTAACAAAGGTATTCACTTATTTTTAACTGGAGCTTGTACTCATGAAACTGAACAACTTTCCCTAAGAAACTCATAGTCAATTCGCAAAAAAATTTTTGGACTTCCCATGCAAATCGATCAACTGGCGGGCAAACTTTGTATGGAAGTCCAAAAAATATTTTGCGAATTGTCCATGGGTTTCTTAAGAAAAGTTGTTCAGTTTCATGAGTACAAGCTCCAGTTAAAAATAAGTGCATACCTTTGTTGAAATCCTATACAGGTTGTAACAAATGGTGTAGTTCCCGTTAATTGGGGGTTCTACTCGTCATGCTGAACAACTTTCTCCAAGGAACCCATAGTCAATTCTCAATAAAAAATTGGACCCTCCGTACTAAATTGCACAAAATCGGTCGATCAGCTGATCGATTTGTATGAAGAATAAAAAAAAATACGTTTTCAGCAAAGTCGTAGAACAAAAGTTGTTCAGTATGATGAGTAGAAGCCCCAGTTATTTATTTAATCGTATGGCGATTTGTCGAACAGGTAATTCTCAAATGTCAATGTTCAGGCCACACAGCCATGTATATGCATCAGGACTGAGGTCGAAGAGGTCTTTAGTGGGGCCGTGGTATCGCCGCAGTGGGCAACGCTCGACGATATGTTCCATTGTTTGGTCTTCCACACCGCAGTCGCAGCAGGCAGACTCCCTCCATCCCCACTTGTGCCGAAAGTGATTGCACTTTCCGTGGCCAGTTCTTAATCTGTTCAGTCGACACCACTGTTTACGCGGTAGATGGAAGCCTTTTGGTTTTACGGTCGGGTCTAAACCAGGTGAATTGGTTTGTGCTTGCTGCGTGGCCCACTCGTTCTTCCAACAATCACTAATGTCAAATTGACCGGAGATCAGCTTGCCCCCAATTACACAAGCCGGCCGTCGGGACTTGAGACGCCGTGGTGGGGGGTTGCAGAACTCCTCATGGATGGGCAGAGAAGGGGACGCCCAGATCTTCTTGGACTCTCTCATTAACGCGTGCTGTCTTCTGAGATGGGGCGGTGGAATATGACTCAGCACAGGTAGCCAGTGAGAAGGTGTGGATTTAATAGTGCCCGTGATGCATCTCATTGTGTCGTTGAGCTTTGAGTCGACCAGGTGCACATGCGCGCTTTCCAGCCAAACAGGAGCGCAGTACTCTGCTGCAGAGTAAACTAAAGAGATCCCTGTTGTGCGGAGGCAGTCAGCAGATGCTCCCCATGAGGTTCCACATAGCTTTTGCAAAATGTTATTCCTGGTCGAGACTTTGAGAGATAGTTTACTCAAATGTTCTTTGTAAGTGAGGGCCCGATCAAGAGTAACGCCAAGGTATTTTGGGCAAGCATTGTATTTGAGCCTCTGGCTTTTGAAATATACTGAGGGCTCGTATTTTGCCATTCGATTGGACAAGTGGAAGCAAGATACCTCAGTTTTGCTTGTGCTGGGAATGAGCCGCCAGGCTTTAAAGTATTTTGCCATGCATTCCAAAGCGCCAGTAAGGAGCTTTTCACCCTCCTCAAAAGACCTGGTCTGTACAACGAGCGCGATGTCATCGGCGTAGGCGAATATTTTCGCTTCTGTACGAGGCAGATCGCTTATGTACAAGTTGAATAAAAGGGGGGCCAGCACAGATCCCTGAGGCAAACCGTTATTCAGCTTTCTCTTGCGGCTCTTTTTGTCCCCCAGAAATACCTCAAACGCGATCTTCTTACTAGGAATAGCCTTGAGAACTTTAAGAAGCAATCCGTGTCTCCAGACTGTGTCATATGCAGCAGTGAGGTCAATGAAAGCTGCCATCGATTTCAATTTATTCTGGAAGCCAGCTTCTATGTGGGTGGTAAGGGCAAGAACCTGGTCTGTGCAGTTCCGTCCACTCCTAAAGCCAGCCTGTTCCTGTGGAGTGACAGCGTTAATATAAGGTTCAATCCTGGTAAGAAGTAATCTTTCCAGAAGTTTGTACGTACAGCTCAGGAGGGCCACTGGCCGAAAGTTTTCAGGAGCTTCTTCAGTTTTACCCGGTTTAAGAACCGCTATCACCTTTGACAGCTTAAACTGCTTAGGGAGTTTGTTATCTCTCAGGATGACACTAAATAATTCTGTAAGCCAGCTTATAGTTGAAGGGCCGATGTTTCGGAGGAATTCATTATATATGTTATCTGGCCCAGCTGCTTTGTTGGTTTTTAGAAGTTTGATAGCATTGGTGACCTCGCCGATAGAAAAGGGTTTAGAGAGGTGGTCTTCGCATTGTACATGATGTTTAAGTTTAGTGAGTTCGGCTTTAACATTTCTAGTGTGATATTTGTCTCTCTGTGCTCTAGTCAGGTCAACTAGACGGTTAGCAATGGCGTCCGGGTGTAGTTTAGTTTTTACCTTTGGGGGATGTACCTTTCCAGTCAGGGTGTGTAGTACTCGCCAAGCTTTTCTACTAGATTTTTTGTAGTCCATTGTCTCTACCGTTGCCTTCCATTTTGACTTTCTATTTTCGTCAAGAGATAGAAGTAACTCAGAACCAACTTTTTGGTCACCGGTGTTTTGATACTCTTTGTACAATGCGTCGCTCTCCAGGTTCCAGCCTGGGATGTATTCCTTTCGGTAGCCTCTAGGGATATGCGACTTGGCCACTTTGATGAGAATGTTTACAAATTCCTGGTAGTTCTCAGGCCGAGGCTCCAGATTTTCGGTAGCAATCACGAAATCCAGTTCATCCCGGAATCCGCACCAGTCTGCTCGGCCCCAGTTAACGGGACCTACACCAATTTTGTTACAGCCTGTATACTTACACGACATTGCAAGTACCTACCTATATAATCAAATCAAATCAAATCAATATTTATTTCAGATTTAAAAATCCATAGAATTATTAGTTCAACAACTTAAAAACTATGTTAGTAAAAAATATATCCATTCAAATTATCATATCAATAAAATCACATAACAATAATAGACATGAAAATTAACGTAAATTAAAATTGTCGAGCGGCTAGAGCCGACGACGCGCGACTGCGACGGGAGTATGCAACCGCGCCCAGCGCGCCACCAGCGGCGAGTCCCAGTGCTCTGCCAGCGCGCTCAGGATACCGTTCGCGCTACACCGGACCCGGTTTAGTAGTGAGGCGCAACGTTTTCGCATTATTGCGAAAAAACAATCGATCTGCGCCTCAGCAAACATTGTTGATGCACTACAGTGTCTCGGCAGCCCAAACAGCATCCTGAACGCGTTGTTATACTGTACGCGCAGAGCGCTATATGCCCGCCGCGTAAAGTCAACGTTTGACATTATATAACCTTTAAGCTTATTAGAGTTATTACCTAGCTTATTTCTAAAGCTTTTCGCACATTGAATATGGCATTGCCTTTTAAAGACTTTTATTATACTTGCTTTTATTATGAATGACATAATATATGTTTGTTCAGTTATTAATTATACGGTCTAAATCTTGCAATCGATTTTAGGCCTTATCCCCTCAAGCGTGCCTATCAAGCGCGCCGCCGGGGCTCACGCGGGTAATTTCGCCGCGCATGCGCGGTTCGGCCGCGCTTCTCATTTTCGAAGATATCTCAGTATTTTTGTATATAACCTGTGAAAACTAATTACTGATCTAGTTAGCTAATGAAGTCGTCTACTTTTACATGTCAATTTGAACAAGATTCCATAGTTTTTGTTATTTTTGAACCTTTTGTAAACAACGGTGTCAGGTTTCAATGTTTGTATGAAACCTAACACCGAAAGAGTATAGAAACCTTCACCCTGGAAAAAAATCCTATGAATGAGTCAAATACTTAAACGATGCATAATGATGTCTTAGTCTCTCCACATTATTATGGTATAGTTTGACAGAGATCAGACTAGTTTTTGTACACTTTTTTCAAACTTTAAAGAACCAACTAGTTGCAAATGCCTCTGAGGCATTTAACCCGCTTGAGCGTTGGCCGCTATGAATGCCTAGTGGCATTCAACCCGCTTGTGACCTGTTTGGTATGAAACCAGGTACGGTTTAATAAATCCTTTTGGTATTTTTGAAGGCGAGCTGATGATGAAAATTAAAGGTGGAATCAATGTCCCAGAATCGTCTTTTGTTTTTAATAGAATCGTAAAAAATATTGTGCTCTCCTTTTTAGGGTTCTGTACCCATAGGGTGACAACAGGACCCTATTACTAAGTGTCCTCCTATCAGTCCGTCCGTATGTTTGTCAGCGGGGTGTGTTTCATGAACCGTAGGTAGCATTGCCAGGCGTCCGGATAAAGCCGGACAGAGTAAGGTTTTTTAGATACGTGTCCGGCCAAATTAGATGATGTCCGGCCTGTCCGGTTTTTGTTAGGCTTTTTTAAATTTCATGATTTAACCAGTCACGTGGATATTTAGGCAAGCGCGCCGTCGTATAAGCGATAAAGTTAATCTATGGGGCGCCTCTTCGTAGTCCGGCTTTTTACCTAAAAGTCCGACTTAACTGGCTAGTCTGTCCGGCTATTCAGTTTTAAGTCTTGGCAACCCTAACTCCATTACATCTCATAAACAGGTAGCGAACTATCTTATCAAAGTGTATTCCTGAGCTTTAATAATTTAAGGAGTCCGGCTTTTTTACCCAAAAGTCCAGCTTAACTGGCTAGTCTGTCCGGCTATTCAGTTTTAAGACTTGGCAACCCTAACCGTAGGTAGACACTTGAAATTTTCACAGTTACATACTTGTTGTAACAAGAAATAAAAAAATAAAATTAAACATCATAGGGGGCTTTTAGAGTCGAGCTGATGAGGAAAATTAAAGGTGGAATTAAGGTCTCAAAATCGTCTTTTGTTTTTAAAAGAATATTAAAAAAATGTGCTCCCTTTTTAGGGTTCTGTACCCATAGGGTGCCAACAGGACCCTATTACTAAGTGTCCCTCTATCAGTCCGTCCTTATGTTTGTCAGCGGGGTGTGTTTCATGAACCGTAATAGGTAGACAGTTGAAATTTCCACAGTTACACACTTGTTATAAAAATAAATAAAAAAATAAAATAAAGTGAATTACCTAATACAAAACACCAACAAAAACGTGTTTTTTAAACATGAATAGTAGTATTTAAAAAAACATAGTATTAAATCTTGTACGATGGTACGGAACCCTTTGTGTGCGAGGCCGATTCACACTTGGCCGGGTTTTTAAATTTAGAAACATATTAAGGTCACAATAATGCGCCGCCCATGAATGTACAGCCCGATAATGGCCGGGCGATTACTCGTGTCATGGACTTGAATTATTATTTTATTACACTTAAAAAACATGAAGGTACCAAAAACTATTATAATACTAGCTGTCCCGGCGAACTACGTTCCGCTTTACACTACACTAAACTGCCCTACCCTACCCTACCCTACACTATCCTACCCTACACTACACTACCCTACACTAAACTACATTAAACTACACTACCCTACCTTACCCTACACTACACTACCCTACACTACACTACCCTATCCTACCCTACCCTACCCTACACTACACTAAACTACCCTATTCTATCCTACCCTACCCTACATAAGAACCTTCTCCTGACAATAACAAACTCGACAAAAAAAGAATTAGCAAAATCGGTCCAGCAGTTCTTGAGTTATAAAATTACAACGAAAATGGCATTGATTTTTATATATTTAGATTTGTTTGGAGCCCATGTCGAAAACTCAAATAAGTACACATTTAAGACGTACGCATGTCATACGTCACCAACTCACCGTCCGTAAAGAAAGACTAGAATAACCTGATCAATTTAATTAAAAATTAAAAACCCGACTGCCTAAATACATTTATCTCTTTTTTTGGTAGTCGGGTAAAAATGTATCAAATATTACTTCCGTGCTCAAGACGAATTTAACAACACCTCACACTCCAAAATCCGTCACGCTGTTTAGGCTAAAGGCTCAGGCAAAGAAACAGACATACATACATACAACTAACACCCGAAAATCATTACCCTCCTCTTTGGGCATTCAGGTAATAATATTCGGTGGGCTCAACTTGCTCAACTCTTCTTCATTCAGTACCTTCTTGGGCATCACATCAGCTCATATATACGTCCCCACCGAGGGGCTCTAGCCTACCCCGAATTAGGGCGATCGGGCATTAGTCGACCACGCGGCCCCAGTGCGGGTTGATCTTCACACACAACCTTCCAAGTTTCTTCGCAGATGTATGCAGGTTTCCTCACGATGTTTTCCTTCACTTGGCCATAGTATTTACACTATATACTCGTATGTTGATAAAAAAAAGTTTACTAATATTTTAACACTGTCTTATACTAATGATACATTTTTTAGGTTTCTTAGGTAATGGTTTCATTATTATTTCATTTAATACTAGCTTGCCGCCCCGCGGCTCCGCCCGCGTTTTTTTTTTCACAGGATGACCCGCTAGCCTAATCGCTTCAGCCGTTTCCGAGTCCATAGATAACACACATACATGCCTACATACACACATCGACTTAGGTTAATCGGTAAAGATGCAATAAAAAAAAAACCTAACGTAACCTCAGGCCGTTAAGGAAGTCTTTCAGGCGCAGTCGGGTAAAAATATGCTTCATCAACCTCCTTGTATAGCAGATATTTATTTATTATAATACAGGTGTATTATAATCACACTAATATTATAAAGGCGAAAGTATGTGAGTGTGTGAGTGTGTATATTTGTTACTTCTTCACGCAAAAACTACTGAACGGATCTGGCTGAAATTTGGTAGGTAGACAGATTAGGACCTGGATTAACACATAGGCTACTTTTGTTTACGCTCGCAAGTCATAGAAACGTTGTCCACGCGGGTGAAACCGCGGGAAACAGCTACTAATTAATAATATGTGAATAACCTACCTACCTAATGATTTAAAAATATTACAAGTGACGGAATTTAAGACAAAATTAACAAATGGCTATTTAATTATTGTTTTTATTGTATTATGGACCAGCTACAAAAATTATAAGTATCCATTAACATTTTATAACCAAATCTGAAATTAATATTACATACCGTAAACTCAAGTTACTATAAGCCAGGGGTTCCTATAGCCCAAACCGGGAAAATGTTTAAAAGTTCCACCATTACTTATAGGTAAGCGATATTTAACGAAAGAAATAAAGAAATACGTTTATTGCTTCCAGTAACACCACACCAAAATACGTAAAACATTAGTAACAAAAGTTAAGGTGAATATTAAAAAAAATACAAAGACGTAGTTCCAATCTCAAATGATAGATGGCATAAGTGTTTCGTCGACAAAATATCCTAATTCACTCTTTTTTCTAGTTGCAACCATAGAACTGCTACAATTTTAACCGAAACATTATGATAATTTATGAACTCTTAACAAAACAATATAAAATGATTTTGTTTTTCTTACTTTTTGGAAATTCATCTTATTTTATTTTTTAAATTAAAAATAAAATAAGCGATTTCCGCAGCGATTGACACTACTACGAGCTGACAATAACTTTATTTCCAAGCTATTTCGTTAGATTTTTGAAATATAGTGAATCGAGTTGCTAATTTTAGGGACGGAGGAGCCATAAGTAGCCTTTGCGCATGCGTATGGTCACCAGTGTAACCGACAAGTTGTGACATGAATGAAAAGTTCTTGTAAGTTTAGTTATTTTATGGTGCAAACTTTTATGTGGGGACGAATTTTCGGGTAATTTTAAGTTCATTATTTGTTTTGCGCTGTAATAGACCTACCTGAGACCTAATAAAGCTAAAAATTCAGTTGATAAGGTCTGTTTTTGCACGATAATATTAAATTTAAAAATGCAGTAGGTAAGCTGCCGATTTGAATCATTATTAATATCACAATTTTTAGGGTTAAACAGGGAACCATTATAGTTTCGATATCTACCTGAGACCTATTGAAGCTAAAAATTCAGTTGATAAGATCTGTTTTACACGATAATATTAAATTAAAAATGCAGTGAGCTTCCTATTTTAATCATTATTAATATCACCATATTTTAGGGTACTCGAAGTCAAAGGAACCCTTATAGTTTCGCCATGTCTGTCTGTCCATCCGTACGCGGTTTAGCTCAGAGACTATTAATACTAGAAAGCTGTAATTTGGCATGCTTATACACACCGATAAAGGTGTACAATAAAAAAAAAATATGTTTCCCCCTACATCGAAAAAGGGTTTTTTTTTTTGCTAACGTACTCTTTTGTGTTGGTTATCGTTTAATAGGTCTATCAAAAAAAAAACTGAGGGTTACCTTAGACCATTTTTTGGTTCAGGGATTGGTTTGCGAAATATTAAACTTTAAAGTGCTAATTTTTATTTCAGGACATCTGAAAAAAATTGTAAATAGCATAGCGACGGTTAAGAATCAAATACTGCTATCTGACATTTTGGTGATTTTGAGATTTTGATGGGACCGGATTTAGCAGATTTTGCTGCATAGGTTGGCAAAGACTGACTTTCGATTTGATGAATATTTAGAGAGATATTAAATGATATTAAAAACTGCTAAATGTATGACCATAAAAAACAAGGAAATATTCTGCTATGATCTGCTATCATACTAATGGCAAAAAGTGACTATCTTCTTTTACTTGAATTTTTCTGTTATAATCTGCTATCTTACTAATAACAAAATCAACCCTCTTCTTTTACTCATTTTTTTCTGCTATAATCTGCTATCTTACTAATAACAAAAATGACAATCTTCTTTTACTTGATTTTTTCTGCTATAATCTGCTATCTTACTAATACGCTACGTTTTCCGGTGCGCGGTCGCCACTCAAGAACTTTACTGCCCCATCGGCCATCTGTTCTACGAGCTATGTGATGTGCTCTGCCCACTGCCACTTCAGTTTAGCGATTCTGTGAGCTATGTCGGTTACTTTAGTTCTCCTACGGATCTCCTCATTTCTGATTCGATCACGCAGAGAAACTCCGAGCATAGCACGCTCCATTGCCCTTTGGGGGACCTTCAGCCTTCTTATGAAGCCCATAGTAAGCTACCATGTCTCAGTTCCGTAAGTCATCACTGGCAACACACACTGGTCAAAGACCTTAGTCTTGAGACACTGCGGTATTTGGGACGTGAAGATATTGCGAAGCTTCCCGAATGCTGCCCAGCCGAGTTGGATTCGTCGATTGATCTCTTTCTTGAAGTTGGAACTACCTAGCTGGACTGTTTGTCCCAGGTATACATATTCGTCAACAACTTCCAGTGTAGAGTCTCCAACCTTTAGAGGAGTGGGTGCGACACGGACATTTAACATTATTTTCGTCTTGTACATGTTCATTTTAAGACCCACTTGTTGAGAGACCTTACTGAGGCCATCGAGCATTGTGCTTAGGTCTTCCATAGTCTCAGCCATGACCACAATATCGTCAGCGAATCGGAGGTGGGATATGTACTCGCCGTTGATATTGATTCCGAGTTCACCCCAGTCCAGAAGCTTAAAAACATCTTCTAGGGCGGCGGTAAACAGTTTCGGAGATATAACGTCTCCCTTTCTCACCCCTCGCTGCAACTGGATAGGTTTCGAGTTCTGGTCCTGGAGGCGAATCGACATGGTGGCGTTTTCATACAGGCACTTAAACACCTCGATGTATCGATGGTCAATTTGGCAGCGGAATCAAATGCCTTCTCATAGTCCACAAACGCCAAGCATGGTGGCTGATTGTACTCTTCGGTCTTCTGTATAATCTGCCGCAGCGTATGTATGTGGTCTATGGTACTAAAGCCTTTTCGGAAACCGGCTTGTTCGGGAGGCTGGAAGTCGTCAAACCTGCGTGCGAGACGATTCGTACTGACTCTCGAAAACAGCTTGTAGACATGGCTCAGAAGTAAGATGGGTCTGTAATTCTTCAGCAGGGTGTTGTCACCCTTTTTTTAAAAAAGCACGACCACACTTCTGTGCCACGCCTTAGGCGTTTGTCCCTCGAGTATAACAGAATTAAATAACTTCTGAAGAGCTTTTAGTACCAGTGATCCACCTGCTTTCAGAAGTTCAGCCGTAATTCCATCATCACCCGATGCCTTGTTGTTCTTGAGCTGTTTGAGAGCCATTCTAATCTCGTACAGGCTGACGTCCGGGATATCTTCGGTATAGTGTCGGGTTAGTCTGGCTCTTGGGTCTTCAGCCAGATCGCTGACAGGCAAACGTGTGGTCTTGTACAATTGTCCATAGATCTTCTCAACTTCTTCCAGCAACTCAGTCTTAGACGATATGGTCCTGCCATCCTTAGTCTTCAGCTTGGTCAGTTGGCTTTGTCCAACAGACAGATCTCTCGCAAACACTTTTGAGCCTTTGTTGTGCTCAAGCGCCTCTTTAATACAATTTTTATTATATTGGCGTAAATCGCGAGTTAGGGACTTAGAGATCTGCCTGTTTAGTTGCCGATACTGAGTAGCGTCTTCAGAGGACTGCAAAACCAATCTGCGTCTTTCTTCCATGAGGTTGCTGGTGAAGTCGGAGATTTTTTTGGTTCTGCTTGAACTGCGAGTTTTAAAAATCTTAGACCCGACTGTTTGAACAATTTCCACGAACCTGTTATTATAATCGTCCACATTCTCGCAGTCTCCTAGGCATTCGAAACGATTGTGCAACTCGAGCTGAAAGCTCTCGGGGTTTTGGAGCTGGATGGGCGCCGGTCGGAGCGTAGACTTCATCAGTCGACATCTTTCTAGCTTGGTCTTTAGATTCAATGTGCCTCTGACCATCCGGTGATTGCTTCCTGTTTTGACTGAATTGATCACGGAGACATCATTGAGTATTTGCCTCCTTGTCGACAATATGAAGTCTATCTCGTTTTTTGTTACGCCATTGGGATGCAACCATGTCCACTTCCGCTGTTTTGACTTTTTGAAGAAGGAGTTCATCATAAAGAGGCTCTACTTCTCCATAAAGTCGGCCAGCATCTGGCCACGCGCATTTCTTACTCCATATCCAAATTGCCCACTCTCAGCTCGCTTCGTTTGCCCAGTTTCGCGTTAAAGTCCCCCATTACAACGGTATAATGGGTCCTGGTGCTATGTAAGGCTGTAGAGATGTCCTCATACATAGTCTCTACCTCGTCGTCGGAGTGTTCCGTAGTCGGCGCGTATACCTGTATGACCTTCATCGAATACCGTTTGGTGATTCTGAGTATAAGGTATGCTACCCTTGTCAAAACGCTCAGGATTTGGACCACATTGTTAATCAGGGACTTGTGGACGAGAAACCCGACACCACCATGGGACTGTTGGTTGCCCTACGATATCCCACCGTAAACTGCTCAATACTTCTTTGAGTTCTGTAAGTTTCTCGTCAGTCCGCAGTGTACGCGTGTTGTAAGTTGCCAGGGCCAAAGGTCGTTGGGTTTGGTAGCCTGGCATCTGCCGGGGATTCTTCGCACCCCCCGCCCCGCCGTTACCATGACTGCTACCGGAGCTAGGAATAGCGGGGCTGCCGGGGACTAGGGGCCGTTTTCTGGGTGTGGATTTCATAGGGGGGTGTTGCCGTAATCGCCACGCTTGGCAGGCGAGTTGGCGATCGCAGTTTCATTGCAGGTGTGTTGCAATGCACGGAAAGACGCTGCTGTCCATCCTCCGGTCTTTAGTCCCTTAGTCGCCTCTTACGACACCCATTGAAAGAGATGGGATGGTCCTATTCTTAGCCGGGAACCATACGGGTGTACTTACCAATACAGAAACACGGTGTTAGCCCAACGCACTGTTGAATTTCAGCACTAAATACAATGTGTTAATTACACAAAAATTCTTAGAGCCTGGTCACACTCAAATGGAATGTGACTCGGTTCACAGTGCTATTGAACGGAAAACAAAAAACAAGGAAATTTACCTACCCAGCGACTACGTCAAGCTAACCAGAAAAGCGCGTAAAAAGAACCCATATGAAACCATTTGCGTAAATTTTGACTTGATAAAAGACTACGCAGACAATAAAACGCATGTGTACAAAAGTGTCCGCCCTGGTAGAAAGGCAGGGGGACCCTCAGGTTGTGCATATAAGACAGATAATGTACGAACCTGAAAATATTATCAAAGTCAAACTAAATCACGATGATGATTGGATAAACTTACCACAAAGGCCAAAAGCTTCGACAAAGCAATCTTCATCAAAAGCTTATAGACCACTACACCAAAACAAACTACCTATAAATAAAACAAAATATAACCACCTTCAACAGCTAAAGTCAGTATTGCCTCAAGATTGTCACGGTTTCTACGATTTTTTACCCTACACTGATTAAAAACTTACATTTAAATAATTATAAAACCTATTTGATTATATTGTAAATTTATTTTTCTTTGTACAGCTCAACAGAACTGTAGGGAACTTAATTTTGGTAAATAAAAACACGAGTACAGGTGGACAAAAACTGACGTTTGTGTTTTAAAAAAGGTGATTTTGACAGATTTTAATTCCAAATTATTTTTGTGTCTTTTCTCCTTTTTATTGAAAAAGAAAAATTGATGGATACACCGTATCCACAATGCCATATATGTAGATAAATGATCAGAGTACAAATTTAGTTTTAGCGGTTTGTGCCCAGAATTGACTCAATAAAGACAGATTTTTCTTTCTTTTTCATGTTTGCTGATTATTTGACTGCAATTTGTGTTCCTTTTTCTTAGTTTAAGATATGTTTGAGTATCGTTTCATTTGTGTGTCATCTTTATAAATAAAAGAGTACTTTTGATTGAAAAAGTTTTATTAGCAAACCTGGCATCTGCAACAAAATTGTACATAATTCACTAAAGTCCAAGAAATAAAGGTGCTATCTACCATCAAAAACCTGCTATCTGCATCAAAATGGTACACATTTCACTAAACCTGAAATCAAAATGTGCTATCTCCCAAAAATCCAACTAACCTTTACATTAAATAAAAATGCTTATCAACATTGAAAACATAGTTAATTTTTATGTATAATGCCATAATTGGATTTTAAGATTCAATAAATATAAAAAAAATAAACGTTTTTTTCGTCTCCTGTAAAATTGACTTTTTGAAAATAACACTATTTGATTCTTAACCGTCGATAGGACATAATTATAATCAATTTTAAAGGAAAACTATCACGGCTAAGAAGGCTTTCTAAGTTTAGGAGTAATAAATCGACCAACTTAAGATGTGCAGTTGGATTTGTGAAAGGTTCATAGATTTTCCATAGAAAACGTTCTTTTACCAACTGCAAATATAATTTGTTTTTTAAAATAATTATTTCTTTTGAAAAGACTTCGGAGTCCGACTCGCACTTAGCCAGTTTTTTTTTATTTGCATAATATGTCTTATGCTGAATACGTTAACAGGCATTGTACTTTTAAAGATTGGTATAGGTATTTATTACTCAAGTATTATTACAAACAAATTACTCTGATTCTGATTCCGCTTCCGCCTACACAATTTAAAAATCTACTTCCAGTTTAAGGCGAACAGTTGTCTCTGTCTTTTTCTTTACGTGTAAAGAGTAAAAAACTCAACCGTACTTTTTCACTTTATCAATGGTTTTTCGTTTCAATCAAAAACTACAATGAAAGTATAAAAATAATAACATTACTCACTTTATATTATCATAACAAATATTGCTGTATATTTTTTTAAAATTTATACTTCAAAATATTAGTTATAACTAGAGTTAAAAGTAACGGTGTAGACCTATCTTTGGGACTTTTTTCTATCGAGCCAAAACTCGCTCAATCGTGTTTCTAATAGCTTTTAACTCTAAGGAACATCATCAAAAATAAGGGTATTTTTTTCAGCCTTGGGTTTTCTATCGTTTATAGCAATAATTAACGTCAAAAATAACGAAAATCTGTAATATTAACGCCTTAAGGTTTTTAAAGTGATACTTTTTCTCTTTGGTTTTAGTAATTTTGACGTGCTGTTCAATGCATATTTTCTCGAGAAAGTATGTCAAGTGCTGCTATAATATTCGAAGTCATGTGAACTCAGTAGCAGCTTCTACAGAATATCGGCACCTTTATTTTCCCAATAACTTTATTTTATTGCTAGTGAGGCCTGTTAATGCATTTACGGTATTTCGAAATGCGAAACGGTATAATTAACAGTTACGTTGTATTTCTTTGATGCAAGTCGAATGCAAAATGGCCTACAATTTGTGGTTCTTGATATCAGATAATGTATTTAAAATATCGAGAGCGTCGGTGGCCGCCGCCTCCTGTCCGGGAGGTCGTGGTTCGAACCTGCCACGTACCAATGTGATTTCGAATTTAGATTTCATATGTACGTTTAACCGATGCTCTTACGGTGAAGGATAACATCGTGAGGAAACCTGCACAAGCTTGCGAAGAAACTCGCAGGTTGTGTGTGAAGTCGACCAACCCGCACTGGGCCCGCGTGGTCGACTAAGGCCCGATCGCCCTAATTTAGGGTAGGCTCGAGCCCCTCGGTGGGGACGTATATGAGCTGATAACAAAAAAACCAACAATTTAAAATATAACACTGCAACTTTTATGTATGTCCGCGTCAAATCTTGCGATCAATTTTGGAGTCACTTCCAGGTGCCCGATTGAGTTTGATATTTGGTGTGAAGCCTACCCCGGTGGCAATAGATCCTTTTGGTATTTTAAAGTTGATCTGATGAACTACGAAAGTGGAATCATGGTCCCAGGATGAATCAAATCAAAGGAAATACTCAGCCCGGCTTTTTTAAATTTGGAATCATTGATCTTTAAACTCTTTTCAAATAAAAGCTTGTACTTATAAGTTTTTTTGGTTCGTCAAAAACATCTTATATTAGATTACGCCCTGACTGGGGGACGCTACATTTTAGAGACTAGCAGCACAGTATTATAATATAGCGGCTTACCAGTAGTGCAACGGAAGGGTACTTGCCAGGCAGCGGGCGACGGGGCACAGCCTGGCAAAGTCCACGAGTTCGCCAGGTTGGTTACAGGCTATTACTGCTAGTACCTACGCCGTGGCGGCATCGTGTGATATCAATGGCGTTGCGCTACTGTAAGCCATATCGTTATACTGTGCTAGCAGTTACTGTTAGCGTGCTATCCATCCACTTATTACTTTAGGATTTTGTAGCGTCAGCAAATAAATTAATAAATAGAGACCACTGTTGGTCTTAATTTTTGAATCCAAATACACAGAACATCAGAAAACAGGCTTTATAGACAATCTGATAAAGCTTTTCACACACAAAAATCCAAAATAAAAAAAAAAAACCAAAAAATAATATAAAAAACAAAAAATAATAATTTTCACACACACTTTTAAATTGACAGAATATAAAAAAAGTTAAAAAAAACTGAAAAACGACTTCAAAATGAAATTTACTCAAAAGTATGAAATAATATTATTATACTTAAATACACGACATTAACCAACAATAACGAAATCAAAGGTGGGTACGAATTAAATTAGGGGCTTACATTTTTTGAGTTCGGTGTCAGCACACAACTTACGCAAATGTTTTAGATTCAATGGTTGGTTGACCGACCTCAAAAAAAATTCA
The DNA here is from genome assembly GCA_947284805.1 of Coleophora flavipennella. Classification (NCBI taxonomy): domain Eukaryota; kingdom Metazoa; phylum Arthropoda; class Insecta; order Lepidoptera; family Coleophoridae; genus Coleophora; species Coleophora flavipennella. The sequence continues at coordinate 9,199,954 of OX369257.1, read as the reverse complement.
AGCCCCTTATTTAATTCGTACCCACCTTTGATTTCGTTATTGTCGGTTAATGTCGTGTATTTAAGTATAATACTATTATTTCATACTTTTGAGTAAATTTCATTTTGAAGTCGTTTTTAATTTTTTTTAACTTTTTTATTTCCTTTATTTTTAGTGATAATGCTGTCTATCTAACAACGTTAAACCCAATCACCTACTCGCCAATAGGAATCATCAAATCATAATGCATGTGTTTCATTATAAAATACAGAGTCCTGTGGCTTCCATCATCATCTCAGCAGCATGAGAGTTAAATCTTCCATTCCAGCTCATCTGAATAACCTGGAAGATAACAACTATTGGTCTATGCGTACCTACGTATCTATCTATATTTAATGAATTATCCACTAACTCATACCCGTTAATGAGTTGTACCTTTCTTAATCAGCTCATCATCATGAGATAATGACTGCCAAATGCAAATACTTTAATAGCTTTAGAAAACATATGAAACACGTAATACTTGCCTATAAAATTTGAGGGTTGCACTCAATTTCCTTGGGATTCCATCATCAGAACCTAGTTTTCTTACCATGGTACCACCCTTGGGGTATCTTTCCAACAAAAAAAGAATTATCAAAATCGGTTCATAAACGACGAAGTTATCCGCGAACAAACATAATATATATATATATATATATATATATACACGGTCGAATTGAGAAACCTCCTCCTTTTTTGAAGTCGTTTAAAATATGTTTTTTTTTAATTTACACTTTAACAATCGCAGGGTGCGCATGAAATGGTCATGTGTTTGTGATAAGTATCTAGTTATATGTTGTAGCCGTGAAAAGTCTTATTTGCAAGAACATAAATTCAAGAAATCACTTAATCCAACAATTCTTTTAGTGGCCAGCATTGCAACATCAATTTTCTATTTTTTTCTCGACTAGAACCTTTTTTTGTTGACCCTTCACAAAACGAGTACGACTCGAAGCGGATTAGCATTCAATTTCTGTGGGCGGTGTCTTTATTAGCGTGGAGTTGAACGATGTCACACCCTGTATAACTATACGAAGCTACGTACACGCAATTGCAATCTTAAGGTTGTCACACACGGGAGCTATACTATAAGATATCTTTAACGTACCAGATAACTTACAATATTACTCTCCATAGAAATCAATGAGAGTACACACACGGGGCAGATAATATATATTTCATCGTCGTCTATATGCACTGCAGATACCGAGCGATACCGCGTTAACGCAAAGCTCACAGATATTTATCGTAAGATACAGCATGATTAAAAATAGTTTTTAACCATTCGCTTCACACCAGGAGGTCGCGGGTTCGATTCCCTTTTATAAGACTCGGTTTTGTTGGTGGCAGGGCATGTTCATAACCCGCCTGGCTAGCTACCACCATCCTGTGTTGCTAAAAAAAGATGTTTTTTTAATTCATTATTGGCATCAATTCACCTGATGGTAAGTAACGATGATGCCGAAGATGGAAGGGGGCTTACCAAGGTTCCTCAATGCAATAGAGAACTGGCTATCTGCCCTACCACCAACCAAACCGAGTCTTACAAAGTTAACCCCGCCGGGAATCGAACCCGCGGCCTCCTGGTGTGAAGCGAATGGACTAACCATTACGCCACGGGGGCGGTTAACAGCATTGATGCTTGAGGATAAGATAGCCAGATCCCCCATTGCGTTGGGGAATCTTGGTAAGCCCGCTTCCACCTTCGGTATCATCGTCACTTCGTCAAAGTCGGCTTCGTCCTCTGACGAACTGTCTATAGTAAGTCCAATAGCAACATACGCGAACTCATTTTCTTAATCAGCCTGTATAAAACGTTTTAGAGGTGTAGCTCATTCAAAGACTCGTAACAGAATGTGGGGTTTTCATATATTATAGTATAGCTCCCGTGTGTCATACCTTGCTATACTATAAGCTTTTATCGCAAGATACTAGCAGATAAAATATTTTAGTAGTGCTCCCGTGTGTGACAGCTTTTACCGTTACTTTAAAAAACGTTACATTAAGTTTATGCACTTTATGAAGACGTAGGCCTTCCACTTGGTGGACCGACGACCTGGTGAAGGTCACGGGAAACCGTTGGATGCGGGCAGCGCAGGACCGGTCTTTGTGGTAGTCCGTGGGGGAAACCTATGTCTACCACTTGACGTCTTTTGTCTGATATTATGATGATGCATAAGTATGACATTGACATGCCATTAGTATTCATTCATACCAGCTCATATACGTCCCCACCGAGGGACTCGAGCCTACCCTGAGTTAGGGCTATCGGGCCTTAGTCGACCACGCGTGCCCAGTGCGGGTTGGTCGACTTCACACACAACCTACGAGTTTCTTCGCAGGCGTGTGCAGGTTTCCTAAGGATGTTTTCCTTCACCGTAAGAGCGTCGGATAAACGTACATATGAAATCTAACATCAAAATGACATTGGTACGTGGCAGGTTCGAACCGCGACCTCCCGGACAGGAGGCGGCGGCTCTAGCCATTACGCCACCGAAGCTCTTGTCCATTAGTATAAAATAGTGAATTACAATCCTAATAATAGCTTCTGATTTGTCTTATTTCCTAAGTCTGCCTGGCTAGCTTCTGCTACTACTATATTATCTAAGTATAGCCGCCAAATATCAATGTTTACAGCATTGATATGTTCCGGCTTGAAGATAAGAAGAAAGCCAGTTCCCAATTGCGTTGGGAAATCTTGGTAAGCCCGCTTCTACCTGGCATTATCGTCACTTACCACCAGGTGAAGTGATGCAAAGGAAGGCTTAACAATAGGGGATCGGACTGCTAGTCATTTGAGTTACATTTTATGATCTGTCAAAAACGAAATTTTGTTCTATAAATGTTTGAAATACCCACAAGTTACATCATAGATTTTTAGCGTCATTGAAGAAATTATTTTGTGAATTTGATCACTTAAAAATTGAAGACGTGATGGAAAAACAAAGCAAGGAAAGTTTTATGAAACTTCAAGAGGGGAGCAATTTAAGAAGTAATATTTCTGAATTTACTTTTGACTAGCTGTTTCCCGCGGCTACACCCGCGTGGACATCGTTTCTTTGACTTTTCGAGGGTGCGCAGTGCGGGGAGCCGCAAGTAGCCTCTGTGTTAATCAAGGTCCTAACCTGTCTACCTACCAAATTACAGCCAGATCCGTTAACTAGTTTTTGCGTGAAGAAGTAACAAACATACACACTCACAAACTTTAGCCTTTATAATATTAGTGTGATGCAGTCCGATCCCCTATTGTGGATAAAAAGAGGCCAAATATAACCACCACGAAAACAAATTTTTAGAATCTTTGCAAACGTAATCAAAGTGATTCAAGGATGAAGTTATTTCATCACGATGATGATTTTGATAAATCGTTAACGACCCATAGCGTCCCCACTGCTGGGGTACGGGTCTCTTTGCAAACTCAGGTAAGTTAGGTCATACTCCCCACACTGGGTACATGGCCTGGATGGTGGAGGTAGTAGGTGTTAACTGTCAGAAGTTTCTTCAAGCCGCCTCTATATGGCATCCCACACGGCTTAACGACTGATATCTAGTGATAGCAACCAGCAACAACGGCTTAACGTGCCTTGCGTAGGGTTGCCAGATGTTTTATAAAACGAGGACATGCCCTCCTTTTCAATATTTTGTCCTCCCGTCTCCCTTACCTTCTTTTCAACAGACTTCCAAAAAAGAAGAGTTTCTCAATTCGACTGTATGTTTTTTGTGTGTGTGTTTCGCAGACTGTGAACGGATTTTCGTGATTCTTTTTTTATTCGATAGGGTATGCTCCCGAGTTAGTCCCATATAAATTTGATCAAAATAGTTGCAGTAATTTATTAGAAAATTAACAAAAACCAAAAATAAAAATGAAAACTTGTACTAAGTTGTTGCGATCGAAGTCGGTTTTTTAACGTGTTCAGCGTTTTCATATATGTTGTACGTTTTTATGCGTATTGTAAAGGAACGTATTAGTATTAAGTGTAGAGTGATAAATCTTTGGTTATCACAACTTCAAAAACATTACAAATAAATATAAAATATATAGTATGTATGTATTTAAAGGTATATAAGTATTTATATCAGTCTCTAGTTCTCATAACACAAGGAATCCTACTTTGGGGCCAGATGACCATGTGTGATTTGTCCCAGAATATTTATATTTATATTTTATATTATCTTCCTTCTTGGGCAGTCGGGTAAGAACATGTCGTGTGAAGATTTTTCAGAAGTATTTGTGGAAACACCAAGAACTTCTTGCGAAAATTGGCAGCTAGGCTATCTAAATATGATTAAAATAAAGCAAATAACATTAAAAACTCGTTTTTTTGTAAATGTCCTCCTTTTTTACAGAAAATCCTCCTTTTCAGATCCATCAGCCCTCCGTTATCAAATTATAAAAATATATTACCTATTAGAATACCTTACTTGCGAAGCACGAAAACTGCCGAGAAAAATGCCACTACTAGTCAAACCCATCCAGGTAATGACTTGTCTTCAAGTCAATTAACCTGCAAGATTGACCCTGAGCTCTACTTCCGCTTCGAAAATTACTACAAAAAAAAATTGAAAGCTGAGAAAAAAATAAAAAATTCGAGCGAGACCTACAGTACTCGCATATGATGTGTAACATGTGACAAAATACTTTATAAAAGGACGGCAAAGATACGGCAGATTAGGCTGTATGGTCATAGATACCTTTGCTTTTTCCGCGCTTTTAAAGCCTGAAAAAAGGACGGCAAAGATACGGCAGACTAGGCTGTATGGTCATAGATACCTTTGCCTTTTCCGCGCTTTTAAAGCCTGAAAAAACGCGACTTCCTGTTACAATGGGACACATTTCCGTCCCATTTCATGAAATCACTCCCACAAATTGCAGGAAAGCGAGAACAAAGATGTAACACATCAAAAATAAATTATAAGAGATTACCAAGTAGTCTTAGTTTCTAAGTAAAGCACTGTACTTTAGGGCGTGTCAATAACCTCCATAGATTATGATTTGTTGTCTAACAGAATGGGCTTATTGACCTCGGTTTAGGTGCCAGGGCTAAGTCATATCTACTAGTAAAACAAAGAGAAATCACACAAAAATTAAGTCCTTTCAGTTTTCATTAAGTTGGATGGATGAGATCCCTGTATGTGATAAGTCCGCTTTTGTACATGTCATTCCTATTCTATATCTGTCACTGTTACAATCTGTTTTACACAAACAAACACAAATCTTCATTGCTTTATTATTTCGCGTGCTCTCATGGCACTTTTGGGCGGCGGGGAAGAGTTTTTGCATGGCTTTTGTGACTAGGTAGTCAGTTATAATTACCATATTATAAAAAAACTAGCTTTTGCCTGCGGCTCCGCTTGCGTAAGCATCGTTTTTGTGACTGTCTTTGAGGGTAAGTGGCAAGCGGCCTTTTCATAATCAGCTACCACCAAATATTTGTTTTTTAGGAAAGTTGTTCATTTTCATTTGTAGATCTTGAATGATTACAAATTTCACAGTGAGGTCATTAACATGTTTTGTTGAAATTAACAAATTATTACTTTCGAGCGATGAGTGAAGAAGGTATTGTGATGACAACAAAAATCTAATTTAAGATTTTGTTGAGGATTAGTTACCTACACCAAACCCCGGACACTGCATACAACGGTCGTGAAATGACATTAAAAAAAAAACAAATGACTGAGAAAATAAAATGACGCCGAAATCCTATAAGTTCGAGAACCAAACTATAAACAATCTGTATCAATCTGGGTGACGAGAGAGTGAGGTCGGAATCTAGAGAGCGGCAGGGAGTGTCCATACTGTATGTAAGTACTATATACTTTGCCAATAGTCTAAAAAGTTTACAAAAATGTATGTAGTGTGTGTGTGTGTGTGTGTGTAACGAGCGTCGGTGGCGTAACGGCTAGGGACGCTACCTTCTGTCCGGGAGGTCGTGGTTCGAATTCTTCCACGTATCAATGTGTTTTCGAATTTCGATTTCATATGTTCGTTTCGACGCTCTTACGGTGAAGTAAAAAATTGTGAAGAAACCTGCACACGCCTGAGAAGTAACTCGAAGGTTTTGTTTGAAGTCGACCAACTCGAACTGCGCCCGCGTGGTCGACTAAGGCCCGGCCTAATTCAAGGTAGGCTCGGGCCCCTCTGTGTGGACGTATATGAGCTTGGATGGTAATGGTCTGCAATTTAGTTTTATTTTTTATCATTTTTATATCGCCACTCCAACCAATTGAATATTTTTTTCCTTAATTGATTTTTTAGCTTTACCAATATAGCGTAGAAGGATAAATAAAAGAGCAAAGTTCGCCTCTAATTTCAAATATACAGAGTGTAAACAAAATTGGTTTTGGTCCCGTTAACTGGGGGTTCTACTCGTCATACTGAACAACTTTCTCCATAGAACCCATTGTCAATTCTAAAAAAAAAAATTGAACCCTCCATACTAAAATGCACAAAATCAGTTTGTATGAAAAGTAATTTTTTTTTTAAAGTTTTCAGCAAAGTCGTTGAACAACAGTTGTTCAGTATGATGAGTAGATCCCAGTTAACGGGATTTACACCAATTTTGTTACACCCTGTATAGACGTTTCCTTTTCCATTTAAACTTTGCACGTTCGTTCGTACCCATCATTTCCGAAATACGTTTTTTCATTTATTACCAAGAAAGAAATGATTTATGTAATTCCTCGGTTATGGTTTTACTACCCAAAGTCCGTGGAAATGTTCCCGAGGATACCGTAAACTTTCTTTTATTATCGTCATCCTTTTTCTCGCCAATCCTCTTCGAATGTACCTCTAGATATGTACCTATGTAATCTAAACGAGGGTTTTGTCTTCCGCGAATTTATTTACTAGCTAGCTGTTGCCAGCGACTTCGTTTGCGTGGAAGTTGGGAATCCTTGAGGTAGATTTATCATATTAGCCGAAAGACGTCCACTGCTGAACCAAAGTATATATATGTCACCGGAAAATAACAAGATTCGTAAGTTGATCAATTTTCAAGGTAGTTGATCAACTCCCGGAAAATAATAAACAGCAGTTAAAATTTATTATTTAACGTATGTATTTTAGTAATTTGATTAATTTACGGCGCCTTGTCGTAAGATCATCCGACGAAGGCGAGGTGTACGTTGATTGGTTAAACGACTCACGTGCTTGCTTTTACACTGCTCCCCGCCCGCCACCCGGCCGCCACCCTTCACTTTTGTTATTTAAAATATTTTTCCTTTTATTATACTAAGTCATAAAACTGTATGGCTAAATAAGAATAAATATAAAATATAAAAAAATATACATGATCTTTCACATCTCATCATCGGTATTAAAATAACATATCCAAGTCTTTGTTAACTCTATGAATAAAAACTAGCCAAATGCTTATAAAATGCCCTCGACCAATCAGAGAACAGTGTATTATGTGACGGGTAATAGTATACCGTTAAATAGTACACTGAGCAACGATTGGCCCGTTAGTGGATGATTTTACTTGTGGCACAATCGTAAATTATTAAATTACTGCCAGGTACTGTAAGTTGACCAATTAGCCAAAATGCACTGCGTTAAATAATACATTTCTACTAACGTTTGTTATTTTTCGTCAGTTAATCAACTAACTAGAAAATTGATCAACTTACGATTCTTGCTATTTATCGGTGACATATATATTAGCACTAACATACAGTATGGACACTCCATGCCGCTCTCTGGATTGCGACCTCACCCCCTTGTCACCCAGATTGATTGTTACAGTTTGGTTGTCGAACGTATAGGATTTCGCAGCCATTTTGTTTGTTCTGTCATTCCTTTTTTGAAATGACATTTTTGGCCCGTTGTATGAAGTGTCCAGAGTGTGGCTGAACCAAGGCCTCCCCTTTCACAACGACTGGTTCCTCGATGCCTGCACCCAGCGGCTTCCTGTGACCTTCACCAGGTCGTCGGTCCACCGACTGGGAGGCCTGCCTATGTTGTAGCACGACGGATAGGAGTAGGTACGGTAGGGTAAGGTAAGGGCGTAGGTTTTAAAACTCCGTTCGTGGTCACGTGATTTATAATAACTTAATAAGGATAAAAGATCTATTACACACATACATAAGGATTAAAAAAACATATTACACACATTAAATTTACAATATATCACAAAAACATAATTATTTCTTACCCGGGATGGGTCTAAGAGTAAAAAGAAGGTATCAGTTCAAAAGTTAGTATTTCCGGTTATTTTCAATGTTTCAGTTTAAAAATGGTAGATAGTGAAAATATTGAAAAATGATTTTATTTTCGAATGAAATGTCAGCGCATGCGTTAAAAAGAAATAGATGGAATGAAAAGAAGATCGGATGAAAGAAGAATGAATTACAGCACGCCGCGCTACAATGCTACGTTTTCCAGTGCGCGGTCGCCACTTGAGAGCAATGGGCGCCGCCCACTGCCACTTGAGTTTAGCGTTTCTGTGAGATGTCAGTTACTTTAGTTCTCATAAGGATCTCCTCATTACTGATTAGATAACGTTAGCGTAGGGGAACTCCGAGCATGAAGATAAGATAGCCAGTTTCCCGTTGCGTTGGGGAATCTTGGTAAGCCCGCTTCCATCATCGGCAACATCGTCACTTACCACCAGGTGAGATGTTGTCAAGGGTTTACCAATTGCGAATAAAAAAAAAGCGCGCTCCATCGCTTTGAGTGACCTTAAGGGAATTATCGGATGATAAATAAGCACAAAATGTGGAAGACCACCTACCTATCTCCATCAAATCACTAAACTAGCTCTTGCCCGTTGCATTGCCTGCGTGGATATCGTTTTTAGCTTTCCGTCCGAAGTCAACAAGGAACCCACTTTCGTCATATCTGTCTGTCCGTCTGTCCGCGGCTTAGCTCAGAGACCATTTATACGAGAACGCTGTAAATTGGCTTAAATATTTAGGGTACTTTCCCTACATGTTTTTGTCAAGTATCCTCGCCCCCCCCCCCCCCCCCCCACCAGCTAAACCACTAAATCAGGACATCGGAAAAAAAATTAAAATAGTAGAAAATTTAACATATAAAAGGTAAACTATCAAGGCTAAGTAGGCTTTCTTAGCTTATTTGTAATACTCGACCAAGTTAAGATGTGCAGTTGGATTTGTACAAAGTTCAAAGGTTTTCCATACAAAATTTTCTATCACCAATTGCAAATATAATTTTTTTTTTTAATTATACATTTTATGAAAACACTATGGAACCCTACTTTGCGCGAGTACGACTCGCACTTTGCCTGGTTTTTTTAAGACCGTTATAGAGGGAAAATTGTTCGAATCGCGAATTGTGGTCTTGAGTTCATCAAAAATCCCAAAGAAAAAAGCACAAACTGGGTGTGCATATCCGAATTTTCAATTATTCCGGGCAACTTTCCTGATTTTTTTTTCTTTCTCTAAAAACCTTATTCAGATTATTACTAACATTAAAAATAGCTAAATCGATTCAGCCGTTCTCAAGTGATGCGCTTACCAAGAAACAGGTACTGTACTGGACTACGGTTTTCTTACGGGATAATAAAATGTTAAAAAAAACTAAAGCCCGGCTACGGAAAAGTATGAAAAAAAAAAGTTTCTCGCCTTATATCCTTCATTTTTCTCTTTATCTGGGGTAATAGCTGTGGTCCAATGCAATCATTGCAGCTCATATACGTCCCCACCGAGGGGCTCGAGCCTACCCTGAATCAGGGCGACTAGGCCTTAGTCGACCACGCGGGCCCAGTGCGGGTTGGTCGACTTCACACACAACCTTCGAGTTTCTTCGCAGGCGTGTGCAGGTTTCCTCACGATGTTTTCCTTCACCGTTAAAGCAATCGGTAAGTATGTACGTAAGTTTTTGAAAAACTCATTGGTACATTGGTCGTCCAGATTTGAACCCGGTACCTCTGGTTAGATGGACCGAGTCGTTACCGGTTGAGCCACCGACGCTTTTAGTCCAATGCAATAATGATAGGAAATTATGACAAAAAAAACAAAAACGAAAAACAAAAATAAAGGCTATAAGGCGGGAAACTCTTGTTTTCATATTTTTACTTAGTCGGGTTTTTGTTTTTTTAACTTTTATTTTATTGATAGACTGTTAAAAACATAACCCTTCTTTTTCGTAGTCGGGTAAAAATTATCCCATGTCACTTCACACCTCAACTATTTCTGTGCAAAAAAAACAGGTTGATCCGTTGCTCTGTTGCGACATTAAAGAAGGGTAAACAAACAAATAAACTCACTTTTCACATTTACAATAATTATTAATAGTAAGTACTTGTATTTTCCCGCGGCTTCGTTCGCGTAGACATCGTTTTTATGACTGTCTTTGAGGATGAGTGATGCGCAAACCGCTGAGGCTCGCGAGCGTAGCCATAAGTTTTCTCCAGATCCCTCAGGAACTATATCGGTCTAATCTGATTCGCAGTCTTTGTCTCTTCCTACCATCTCGAGCGCCATCTTCCTTACGTGCGCGAGGGTGGAAATCCTCAGATCCCACGGGAACTATGTCAGGCTATGCTTATTAGTACTCTATATAATTTACCACATACTCAACCATTTCTCTGAAAAAATCACTACAGTCTATTGCTCCGTTGCGATGTTAAAGAAATCAACTAAAAACCGGCCAAGTGCGTGTCGGGCCACGCGCAATGTAGGGTTCCAGAGTTGCCATTATCGCGTCCATATCTAATTTTCAAATTTCAGCGGTTTAGTTGTTAGGGGGTGGGGACACTCGACTCCAATAAAATAGAAACGTTGTCCAAGCGGGTGAAGCCGCGGAAAACAGCTAGTAAAAATTAAAAATATCTTCAATTGTAGCGTCCGTTGATGTTTTTGTATGAACCTATGATAAACAATTTAGAAAATCTAAATTATTCTTTACATTAGGTACTTTAAATGAAGTCCAAGTTTTAGGGTTCACTTGAATGGTTTTTACAAGCTTTTATTTATTTTCACCTGTCCCGATGTTTGTCACCAAATCTTGCAAATTAAATTTGATCCACTTCCCGGTGACCGACTGAGCTGAAATTTTGCATACATGTGTGAATCGCGTGACAATATGCAATATTATGATGATATGGTTCTGATCTGATAATGGAGCTGGAACGTGGCCATAAGAACTTCGCAATAAAACGACACAACCCCATCGAGTTTGGACTCGTTTGATTCGCATTAAAGAGTACTTTCATCCTAAAAAGCTTGTACCTCAAATCCTTTAGGTTTTTTGTAAATTATTTATTAACAGTTTAGTACCCTAATCGTAACAACTAAATGTCCTGGGTACTTATTTCAATATTTAAAGTACTTTCCCTCTATGGCACTTAGCACCGGGGCAGCATTTATATTGTCGCCAAACTGTGGTTTCCGCTGACTGATGCAGCTGTTTCTGGCCAGAGCTTGCAACTTTGCCAAAATTATTGGCTTGAATTATGACTATTTTTATGATATGGCTGTAATGTGTTACGCTTTGTTGTAATATTTGTGATTTAAAGTAAAAACTATCCAACCTTTAAAATTGAAATTCAATATTGTATTCTGTAATGTATTTTCATACAAATTTGGTCAATCAGTTATTTATTTGTATGAAGATTTAAAAAATAAGGATTGACTGTAGGTCTCTTGGGGAGTGTTAACGGTTAAATTTTGTTTAACCTGCATATTTATTACCTATTCTATACTTAAAGACTGTATTCTATGACTACCCACAGACCGTTCATTGTAACAAAAACCGTCCAACGAGTCGGGCAGATTTGTCTTTGAAAATGAAATTGTTTTTGCAGTTAGTTATAGAACATTTTGTATAGAAAATCTATTAACTTTTTACAAATACAACTGCACACCTTAAGTTGGTCGACTAATTAAGAAAGCCTAGGTACTTAGCCATGATAGATTTTCTTTTAAATTGATTATAATATGTACTACTATATTTCCAATTTTTTTCAGATGTCCTGAAACACCGGTTTAGCTGACAGGGGGAGACACTTGACTCTAACAAAAATTTGCATTTTAAACCTAAATATTTCGCTAACAAAAACATGAATCGAAAAATGGTTTTAGCAAACCCTCAGTAGTTTTAGAAGACCTATCCAACGATACACCACACAATAGAATTTAAAGAGCAAAAAAAAAATCAACACTTCTTCAGATTTTATTATATTTATTTTATTAGATGCCCGAAAAAAATATTTCTTTTAAGATTTCATTTCAACACTTTGTCGGCGTGATTAAGATGTATACTCATGCCAAACTACAGTTTTCTAGTACTTACTAATAGTCTCTGAGCTAAGCCGGACCTTAGTCCTTCTGGACAGACATGGCGAAACTATTAGGGTTCCTTCTAGACTATGGAACACTAAAACGACCATTTTAAGGCTGTGCCCACATTACCACAGTCCTTTCCCTCTAATATGGTGGAGAGGAGCGATGGCTGACTCTCGCGTTATACTCGTGACCGGGTGCTGTGCGTGTGAACTGGCCTTAACTAGTCAACGGCATTCATGATTAATGTGTAACTTCTCGTGTTATATTGTTTTCATGTTCTAATGACATAATTTGTTTTTTTATGTCAAGGAATGGATTTTGACGTTATTAATTAATGATTGTTTATTTCTTGATTTTTTATAAATGCAATTATGTAATCACTATCTTATGACTATCAGAAAGAGTGTAATTTGCACCTATTTTGAATAAATATCTTGAATCTTGAATCTTACCACCGGCGCGGCGTCACACCGTAAAACAGTGTCGCGTCGTATCATCACGGCGAGGCGCCGCACTGTGAAAACCATGTGAAAACTCACGAGTGTAGTACCGCGCCGCGCCGTAACCCGGTGCGGCGGCGTCGGCGACGACGTTTCATTTGACTTTAATTCAACGATCACAACGATCGACGAACCACGATGATCACAACGGATTACGCACCGAGCATTTTCACGGCAATCCGTTATATTAAATTAACCGAAATAGCTCACAGAATCGCTAAACTGAAGTGGCAGTGGGCAAGGCACATAGCTCGTAGAACAGATGGCCGATAGGGTGGTAAAGTTCTCGAGTGGCGACCGCGCACCGGAAAACGTAGCGTAGGGAGGCCTCCCACGCGGTGGACTGACGACCTGGTGAAGATCGCGGGAAACCGATGGATGCGGGCAGCGCAGGACCGGTCGCCGTGGAAATCCTTAGGGGAGGCCTTTGTCCAGCAGTGGACGATTTTCGACTGATATGAGGATGTTGATGATTTTCACGGCGTGTACCGGATTATTGCGCGGCGGCGGCGCTCCGTAATCCGACGCACGGTACGATGCCGTGTCGTGCCGGTGGTAAAGTGGCTAAGCCAAAGACAGATAATTTTGAACAAAGGAAACCCGACTCCAAACAGGAAACTACGGTTCCCCTCGATTTCTCTGGGATGGTATCATCAGATCGTGGTTTCCTTATCATGGTACCATCCTTGGGATATCTCCTTTCCAACAAAAAAAGAACCATCGAAATCGGTTCATAAACCACGAAGTTATCCGCGAACACACATAAAAAAATAATATATATACGGTCGAATTGAGAAACCTCCTCCTTTTTTTTAAGTCGGTTAAAAATCAATTTCAGTCCAGTATTGACAACCTACCATTGTTTGTTACTTAAGTACTTATTCTTTACTTTGTTTTTATTTCATCCTTTTTGTTTTGTCTATGTGGAAGCCGTATTGCAAAACAGCGGGCTGAATAACGAAATGAGCGAGTGAAGCGAGCGAAATTAGGTTCGGTCAGGTTTAATTGTTCGTACAGTCAAAGAGACTTACCCCCTCCCCCCACCCCCAAAATGCAAAATGCTTCGCAGAAGAAAAAAAACATCGTTTTATCCGAGTTTTTTACTCAGTGCCTAATTTACAAAGCGGCGCAAAATCCGCCGATTTACAAAACGCCGCCGGATTGCAAAGCAGCGCGCTGTTTTGCAAATTGACGGATTTTACATAACGGCTGCGACATCTTTAATGAATGTTGTACTATAATTATTGTTCTACCTCCCTCAGACTAGTGTATTCACATATGACTCTATGACATATAAGATCCCTAATCTACTCTGTGACGGAGATCTCACCACTTCAAGACATTACTTTTTCAAAGAGTGTAAAAGAAAAGGAACCTTACTTCCCAACATTTTTATAGGCAATAAAGATAATACTTATTTTCCCAAAACAATGGCAAGCAAGGGCAAAGGCACACCCCAAAACGCCTCCAGAACGCTCCACGTCCAAGGCAGATTTATAGCAAATTGCTCGCACCCACCTCCAGGCGCTATTTTATTTCCAACGAACGTGAACGCAAATACGGTCTTTTTGGTAATATCTCCATGGAACAATTAATGGCAGCATATATTTTTTAAATAGCCATTTAAGTTGTCTTTAGAAGTTAAAGGTGAAGTAGGTACCAAAGATATCATACCGAGCGTAAGTAGATACGTGGTTAGATATTGTTAAGTCGATAGTATGAAATCAGTTTTACTTGATAATATTACATTTTAACAATTAGAGACTCAAAAAATTATTATTATGCTTTCAGTGTCACAAGCACTAAGGTTCTGTTATACTCTGACGACGATTGTTCTATACACATACCCGACACCAAAGAGAGTAATCAGTAGTGACGTGCGGACTCGATTAGTTTAATAATCGATTATTGAAATATTCGTAATCGATCAATATTCGATTATAAATCGATTATGGACGATTATTTAAGACTCCGTTGACAACTGTCCAGTACAAAAGCAAATACAAAGAAAATGCTACAATTTGGACAAAATGTTAAATAATTTCCTAGACTATAGTCTTATCTATACTATTCCACAAATAAAAAAAAGCAATCTCAGTTGTATTATGTTTATATTATTATTTATTATGAATTAATATTTCTTTTTTATTATTGAGTAGTTTCGTTGGATTTCATTCATAGGGAATTCCCCTATTTCAATTCAATTTAAGGGTAGGGTTGCCATTTCACGAAATGACAAACAAAATATTAGAATTTGGTAGTGTTGCAGTGCTCTTTTCTCAAAATCGATCATGATCGATTATGAAAATCATAGTCGATTGCAGGCGATTACTTTCATAATCGATTATTCGATTATTGATAATCGATTGCGCACATCACCAGTAATCAGGTAGGTATACCTTAAATCATCATCCACTATGGAATAAAGGTCTTCCCCAAGGATTACCACGACGACCGTTCTTGCGCTTCCCGTATCCAGCGGCTTATCACGACCTTTATCAAATCGTCTGTTTACCGAGTGAGGCCCTTACGTTACAGTCGCCACTCAAGAACTTTACTGCCTACGAGCTAGTGCCCCGCCCACTGCCACTTAAGTTTAGCGATTCTGTGAACTATGACGGTTACCTTGGTTCTCCTAAAAATCTCCTCATTTCTGATTTAACAGGTAGGTGTGCTTACCTATAATAAAAGTTTACAATTATTGAAGCAACACGCAAGCTTGAATAATCCTTATCATCATCATTATCAGCCGATATCCAGTGATTTTGCATGACCTTCACTATGTCGTTGGTCCACTGAGTAAGAGGGCTGCTGTACAAAGAAAAACCGGCCAAGTGCGAGTCGGACCCGCGCAAAATAGGGTCCCGAAGTATTAAAAAAAGGAGTTTATTTTAAAAAACAAAATTATATGCATATGCAGATTTTTCTTAGAAAACAAAATTGTTTTTGCAGTTGGTAATAGAACATTTCGTATTGAAAATCTGTGAACTTTTGACAAATCCAACTGCACACCTTAAGTTGGTCGACTATTACGTCTAAACTAAGAAAGCCTACTTAGCCGTGATAGTTTTCCTTTTAAATTGATTAAATGTCCTACTATTTTAATTTTTTTTCGATGTCCTAAAATGGCGGTTTATCTTGTAGGGGAGGGGGGGAGAGGGAAGGATTTTTTTCCAAGATGTTTTTGTACTACTTTGTCGGCGTGTGTTTAATAATTTTAACCATGCCAAATTATAGCTTTCTAGTATTAATAGTCTCTGAGCTAAGCCGCTGACAGACGAACAGACAGACATGGCGAAACTATAAGGGTTTCTTGTTGACTCCGGAACTCTAAAAAGTCTTCGAGTGTACGGTACACACCAATGCAAAACGTTGAAGCGTTTTACACTCTCAATATTCCCATAGTAAGTAAAAATATTTTAAAATTTTCATTGCTTTAACATTATATAATCTTCATCATCATCATATCAGCCTAAACACATGCACTGCCGGACAAAGGACTCCCCCAAGGATTTCCACGATGACCGGTCGCGCACTGCCCGCATCCAGCGACTTCCCGCGATTTGTACCAGGTCGTCGGTCCACCGCGGGGGAGACCTGCCTACGCTATGTTTTCCGTTGCGCCCAATCGAGAACTTTACTGCTTTAATGGCCATTTGTTCTACGAGCTATGTGCCCTGCCCACTGCCACTTTAGTTTAGGGATTCTGTGAGTTATTCCAGTTACTTTGGTTTTCCTTTAACATTATAATATGTAATGTGAAATGTCAACGAGAATTTATTACACTACGCCTATGTATATTTGATAATGCCGATAAGTGCTACGAACATATCAACATAATAAGCTCATTTCGAAAACCCTAAAAACTTTTAGATAATAGTTTTTATTTTAATTAAAAATTTGAGTGCGTTTGACTATATCTCACCTGATGATAAGTGGCGATGTAGTCGAGGATGGTACACGCAAACTCAAATAATGCCTATTCACTCTCGCCTCCGGTAGTTATTGCGTGATGCGCAAACATACAGACTGACAAAAATTCTAAAAATTGTTGTTCTGGCCTCAATCGATACAGAGGTCAGTAATGTCCACCACAGTTATTATTTTCCAAAAATATTTCATTTACAGACACGGCCCCGTTACAGTTTTATTATATGTATACAGGCTGTAATAAAATTGGTGTAGGTCCCGTTAGCTGGGGCTTCTACTCATCATACTGAACAACTTTTGTTCCATGACTTTGCTGAAATCGCAAAAAAATATTTTTTTCTTCATACAAATCGATCAGCTGATCGACCAACTTTGTGCATTTTAGTATGGAGGGTCCAAATTTTTTTTTGAGAATTGACTATGGGTTACTTAAAGTTGTTCAGTATTATGAGTAGAACCCCCAGTTAACGGGTCCTACACCAATTTTGTTACACCCTGTATAGAAGAGTTTTAATTTTCAGTGTGCCAACCACAAGGCATAGGTTGTCTTCGTGGCCCACTAGTAGGACAAAATAGTGGGACCACCGGGATACACAGCTCGCTACTCAGTCGTCCGAAAGTAAAAATTTCTTATGGTTATTTATAATAGAGTAGTAATAAAAAACAGTTCTCAAAATTTTTTCCTTCATTTAGATCCGAACCTATGTTAAAAATAAGCAGGTCGTTCAACCGCTAGACCAATCTACGGCCATGTTAGTCTTTTCGAAATAATCTATCCTAAGCAAATAGCAGTTTTTTTTTTCTATGGCACCCTATGACATTGTCATCAACAAAAAAAAGAGTGTGTGGTTTTTAACCACGGTAAAAGTGAAACTTTTTTTCACATTCACAGAGCACGAAACAATCATGGCTGCTCTCGTCTTGGAGCTACGGTACAGAGGACGAAACGATCATACCGACCGTCACGCGACACACAGACGAAAAAAATTGAGACGATGTAATAAAAGTTTCACTTTTCAAATGAAGGCAAAAGTTACAATATCATACGCTATTTAAAAGCTTTTATTTAACTTGAAATGTTTGTATGTATGTGTGTTAGTTGGTTTTGTTCATATCACTTACCATCAGGTGAGTTGCAGTCAAACGCACTCAAATTTTTAATAAAAAATAAATAAATATATCTTTCAATCGATTCTAGAAATACTCTTAGGGGGTCCAACTGAGTTGAAATTTGGTATTTAGTATTCCGCCGGTGGCAATAGATTATTTTAGTATTTTTAAGTTGTATGTATTAATATCAGTCTCTGGTAACCCATAACACAGGGAATCCTACTTTGGGGCCAGATGACCATGTGTGATTTGTCCCAGAATATTTATTTATTATTTATTTAAGTTGATGTTGTGATAGGACTTAAGTTACTTTTTATCCCGTGAAAATAAAATCGTTAGTACTAATATATATACTTTAAAAAGGTAGTCCGATACAGTTCGTGTGGGAACTTAAAAAGAGATTCCTTTTTAGTTTCGTCATATTATTATTGTCTGTCGGTCCGTCTGTCTGTCCGCAGCCTAGCTCCAAGACTATTATTAGTTAAGAGCTGAAACTTGGCAAACATATATATAATAATAACGCGGAGAGAACCTGAAAAAATTTTTTGGAGAAAACCTTTTTAAGTAAGGGCGGCAAAATGCTCCCCACGCGCCCACTCACCATTCTCCTGAGTCTCCTGAGACCATTTTATAATTTAGGGTTCCGTTTTCGAAAAAATAGGCTTGAAATCTATGACTTTTCGGGAGTGCGCAGTGCGCGAACCGCAAGCGGCTCGCGAGCGTGTAAAAAAGTAGCCTATGTGTTAATCCAGGTCCTAATCTGTTTACCTACCAAATTTCAGCCACATCCGTTCAGTAGTTTTTGCGTGAAAGATTAACAAACATACATCCATAAATTCTTACAAACTTTCGCGTTTATAATATTATTAGAATAGGATTCAGTTCGGAATCGCTAACTTGTTGTTTTACTTTAGAATTTGCACTACAAATACTACAACACACCAAGATTGATGCTCGTTAGTATATGTTTTTACGTCAGAGTAAAAATAATAAATACGTATTGAAAAAAATAGGATTCTTTTGTTATAAAATTCTCCCGCGTAGTCACTTATCTCCTTATCTTCATAAGGGATCTATTTTAAATATGACCTCTCGTAGACAAATACATCTCGCAAGTTTTGTTTTCGATGTGGTCTGTTATCAGAATCCTGAATACCTCTACTCGAAACTACGGTGGTCAAAATCTGATAATAAATATAACACGAGAGCGGCCCTGTACCTATTAGTACCACATCATCATCATCATATCAGCCACAAATCGTCCACTGCTGGACAAAGGCCTCCCCCAAGGATTTCCACGACGACCGGTCCTGCGCTGCCCGCATCCATCGGCTTCCCGCGACCTTCACCAGGTCATCGGTCCACCGCGTGGGAGGCCTGCCTACGCTACGTTACCACACATTAGTACCACACAAACATAGAACTACCGCTTTCAATGGCACTTTTCGTTATTTGGAAACCAAGTGTTGGAATAATATACCTTCACCGCTTAGGAAGCCTATGTCTGAAATTACCTTTAAAAAACACTATAAGAGTTTTTTTTATTAGAAAAACAAAAGCTGCTGCAATAATGACTCCCGATTTCCATGGATGTTTAGATTAGATAACCTATAAATAAGTTAGTAAATTAGATACGTATTATTTTATTTTATTTTATTATATTTGGAAAACTTACTGCTATTATACATTAATGATAAAATAAACTTTATGTATCTAAAAGCTGATGACAATATATATACATATATTGTTTTGTAGTTTCAAGATACTAAGTAATAATTATTAAACCTTATATGTAAACTGTCTGTTTTAACCGCCTCTATGGCCTAATGGTTAGACCATTCGCTTCACACCAGGGGGTCGCGGGTTCGATTTCCGGTGGGGTCATCTTGTAAGACTCGGTTTGGTTGGTGGTAGGGCATTTTCTAAGCCCGCCTGGCTAGCTACTACCATCTTATCTAAGTCTTGCCGCCAAACATCAGTGTTAACAACATTGATGTGTTCCGGCTTGCAGATAAGATAGCCAATTCTTCATCGCGTTGGGAAATCTTGGTAAGCCCGCTTCCATCTTAGGCATCGTCGTCACTTACCATCTGGTGAGATGATGCCAAGGGCTTAATAAATGTGAATAAAAAAAATGTTGCGTCCGCGCCTGACTGACAGCCACGGGTACCAACTTAATACCAGCGCTTCGCTTCCGAGATATGCTGAGTTGGAGACCTGTGGTTGCAGTAGCACCTCATGAATGTATGTAATTTTTTTTCTTTCAATATTTACCTAAACTTTTCTTACTAATGTATTATGTATTTTGGTGTGGTGTTACTGGAACCAATAAAAGTATTTCTTTCTTTCTTTCTGGTATCATTATTTAATTAATATTGTTTGTTAGGAAATCCGTATAACGAAATATACTGTGTAAAAATCTCAATCTGATACTTATCACGGTTCGAAAGATACAGCCCTTTAAAAGTCATACAGACGGTCAGATGACATAGGAAGTAGGCGTAGTAATAAGACCCTATGGACGGAACCCTGAAAACATCCTGTGAAGGAGGTATCTAATAATTCTTAAATTATCTGATTTATCTGTGCAGTTGCTATAATTCTCAGGGTTCCCCTTTTACCCTTTATTCATAATAATTCCCTGTTTTATGTTCCAACATTGCCGAATATGAGGTCACAAAGCTTAATTTAGCAAGAAAGATAGCATCTTTTTGCTTGTAAATATAGGGCGGCGGACACATCCATTGCGTTTTTCATTCCAACACCATATTCGGGCGGCCATTAGTCGGTGTAATGGACTCAGCTATGTGCCCATTGTTCGAGCTATTTCACATTGCGGATTTTATCTTATGAGGGAAGAATAGCACGCACTCTCGATACGAAAAATAGGGTTTTTTTTTCCACCTCTCATAATGTTTTTTTAATACTTATGTTAAAGGTTTATAGGTGTAGTTTTTTTTTAAATATTGATTAAAAATTAACAAATAATGGCTTAAATTAAATTTGTATGAAAACATTGAACGACATATAAAATTCACCTTATTTATTTACTGGCTTTTGCCCGCAGCTTCGCCCGTTGACATCGTTTTTGCGCAGTGGACATGAATTTTCCCCAGATCCCTCGGGAACTATGTTAGGATATGCTTATTAGTAAAACCATCTCTGTGCAAAAAATCACACAATCCATTGTTCCTTTGCGATGTTACAGAAATTAACCAAAAAAGAGTATATTTTTAGTTCCCTCAGGAACTGCATCGGGCTGTGCTAATTTATTTTTACGGGATAAAAGTAGCCTATGTCCTTCCTCGTGACACAGGCTACCTGCATGCCAAATTTCATTAAGATTGGTCAATGTGCTGAAGCGTGAAAAGGTAACAAACTAAAAAACAAATAAACACATTTTCACATTTGTAATATTAAGTAAGGATTACAAAGAACCTAGTTTTTTATTGTGTCAATAAAAAAAACATATTTAATAATCATTATGATAAGATAATCTTGAGAGGTGAAAGAATGCGTGCTATTTTTCCGTCTTAGGTGTTGCATTTAAGTTTGAGTGGCGTTGAAGTTTAATAAAATCGTCAACACACACCTTGTAATGATAATTGTCTACGACACATATTCACGGTTTATGATTGCCAGTAACCTTGCAGCATCAAGATTCAGGATCGAACGAAGTTGAAACTATTATGATGTTGTATTATGCTCATTTGCGTGTCACATCCTCGGCTGCATCGGCACTTACCATCAGGTGCAGCCTAACGCACTCAAATTTTTAATAAAAATAAATAAATCTGAATTCTGAGATTCGGTGAAGTAGACGTAACACAAAAATTAGCTAGCTACCGCCATCTTATCTAAGTCTTGGCGCCAAACATCAGTGTTAACAATATTAAAGTGTTCCGGCTTGAAGATAAGATAGCCAGTTCTCCATTGCATTGGAGAATCTTGGTAAGCCCGCTTCCATCTTCGGCATCATCGTCACTTACCATCAGGTGAGATGATGCCAATGGCTTACCAATTGCGAATAAATAAATAATAAATAAATTGGTTATATAAAACAAATATACAGAATGTGTAGCTGAATAAAACCGTTTAAAAATATCGCACTTCCATGTAAATAGGTTTACACTTTTTTTTATTCATTATTTTCTTTTGAATTCTTCATGTTTACTAGCCCCTTTTACTAGCTCCTATTCTTCTAATTCTTTAGACACAGCATTAAGTATTCAAAAAACGGCAGAAAAACACAGAGGTCTCCAAGCACTGAGTAATCCTGAGTAACCATTCTAATCCGACTGGCTGAGCTCTGAGTCTAAACGGGCTTAACTCCACATAGGGGGAATGTGTGACGCCAAATTTTAAGCGGACTTTATCACACGGTCCAACCACTGGGGATTTTGTCCTCACAACCACAGACAGACCATAGAGTTGGTAAACTTAGACAGGTAGATGAATTAATAATTAAAATATTTCATTTCAAAATGTTACAATCTCCATGGTAGCACAACAAAATTACTATTGGGCATAATAATACGTCATAAAGATTACATCTCCTACACCTAAACTAAGCATTTAAAATACTCGTGTTAAAGTTATATAGACTATAAAGACATTTCCGATTTTGATCAAGCCACAATAATATACATTTTTTAAAATTGTGAGGAAAAATGTATATTTTTTGATTTACCCATACTTGTATGGCGGCCATCTTGAAAAATGGCGGGAGCAGAAATCGACATGGAATTCGGCATCAGCGACCAATAAAACTACCAAATATTAATTTTCATGCCAATGGAGCTATTCCGCTCACCTGAAGACGTAGCGTAGACAGGCCTCCCACACTGTGAACCGACGACTTGGTGAAGGTCGCGGGGAGCTGTTGGATGCGGGCAGCGCAGGACCGCTCATCTTAGAAATACTTGGGGGAAGCCCTTGTTCAGCAGTGGACGTCTTTCGGCTGATATGATGATGATGATGATGGAGCTATTCCAGGATTCGGCCAAACGGTGAAATTAATAAATAATTTTTCGCTGTTATCAAATATATCCTGTTTGATAGCTCTTGTCGAGCCCTTTCATTTGAGTACAAAAACGATGGGTCTACGATAAACGGTTCTAGAGATATTTTCGTCCAAATATTTCCCCCAAATGCCTAATTCTGGTTAAGTCAATTCATATGAGAACATGAGAGGTCTACGATGGATAGTTGCAAACATATTGGTATGTGAAATTTTGATGTCCCTGACGATGCAGGAGTGGGGGGAAGAGGGGTAGTCCGGCCTACGAGAATTGGATCAACGTCTTACAACGTTCGGATAAGGTGCGGCCTTAATTTCGTGTAATGAAATCGTGTACCGCGCGAAGCTAACTGTAGCTAAACTAGCATACTGTCTTACGATAATATGTTATATACCATAATTATGATAGTGTGGACTTCAACGGATCAGTATAATATGACATTTGTTTATGCGCAGTAAATAACTTTATCGTGTACCGCGCGAAGCTAACTGTAGCTAAACTAGCACACTGTCTTACGATAATATGTTATATACCATAATTATGATAGTGTGGCCTTCAACGGATCAGTATAATATGACATTTGTTTATGCGCAGTAAATAACTTTAGTACTAAAAAGACTTAGACATGGAATTATTTCTAGTGGGAAAGACCTGTGTTTCAGCGTCAATGTAGATACCTATTGAACGATAATAATTATGCCAGTACCTTCCACCACTGATCTATGAATCTATGATTTAACCAAAGGCCTACTATTATTTCGTACAGATGGGCCCATCGGAATTTCAGTTAGCAGTTAATGTCAATCTTGTACGAGCCGTGACTGTCATAAGAACCATTTGATAGACGTCAATGGGCGTAACTCATTGTGCTCTCCTGGTCATTGAGATTCCCGATACTCAGTTTTAGTTCACTTGCCGATTGCATTTGGTGAAGGAAAACATCATGAATTTGAGAATTCCTGATGTGTAAAAGGTTTCACTGCACACGTGATAGTGAAGTCATGATGTAAGATAACTTGCTTAGTTTTAATAATTTAAATACTGAGTGGAGGGGTATCTTTTTTTCTACGCGCTTCCGTATGTCCAGTTGTCCACTGAGTTTTTAATGTCCACCTGAGTACAGTTACAATTTACTGCATGTCATATCTATAATTACTTTGATCTATGTTACATTTCAACTAGCGTTGGACGCAATTTCTCGCATATGTTGTCCCTGAAATGTTTTTGTTCAGTTCGACAGTAGAATATAATGTGCAGTCTTAATTATACGGAGTTAAAATGACTGCTCTACTTAAAAGTCTTCGTACATTTATTTTAGTTATTTTGTAGATAAAACTATTATACGTCGTAAAATATTAGAGATAGAAGTTACAGGTAAACACTAAATGTATAATTTTTACACAACAAAAACAAATTTTGTTACAAAAACACAGAAACGTTTTAACTTGATTGCTCAAGAAAGAGGGTACTGTTTTTTGAATATATATTTATGTTTTTTTGGCTTTGATTGTACCCCTAATGGCTTGATTGATTTTGTAATGCGACACACCTTGTCGTTAGATTCGTCTTAATACTATGTTGTCCTGTGATCCTATGTGGTTTATCCCATGTTGTCCTGTGATCCTATGTAGTTAATTCCATGTTGTCCTGTGATCCTATGTTTTACATTTGGTGAACAAACAGTCTTATATATAGGATTACATATAAATTTAAAATTAAAAACGACCTGGAGTTCCACTTAATAAAAATAAAACATGAAATATACGAGCCCTGAGACAATATTAATTTTACTACTATTTTTAATTTAACAGTTTATTTTATTTCTAATCGCACTTTTAAAGGCACCCAAAGTAGTATCAAAAATATCTACATCATAAAAGTCATTATTGAAACTGCGCGTCGATCGTCTGAAGAAACTATATTTGGCAGAATTTGTCGAAAAAGAAGAAATTATTTAAAAATCACTTTTTTTTTACTCCAAAATGGCTCTGAATTCTTCGATGAAACTCGGTATATAACTGTATGTAGTCTGCAGTACGCAGTAGTTCGTTGTTCTAATAAAAATCCAGGTTGTTGGAACTTTTTCTCAAAAATGATTCTAACCAATTCAGTGAAACGTTGTAAATAAATAGGACTTAAAAAGGCCTACTGCACTGGTTACTTCATTATTCCACGAAAAATCTGAGCAAGGTACCTCCCATTCAAACCCAAATTATTTGTAAATTTTTTGTACTTTTTCTTTTCATGAGTTTATTCCATGTTGTCCTGTGATCCTATGCGGTTTATCCCATGATGTCCTGTGATCCTATGTGGTTTATTCCATGTTGTCCTGTGATCATATGTGGTTTATACCATGATGTCATGTGGTCCTATGTGGTTTATTCCATGTTGTCCTGTGATTCTATGTGGTTTGTTTGTTTGTTTGTTTGTAAACTCTTTATTGTACAAAATCTTAAAATAATGTTATAAAAAAAAACCTTAAGTACAAAGGCGGACTTATCCCTTAGAGGGATCTCTTCCAGTCAACCTCTGCAATAATAAACAGAGGACTTAGTGAGGACAAAGAAACACGTAATTACGTACAAGCTAGTTAAAGAACATCAATACAACTAATATTACATTTAAACCTACGTAGCCTAATTTTAATAAATACAAACTCAATTTAATAAATGTAACATAAATAAATATGATACATAATATATACATAATATATATTAATATATATATATATATATATATATATATATATATAAGCTCAAGACAGATGGGTAGATCTCATACATTGTCCTTTAGACAGGCCTTGAAGGCATTAAGGGTAGGAGACATCCTAATGTCAGCTGGCAGACTGTTCCAGAGGCGGGCTGCGTGCACCGTGAACGACTTAGTGTAAGTGTCGGTACTGTGGGTGGGAATCGCGAGAGTGAGGTTCTTGCTAGAGCGCAAACGGTTCTCCATAGCCGTACAGAAGTGAAACCTTTCACGGAGGTATTGCGGAGCAGCTGAGTTGAATAGTACGTTGTACAGGAAGAACAGGATATGGTGATTTCTCCGCTGGCGGATGAGTGGCCAACCCAGCTTACTCCGACTCTCCGATATATGGTCGTACTTCCGAAGGCCAAATACATAACGAATGCACTTGTTCTGAAGTCGCTCTAATTTATCCAGAAGTTCAGAAGAGGGGTCGAGGTAGACAACATCGCCGTAGTCCAGCAGAGGAAGAAGAAGAGAACGGACCAAGAGAAGTTTTGTGTCGAGAGGAAGAAAATTTTGAAGCCGTTTTAATGAGTGTAGAGAGGCAAAGACTTTGCGACTCACTTCATTAATTTGTGGGGACCAGGAAAGTGTTTGGTCCAAAGTGATACCTAAATTTTTTACAGTAGAGGAGAAAGGTATAACCGTGTTATTAAATACCAAGTTGGGCACGCCTAAGTCCTGAAACTTGGAAATGAAGTGAGGGCTGCCAATTACAATTGCCTGGGACTTTGACGCATTGACTAGAAGTCCGTGAAGGCTTGACCACTCAGCAATTGCAACCAGGTCAGCATTAGCAACTTCTATTGCCCGATCAAAATTTGCAAGGGGTGCGGCGGTATAAATTTGGAGATCATCTGCGTACAGATGGTAGGAAGAGGAAAGGGAAGAAGTTATGTTATTTATGAAAATTGAGAAAAGAACAGGTGAGAGAACGCCACCCTGGGGGACGCCGGCGGTAAGTGGGCACGTGTTAGAACACTTAATGTCGATCTTTACTTGCTGATATCGATCGTAAAGGTAAGAGTGAAACCAAGAGAGAGCTGCTGAGGACAGGTTTAGGGATTTGAGGATACCAAGCATGAGGTCAAAATCAACTGTGTTAAAAGCACTACTGAAGTCGAGTAACACTAGTAGAGTGAGAAATTTGTTCTCAATGTTTAAACGAATGTCATCAGTGATTTTAACCAGTGCCGATACGGTACTATGACCTTTGCGAAAGCCGGACTGAAAAGGGGAAAGGAAATTATGTCTGCGAAGATGGTTGGTAAGGCGATCGTGTACAAAGTGTTCAAGAACCTTCGAGAGAACAGGAAGAATTGAAATAGGACGAAAGTCAGAAAAGGAAGAAGGGTTGGGTTTTTTGGGAAGTGGGATTATATGAGCGAGTTTCCATGAAGATGGAAAAACGCCGGTAGATAGGGAGCAGTTTAGTATATTGGTGAGGATCGGTGATATGTGTTCTTGTATAGGAATTATCAAATCAAGACTCAACCCGTCGTTGCCGACAGCTTTTGTCTTGATTGATTTAAGTATTTTGAGAGTTTCATCAGCAGTTATCTCTCCCAGCTCGAGGATAGTGGAATTAGGGTGGGAAATATTGGCTATACGGGACAAAGCAAGTTGCTTAGAGAGCGGATCCAGGTGGAACGGTGATGAGCTGAAGTGAGCGTTCAGTGCATTGAAGTCCACGTCAGAGGAAGAACTTGACTGTAGTTTGCCCACACCAAGTGACTTTAGGAATTTCCAAAGCTTGTTGGGTGGGCAGTTCTCGATAGAAGAGTGGATGTGAAGACGTCTGGCGTTCCTGCAAATTTTATTGCATCGATTGCGTAACTCTGTATATATGTCCTTGTTTCGGTTTGTCGGTTCATGACGCAATCTTAAGCGAGCTTTGTCCCGCTTAGCCATGAGCCGCTTAATTTCAGAGGTGAGCCAAGGAGCTGGGTAGTGCTTCACTCGGACCGGTCTTAGTGGAGCGTGTTTATCGTATAATGTAAAGATAATGTGGTTAAAGGCATTCAGTTTGGTATCCACGTCCGATGCTAAAAGGACCGAGTCCCAGTCCGCCTCGTAGAAGTCTTTCATAAACTCATGGTGGTTAATGGACTCAAGATTTCGCAGCATAAGAACTTTATGGCGTCGTTTAGGTAGCCGAAATTTAAAAGATGCATATATTAAGTCATGGGCGGAAAAGGCGCCAGCGTTGAACTGGCCATGACTCGCGACAAAATCCGGAGAAAACGTAATGATGAGGTCAAGAAGAGATGGAGGTCCATTGTGGGGAAAATGAGTTGCGCTAAGAGGAAGACAGTGTAGGTCGACTGACTGAAGAAGGGAAAGTAGCTTCTTAGAGCGAAAGTCATTTCTAATCAGACAAGTATTAAAATCTCCCATGAGGATTATGTGATCGTACTGTGGTCTGAAATCAGCTAGGGTCCTTTCCAAAGAATCAAAGTAAT
Source organism: Coleophora flavipennella (assembly GCA_947284805.1). NCBI lineage: Eukaryota > Metazoa > Arthropoda > Insecta > Lepidoptera > Coleophoridae > Coleophora > Coleophora flavipennella. Next base: position 9,171,910 of record OX369257.1, on the reverse strand, counting down.
CAACATTCCGAGAGGGACTGTAGAAAACACCTAACAAAGTTTTGCTATGATGGAAGGTCACTTCTAGGAAGAGATGCTCGGGCCCTTGAAAAACGGGGAGAGACTGAGAAACAATTTTACTGGGGATATCACTGCGAAGGTAAATTGCTACTCCACCATATCCTACCGATCTAGTCGTCCCTTCCTTTACGCAAGTCCTATCGTTTCGTATGAGTCTAAAACCAGGCAGGGGGTAGAGATGAGAGGAGAGTGACGGTTTCAGGAAAGTTTCAGAGACTAATACAGCGTGTATGTTTTTATCTGAGAAGGTCGTCAGTAAATCCGCATAGTGGGCTGCTATGCTTTGGGCATTAATATGGGCGACATTAAAATTTTTCTTTAGGCGAGAGAAAGTGACTTCCAGGTTGTTAGGAAGCGTTGACACACTTAAATCAGACACATCACTCTCTGCGCTAAAAAGACTGCCAGATAAAGAAGATAAGGAAAAAAATTCTTCGTCTGATTCATATTCAAAAACATCCGACATTATTCTTGAGCTAAATAAATATTATACGAAATAAATATACTTAAACTTAAATTAAATACTACTAGGTACTTACTACTAGACTACTGAACTATTAATATAATCGCCAACCGTCAGCTTATTCGTTGCATAGTATTATTGTGTGCACAAAAGAATAACAGACCGCGACAGTGGCTCCAGCACAAAAAAAAACAGAATCAAATACATGCATGAAATGGAACGTAAATGGCAGTGACAACTCACTCAACTGTCATTGGTACAAAAGGAAAAATGTAAACAAAAGAAATTAATCCAACAATAATTAATGCTTACCTTACATAATACAGAATCGCATAATTGTATTTGAAGTGTCTAAAAAAACAAAGAAGAAAAATTATAGTTACCGACATTAGGAGCAAGCAGTTTAAAAAATACCTACAGACGAAACTGAACACTATGACATCGTAAAATAAAGTCTACCTAAAAATCCAAGAACGGATGTTCGATCGCCCTCATTTTTTGGACACGTTTCTAGCAGTCCTGGCAGACTTGGGTGCTGGGGCTGGGGGCTGCGAGGCAGCGGCGGGCACCTGCGTCGGGACGGCTGCACTGCTACCGGTGGCGGCGGGTTGCTTCAACTTCATAAAAGATTGCAGCTCGGCCATGGTAGTGATCCTGCGGCGGGTCCCGTCAGCTCCAACCACTACTACTTTGCCCTCACTGGTCCAGCATTGGTGTATGCCAAGAGCTTTCCGTGCTGCTACGAATGTGGAGTGTCGTGAGGACGTCAGGAACTCTGATATAGTGTGGCCGCTACCTTTTAGGAGTTTCTTAGCTGACCATACTTGATTACGAGCTTTCATGGACCAGAATCGAAGCAAGATGGGTCTTGGCCTATCTGAATCTTTTACTTTGCCCAGGCGTATACAGGCATCAAATGACTCAGCGGAGATGTCAGGCACATGGAGTTTCTCCGTACAAAGTTGGGTAGCGATAGAGCGAACATCCTCACTCTGCTGTTCTATCTCTCCATGAAGTAAAAGAACATTAGCACGGAATTTCATTTCGAACCCATCTAGACTTTTAAAAACCAGCTCCATTTGTGCTTTTAGTGCCGAGACTGCCTTCCAAATAAATGTTTTAAAGGTGTTAAACTCACTTGCAAGTGTTGTTATGTCCACTGCTTGATTTGGAACTGATAATGATCCCTCAAAAGACTTCATTTTGCTGGTAAACATGGCAGTCATCTCATCCATGGATTTCTGAAGTTGTGCAATGTGGTCCATGATGGTCAGTGCTGTGATGGATTTTTGTGAGACACAATCAGGAAAGGATAAGTGTGAAAATAGCTGACGGCTAGGTACAGGACTTATTTAGCACATATAGTAAGTACTATTTACTTTGTTTTATATTAATTTTATAAATAAAACTGGGAAAGCTTAAAACGTGTGTGTTTCTTGCCCAACTACCCACAAAAAAAAAAAAAAAAAAAAAAAAAAAGGTTTATCCCATGTTGTTCTGTGATATTATGTATTTTACACAAACGTAAAATTTGTTAGTTTGGACGTAAGGGGTAATCTCTGAAACTACTCATACTATTTGCAAAAAAAAATCAACAATATTTAGAACGGACCTTCACGACAAACAATGTAAAATTATGTAAAATTAATTGTACAGCCACGCTTTGCATACTTTCTCGCGAATCCTTTACCGTCTGTCGTAGTCGTGCATAAACATATCTACAATAAACATTACACTTGCTTAGTAGCAAAGACTACAGTAGGTACTCAGACTAAATAAACTTTATTTAGTCTGAGACTAGGTACTCGTACATCAGAATTGATAAAAAAATTACAAATAATTTGGGTTTGAATGGTAAGTACCTTGCTCAGATTTTTCGTGGAATAATGAAGTAACCAGTGCAGTAGGCCTTTTTAAGTCCTAGTTATTTACAACGTTTCACTGAATTGGTTAGAATCATTTTTGAGATAAAGTTCCAACAACCTGGATTTTTATTAGAACAACGAACTACTGCGTACTGCAGTCTACATACAGTTATAATAATATACCGAGTTTCATCGAAGAAGTCAGAGCCCTTTTGGAGTAAAAAAATAAAAAGTGATTTTTAATATGGCGACAACCCAAAAAAATCAAGACGGAGGAAATCTGAAAAAAGTTCCTGGATATATAATAATAATATTGCCTTAACCCAAATTTCTCCTACATTAATTCAGTAATTTGGTAACTAGAGTACCAGACGGACGTACAGACACACACACGCGCACACACAAAACACATTTTTTTAAATTTTTAGACTCATAGTGCAAGACAATCGATCCCCATCAAAATCTCAACTTCGATTCCCATCACAATACCTTCCTTCGCGGTTCGCGCATCCTCAATGTCCACGCGGGCAAAGCCGTGGGTAACTGCTCGTAGGAAATAAGACTATAATTTTTATTAACCACATGTTTGTATTATTTAGAGGTTTTTGCATCATCATCTCGTCTAAAAAGACACGTCACTCCTTCGACAAAGTACACAAACATGAACAACGGCGCCACAATCGCCACCTTTCAACAAATTCTTGACACCTCTTTCAGCGGGAGAGCCAAGGGGTAAGCCGTCTCGTATTATCGATAGCATCGGACAACGTAACATGGAGTCACATTGTCTTTTCACAACACCGTTAAAACGCACTTCTTACGTTTCCATTGGGTGCTTATAGACAGATCAAAGTTATAGCGACAAAGAAATTCGGCAATGTAAAGTGAGCCATGTAGAATTTAATGACGATCAAACTTTTGGAGTAGAAGAAAAATAGATGACGTAAGATAAGGAAGCTAGGGGTGCATATTTGATCGTTTCGCTTGAAAGTGATTTTGTCCCAGCGACCAACTCAAAAGCTGTGGCATTGTTATGGAAAAAATTGACGCAGTAATCGAGACCGTCACGTTTTTCTTTGTAGGATAAGGGATGAATGTTGGCTTTGTGGTGCTAAATATCTGACTGGAAGTTGATATCTAAAATATTGCTTTTTAGCTATAAACCTGCACACTTTTGTGGTTAAATCAGTTTTTCTTAATTTTATCCACACTTGGTAAACCCTTGGCATCATCTCACCTGATGGTAAGCGACGATGATGCCTAAAATAGAAACGGGCTTACCAAGATTCCCCAACGCAATGGGGATACTAACAACATGAATGCAAACATGAAGCGTGAAGAGGTAACAAACGAACAAACAAAAACATTGTCTCATATAAAATTAAATAAGATTTTTTTTCTTGGTATCCTTACCTGTATTAAATTTTTCATTGCTGGATAAGACCTTAATTGATTGATTGATTGAAAACACTTTATTGCACAGAATAGAAGGAACAAAAAAAAACGGGTGGGGCTGTGTCGGGGCACACGGCCGTTGGTTTTAACGTGAATACGTCTCGTAACGGGTAATATGTAGTTTCTATATAAAATATTATTATTATTAATATTATTATCTGCGTAATTTCAACCGTCCCAGCTGCAGATGTACTGGCACCGTCGTTGATCCGCTCGGCCGCATTCATTACTTTACGTTGCCGGCACTGCTTGACTCGATCATATGGTGTTTTATTGGTACCATTCGATTGCTGTTGAGATGCCCTTTCCAACCGTATACGATCTCTGTATTTCGATTTGGCTTTTCGACGCGTATAGGCCAACATTATGTATTTTTTGATATTATTTTTTATTTAAACACCTTATTATAATCACAGTTACAATTTTACACTAATGTTTTATATATAATCGATAGGATTTTGACGAGAGCTGACGATTGAAACTTGAATGAACGTCGTAGCTTCACCGAGTCGAAAGTTATACTAAATGGAAATCTCGATACGCAGCAAAATGACCTTCAAAATGGCGGGGCTGCCCCTCCCCCGCGCGCGATGAGTTACAGTCCTTACTTAGCGTAATAAATTCTTTGATTCTTTAGCTATCAAGTGGTGTAAACGAAATTTGGATGGAGATGATAGATATATATACAACACTAAACTGTATCCCCCGATTTTGTTATCATTCGTTTTTTTGGATTGCATCCCTATGGAGGTAATTTTAAAGACGTATTCACGTCAAAAAGATGTAATGATTGAGAAAGTTGTAAATATAGGTGGTTTTATCGCTAACAAGATACCTTGTTTAACTAAATATAGAAAAAGCGATATACGAGATAAAACGAAAAGAAGTTGCAAAATTCTACGGAGGGCACTTCTATTCATAAAACTTAATTAATTTCCATAAGGAACCCAAAGTTAATTCGCAAAAAAAAAACTAATCGATGAACGATCTTAGGTGAGCCCAAAACCTTTTTTTTTGTAAATTGTTCTCTTCATCACCTAGATAAGAGCTGATGATCGTGAAACGGCTAAACAGATATTCATAAATTATAGCTAAGAACCACCTCGATCACGTCAGCTTTAAAAAAAAACCGCATCATAATCAGTCCATTCGTTTAAGAACTACGATGCCACAGACAGACACATAGATACACAAAATATACTTAAAACACTTAGCTTTTGGGTTAAAAATGCGGCAAGCTATGTCGCCGATGATGTTTAGAACAGAGTCATGTCGTTATCCCTGACTTTAATGCGAGCTCTATCAATCAATCAATCTATACAGGGCGGGAAACAACTTGAAGTGGTGGACACTAGAAGCAACTTGGGGTTATCATTATGACCTTGTGATTGGTTAGGCAGCTATGTAACCTAACGAATCAATCTAACCACTATGCGAAATAGGCAGAATGAAAATGAAAATTTCAACCGCCTCCGTAGCTCAGAGGTAAAGTTCACTGGCTTTACACAGGAGGTCGCGGGTTCGATTCCCGGCGGGGTCAATTGTAAGACTCGGTTTGGTTGGTGGTAGGGCATTTTCTAAGCCCGCCTGGCTAGCTACCACCATCTTATCTAAGTCTTGCCGCCAAATATCAATGTTGATATCATTGGTATGTTCCGGCATGAAGATAAGATAGCCAGTTCCCCATTGCGTTGGGGAATCTTGGTAAGCCCGCTTCCATCTTCGGCATCATCGTCACTTACCACCAGGTGAGATGTTGTCAAGGGTTTACCAATTGTAAATAAAAAAAAAAATGAGAAACTAGCTACTTGAAAAGTAGACACCTGGCTATGGAGCATTTTACGTTGGTTGTAGTTCTCTGGGACTTGTGTGGTTGCGGTGATCACACAGGTTAACTGATCTGAAGCGCGGTTATTACTTGGATAGGTTTGACTGTAAGTGGCATTTTTTTCAGCCGTTTCCGTGTTTCGTAAGGCCTGCCGAGCCGTAGGTGCCGGCTGCTATCATTAGATGACAATCGTTAAGCCGTGTCAGATGGCTTTTAGGCGGCTTGAAAAACTTGTGATAGTAGGGTTCGCCACCAGTCCTACAACCTCCTGCAACTAAGACTTGGCTCACGTGTATGGAGTAGGTATATGGCCCTACCTACTGTGCAAGCAAGCTGCTGCGAGTCCACATGGTCTATTTGAGATAAAGTAGTAGTAGGTAGGTAGTTAGGTTAGTAGGCAGTAGGTGCTCCAATTAGCAGGCTAGCCATGCACCTATGAACGGCTGCCTGTCCACCTCACGAAAAACCCCGGAATGCTCCACCGTGCCAATTTGTGATTAGACAGGAGGAGCCGATGGCCCTCTCAGTGTTTTCTGCTAACAACAGAACTAGACCGATATAACGTGTCAGTGTCGTCACTTTTGGACACTTCTGACCATTGTCTGGCGACGTCTGTATTGTTCTGTTCATCACCCTATCAGCCCTAGGAGTTCTACACAGGTTCTACATAGGTAGATTGGCATGAGATTGGCCAATTTTTAGCATCATATCCTTGGCCGCGAATGTGCTTTTCTTCCAGCGATCCGTCGAGCTGCGCGACAAAAATCTCTAAGCTGATATGTCAGGCGATGGAATATTATATTTCATTTTCTGACATTCCTCTCGAGAGTAAAGATCGCCCGTGGTTTAATGCTGAATGCTCAGTGGCGGAGGCACTAGAGCGTTTAGCTTACGAGGCTGGGCTGATGCTCGGAATCGCAAAGCTTCGGACTTGCGAGTTAAGAAAAAAACCTTGAATAAAGCCGCCAATTCTTACAAAAAGACGTTACGCAGTGCACGCCTCGACCTTGCCTTCTGGAAGTAAGGCGTTTTGGTCCCTGGAAAATTTTTGCACGGAAGCCCCTTTTTAAAGGGAAAAAGAAGTAGGGACATCCCCCGTTTTTAGGGTTCCGTTGTCAAGTCGGAACCGTTATAGTTTCGCCATGTCTATCTGTGGGACCGCGGCTTAGCTTAGAGACTAAAATATATATACTTTGCTATTAGTACTAGAAAGTTGTAATTTAGTTTGGATATACATATTAATAAGACGCCGACAAAGTTGCACAATATCACCTTGAAAAATTATTTAGGATTCCTTCACTATATGTAAAACGGGGGTGAATTTTTTTTCGTTGACCAACTCTATTGTGTGGGGTATCACTGAAAAAAAAACATTTTTAAATTCAGGGATTCGTTTGCGAAATGTTATGCTTAAAAGTTCTAAATTTTATTAGAGTCAAGTGTCACACTCCCTACCAGCTAAATCGCTTTTATTTGTTTTTTTAATAGTAGGACATATAATGAATTTCAAAGGAAAACTATCACGACTAAGTAGGCTTTCTTAGTTTAAAAGTATTAGTCGACAAACTTAAGATGTGCAGTTGAATTTGTAAAAAGTTAATAGTTTTTCCATAAAATATGTTCTATTACCAAGTGCAAAAATAATTTCGTTTTTAAAATATACATTTATTTTTTAAAAAGACTACGGAACCCATACCCGTACGAGTCTAACTCGCACTTGGTCGGTTTTAAATGTTTTTTTGTTTTGTTTTTGGGTGGTGAGCGAGCTAAGCAAGTGATAATAGGTTCGTCAGATTTGATGATGATACCGTCGAAGAGCCTCACGAAGCGGAGCTCCTTCCCCCTGTGTGGCGGATCTGACGGTTACAAAAGAAAGACCGCTCGTTCTTCTCCTTTCCTCCCATTATTATATTCGTGCCGCAGGAAACTAGATTTTACCCAGATCGAAAAACGCTATCGTTTAGATAATGAATTATACTTATAGCCTGATAGGTACTCGTTATAGATCATAACGAAAAGATGTTACCGAGTTCCTATCAGTTTTTTTTCAAGCAAAGCAAATCAGTTTGTATTAAATTTATCTAAAGTTTATCAAAACAGGTCAACGTCGCGTGATAAATTACTTATGTCAACTATAGAACCCTAGACGTAAACGACACGTCATTGAATATATTATTATCAATTTGGTCAATTATATCCAATATTTTAGTAAAATGATATGTTCAACGACGGTAGATACCCGGATGTTCTTAAATGCACGCGTGTTTGTCCTTTAGACAAGGGTAAAGAAGAAAAGACATGTGTTGACAGTCACAAGCCAATTACAATAGTCCCAAGAGTGTCCAAATTAGCAGAGTCTATAATATCAGCACACATTATGAATCACTTAGAAAATCAAGACCTAATCTGTGATAGGCAATATGGTTATCGTAAAAATAGGTCCACATCTCAGGCGGCTAATCAGGTCGTGGATGTAATTATCACTAGCATAGACGATAGTTATAAGACTGCTGGTGTCTTTTGCGACCTTACTAAAGCATTCAATGTAATAAACAATACTTAACTATTGGAAAAACTAAAATACTATGGAACCACTAAAAACTTCCATCAACTTCTTAAATCGTTTCTTAAAAACCGTAAACAAACTGTGGAAGTAACAGTAGGTTATCACAAATTTAGGTCCCATCTCGGCGACGTGAACATTGGAACACCGCAAGGATCAACATTAGGCGACACTAGGTTTTTGGCCTACATAAACGACCTACCTTCCTACATTACTCAAGGTCTAATGGTGCTTTTTGCAGACGATACCACAGTAATAGTGTGCGCCAAAACGTACGAAATCTTCAATACCAAAATTGTCAAACCTTTGCGAAAAGTAACGCGACTGGTTTAGTACTAACGAATTGATGTTAAACATGTCTAAATCCAATATACAGGGTCTTCGGCAGATGGTTGAAAATACGAAAATGGGGGATAGGTGGGGTCGCCTCCCACCTATTTTGAGAATTAAAAAAAATCTAGGACTTGTAATTTTTTTTACAGGATTTTTTTTCCTTTTTTTAGAAATTTTGCCATTTTTATACCTTAGAACACATGTAACTTTTTGTTTTTTAAAGCTAGCTCCAAAATCTTTTTTTTAATAGACTTTTATAAGATTGTCGGCTTTAAAAAAAATTATGTTTGTTTCAAATTATTGCTAAAAACAAAAATGTGGGCCCCCGAACTTAAAAAAAAGTTGAACAAAAATTTAAAAGTCAACTTTGCGATGCATTTAAAAAAAAAATAATGGGGCTGGAAGGCTTCTGTTTTTTTTAAAACATCTCTAAAGCTTAGGCTTTTGAATGGTATGTAATTTGTTTCGGTATCTTTTTTGTAACCGGAGTTGTTAATTTTTTTTACTCAATTGGACCATGTTGACGAAATTCCACTAGTTACATGTTTTGTGAAATGTATCAAATGCAAAGTTGAAAATAATGTAAATACTTACTGTTGTGTTGGGACGGTTACAAAGAGCAGGTACGTTTTTTTACATTCTTGCACACACATAATGGCTATCTTTTGTCATTTATTGGCATATTGGAGTTAGCACTTCCATATGCCAATAAAATGTCCGCATATTCCGCATTGGTAAATGAACCATTTTAAACCACAACAAAGTCTTAACAAAACGTCTGATAATAACAAAAAGTGACAAACAACAAAAAAACTTAACAAAATCACAAACACAGCAAAGTGAAATTAACGAAAACAAAAAAAAAACGTTAACGTTATTAACGTTATTAATGTAAAAAAACGTACCTGCTCTTTGTAACCGTCCCAACAGTAAGTATTTACATTATTTTCAACTTTGCATTTGATACATTTCACAAAACATGTAACTAGTGGAATTTCGTCAACATGGTCCAATTGAGTAAAAAAAATTAACAACTCCGGTTACAAAAAAGATACCGAAACAAATTACATACCATTCAAAAGCCTAAGCTTTAGAGATGTTTTAAAAAAAACAGAAGCCTTCCAGCCCCATTATTTTTTTTTTAAATGCATCGCAAAGTTGACTTTTAAATTTTTGTTCAACTTTTTTTTTAAGTTCGGGGGCCCACATTTTTGTTTTTAGCAATAACTTGAAACAAACATAATTTTTTTTAGAGCCGACAATCTTATAAAAGTCTATTAAAAAAAAGATTTTGGAGCTAGCTTTAAAAAACAAAAAGTTACATGTGTTCAAAGGTATAAAAATGGCAAAATTTCTAAAAAAAGGAAAAAAAATCCTGTAAAAAAAATTACAAGTCCTAGATTTTTTTTAATTCTCAAAATAGGTGGGAGGGGACCCCACCTATCCCCCATTTTCGTATTTTCAACCATCTGCCGAAGACCCTGTATAATTTTGTTCACTGGCAGACCTGTCCATAGGCCTCTTTGGATGAACTGTCGGGTACCACTTGTTGGTGAATGTTGGTGAATCCTTGGCTTCACTCTCGACCAGAACCTTAACTGGAAGTGTCGTATCCATAGCTTGTGCAATAAACTTAGCAGTGCTGTGTTTGCGCTCCGAAAACTCCGGCCACTGGTTTCTATTGAGGTATTACGGCAGACATACTTCGCGTATTTCCATTCCCTGATGTCATATTATGGTACCATACTTTGGGGAAACTCCACTGACGCTGCCAGCGTATTCATCGCTCAAAAACGAGGTGTCAGAATATTGTCGGGCACTAAACCACGTACCACGTGTCGCTCGCTTTTCAGGAGATATGGAATTTTGACATAATTTGATATCGTCATATACGTACGACAAAATATAACCCAATTTCAAGTACGAGGCGGAAATCGCGTACTAAGAAACAATGGGCGATTAAAATGTGTGCCCCGATGCACTACACTGGCTACGAGAAATCGTCGTGTCATAGGGCCTAGTATACGAACAACTACCGTCCACTCTGCGGGAAATAACCAATTACGAGACATTTAGGCGCCACCGGTTGAAAGACTTCTTGTTGAAAAGTGAATTTTATTCTGTTGAAGAATTTAAAAAAAAAGAAAATTTAATAACAATTGTGACATTTTAAAATTTACTAGGTAACATGAGTTACCAATATGTATTTTATTCTTTTAGTACTGTGTTAATGTACTTTGACATTTTGTTAATTTAAATTAATACGGAGAGTATTGCTTTCTTTGTCGATCACGTGATGTGACATTTTATATTATGACCTGACATGTATAATTATGAATTTACGTGAAATAAATAAAACAAAACTAAACTATACAATAGTCTAATCTATTAAACATATAAAAAACGAATGTATACGTTCGCTAAAAAAAACAGGTGGAGCCACTGGTGAATAGCTTCCTTACTAATATTATAAATGTGAAAATATGTTTGTTACCTTCTCACGCTTCAACACCCTTGACCAATCTTGATAAAATTTGGCATGCAGGTAGCCTTTGTCACGGGGAGGGACATAGGCTAATTTTTATCCCGCAAAAATAGTCCGATGCAGTTCCTGAGGGAAATGAAAAAGAACACTTTTTTGGTTCATTTCTTTAACATCGCAATGGAACAATTGATTGATGTGATTTTTGGCAGAGATATGGTTGAGGGAGTGGGAAATGACAAAGACTGCTAATCAGATAAGCCGAGCCTGACCGAGCGCACCACTCACCCTTAAAGCTAGTACTCTTTATTGTACTGTGCTTAAAGACAGTCATAAAACGATGTCCCGTCAGGCTAAGGCGCGGGCAAAAGCTAGTATTCCATAAAAAGAGGACTGACTGACTGACCGATGGACTCATGAACGTAGAGCCAAAAATACTGAAGATAGAAACATGAAATAGTTTGACAAACAATTACCTCCGTAGCGTAATGGTTAAGTCTATTATCTTCACAGGAGGAGGTCGCGGTTTCGATTTCCGGTGACTCGATTTGGTTGATGGAAAGGCATGTTCTTAGTCCGACAGATTTACTTCTACTATGCCGACAGGCTAGGCTAGCTACCACCATCTTATCTAATGGCCGCCAAGTATCCATGTTAACAGCGTTGATTTGTTCCGGCTTGAAGATAAGATGGCCGTTGCCCATTGCGGTCACTTACCATCAGGTGAGATGATTTCAAGGGCTTACCAATTGTGGCTAAAAATGCATGTTTATAATAATAAAATAATCATCATCATTACAGCTCATATATGTCCCCACCGAGGGGCTCGAGCCTACCCTGAATCAGGGCGATTAGGCCTCAGTCGACCACGCGGGCCCAGTGCGGGTTGGCCGACTTCACACACAACCTTCGAGTTTCTTCGCAGGCGTGTGCAGGTTTCCTCACGATGTTTTCCTTCACCGTTAAAGCAATCGGTAAGTATGTACGTAAGTTTTTGAAAAACTCATTGGTACATTGGCCGTCCAGATTTGAACCCGGTACCTCTGGTTAGATAGACCGAGTCGTTACCGGTTGAGCCACCGACGCTTAATAATAAAATAATAAATATAATTTATTAATTAGTTCAATCATGTATATTTTATTTTTATTTTTAAGGTGCCGTACATCCAACAGGTGACCAACGGGACCCTATTACCACAGTATATATATTAGTACTAACGTACTATTACTAAGCCTCCGCTGTCTGTCCGTCTGTCAACGGACTGTATTTCATGAACCATAATAGGTAGAACGTTAAAATTTTCACAGAATGTGCCTCCGTGGGTCTCTACAAAAAAAAAACTTGTTTTTTATAGGTCTTTACAAGTATTTTTGATTTAGCTCTAAACGGTAATACATACAAGCGTTAAACTATGTGTGATTGTAGTACTAATACTGAAGGAAAACAACAAACAAAAGCATATTTTTGTCGCTCGCTTTGATGTCTTTTATTTATAATGTAAATAGGTATCATTGTCCTTATACTATTTATATTTGTGTGGAGAGGTGTGGTGGTACGGAACCCTCGGAGTGCTAGTCCTACCCGTACTTGGCTGGTATTTATTTATTGAATTTAACTTCCATTTGCATGCTAATATTAATAAAATCGTACCCTTATTGCAAGAACCAACTATCTGCATCAATATTTCAGTATAATAGTTTTGAGATATAAGCAGTTAAAAGTTTGAAGAATCATAAGTATCTTATATTTAAGTAAATATTATCCTCTAGTATGTTTTAATGTACAAGAATATATTAAAGTATAGATTTTAAAAATCTTAATAGGAAAATTCCTTATAGATTTTCCACAAAAGGGAAAATCAGCTGGTAAGGGGTGCATTTAGTTGGTTTTTCCTGAATGTAGAACATCTATCGAAATTAAATGACAGGCCCATCTGCCCGCTCTACTGACAGAATTTTAATGGTATTTTTTTAAAAATATTAGTATTTACGAAAATAGGGACAGATTCATTCAACTTTGACCAGTACAGACATAAAATAAATATTTTTAGTTTGTTTTTGCTGAATATGAAAACTATTTTATAAAATATTTACTAGTTATCTGCAAGTTTGCCCCTCAATATTCTTTAAAAACACCAATTTTAATATTATTAAGTACTATTTAATTTTCTATATTTTTTTTAATGAAAACAACATTCTAAGAATTTTATTATTCAATAAGGTACGTAGAAGGTACATTAAAAAACCGGCCAACTGCGAGTCAGAACCGCACTCATAGGGTTCCGTACCATCATACTAGATGGCGATAGTTTTAACATGTTTCAAAAAAAGACGTTTTTTGTATGGAGACCCCCCTTTATTTTTCAATTTTTCAATTTTTTTATATTTTGTGTGAGACGAAAGTAATTTTAAGTCCGATTTTTAAATTGGCCAAAATTGTATAATATAACGACCTGGTAAAGATCGCGGGAAGCCACTGGCTGCGGGCAGCGCAGGACCAGTCGTCGTGGAAATCCTTGGGGGAGGCCTTTGTCCAGCAGTGGACGTTTTTCGGCTGATATGGTGATGATTTATATAAAATGCGCCATAACCGTACTCAGTGTGCAGTTCGGTTCAGTTCGTCGTTCAGTCGTTCAGTCAGTCACCGATCAGCAAGCCAGCAACAGTTCTCGCCCTACAGAAGCTCCTAACTGAAAAAATAAGCTGCACAGTACAGAAAAGGGCGGTCTTACTGACCAAAACCTCTGCCCGTTCCCGTATCTACCGACTGCGGCAAGAAAGCTACCCCAAACGAGCGTGAAAACTACGGTTGACCGTCAGCCAAGTATTTTATGCGAGGCCCGGTCGTCCCGTACATCTGGTCCTCGTCGACTACACGCTCGCAAACCGCAGCTCCTGACGCCACAGAACCGTCCACTCGGGAGCAGACAACGAATCAAGAAGATGAGGCGCTCTTAGATGCCAACACAGGCATAGCTCCGTTGCGCAATGAACACCCGCTTGTGTCATCTACAGACCCACCTCTCAGCGACCCCAGTCTGCGTGAAACACAGTTAGAGAGGCGCAGCACAAAATTACAAAAAAGCAACAGGCAATATCGGAGCGCCAAGATGAACAAAGAAATCGCAAGACTGAAGCTAGAACTCGCCATAGCACAGAAAAATACCTTAGCCAACCTGAGACAAGCGAAGACGAAGACAGCAACAGCATCACGTCATCAAGAAAAAAGACACTAAAGAGTACCGCCACAAGGGTGAACACACATGAAAAGCAAGCTGAAGACGCGTCAGGCTCTCCAGAACAAACCCAAGAGAACGAGGGGAACGTGCCAATTACAAGCTAAACTGCTACCAAGGGACAAGAAGACAGAAAAACAGAGCTGCCAGAGCTTGCACGAGTTATCACCATCGCCGCGCGTACAGCTACGAGGCATAAATTCTACGGGAAACTACCGGAGTTCAACGGATCTCACAACAAGTGGCTCGCCTTTAAATCCGCATAATTAGAGTACTTACTCAAGTCACTACACTGCAGTTGAAAACACAACAAGACTACGTCAGTCATAAATGGGAAGAGCCAAAAAAGCCGTCAAATGCCTTCTCATAGTCAATTCGAAACCCGAAGACATAATGAAGACCCTAGAATCTAGCTTTGGACGCCCAGACTCCATCGCTCTCTTCGAGCTTGAGAAGCTACGCAGCCTACCAAGCACTACAGATTTGCCGCGGGACATCTGCCTGTTCGCAAATAAGGTCAAGAACTGCGTAGCTACATTATAGTACCTCAACAAGGCTCACTACCTAGCAAGCCCTAAGACCATGAAGAGCATCATAGAGAAGCTAAAACCAACGCTTCGTTATCGCTGGTATGACTACGCGGCGGAAGAAATGAAGACTAACTCCGACTTACTACAGATCAGCTGCTTTATGGAACAAGAAGCCGGCAGAAGCAGCGGGTTCGCGCCACCCGGACAGATAGCAGAAGACTGGGCACCACAAATACAGAGACATCTACAACGCACCCATGTCACAGTAGATAGGGAAGGCCACAAGTACCTATGCGCTATTTGCGAACGGAAGGGTCACTAACGCGGACAACGACAACAGATAGGCTTTGGCCAAAAAAATAACCTATGCTATAGATGCCTACGCCCTAGGAAGAACACTCATAAATGCCCAAATAGCCAGTGCGACATAAATGACTGTGAACGAAGTCGTCACGCTATGCTAGGCTTTGAGTCAAGGCCAGAACTGAGAAACTCAGAAGATGAAACAGAGAGAGTGACCCCTACATACACCGCGAGAAAAAAGCACGCTTACCTGAAAGCTATTTGCGTCTAGATACAAGTTGCGTACTAAAGAGATAGCTATCACATGGATAGTCGGTTTTAGCCCAAGCTAATTCATTGAATCTCCCTCGCGTAGCCTACGCACAGAAAAAAGTACGCGAAGATATTTTAATTTAGCTGATGAAATCCATTAAAGCTAGTGGCAAAAGCTACTGAAAAAGTAAACTATAACTATATAATTTCTTTTACCAGTAATATTTACAGCGAATAGAGTTTTAAATCTTCTGCAAAAAACAACGAAATTGGTTTAGGTTGTTTTACTAGAAGATGAGTCCTCAATTTTCGTTCAAGTACGCAGAGGCAAAACCAGTTATTGTTGTTTACTATGTATCGGCTGAATATTCTTGGCATTTACCACATTAGGCAACTACATCTTAAACATGTTAAAGTACAAAATATGTTTTTTTAGGATAAAATTACCAAATTGTAAGAATAAAATGAGGTTAGCTTCTTTTTTCTGAGGATTATTTTATCAAATCTGTAAGTTACTTGTTTTTTACCGAAGCTATCTCCGTAAATAGACGTCTTTGCAGATAATGGGTTTTACCTGTAGCTTCGTCTTGATGAGACGAATCGATTGGTATATTTAACTTAATTTGAGTAAAAAATTGCAGATAACTGGTTCTTGCAATAAGGGTACGAAATGAACCTATAATAATTTCATCATCATATCAGCCGAAGGACGTCCACTGCTGGACATAGGCCTCCCTCAAGAATTTCC